>CM050999.1:17854644-17907144 GCA_027704905.1 Muraenolepis orangiensis
TTTGATTTAATGACACAGTGTGTGTGTGTGTGTGTGTGTGTGTGTGTGTGTGTGTGTGTGTGTGTGTGTGTGTGTGTGTGTGTGTGTGTGTGTGTGTGTGTGTGTGTGTGAGTGTGTGTGTGTGTGTGTGTGTGTGTGTGTGTGTGTGTGTGTGTGTGTGTGTGTGTGTGTGTGTGTGTGCATGATGCCTTCCCCCCTAGAGACAGTTGTGATAAGATTTCTAACATCTCCATCCAGAAGGACATCTCCTCCCATGAACACGCTGGGAATGACAGTCCAGGGGCGTCTTGCATGTCACAACATGCAAATGTGATGACGGGGAACCGAGGAAGAAGAGCAATGAAGGAGACGTCTTCATCGCGGACCACGCCGAGGGTAGTAGAGAATGTCCTTTATCACTGAAGATGAAGACACTAAAATAGTGGAGAGCTCCTTCTTCTCCTCATGGAGAAGGGATGGGTTTCCAAGAGGAGAGGATACAGACCTTTAAATAATAAATACTATTAGTTCACTGTAGAAAATGTTCCAATGGAAACTCCAAAACTCCTCAATCCAAAGAAGAACCAAGAGGGGACAGAGAGGGGGGAGGGAGGAGGAGAGATAGAGGGGTGAGAGAGAAGATCAGACACACACACACACACTAAGGCACACACACACACACACGCACACACACACACACACACACACGCACACACACACGCGCGCGCGCACACACACGCACGCGCGCACACACACACGCACACACACACACACACACACAAACACACACACTAAGACACACACACACACACACACACACACACACACACTAAGGCACACACACACACTAAGAGACACACACACACACACACACACACACACACACACAAACACACACACACACACACACACTAACACAAACACACACAGACACACAATCAGACACACACATACACATAATAACACACACAGCCATAATGACACACAGCCATACTGACACACACACATACACACATACTGACACACACACATACTGACACACACACACTGAGCCACACACATACTGACAAACACCGTCTCACACACACAAAGCACCTGCAGATTACAGAACAGAAGCTTCCAATATTTTGCTTATGAAAAGATGAGAGGAGAGGAGAGGAGAGGAGAGGAGAGGAGAGGAGAGGAGAGGAGAGGAGAGGAGAGGAGAGGAGAGGAGAGGAGAGGAGAGGAGAGGAGAGGAGAGGAGAGGAGAGACTGACATGTGAAGAAGAGTAAGAGTAAGCGTTGAGATACAAAAAGCATGATGACAGTTCAAGGACAGTTTCTTTCCACAGGCAGTGCGCCTACTGAACTGCAAGGAGTGCTGCCACCATCATAACATTGTCATTTATATTTCACTAACAAACATTATCAAATATTTGGCTATTCTTGACTCATCAGCCACTCAACAGCCACTGCACTGTTCTGCACTGTACTGCACTGTATTGATAATGCTGCTGCACTACTGACCCTTTAACATGCTTTTAAAATGTTCAATTCAACACATGTACATATCATCCATCAGTCACTTAATTTCATTTTATTTTTATAGTATAGTGTTGTAGACACTTCCTACTGCGGGAGGGAATGGGGAGTAAGCATTCCATTCTACTTAAAAATCTTGAATCTTGAATGAGCTGATCTCTCTAAAGATGGTGGATTCTCATCACGTTTCTCCTTCTGATCCTGGGAGGAAACCCTCTCCAAATTATCCAAGAGCCACTTCCTCCACAGGAACCATCTGATTTGTCGAGTGTATTCCATGAGTGCTGCTAATTGACCTTGAATGTGTTTCATTCATTTGCTTTCACAATTTATGTGGTGGGATAATTACTCAGCAACATGAATCAATATGAGTGTTTACTATTTGTTCTGTTTGGAGAAAGTAGATGTGTTCGCAAGGGAGTGAAGTTTGAAAGGGAACCTTAGATCCATCTGAACTTAGATCCTCATCTACCATCTGGTTCTGCTGTAATCTACGACAGGAATGTTCTGACAGATTAGGGATCCAATGCCTCTCATAGCTGTGTTCCGCTCCGATGGACAGATAGAGAGAAAGAGAGAGAGGCAGAGATAGAGACAGAAAGAGAGAGAGAGAAAAAAGTGTTACATAAAAGTAACATGGAGGATTCGTTCCGTCTCACTTCCCTCAATCCAATCAAATGGGCTTTTCCGGATGAGTTGTCAAGCGAACTTCACCGCTGCTCAGAAGGAAGTCGGTTAACCATTCCATGGATAAGGAAGGGGGACTAAAGGGTCCATGGATACGGGGGGGGAGGGACTAAAGGGTCCATGGATACGGGGGGGGAGGGACTAAAGGGTCCATGGATACGGGGGGGGAGGGACTAAAGGGTCCATGGATAAGGAAGGGGGACTAAAGGGTCCATGGATACGGGGGGGGAGGGACTAAAGGGTCCATGGATACGGGAGGGGAGGGACTAAAGGGTCCATGGATACGGGGGGGGAGGGACTAAAGGGTCCATGGATAAGGAAGGGGGACTAAAGGGTCCATGGATACGGGGGGGAGGGACTAAAGGGTCCATGGATACGGGGGGGGAGGGACTAAAGGGTCCATGGATACGGGGGGGGAGGGACTAAAGGGTCCATGGATACGGGGGGGAGGGACTAAAGGGTCCATGGATACGGGGGGGAGGGACTAAAGGGTCCATGGATACGGGGGGGGAGGGACTAAAGGGTCCATGGATACGGGGGGGAGGGACTAAAGGGTCCATGGATACGGGGGGGAGGGACTAAAGGGTCCATGGATACGGGGGGGAGGGACTAAAGGGTCCATGGATACGGGGGGGAGGGACTAAAGGGTCCATGGATACGGGGGGGGAGGGACTAAAGGGTCCATGGATACAGGGGGGGAGGGACTAAAGGATCCATGGATACGGGGGGGGAGGGACTAAAGGGTCCATGGATACGGGGGGAGGGACTAAAGGGTCCTTAGAAACAGGGGGAGGAACTAAAGGGTGTTACAAGCAAGGGTTTCCTCCATGCATTGTGAGACAGGGGGGAGAATGTTTCAGGGGCTGAGGGGGAGAGGGGACTTACCTAGTTTACTGATAAAGGTCTGGTTCTGTTGGACATCTGGACAACTGGCCTTGAAGCGTTGTGTCTGAAAAGAAAATAGGGGAGAGAATGAGAAGGGAGAGATAAGAGAAAGAAAGAGGGGAGAGAATGAGAAGGAGAGATAAGAGAAAGAAAGAGGGGAGAGAATGAGAAGGGAGAGAGAGAGGGGAGAGAGAGCTCTTTGCATGAGAGAAAGAGGGAGATGGAGTCAAGAAAAGGGAGGGAGAGTGAGGGGAGAGAGAGTGGAGAGAGAGAGAGAGTGAGAAAGAGAGAGAAAGAGAGAGAGTGAGACAAGTGTGTGAGAGAGAGACCTCCATTTTGTCACGGTGTGACTCTACCCCAAGACGTGATTGTGTTACATAACGGTTGAGGAGCTGTCATTATTTCTCTGTTGTCCAGGGACTTTAAATCAAACACATCTCAGTTTGTTTTATTGTCAAGCATCGATTGAGCGCAAATAATATGGTCATATTTGAAAGAATATGGTCATATTTGAGGGAAAATGGTCATAACCCCAACCCCAACCCTAACCCAAACCATAACCCTTACCCTGTCCCCAACCCCAACCCCAACCCCAACCCCAACCCTCACCCTCACCCTAACCCCAACCCTAACCCCAACCCTAACCCCAACCCCAACCCTCACCCTAACCCTAACCCCAATCCCAACCCCAACCCCAACCCTAACCCTCACCCTAACCCTAACCCCAATCCCAACCCCAACCCCAACCCTAAATGTAACCCTAACCCCAACCCCAACCATATCACCAAGACTAGCCCGAACCCTAACCTCAACCCTAACCCCAAACCCAACCCTTTCCCTAACACCAACCATAATCTTACCCTAACCCTATCCTTAACCCTCTCCCAAACCCCAAACCCAACCCCTATCCCTTACCCTTACCCCAACCATAACCTTAAAACAAGGTTAGGGTTAAGGTTAGGTTAGGTTAGGGTTTCCTATTTGGGTAAGGTTTTAGGGTTTGAAACCCATATGCTGTCCACACCAAGTTGTGTGAAAAAAACGATTTAGCTTACTTTTTATGCCATATTGATAAGGGTATTTTCTAATTAATGATTGCAAAAAAATATTCACCAGAGCTTAGTCATACAGTGTTCTAGATGTGACAATCATTTCCAATTCATCAATCAAAGTATAATACAAATAATGTTTTGCCTGGTAAAGCTGTTTTCACATCAAGCAGATAGCCTCACATTTGTAATAGTCTCTGTGTCATTGTTCATGTGGAACCTGTCAGAACCTGCCTGTTCAGCACAACGCTGACAGAAGCTTTGATGGTAGACTCCCACAGTCGACTGTAAGCTATGAAAGCTTTGGGAAATCCATCCATAGAAGATTGTGAGGAAGGTACTGTGTAGGGTTTGGTTACTATCTTATGGTTTGTGAAGGAGGAGGTGTACATATATATATATATATATATATATATATATATATATATACATATATTATTGTTGCACATTGTTAATTTGCGGATGTCCGCAATGAGAAAATACATCCTACCTTCTACCTACACTGCGTGTGTATGTCCTGTCACCCTTTCCAGTAACCAGCAGGTGATGGAGGAGTGATGGGTGGATGGATGAGAGATGGATGGAGGAGAGATGGATGGATGAGAGATGGATGGAGGAGAGATGAATGGATGAGAGATGGATGGAGGAGAGATGGGTGGATGGATGAGAGATGGATGGAGGAGAGATGGATGAAGGAGCGATGGATGGAGGAGAGATGAATGGATGAGAGATGGATGGAGGAGAGATGGGTGGATGAAGGAGCGATGGATGGAGGAGAGATGTGTGGATGGAGAGAGATGGATGGGACACAGTAACAGCACACATAAGACATATCATTTGTGAACTTTAATGTTAAACTGCATGGCTTTCTTTAGGTTTTTTTCAACACACCAGAGACAATGTTAATATTTACATAAAGACCTCATAAGGTTCCGATCTTCCACATGGCCTTCCCTGCTCTGGTCTAGAGGATCAAACCCTACATATTGGAGTGTGAAGAGAAATACACTACACACTATTTATAAAAAGAAAATAAGTGTGAAAAAATCATAGAAAATATTGAGGGAGAGGATGCATCATATTCAGGACATTCACATAATAAAACAAGAAATAAATAGTACATTTTGTTCCAAGAACTCAGTAGCAGTAATAATATGAATAACAATAATATATCAATATAAATAATAACCATAGTAATAATAATATAATAATAATAATAATAATAATAATAATAATAATAATAATAATAATGGAGGTTGTTAATAACAATGTGCCACAAGAAAACATTTAGTGCATTTGTGTTTTCAATACAACATGTGGATGCTGCATTTGGAACCGGACAGAACAGGTTCCTCTAAGAACTAACACACAATTCAAACCATCGCAGGACAACAACGTGAGCAAAGGGGGAATGTTTTTACTCTTTTCACGAGTAAACACTGTTACACCTTCAACATCTTAAGGGTTAATCTACGTGCCTTCTTGTATACATCTTTCACATGGAACACAAACACAACTATTCTCTTTTTTATTACATCCTAAACACAAACCTGACATGGCAAAAGGAAAATGTGTGAACATTTGAGTATATGCAGTTTAGTGTTAGCGTTGGCTCGTCCAAAGACATGTTAGCTTGTTTGGTTTGAGAGCCACAATGTGTGTTCTATGCTGAAGTGTTCTCTAGAAAAATACAGTAGCAAGCGGTTCTCTTCCACGGTTTCACTCTTTAGGCTGTGGAGAGGTACAATCCTAAAATGAAACAGCATGCTGAATGTGGGCAGGGCGGTCCTGGAAAAAGACTGCAAAAAACTAATCTGGAAGACACTATTAAAAAATATATTTCCTCGGACAACTCGTAAAGTGATTGTCATTTATTGCACCTGAGGGCCCCCCTGTGGGTAGGACCCTCATATTAACAGACCTTCAGGTCAACTCTTGTAGGACCTTCATATAAACAGACCCTCAGGTCAACTCCTGTAGGACCCTCATATAAACAGACCTCCAGGTCACTTACTCTAGGACCCTCATGTTGTCGGATCTTCAGGTCAACTCCAGCGTGGGTTGGAGTTGACCTACAAAATAAGGCTGGACATTTTCCCTTTAAGAAATATGCTTGAATGTGAGCGTTAGCTTGGACGCAAATGGAAAACAATACAAAATAATATGATTAATCCTAAAAATAGAATGCTCCTAGCGCTGGCAACTATAAAAGCTACTATGAATAATATGAATAATAATATAGTGTCATCATTTAATAATATAGTGTGGAAATTAGGAAAAATAGATGCTGATTTTGTGCCCTTATCTGTTTTTTGATGATGAATTCATCAGGATTTCCGCGAGTAACTGAGCAACTCTTTGTTATTAGAAAGGGGGCAGGCCATGTCCTATTAATAATTCAATCATTTAAAAATGATTATCAATAATCTTTTTTTTTGTCAGATTACACATCCAAATCACAAATACAGTTAGTTATGTACGATTAGTTTAAAGAAGCAAGCATATGATCGATGAAAAACAAAGAAAAAAAAAAACGGAAAATAATTATGCAAAAAAAGCAGATATAAGACTAAACACAAGACGCAAAATACAAATACAAAACACAAAATATAAATACAAAACACTAATATGAAGAACACAAAAAAAACAATGGCAACCACTGTACATGGTGAGAAACACCGGGTGGAGCAAAGGGTGGAGAAAGTGGAGGAGGGGGAGGAGGTGGAGCCGTGTTGAGATAACAGCACTAGGTGCCATGCTTTTATGTGATACAAGCACAACACACAGAGGTCAGAGAGGGGTCACACACAGGGGTCACACAGGGGTCACACAGGGGTCAGGGAGTGTCACACAGGGGTCACAAAGGGGTTACACAGGGTCGCACAGGGGTCACACTGGTGTCACAAACAGGGGTGAGCTCATAATCAACACACTACACAGAGCTGTCTTGGGGGTGTTTGGGATCAATGGTTCAGCTGGGTTGATTGGTTGTTGTCATTATTGCTGTAGTTGTTGTTATTGTAGTTGTGTGCTGTTGTAGTTGTTGCTTAAGTTGCTGTTGCTGTTATTTTGGTTGTTATTATTGTAGTTGTAGTTGTTGGTGATGTTGTTGTAGTAGTTGTTGTTGTTGTAGTTGTTGGTGATGTTGTAGTTGTAGTTGTTGTAGTTGTTGGTGATATTGTGGTTGTAGTTGTGATGGTGGTGCTGGTTCACTCTGGGAGGGTAGGGTCACCACCTCACACCATGTGTTCCCTGGGGACAGTGACTAGGCTTGGGGAACAGGCGGGGCGGCACAACCTGGAGGGGTAGGAGGTCTCCGGGGCTACAGGCTGCTGGTGGTGGTGGTGGTGGACGTAGGGGTGCTGGTGGTGCAGGTGGTGCTGCCGGGCGTAGGGATGCTGGGGCAGGAAGCTGGTGGGAGTCCAGGGTCGGGGGCCTCAGGTGGAGGCTGGAGAAGGTCTCTGGGAGGCTGGGAGAAGGTCTCTGGTGGAGGCTGGGAGAAGGTCTCTGGTGGAGGCTGGGAGAAGGTCTCTGGTGGAGGCTGGGAGAAGGTCTCAGGTGGAGGCTGAGGAGGGGCTGGTAGGTCACAGGTTCACAATATCTTCTGCGCGCCTCCCACAGTTCTGCAACAACATCACACAGGAAGTGTAAGTAAGGGTAACTTCCTGTCTGGGTGTCAGGTGTGGCAAGGACATCAAGGATCGGTTTACCAGCTATATACACACACACACACACACACACACACACACACACACACACACACACACACACACACACACACACACACACACACACACACACATGAGGTGATGGGTCTGTTTGGATCTGAAGAAAATGCTGGTTATTGTACCGGACACAGAATCCACTTTGAGTGCTGAACACAGCAGTGTTTTAAAAGGCTTTTGAATTCACATTTATTTTCCCAAAGAGATTCAGTTTGTTTGTTGAAGGACTGAGAGAACAAACAAATGCCAGCTAGCTGTGCAAATAATGGTCTCAGGGTCACTGAGTTTATATGTACACGTCAGACAGCGAATGTGTCGCTGTCACACACTCAACGTACGCAGGACTAACGCACTAAATAAAGACACTCATCGAGGAAGATAAACTGTGAGGAAGATGTTCACAAATAGTGAGCACATCATGGCAGAAGGTACGGCGTGTCTGAAGGTAAGTAGTTGTCTGTATTTTCAGTCAGAGCGGACACCTTGTACACAAAGTTATCTGGTGCACCTAAAGAGTTATCATGTTCTTTACGTACCTTGTCAAAGAAACAATATCCTATGTTGTTTATTATAAAATGGTTCTTTAAATGGGTGTCTGTGTTGTTGAAGATAATGAACAATAACAAATGAATTATAATTTATAACATATTCACGTGATTTTGACATACATAAAACATCATTGGTTAACCAAGAGTTAACGCAGAGTACTTCATAGAATATGACATTTGTAAAAGTACTCGCTTTTGAAGGACTACTGGATGACTACATCTCAGTTGTGGTTAAGGTAATTTAATGTCAGAAACCAAATGGATGAGATTGAAAATGGAACTTTCCCCCGATCATCTCTAGACCAACGAATATCCAGCAGCACAAACACAGGGTTGATGGTTAAGAGGTAATGATGGGGATGATGATGATGATGATGATGATGATGATGATGAGGAGGAGGAGGAGGAGGAGGATGATGACGGCGGCAGTATAGCTCAGGAGGTAGAGCAGTCGCCTCACAACTGAAAGGTTGCTGGTTCGATCCCCTGGCTCCTCCTAGCAAAAACTGTTGAGGTGTCCTTGAGCAAGACACCCTAACCCTAACTGCTCCTGATGTGCTGGCTGTCTCCTTGCATGGCTGACCCTGCCATTGGTGTATGAATGGGTGATGTGAGGCATGACTTGTAAAGCGCTTTGGATAAAAGCGCTATATAAAGGCCGGAATTATTATGATGATGATGATGATGATGATGATGGTGGTGGTGGTAATGGGGAGGAAGAGGAGAGTAGGAGAAGAGTCACAAGACAGTGGCTGAAACGTGTCCAACTGCATGTGCTCAGTTTCTTGGTTTGGATAATGGAGGTAATGAAGCGTGGACTTGGAGAGCAGAAGAACATGGAGCACATATTCAGGGACAGAGACATTCATCCTAGTGAGCCTCACTGACCTGTGTGTAACTTTACTCACTGAGGCATGTCTCTCTCTCTCTCCTCTCTCCTCTGTGTATTTCTCCAGCTCTCTCAGAATTCTTAAGTCAAATTGTAAAAAATAAGCTTTTTGGCTACAACCCATAAAACCTCTTCCTCTGTTGATTCTAGTTTAAACTCCTCTCAGATTCCAATCTAAACATAACAGACAATACGATTTTTCTGGATGGAAACATGGACTTCATCAGTCCATGTTTGACCAGCAAGACACCAGAGACATCTTTCAGGGTTAAAGTCACCGTCCGGAGAAGGTAAGTAGGTTCTTTAACCTCGGCAGACACTGAAGGAACGAGACACTTTAGTTGGTCTCAGGTCAGCACCATGGAGCAACGTGTTTTTTTGGGTAGCTTTAAATTAATTAAAGTCCCAACGGTGGGAAATCAGAGCTCTGAAGCGACATCTGAGGAGACAGTCTGGAGCAGTCTGCTCCACACCCCGAGGAGGGTTTGGAAACATAAGACTTGCTTTTGACCCAACCAGCAGTCCTGGACTCTGGGATACTAAGGTCGGACTGCCCTGAGATTACTTTAAGAGGAGAAAACCAAATCAGCGCCGAGGGGGAACTGGACGGGCTTTAAGCAGAACCTTCCCGGGGAGCTCGGGAGACCCTTTTTTATCTACTGAGACTTTAACAAGATGCAGTAACATGTCAGGCATCATCAGGCATCCTCACACCCAAATGGGGAGACTTGATCCATTCATAACTGGGTAGACCCTAGTGGGAACCCTGTATAAACATATTTTAAACAATTAGTCACTGTATGAATGTGATGTCTGTGTTCTGGTTTGTCACGCTGTTTTAATCTGTCTCAAGTGTGTCTGATGGTTTTTATTTCTGCAATCCACATCTTTATTGCACAAAATTATAAAATAATCGTAGCCTTTTACGCTTGCAAAATGTACTTTCAATTCAACTTGTTGCATTACTGTAACCTTTAAATAAATAAACAGTACACTGGGATTTGATTTAGCTTTAAACTCACCAAAATGAATGAATTCGTAAAGATCACATTTACATACTCAATGGGTCAAATGAACATATCCCTTAGTGAAACACATTCATTCCTTATTTAGAGATCTCTTTCTAGAACATCTGTGAGGTGGATGAATTGTTTTCTATGGCGCTGTTTGGCAAAGTGGATCCCAGCAGGACCGGACCACAGGTCATAGACTGAGGGTGATCCAAGGGGACCCTAACACCCCGCGGGTAGGGGAGCTAACAGTGACAGCTTGCTCTATAGACCTCAGTGGTTCCCAACCAGGTTTGGTCCCATATTTGTTCCAGAGGTTGTTAGTAGCAGTTTGGTTATGGCTGCTAGACGGCTCCTATGTACAAGACCTTTATATTATATATGTATTGTCAAATAGCAAATCGATAGCTTATAGGTCAGCAATCGCCTGTGGCCATGTATGCCAGGTCTTAAAACATGTTACAAGTTAAACAACACTGATATTAATGTTCTGGTATCCCTGGTAGAATCCCTGGTGTTAGGGAAGAGGTGTTAGGGTTCTGTCTTTGTTTAGAGGTTCCTCTCCTCAGTAGAACCCTAAAGTGGTCATAGAGTTCTGGATCGGTTTAGAGGTCTTCCCCTCAGCAGAACCCTAAAGAGGTGTTAGGGTTCTGTCTCTGTTTAGAGGCCCTCTCCTCAGCAGAACCCTTAAGGGGGTGTTAGGGTTCTGTCTCTGTTTAGAGGTCCTCTCCTCAGCAGAACCCTAAAGGGGTGTTAGGGTTCTGCGTCTGTTTAGAGGTCCTCTCCTCAGAATAATCCTAAAGAGGTGTTATAATCGACTGTCCCCAGTATTCCTGTACGATGGAGAGATGGACAGACAGGGCTACAGGAACAGGTAGTAACGATAATGCCAAGCTATTGATTTCTTCTCCTCTGTTGAGGAATACAACATCGTATCAAGTGGATCACCAATATCAATACTGCAACAGTACACAATCAGCATCAGCATCAGTATTGGCCCAATAATTCCATATTCCTATGCTATCTTTGAAGCTATACATATTTGATAAATGTGGGAATATGTCTATAGTGTGATATATGTATTGTAAGACTATGTCTATGATTTGATATATGTAGGGCTATGTATATAATAAAAAATATGTAGGGCTATGTCCATGGTGTGATATATGTTGGGCTATGTCTATGATCTGACATACGTTGGGCTATGTATATAATAAAAAATATGTAGGGCTATGTCCATGGTGTGATATATGTTGGGCTATGTCTATAATGTAATATATGTAGGGCTATGTCTATGTTGTGATGTATGTAGGGCTATGTCTATGATCCGACATATGTTGGGCTATGTCTATAATGTAATATATGTAGGGCTATGTCTATGATGTGATATATATAGGGCTATCCTTAGGGCTATGTCTATGTTCTGTCACCAGAAATCTCTGGACTAATCAGGTGGAAATGCAGCCAAAGTAACTCAAACGTTATGTCATTTCCAATGAACACTTTGGTGAGGAACCAAACCCTATAGAGAGTAAGTGTATACGTTCCAGACCATCACCACACCGGCCCTCAGGCTAATGAAGGGAATGTAGGAAGATGACAGCTCAGCTTGTCTCAGCGGTACTACCCCCCCACCCCCCCACCACCCCACCACCCCACCACCCCACCACCCCACCCCACCACCCCCCCCACCACCCCACCACCCCACCACCCCTCAGGCACAGCGTCTCCCTGTCACAGACCATAATAGTTCAAATCAACAGGCTTCTGTCTACTGGCTTCTACTTAAAGTTGTTGTTCTCTCTGTTGTTCCATGAAGAACAAGGTGGTCAATTATCCAGGTTTTCTCTGTGTGACTGTGGGCTTCATAATCAGGTTTTACTAAATGAATAAATGTTATATCATTAGGAGAACAGTATAAATACACATACACCATCATCCTGCATCAATCCATGCATCAATTCAATCATTCAATATTTTGGTTATTGTTATTGTATTATAACAAAAATAGTCAATAGAGAAATAAAAAAAATCATAAAGCTAATGCTATAACACACAGAGGTTGTTACTGGTTATGTATGTTGAACCAATCTCTAGAATGTCATTCCATTTCTAGAACATCATTCTGAAACATCTAATCTCGAGTGTGTATAAATGGACCATCGTCCTAGACCAGTGGTCCTGGACTGTGTGTTAGTGGACCCTCCTCCTAGACCAGTGGTCCTATTCTGTGTGTTAATGGACCATCCTCCTAGACCAGTGGTCCTGTTCTGTGTGTTAGTGGACCATCCTCCTAGACCAGTGGTCCTGGACAGTAGTAGTAGTAGTAGTAGTAGAACCTTTATTTAGCCAGGAAAATCAATTAAGAACAAATTCTTATTTTCAATGATGACCTGACAGGAGGCAAAAGGCTTCCTGAGGGGATGGGGGTTGGGAGGAAGAAAATAAAAAGACAGACTCCGGGCACTACAGAACCCAGGAGACAACACAATGACACAGAGCAGAGATGACAGGCATAGCAGTTAAACATATAACATCTCTAAAACAATACTGCTATGGTTCAATCAGTAATTAAAATAATATAGAACATTCATCCATTCAATCATTCATTCATTCATTCATTCATTCATTCATTCATCCATTCATTCCTTCATGGCAATGCATACTATAGGAGAGGTCAAGACATTGGTAGTGAGCATCAGGCAAAGCAGCTGCATGTGTGTACCAGGGTGTTTGTAATAGTGTCCTTGAAGGTGCGGGGGGAGATAAAGGTCTTCATTTTCAAGGTTTTTTGTATAATATTCCAGCTATCAGCTGCTGCAAACTGAAAGGCGGAGCGGCCAAAGGATGTATGGGCTTTGGGGATCTTTAGCAGGATGTTTGTAGCTGACCGGGTGTTGTGCGTCGGGAGTGGGCGGAGTTGCCGTAATTGTGTGAGGTAGAAGGGGGTGAGGCCTAGGAGTGTTTTATAAACAAACATCAGCCAGTGGATGTTGCGCCTGGTCTCAAGAGAGGGCCAGTTAGCCAGAGAGTACAGATCACAGTGATGTGTCCTGTAGGGGGCATTGGTGGCGAAGCGGATGGCGGAGTGATACAGAACGTCTAAATGATCGAGAGCTCCTTTACACGCCGAGCGGTAGATGGTATCACCGTAGTCGAACAGAGGAAGGACAGTCATCTGGACCAGAGAGAGTTTAGCAGATGAAGTGAATGAGGAGCGATTCCTATATAGAAAGCTGAGTCTAGCTTTAACCTTGGTCTGAATTTTGGAGAGATGTTCTGAGAATGACAGATTACTGTCAATCCAAAATCCAAGGTATTTATAAGATTTAACTTTTTCGAGGTCTCGGCCTTCGGTGGTCACAATAGTGCCAGTTTGGGAGGCACCACTGCGGCCAAGCCACATAATCTTGGTTTTAGTGGTGTTCAGGACCAGGCCAAGGGCAGAGAGATGTGACTGGATTCTCTGAAAACTATCCTGAAGAGTTTTCAGGACAGTATCTGGGGAAGGGCCAGCAGTGTACAGAATCGTGTCATCGGCATATAGGTGGATAGAGGAGTTGCCCACTGATTTCTCCAAGTCATTTATATATATTGAGAATAGGATGGGTGCTAGGATAGAGCCTTGTGGTACTCCCTTAGAGATGGATAGGGGCTGTGTTATCAGACTGTCCGATTTTACACACTGGCGCATGGACACGCATGGACAGGTAGTTTTCAAACCAGGCTATCGATTGGTTAGTGACACCAATGCATCTAAGCTTTCCCAGAAGCAGTTGGTGATCTACAGTGTCGAAGGCTTTGGCAAGATTGATGAAAATGGCAGCACAGTATTGTCTGGAGTCAAGGGCATTGATGATATCATTTAGGACTTTAAGAGTCGCCGTCTCACACCCATGACCTGCACGGAACCCAGACTGCATGTCAGATAGTATGTTGTAAGTGTTCAGAAACCATGTTAGCTGTTTGACGATAGCAGTTGGGGTCAGCATGGTTTCCCCCTTTAAACAAAGGTTGCACTGAGGCTGCCTTCCAGGCAGAAGGTAGCACTGCTGTCTGTATGGACAGATTACAAAGGTGGGAGATAGCTTCTGCAATAATTGGGGCTGCAACTTTAAAAAAGAAGGGGTCTAGCCCATCAAGACCTGCAGGTTTGTTGGGGTCAAGTTTACTAAGGACCTCCAGCACATCGTTCTCACTAACTTCCTGCAGGCAGAAGCTGTGACATGACAGTGTGTTAGTGGACCCTCCTCCTAGACCAGTGGTCCTGGACAGTGTGTTAGTGGACCATCGTCCTAGACCAGTGGTCCTGTTCTGTGTGTTAGTGGACCATCCTCCTAGACCAGTGGTCCTGTTCTGTGTGTTAGTGGACCATCCTCCTAGACCAGTGGTCCTGTTCTGTGTGTTAGTGGACCATCGTCCTAGACCAGTGGTCCTGTTCTGTGTGTTAGTGGACCATCGTCCTAGACCAGTGGTCCTGTTCTGTGTGTTAGTGGACCATCGTCCTAGACCAGTGGTCCTGTTCTGTGTGTTAGTGAACCATCGTCCTAGACCAGTGGTCCTGTTCTGTGTGTTAGTGGACCATCGTCCTAGACCAGTGGTCCTGGACAGTGTGTTAGTGGACCATCGTCCTAGACCAGTGGTCCTGGACAGTGTGTTAGTGGACCATCGTCCTAGACCAGTGGTCCTGGACTGTGTGTTAGTAGACCATCGTCCTAGACCAGTGGTCCTCAACTGGTCCTCAGCAAACCACATACACATAACCCTAACCCTAACCAGTTTGGGATCACACACACACACACAAACACAGACTCGTACAATCAAATTGGTTATTTAACAAAACAGTATGTTGTTTGTTATTAAGACAAACATTATTCTGAGTAACGTCAAGATGCCAAGGTTATGATTGCGCCAACAAACACGCTAATTTGTTTTGACACACACTTGACCCCTGTGGACCGGCTTGATAAACAGAGACATGGAGGGATGAATTCAACAGCAGCTGATGAACATCTGTAGGGGAACAGCTAACACAGTTCTACTGAGAGAGAGATAAGAGGCCATCAGGGTAGAACTGCCATAATAGGCCCAACAAAGACGGTTTGGGGAATTATAATAGTCGTGTTTGAACAAATGTTCTTGGGGGACAACATATGGCTTCTCTCTAGCGATGAGAGGACGGTTTTTGGAAGCTTCCCATGTCTCTGGGTTGTTTGGGGACCGAGACAAGAGCCACACATCTGACAAGATGCACACATCTGACAACAGGCACACCCCTGACAAGGGGCACACACCTGGAACGGATGGTTAATCTAAATTAAATCTGTCCCACCCAGACAGGCCTCAGAGGCGGTTACATGGAGGTGTGTTGGGGGAGAGATAGCCTCACCTGTTGGACGTAAAGACTCCCACTGCACAACACTCGGCTTCTATCTCACCTGCTTCTAGGTTGAGCAAACGAGCAAACAAATGATTACATTACCGTCACATGAGCAATCTTTTACTGATTTTCCGATTCCACTATTTATGAAGGACAGATCTCTGAACAATTGTTGTGAACAAAAGAGTACAGCATTTGGTCAGCTCCCTCATGAGCCAAATGAAAGCCCAGTTTTTGTTGCACAAACAAATCATGTGGCCAATCAAAAGAAGCTAAAATAACACATAAATAACAATTGGTGTTTCAACATCTCTGTGCTGTATTTGGTATTGGTATTGGTATTTGGACTTGACTTGACTTGATGTGTACGTCTCTCAGGATAACCTGTGTGTTGGTGGATCTGCTGCATTCATCCCAAGCTCCATTGTTTAACAGTGATATCCTCTCTAGTTTCTAGTCGTTTCTTTCTTACTCATACGTATCGGCTGCATTACAACAATCCAAATCGAATTCCTGTTGAGAAAACTCTCCAGACGTTTGCTATTGGCTTGGCTTAAGGTCAGATAAACAAATGTTGGTTCTCTTCCTAACCTGGCAGGAGCGCTGGAGGCACTCAAGGACGTCCCTTTCTCCCCTCCTCCAACCAGGATTTGTATTATATTTTCAAATCATTCATATTTTTCAATTGCTGTTTGTTAGAGAGACCATGAAGATTGCTCGGCATTTCTGTTGTACAAATAAATAAATAAAGGCATTTGGATTCTGATGTTGAATCTGAAACTTTATTTACTAGGTCGATAAACGGTGTGTCAGACTTCCAGCGTTCTCATTCAACGGTGCATTTTAATAACGGTGTGGGCAGGGCCAACATTAGGCTAAAGAATACTCAGGTATTCTGAAAATCACATGTAAAGATATTCGTAGGACCTTGCTCCATCTTACAAATGTAAGAATACAGAATACAAAATAAGCAAGCTGTGGTCAGCCTAGTTGAAATGGTTATTCCCCTTTGTCGTTACTGAGCTCTTCATTAAATATCTCTCTCACTCAGCAACATGTGAATGGAATATAACGTCCACACCTCAACAGAAACAAGGGAAGAAGAGGATCCTTTTGCTGGACAGAAAGTTGAATGTGACCCAGTGTTGAACAGATCCAGTGTTAAATATATCCAGTGTTAAGCAGGTCCAGTGTTAAGCAGATCTAGTCCTAAACTGATCCAGTGTTAATCGGATACAGTTGTAACAGAGACCCAGAGTTAAACATGAACCAAAAGGCATTCCAGGAACATTCCTGTAATGGAATCTGCTGAAGCACAATGCAGTGAGGATTAATAGGAGTGGTGAACGGTTTTACATGACAGAGCAAACACTAACGGAAGAGCTGCTTGGCCCACACTCAAGTCAGGGAATGAACCTTTTTTACAAAGTAGCTTTAGAAAGAAATCACGGTTATCTGCCCTGCAACAGAAAGGACAGAACTCCTGAGACATACTAGCCAACCACCTCCACTTGGAGCCATCCTGTGGAAAGCTGTGAAGCGGGTCAAAGCTGAGGTAACGGATGAGGGACATGCTGCACAACACAGGAAGTGCAGCACAGAAAGTCCATCATGCATGCAAGGGGAGGGGGTGGGGGGGTTGGAAGTGCATGAGTAGGAGAAGGGCGAAGATTAAGTGCGTGAGGATGAGGTGGTAGAGGAGGTGGTGGAGGAGGAGGAGGTGGAGGAGGAGGAGAAAATGGAGGAGGAGGTGGAGGAAATGGAGGAGGAGGTGGAGGAGGAAGGACAGTGTCGGGAACAGGAGGCGTGTGGAGAAGGAGGAGGACGTGGAGGAAGAAAATAAGGTGGTGCACGTGGAGGAGGATAAGGAAGTGGTGCAGGAGGAGGATGGACAGTGTGGGGGTATGAGGAGGAGGAGGAGGTGATGGAGGAATAGGAGGTGTTAGTGTTAGTGTTGGAGGAGGTGATGGAGGAGGGTGGTGTTAGAGTTGGGTGGAGGTCAATGTACTGTACCTGCCAGATGCAGAGGGGTGAGGCGTGTAGCAGCATGCACTAGTGAGTGCCAGGCTGGATGGTAGCGTACTCCACCAGTTCCCCAGGGCCCCCAGGGGACGCCGGGCTGCGGGGGCCCACAGATGAGGCCAAGGCAGAGGTGTCCAGCTCAGCATACTGGACGTCACAGTTCTGGAGATGAAAGAGATGAGAGACGGTTGAGAGAGAGAGAGAGAGAGAGAGAGAGAGAGAGAGAGAGAGAGAGAGAGAGAGAGAGAGAGAGAGAGAGAGAGAGCGCTATACAGATAAAGAGAGAGAGAGCTATAAAGAGGGAGGGAGAACTATAGAGAAAGAGAGAGAACCATAAAAAACAGGATAACATCCTACCTGGATGTCATCAGAGGTGTGAGTGCGTTAGTGTGCGTGCGTGTGCGTGTGCGTGTGTGTGTGCGTGCGTGCGCGTGCGTGCGTGTGTGTGCGTGTGTGTGTGTGCGTGCGTGCGTGTGTGTGCATGTATATGTGTGTCCGTGCGTGCGTGAGTAGAGATGTAACAGTAGATTATGTTACAGTAGAATTGTTAACAACGAGCATGTTACAGTAGATTATGTAACAGTAGAGCACGTTACAGTAGAACATGTAACAGTAGAGCATGTTACAGTAGAGCATGTAACAGTAGAGCATGTAACAGTAGAGCACGTTACAGTAGAACATGTAACAGTAGAGCATGTTACAGTAGAGCATGTAACAGTAGAGCATGTAACAGTAGAGCATGTTACAGTAGAGCATGTTACAGTAGAGCATGTTACAGTAGAGCATGTAACAGTAGAGCATGTTACAGTAGAGCATGTAACAGTAGAGCATGTTACAGTAGAGCATGTAACAGTAGAGCATGTTACAGTAGAGCATGTAACAGTAGAGCATGTAACAGTAGAGCATGTTACAGTAGAGCATGTAACAGTAGAGCATGTAACAGTAGAGCATGTAACAGTAGAGCATGTAACAGTAGAGCATGTTACAGTAGAGCATGTAACAGTAGAGCACGTAACAGTAGAGCATGTTACAGTAGAGCATGTAACAGTAGAGCATGTAACAGTAGAGCATGTTACAGTAGAGCATGTAACAGTAGAGCATGTTACAGTAGAGCATGTAACAGTAGAGCATGTTACAGTAGAGCATGTTACAGTAGAGCATGTAACAGTAGAGCATGTTACAGTAGAGCATGTAACAGTAGAGCATGTTACAGTAGAGCATGTAACAGTAGAGCATGTTACAGTAGAGCATGTAACAGTAGAGCATGTAACAGTAGAGCATGTAACAGTAGAGCATGTAACAGTAGAGCATGTTACAGTAGAGCATGTAACAGTAGAGCATGTAACAGTAGAGCATGTTACAGTAGAGCATGTAACAGTAGAGCATGTAACAGTAGAGCATGTTACAGTAGAGCATGTAACAGTAGAGCATGTTACAGTAGAGCATGTAACAGTAGAGCATGTAACAGTAGAGGATATTACAGTAGAGTATGTTTTCTCCGCTAGTGACTGAGCGAATAGATTAATGTCTGGATGTGTTGAAGTGTTTTTAGATCAGCTCATGAATGTTTCAATCAACTAACACATTGCTTCAGTCAAAGCACGTAAAATTAGATTAATTTAGGTGACTTTTCAGCATAAACTTTTCTTTGGTTAATTTATGATGACGTGTATTTGCAAAATACAATATTCAATACAGTATTGAAAAAGACAGACTTGTCTTTGAGATATCCAACAGACTTGTCTTTGAGATATCCTCTTCTGTCCAGCGCTGTATAATCTGATTGGCCATCGGGACGGTGTTAACAAAATGAATGTCAATGTCAATTCATATTGGAATATTATTATTATTATTCAAGATCATTCATGAGCCCAGTACAAAAAACATTTACGGTACATAAACATTCAGTACGTGTGTGTACTGAGTGGACGCCTGATTGCTGATTAGTAAAGTTAGGTGAGACTGGGTATTTATTACATTGAATAAAGTGTAATCGTAAATATACAGACATATGAATCATAAATATTGTGCTCAGGAAACATTCAATATTTGGGAATAAAACATAAAATAAAATAAAAGAATGTACGAATACTTTTGTATTAAATTATATTATGGATCATTTAGTTTCCAATGACATTATGTTTCACTTTTGTTGATTTTTTTTGCAGGTAGTGTTAATGTTTCAAGGTTATATGACCATCTCTTTCTACTGCTCTATTGAGGACAGTTCACCATAACATTCTGACACGAGGAACCAAGAGTTTAAACAAAAGGGTTTGTCGTGTTCTGGAAGAAAATCTTGTGCCAAATAAAACTGAAATGATGATGTTCATGTTCTGAAATCCTGTGTTCATGTTCATTCATCATGTGTTCATGTTCTGAAAGAGAACATGTTCATGTTCTCATGTTCTAAACTCACATGTCCACACTCTGGAAACAGAACTGTAATCATCCATCATTATATGGAGCATATAATGATCCAGCTGTCAGTCATACTGAATGTTATAAGATTGAGAAGGGCTTGAGAAGTGCAAATGACGAAAACATTAATTGTGTACAGTATTGCAATAGTATAGTGCTGTATAGTGTAAGTATAGTACATCGTATAGTATACATATACATACAGTTAAATTGTAGGAAATGCATACTGCGGGATGGAACGGGGAGCAAGCATTCCATTGTACTATTGGCAAATGGAAATCTTGAATCTTGAATCTTGAATTAAGGAACTAAATTGAGGAGTTGTGTGATGAAATGCATCCGAACAACACACCGATCACAGAGGACTCCAGAAGGAGCTAACGCCTCAGCAAGATGTTCAACCACTGACAGAGAGTCCACACTGGCAGAATGTGGCGGAACATCGTGGAATACTTCATAAGCAGAACGCTTTTGCCAACATTACAATCACATCGTTTTCATGAAAGTGGCAGACACTGTTTTGCCCCTCGAGAAAAGTTCATTAGTGGCACTCAGCAGCACATAGCAATCAAAACACTTGCATCACAAACTGTGTTTTTAAAAGCCTCTTTCGTATCCAACTCGTCTGTAGAACCCTTCTCCTCACCCATGGTTCAACTCTGATTTGCGATGCAAGGCATGTAGCGCCTCAAAATGCGATGAAAATTAAGTGGCCGTAATTAACTTGGACTCGACATGTTGTTTTCAAAACAGATGACAGTGGTGGAAAAAACTCTGGCTTCCATGTAAGCCATCACAACACATCTGCTTCACATTCCAGACACCGGCGCAGGTCGGGTGATGGTGAGGGAGGTCAGGAGAGGCTAATCCTGTCCTGCTGCTCTGACCCCAGTTGGAGGTCAAGGAAATTTGGGAAAAGATCAAAAAACATAGGACCTCCCGCAGCCCGACATCTTGTTGCACAGTGAGAGGATAATATATAATATATATAATATATATAACATAATCTAATAACTACTTCATACGGAACAAAGAGCTGTTTTTTGTAGGTGATGTACAATGTTTTAGTCGATGTATAATGTTTGATATATATATATATAATCTTCCATATGGAATATATAGATTTTCAGCTGAGGGACCGGCTTAATCTTGGTGTTCTTATTGTATGTTGCCAGTGAGAAACGGAGAAGGTTGAATAACTGAATTATGTTTTTATATTTATTCTTTATTTTCTCCAAAGACCGTTTAACACTGCCGGGTGGAAGCTGAAAGAATAAGACTAAAATGACCGCACACGCCATAACTACTATATCTAAGCAATTCATTTAATGGAATACACAATTGTAATTATAGTCAGATCTAATCGTGGCAGTGATATTGATAAATAAACCTGTTAACTTTATTTTTACCAGCTTCCCTTCATGCCTTAAGCATGCAGGGAACACAGCAACTGTGTTCCTTTAGCCTGGATTATATTTTTTAATTCTTCATATTTGTGTAATATTATAGTTTGACTATCTTGGGTAAAATATGCGGCTCTGGGAGACTTACTAATGAAAGAGACGTTGAACTTAGTAGTTTAGACCTCAGATAACTCAAATATATCCTGAGTATGTTGAACTTGTTTCATAGTACAAGCCTCTAGTTGAGGCGAAACTAGTTGTGCCGTGATCATTTCTAGGATTTGAATACATCATCCTGCTGTATTTGTTTTTTTTATCTTATGAACATATATCTAGGAACTAACTTGTTGACAGATCATAGTGTCCTACAACGTCTGATCATGATGTCCTACAATGTCTGATCATCATGTCCTACAACATCTGATCATGATGTCCTACAACCAGTGGTGAAGCGTCGGGGCCTTCAAGATATTCAGAGAAGACCCTAAAACCCTCAGATGAAACCAATTTTTTTTTTGTATTAATACAATTTAATACAATTTAAATAAAATGAATAAATGAGAATCGTATCTGTGTTGTTGATCTGTTATATTACAGTTTTACGCTGATTTGATTGTCTTTCTCGGTCCATGCACTACGCATTTGAGTGGTTTTGTGTTACAAAAAAACATTTCTGGATTGCTGGGAAGAATATCCTTCAACCAAAGTACTCGCGAATGCTTTGGCCCTTAAACTGAATGAGAGCATATGTTTGGATTGACAATTTGATCAACCAATCATATAGTGGTTTCCCCACAGTTCCAGAATACGCTAGAAGGTCCATTTAGTTCACTGGCTCGAGACAGAGGATCTAGCTTTGTGCTACATTGTTTTTTTCTATGTAGGTGTTTTACGTCGAAATGGCAACAGGTGAAGATGATGTTGTTACGGAATTGTTGTTAGTACCCTTTTCAAGACGACCATTCAGTGAAAAGATTGACATTATAAAAAAGTTTTAACGATCCCTGTCCCTGTGGAAAGGACATTGTCCGCCCTCAAACAGATAAAAACATATGTGAGGAACAGAACAGGATAATCCCGACTCACTGCATTAGCTTCCATAGCTATTGAAAGGCAACTTATTTAGGATCTGAAAAGCATTGATCAGCTTTATGACCGGGTTATTGAAACATTCATCCAGAAGGACAGGAGAATGGATTTGGTCTTTAAGTGAACATCATTGGTGAGTGAGACTAATGTCTTTGCTGGTTTTGCCGCAGTGTTGCATCTCGTTAAGCTGGTTACATTTTGTTTCAACACACTTGTTGAATGATTAGTTAATGGCTGTCTTGAGTTTGTTAAGCATTGTTGTACATTTAAATTGAGAGTTTTGACTTGATCTTTCTTTGCATCGCTTTACGTGAAAAGGCTTAACGTAACTAAGAGTTACAAAACGGCGATCAATAATCATCTAATTTCTCTGGCATATGTCTTGTCATTAGCACTTTCACCAGTCAAAAAATTAAAACCTAAATCGTACTATTACGGATGTTATGTTACATTAAGTGTTTTCCACTCCATCCATTGTATTAAAAATAAAAGGCTTAACGTAATTAAGAGTTACAAAACCGCGATCAATAATCACCAAATGTCTCTGGCATATGTCTTTAGCACTTTCACTATTTTGACAGGTGAAAGTGCTAATGACAAGACATATGCCAGAGACATTTGGTGATTATTGATCGCTGTTTTGGAACTTTAAGTTACGTTGAGCCTTTTCACGTTAAGCGTTTAGACTGTCCCTTTCACCGATAGCCTGTGTGTGGTGGTGCTGTGTTGGGCTGTTACTTCACTACATGGACACTGCTTTGACAACTATGGTCAACTTTTAAATTGGCTAAAACCTACAGAAGGTCCAGTTGTGATAGACACGGTTCGCCACTGCCTACAACGTCTATTGATGATGTCCTACAAAGTCTGATCATTATGTCCTACAACGTCTGACGATCATGTGGTACAACGTCTGATGATGATGTCCTACTATCATGTGATACAACGTTTTATCATGATGCCCTACAACATCTGATCATGATGTCTGATGATCATGCTCTACAACACCTTATCATGATGTCTTACAACGTCTTATGATGATGCCCTACAACGTCTGATCCTGTCCTACAACTTGGCTCTGAAAGAGTTGGGAACCACTGGTCTAATGGTCAGATGACCAGATGGTCAGACGGGTTTGATTGGGTTTGTTTCTTATTTACAACACGTCTCTGAATTGACTTGCATTCACACCCAGTGTTCTATCTGTGTGTCTCCACCAAGAGAGGAGAGAGAAAATGAGAGAGGGGAAAAGGGAGGTAGGGAAAGAGAGAGAGAGAGGGAGAGAGAGAGAGAGAGAGAGAGAGAGAGAGAGAGAGAGAGAGAGAGAGAGAGAGAGAGAGAGAGAGAGAGAGAGAGAGAGCGAGAGAGAGAGAGAGAGAGAGAGAGGGTGAGAGGGAGGGAGAGAGGAAGGGAGGGAGTGAGAGAGATAGAGAGAGAGAGCAAGGGACAGAGAGAGAGAGTGAGAGAGGGAGAGAGAGAGCAAGAGAGGGAGAGAGGGAGAGAGGGAGAGAGGGAGATACTGGGTTGGATATTTGTTTCCTTACCATTTTATCTGTGAAGGCGGTGGACTCAGATGGAGCGATATCGTAGTACGGGGGCTGGAGGGGAAGCTTCTGCATGTCGTCGTCCTTGTCCAGGTGAACCACCTGGAGAAACATCACAGCTCAGGAATACACCAACAGGACAGGACTGTCAACACACTGTAGACAGGACAGCATTCTGAACGACATGAAGCATAGACCTGTCACAGTCTGCAAGTCCATCCACCCCGCTTCCACCGCACTCTACCAGCCACACCCCCTCTTTTAGTTGTTGCGCGCAGCTGCAGGTCATTGCCAATCAGGATAGTACTTAAGTCTCCCCTGTTCACTCACTCTTGGCCAGATTGTTTACTTGACTTATGCAGGACTCTCTAGCGTTTATTCCTGGACCAATTTCCCGTTGCCGACCCTGCCTGCCTTGGACCTGCCTGTCTCGCCTGTTTGTCCAACCCTGCCTGCCTTGGACCTGCCTGTCTCACCTGTTTCCTGACCCTGCCTGCCTTGGACCTGCCTGTCTCACCTGTTTCCCGACCCTGCCTGCCTTGGACCTGCCTGTCTCACCTGTATCCCAACCCTGCCTGCCTGGGACCTACCTGTCTCACCTGTTTCCCAACCCTGCCTGCCTTGGACCTGCCTGTCTCGCCTGTTTGTCCGACCCTGCCTGCCTTGGACCTACCTGTCTCGCCTGTTTGTCCGACCCTGCCTGCCTTGGACCTGCCTGTCTCGCCTGTTTGTCCGACCCTGCCTGCCTTGGACCTGCCTGTCTCGCCTGTTTGTCCGACCCTGCCTGCCTTGGACCTACCTGTCTCACCTGTTTCCCAACCCTGCCTGCCTTGGACCTACCTGTCGCACCTGTTTCCCAACCCTGCCTGCCTTGGACCTACCTGTCTCACCTGTTTGTCCGACCCTGCCTGCCTTGGACCCCCTCCCCCTCTGCCCTCTGACCTCGACTATGCTTCTGCCTGCTTCCTCCTGGTTCGTCTGTTTGGACATGGTAATCGATATTGTTTAGCCTTGTACTCTCTCACCTGTTATTTTGATAATAAAAGTATCACCGACTGTTCCTGCATTTTGGTTCTAACTCAGCCTGTGACAAGACGGGCCCGTCGGTCGGATTGGGAAGGAATGACACGGTCTTGTGGTCAGATATACATAAGATCACAACAATGTTATAATAAATTGTCACATTGTAACTTATGTATTTAATTGACAGTAACATTACAGCAATACATTGTACCATTGTAACCTAAATATGTATGTGAGTGATACATTACATCCCAATGATGTTCCAATGTTATAATACATTGCCAATCAATCCCTGTGATACAAAATAAAACTACAACAACGTTACAAAGCAGTTTGGCTTCTGTGTTGCGCTACTCATGTAGATCCTGTAATTCTGAACAGATTTCTGTCATTCAAATGTAATCTGCAGTCTGATTGTTAATTCCTTGTGTTAGTTATGTTCTTATCACCAATCAATCAAAGGTTATGATGATTCACAATGTAATCGTCCGACCGTCTTTGCTGCCTACAGAACCATACTCAGTTGGTACATTGTTGATAAGTCCTTTACGAGACGAACGAGTCCATTCAGTCAGATCAGGTAATGCTGAACACATTTTTTGTAATTCAAACAACTCATTAGTTGACTTATTACCGGCCAACCTACTAAGAACATTTTAAACTGGGTTGGCGGGTTGGATTGTTAGAATGAACATGAAGATGGCTCTTTCCAAACCAGAGTTTTTACTGAATCTTGCTGAGTTGTTTGGGGAGATATATTCTTTGTACTATTTGTCCTTTGTTCTCTACAGTTGTAGACATGGCAATGTTTTTCTTCTATCTACGACTACAGATAAAAACAGTGTGAGGTGTGTGTTTGTGGCAATAAGAATGATGATAACAACAAAGACACTGGACAAACGGGAGGCGGCCTTGGGAGGTTCAGCCCTTTGTATCCTAGCGAGACACAGGTGCGAGGAACGCACCTACGCTGGTTTCTAATTGGTCTGTCACGTCTGTCAAAATCCGCGGGCCTGAGTTTGACTCCGTTCAGTCAGGAACACTTGAAGGCGGAGCTGAAGTGTCACGTTCATGACAGGACCGCTTGATGTTTCCTGACATGAAAGACGGAATTGATTTTATAGGACAAATTAACTCTGGTAACAACCTTCGTCGCACATTAGGCTTTTGAGTGTCATGGCAACATAACAGATTTTCAAAATAGAAGCCTCCCCTCTGCCCTCAGATAAATTGATTTTTATAACCATTAACATAATCCAAGTATTAGTGACCCTGTCAGCCCCCGACAGCCTGATTCTGATTGATCGCTCGATAGGCTGCCAAGTCCTGGCAGGTTGTTTTTTGCAGTTAAAGTCCAGCTATGAAAAACTGGAACACCTGCAGTCCTTTCATATGCATTATAATTATAAGCTATGTATGGAGAGAGAGAGAGAGAGAGAGAGAGAGAGAGAGAGAGAGAGAGAGAGAGAGAGAGAGAGAGAGAGAGAGAGAGAGAGAGAGAGAGAGAGAGAGAGAGAGAGAGAGAGAGAGAGAGAGAGAGAGAGAGAGAGAGAGAGAGAGAGAGAGAGAGAGATGACATTCTACCAGAAGCCAGAAGAGAGATGACATTCTACCAGGAGCCAGAAGACATTCTACAAACTTCCTAAGAATGTTCGTAACGGCAAATTCTCATGATTTTCCGAAGAATTGTTTTTTTTTTAAGAACTTCTTACGTTTACATTTTACATTTTTTGTATCCCTTGACCCGCATCCCCTGATGTCCCGCATTTTGACTGGCTCTAGTTTTCAAAAGTCAAACCACTGCAGACTGACACTTTTGTAAAATCTGGGTTTCATTCAATGGCTGTGAAGAAAGCAGGGAGACTGTCATCACAAGGCTGTCAATCAACCTGTACATACGTGGGTCAAGTGCAGGTTAACCTGTCAGTGTCTTCGCTGCCTGCTACGCTACTGAGTCACAGGCAAAGCAGATCCAGGCGATACATGATGGAAACTACCACAAAGAAAAGGAAATGCAGCTACAACAGATTTCATTTTCAAACGGTTCAACGTGAAGCAACACAGTACTTTTGAGTGTCCAACATTGTCCCGTACAATCAGACTGTGTCCCACAGTTGGGTAGGACCAGGGATGGACCACCAATCAGTACACCACCCACCAGAACACCACCCACCAGTACACCACCAACCATTACACCACCCACCAGTAAACCACCAACCATTATCCCACCCACCAGAACACCACCCACCAGTACACCACCCACCAGTACACCACCAACCATTACACCACCCACCAGAACACCACCCACCATTACACCACCCACCAGAACACACCACCAGCACCCACCAGTACACCACCAACCATTACACCACCCACCAGTAAACCACCAACCAGTACACCACCCACAAGTACACCACCAACCAGTACACCACCCACAAGTACACCACCAACCAGTACACCACCCACCAGTACACCACCTTGTGGTCCTCTTAAATATGCGTACCTACTGTACTATTCCCCCAATGCCCGTGGACAAGTGGACCAGTGTACTGACCCATATTTCCATATCCGTCATTTTAATAATATTATGATGATGCGATATGGGGAATAGTCAGCCGAAGTGACTGCGTTAGGGAACTATGCTAGCTGCAAAAACAATGCCAAACAGTTTATGGCATTTCAAAGCTTAGTGGTTATGTCAAGCAAGGAAGAGATCACCAGAACTATACTAAAGGTAGATAGAGAAATCTTTAGTTGAATAATCACAAACTCACTACAGGGAGAAGAAAATCCAAAATATACAAAGGGAGGGAGAAGATCAAATTAACTATTTAAATATTTACAAGCTATAGGAATACCCTCATCCAGACAGGAAGAGTGAGAGAGAAGCTCACACTTACTATTTGCATATCAGAGAATCAGAGAAAACATTATTCTATACTATATGTATTACACTATTAGTGCAGCACTTTATTGCGCTTTGAAAAGTGCCAATACAGAGAATGTCAGAGCGTCAACATAACCATAGAAGAGACACGGGCGCTGTTGAACCTCATACAGAAGCACCTTCAGCAACAGACTCATTCCACCCAGGTGTACCACAGAACGCCACAGGAAGTCCTTTCTTCCTGTGGCCATCAGACTCTTTAATTCATCTACCTCGGGTCGTGAGAGGGACAGTGGAGACTCAGTGACCTGAGGCCAACGCACTGTTATTATTATTTTTTGGTCAACGCACTGTAAATCCTTTCACTGTAATTTTGCACTGTAAATTCTATTTATTTTTATACTTTATACTTTTTACTTTTCACATGTCACTTTTTCAGTATTCATCTGAGTTATTTATTAATATTTTATTACTGCCAATTTGCACTATACGTATTGTTGTGTATTGTATATACGTATTACTGTAATAATACTGTAAATTGTGCAATTTATCTATTTCATCTATCAATACATTTAGAATTAATTTAGAGTTAATTTAGTTATATTTTGTTTATACTAGTTTTGTTTAGTTAGTTGTTGTTATTTCGTTTTTAGCTTTTAGGTATTAGTATATTTTTATATGCATTTATTCCCCCTGTTTCAACTGTTGCACCTTAATTTCCCTCGGGATAAATAAAGTTAATCTTGAATCTTGAATCTTGAATCTTGAATCTCTTGAAAAAAGAGATTACATGGAAATGAATTACGAATATCTATTTGAATATATTGCTAGCCTTTTCCTTGATGGGCAGAATCTCATGAGTCTCTTTTTAGATAAGAGATTCTGAAACGTTGCTAAATCTAGTGAGAAAGTCTCCAAATTGGTTTGGCTTATAGGAGATGTGATAGGCCAGCCCAGTGTCCGTATAGAAAATGCTGTCCCTGCTTCATAGGTCGGTCATTTATTCTTTTTTGATAAATAATGATATCTTGAATGATATCGGCCCCAAGATGGCCCAGGGTTGGTCCACCTGGTAAACGCCCGGTGGGCCTGGATTACCAGCCTTGGATCACCAGCCCTGGCTCTCACTCTGAAGGAAGCTGAACGCGAGGCAGCTGTGGTTCAGGTGGGGGAGACAGAGCAATGCCTTCTGGGAAGTCTGCTTCTCTTTGGCTCCGGTGCACCACCACCGCCAGGCAGCCTAAACGCTGCACCATGGCGAGCAGATGGTCGGTGTGGGAGCCTTTCCAGCACCGCAGAAACACGCTTGTAAGTCAAACAACCAACACCTGACTTGTTGTTGTAATAATCGCTAACATCGTCTCCTCTTTCATTCATCTGGTTCTCAGAATATGTCTCGCCTCAGATCAACCGTACTTACTTTTGGAAGTGTAATATTATGGGATAGAAAATGGGGGCTGTTTTTATCCATACATGTACATCTGATGGCCAACCTTCACTCACATTCTCCAAACAAGACATGGGATTGGAACCTTACACCTACTCCTCCTGGCTTACACTTCCTCTGATGTCAACATCTGGACACACCAGTTTTGACACGCCAGTAATGAGCAGGTGTGTTGGCATCTTGTTCAGCGAGGCCTACAGATAGGCAGGACTATCTAGTCCCAGATTGTGGACTTTCTAGTACCAGTCTAAGCCAGACAACTACACTCACCCCGAAACATGTCTATGCTCCACTAGCTGAACCAGAAGCAGCTGCATGTTAATGAGTCTGATTGCTTTTCATCATGTCTTATTGCACTGCTCTGATGAACCTAAACTCCAAATTATTTTGTCAATTCATGATGATCCTGCCATAATTTTAAACTCCTTCAGAAAACCAACTGATTGTCGATGAGCCTTTTTGGATTGCTTTGATTATTATAAATAGTTTGTTCTGCTTTCTTAGTATTTCTGTTCCCCTTCTCCCACTGGGTTCTGGTTTTGTCTTTGTGTATCGTTTGGGGAGGTGATCTATAATTCTGTGTATGGTTCTGGGGAGGTGATCTATACTTCTGTGTATGGTTCTGGGGAGGTGATCTATAATTCTGTGTATGGTTCTGGGGAGGTGATCTATAATTCTGTGTATGGTTCTGGGGAGGTGATCTATAATTCTGTGTATCGTTAAGAGAGGTGATCTATAATTCTGTGTATCGTTAAGGGAGGTGAGACATAATTCTGTGTATCGTTAAGGGAGGTGAGACATAATTCTGTGTATGGTTTTAGGGAGGTGATCTATAATTCTGTGTATGGTTCTGGGGAGGTGATCTATAATTCTGTGTATGGTTTTGGGGAGGTGATCTATAATTCTGTGTATCGTTAAGGGAGGTGATATATAATTCTGTGTATCGTTAAGGGAGGTGATATATAATTCTGTATATCGTTAAGGGAGGTAATCTATAATTCTGTGTATCGTTAAGGGAGGTAATATATAATTCTGTGTATCGTTAAGGGAGGTGATATATAATTCTGTGTATCGTTAAGGGAGGTGATCTATAATTCTGTGTATGGTTCTGGGGAGGTGATCTATAATTCTGTGTATGGTTCTGGGGAGGTGATCTATAATTCTGTGTGTGGTTCTGGGGAGGTGATCTATAATTCTGTGTATCGTTAAGGGAGCTGATATATAATTCTGTGTTTGGTTTTAGGGAGGTGATCTATAATACTGTGTATGGTTTTGGGGAGGTGATCTATAATTCTGTGTATGGTTCTGGGAGGTGATCTATAATTCTGTGTATCGTTAAGGGAGGTTATCTATAATTCTGTGTATGGTTCTGGGGAGGTGATCTATAATTCTGTGTATCGTTAAGAGAGGTGATCTATAATTATGTGTATCGTTAAGGGAGGTGAGACATAATTCTGTGTATCGTTAAGGGAGGTGAGACATAATTCTGTGTATGGTTTTAGGGAGGTGATCTATAATTCTGTGTATGGTTTTGGGGAGGTGATCTATAATTCTGTGTATCATTAAGGGAGGTGATCTATAATTCTGTGTATCGTTAAGGGAGGTGATATATAATTCTGTATATCGTTAAGGGAGGTGATATATAATTCTGTATATCGTTAAGGGAGGTAATCTATAATTCTGTGTATCGTTAAGGGAGGTAATATATAATTCTGTGTATCATTAAGGGAGGTGATATATAATTCTGTGTATCGTTAAGGGAGGTGATCTATAATTCTGTGTATGGTTCTGGGGAGGTGATCTATAATTCTGTGTATGGTTCTGGGGAGGTGATCTATAATTCTGTGTATGGTTCTGGGGAGGTGATCTATAATTCTGTGTATCGTTAAGGGAGCTGATATATAATTCTGTGTTTGGTTTTAGGGAGGTGATCTATAATACTGTGTATGGTTTTGGGGAGGTGATCTATAATTCTGTGTATGGTTTTGGGGAGGTGATCTATAATTCTGTGTATCGTTAAGGGAGGTAATCTATAATTCTGTGTAAGGTTAAGAGAGGTGATATATCATTCTGTGTATGGTTCCAGGGAGGTGATCTATAATTCTGTGTATGGTTCTGGGGAGGTGATCTATAATTATGTCAATGGTTCTAGGGATGTGATCTATAATTATGTGGGACCGTGATAAAGGGCTATAACACAAATAAACGCAACTTCAGAATCATTGTGCCACCGTGGATTATGAAGCATAATTCCTCAAGTGCGGTGTGTTGTGTTAGGGTTAGTAGGGTGAGTGTTAGTAGGGTAAGTGTTAGTAAGGTTAGTGTTAGTAAGGTTATTGTTAGAGTAAGTAGGGTAATTGTAAGAATTAGCAGGGTTATTGTTAGAGTAAGTAGGGCTAGTGTTAGAGTTAGTAAGGTTTTTGTTAGAGTTAGGAGGATTAGCGTTAGAAGGGTTAGCGTTAGGGTTAGTAGTGTTAGTGTTAGAGTAAGTAGGGTAATTGTAAGAATTAGCAGGGTTATTGTGAGAGTAAGTAGGGCTAGTGTTAGAGTTAGTAAGGTTTTTGTTAGAGTTAGTAGGGTTAGTGTTAGAAGGGTTAGCGTTAGGGTTAGTAGTGTTAGTGTTAGAGTAAGGGTTTGTTTTAGTGTTAGGGTTAAGGTTAGTAGGGTTAGCAATAGTAGTGTAAGGGTAAGTAGGGTTAGGGTGAGTGTTGAAAATATTGTTATCTATCTATCATACTTTTACATCATACTTGAGTCAAGGAGCACGGTAACAAATATATTAGAATAATAATAATTATATATAATCTATTACAGAAAATGTATTTCACAAAAATAAATGTGATGTAATTGCATCAGGCTCAGCATGTCAAAACATCTGAGATACATATCCTACATATTATTATAAACTTATATATATATAATATAATATTATAGTATTCTAGTATTCTCTAGTATTTAAGAACCATGGTGCATATTTTCTCTCTTATTTGCGGGGGGTCAAAATCATTCCCCAAATGAATTAGCACGATAATGACTCTCATGGTAATGACTCTACATATCACATATCCTTAGGGTTATTTCTTATTTTAGATATTAAGATGGTGTATTTGAATGTCTCTTAACTAATTATTGTTAAATAGTTGTTCCACAATGCCTGAGAATGTGTTAGAGACGACTACTTTGCAACCAAAACTACAGCTAAGATTATAATAATCACAATCAATAAAAGTAATTATGATAACCAAACAATTATTTAATTGAAAATGAGGTTTTTAAACCTCAAACCGTTTTCAGTTGGTTTGATGTTTGAACGGTCTTCTGTTGTTCTGTTTCTATGGCAACTGAAACTATTTTAGTCCATTCACAAAGAGAGTTTTATCTTTATAGAAATATGGTTTTGTCCTTCAGGGTTGACCGAGTGTTGTTTATGAAAAGCTCAACGCTCAAAATAATATTTTGCGTCCACAGCAGATTTAATTATTGTACGAAGTGAGCAGAACATTACAGAATAACCACTATGTTAACAGGACAATCAAATTTCGTTTTGGGTCACGCTTCAAATATGAAGTAAAAGTTGCACTCCCTGAGATTTGGGCTTAAAGTTAGGCTAACTTATAGTTTAAAAGTTAATTCACTTTGCTTGCTATATATATATATATATATATATACATATAAATGTATAAACAGTTATACAGAGAGAGAGGGAGCTATACAGCTATGCAGATAAATGAGAGAGAGAGAGAGCTATACACACAAAGAGAGAGAGAGAGAGAGTGAGCGAGAGAGAGCCATAAAGATAAGGAAAGAGAAAGCTATGCAGATGAAGAGCGAGAGAGAGCTATGCAGATAATAGAGAGAGTGACAGAGAGAGCTATGCAGATACAGAGAGAGAGCTATACAGATGAAGAGAGAGAGAGGGGGGAGAGAGAGAGCTATGCAGATAAAGAGAGAGAGCTATACAGATGAAGAGAGAGAGGGGGAGAGAGAGAGAGAGAGAGAGAGAGAGAGAGAGAGGAGAGAGAGAGAGAGCTATACAGATAAAGAGAGAGAGAACTATAAAGAGGGAGAGAGAACTATAGAGAAAGAGAGAGAGCCATAAAAAACAGGATAACATCCTACCTGGATGTCATCAGAGGTCAGGTGACCCTTCATTTCGCTGTCCTTCTTGGGTGGGGGAGGGGCCGGCTTGTGAGCGGGTGGGAGGTCGGCCCTGTTGAAGGAGGAGCACATGTCACTCAACACACACACACACACACACACACACACACACACACACACACACACAAACACACAGGCAGCCTCCTGAGTCCTGCCTCACTTGCCTTTCTCTGTCTCGTTGTTACAGTGGCAGCAACCCCCCTGACCCCTGAATTGCTCTCATGGTAGAGACACACGCCACTAACGAGCAGGGCTGTACCTGAACCCTGGGGGAGGGAGGTGGGGGAGGGGCTCCAGGGGGAGTAGAGGGGCTCCGGGGGGGGAGGTGTGAACTGTTGTTCTCTGGTCACGTAGCACCAGTTATCTAGGGCTGTTGCTACAACTGTTGTTCTCTGGTCATGTAGCACCAGTTATCTAGGGCTGTTGGCTACAACTGTTATTCTTTGGTCATGTAGCACCAGTTCTCTAGGGCTGTTGTTCCAACTATTGTTCTCTGGTCACGTTGCACCAGTTCTCTAGGGCTGTTGTTCTCAATGGGTATGTCGTTAACAGGAAACATAAACAGCCGTTGGGATCCGTCAAATCGTCCACTGACGTTCACTTCATCTGCAATTTGGAGAATGAGGCGCACCTCAGAGGGGGTGCGGAGGGTCTCGTTTAGGAGCCATCCGGATCATTAATTCCGACACGCCGGATGAGGGCTCGCTAAGTGATGGCCATAGAAAGAGCCTTGCTCTCCCGCTCTCGAAACACGCCGGTAATCACATGTCATCTGGCGTCCGGCGGCTCCATATCACCGCTGATCTCAGATAATGAAGCGGGGCTGAGCTGGGTATCTACACAGATCTCTCTCTCCTCCTCCCTCCTCCTCCCTCCTCCTCCTCCCTCCTCCTCCTCCTACTTCTCCCCTCCTCTCCCCCTGCTCCTTCACACCAGCTTACGTTGATTATTGAATAACATGACCTTTGCGACGAGGCCGGCTGCTTCTTAATGCGTAGAGAATGTGTGCAGGAGTTCCCTGGTTAACTGTCGCGCCACGCTTGTTGGGGGGGGGGGGGGGGGGGGGGGCGATTGTGGTGGTGTAAGGGGTGTGGTGGTAGTGTGGTTGCGGTGGTGGTGGTGTTGGCGGTGGTAGGGGAGGTGGTGGTGGTGGTGGTAGGGATGGTGAAGGTAGGGATGGTGAAGGTAGGGATGATGAAGGTAGGGGTGGTAGTGGAGGTGGTGGTGCTGGTGGTAGGGGTGGTGGAGGTGGTGGAGGGGGTGGTATGGGTGGTATGTGGTGATGGTGGTGGTGGTGGTGGTGGTGGTGGTGGTAGAGGTGGTGGAGGTGGTGGAGGTGGTGGAGGTGGTGGTGGTATGTGGTGGTGGTGTTGGCGGTGGTAGGGGAGGTGGTGGTGGAGGTGATGGTGTTGGTAGGAGTTGTGGAGGTAGGGGCGGTGGTGGTGGCAGAGGTGGTGGTGGCGGAGGTGGTGGTGGTGGAGGTGATGGTGTTGGTAGGAGTTGTGGATGTAGAGGTGGTGGTGGTGGCAGAGGTGGTGGTGGTGGTGGAGGTGGTGGTGGTGGTATGGGTCGTGGACGTAGGTGTGGTGGAGTTGGTGGAGGTGGTAGGGATTGTTGCGGTAGGGGTGGTGGTGGCGGCGGAGGTGGTGGTGGGGGTGGTGGAGGTGGTGGTGCTGGTAGGGGTCATGAAAGTAGGGGTGGTGGCGGTGGTGGTGGTGAGGGAGATGATGTTGGGGGTCGAGGTCATGGAGGTAGGGGCGGTGATCGTGGTGGTGGTGGTGGTGGTAAGGGTGTGGAGGTAGAGGTGGTGGTGGTGGAGGTGGTAGTAGTGGTGTTGGTGGTAGTGGTGGAGGTGGTGGAGGTGGTAGTAGTGGTGGAGGTAGGAGTGGTGGTGGTGGTGGTAGGGGTGGTGATGGTGGTGGTGGTGGAGGTGGTGGTAGGGGTGGTGGAGGTATGGATGGTGAAGGTAGGGATGGCAGAGGTAGGGGTGGTGGTGGTGGTAGGGGAGGTGGTGGTGGTGGTGGTGGAGGTAGAGGTTGTGGAGGTGGTGGTGGAGGTCGAGGTAGGGGTGGTTGAGGTGGTGCTGGTGGTGGAGGTAGAGGTAGGGGTGGTGGAGGTGATGGAGGTGTTGAGGTTGACACCAGCAGGTCCAGCACCACTCTGGTCCAGAACAATAGAACTAGGAGTGCAGTGTCTGATGCTAAGAGACCAAATTGAGGTTCTTCGTCGATTAGTGGGTCACTACGTCAGTGCTAGGTCGCTACATCACCACTACGTCATCGCTAGATTTTGACCACCAAGTGGAGACCGGTAGGGGAGGTAGCCTTAGTGGGTGATTCTTGAATGACTCCTACGCCGAGGGGGAGGGGCCAGAGTTAAGGAGAACTGAGACCGTTCACTGTGACCCAAATGGTTTCAGTTTCATTGTGTTCTGGTGTCAGAGGAGATCTGTTAAAGAACCTCCTTCAGCAGAAGGTAGAGGTTACAAACGGAGGTAAAGATCAAGTCATGGGACTCCATGCTAACACAACCCTGCACTGCAACAACCACTCATATCCTCTCAGACACTTTGTACAATTTGGAAACAGTAAAAACATCAGCTACCTGGTCTGGTGGCGGAGTGTTGTTGGGCACAGACACAGACACAGACATGCACACACACACACACACACACACACACACACACACACACACACATATACACCGTAATCAGCATCACCACCAATGCTACTGGCAGCCATGATTTGTCTCCTGTGTTGTCGGGTTGTGTTGGAATCACAACAAGGGAGAGAGTGAGTGTGTGTGTGTGTGTGTGTGTGTGTGTGTGTGTGTGTGTGTGTGTGTGTGTGTGTGTGTGTGTGTGTGTGTGTGTGTGTGTGTGTGTGTGTGTGTGTGTGTGTGTGTGTGTGTGTGTGTGTGTGTGTGTGTGTACAGCCTGTCACATTGGGTTGTCACTGGCTGTGTGGAGAGAAGAAGCCAGGAGGATGTGTCAGACATGGACACACAAACACACACACACACACACACATAATAACATAACAATATGGGAGAGATTTGTGTGTGTCTGTGTCTGTGTGCACATACACAAACCTCTCCCATGTATTGTTATGTTATTATTTATGTTTTTGGGGCTATATTGTTAGTGTCTATTTTTCGTCTGAAAGAAAAAATACTTTTCTTCAGGATGTTTACAATACACACAATAATAAGGAATACAAATATAGAATACACCTCAACACCATGTGACCAAGGACACTGGATAAATAATATACAGTATTATATAGTATATATAGTATATACAGTATAAGTATTATTATTATTATTATTATTATTATTAATATTATAATAAAGGACTTGTTTCCTATTAAATTAAAGTCAATCTTTAATCACATCATGTCCTCAGAATGACATCACGTTTAACAGACGTGACATCATGACATCATGACATCATGACATCATGTTTATCAGACAGTGACATCATGACATCATGATAAACAGACGTGATATCATGACATCATATTTAATGCCGCGTTCCAGACAACTCATAAGTCGAGATTGCACCACCTCCTACTAGAAAAGGTGTATGGAGTCAATACTACTAATGATACTATGAGTAATACTATGATTTATTTAATTGAATGTACTTCGTCATATATTGCCATATATTTCCTCTCTTGTACATGTCAATCAATAGGTGAGGGGGGTAGGACATATTTGTAGACTAGTCGGTATTTGTATTAGGCTAGTGAATGTCATTTTAAGATATGTTTCCAAGTATAGAAGTGGCGTGTTTACATTTGCCGTCATGCACCCGGAACTCTGTGAGGTCGTAACTCGAAAGTCGTAAATATACGACTCACCAGTTGTCTGGAAGGCACCATCAGAGGTTGGTTTTCCTCCTACATGCTATCCATGCTCCATGCTATTAGAACTTCGGAGAGAAAAATTGTCGTAGTGGCTTTTTAGTTTGTTTGCAAAAGACCAACACAATCATATCAAGTCAAGTGTATATTTGGTTTACATGAAGCTGACGTGTGACTCTGTCTGTAGCATTGGGGGCTTTTGTTTTGAAAATCCAATCAAGTGAGTCACCGGTTTTTATCAACCGCTTTCAAATCATGTGTACTTTTGTTGATTTTGTCAGTGTTTTTCACAATTTTTCGAAAGAAATATATTAGTTCTTTACTTAGCCTACTTTGTCCTTTTCTACTATATAGGGCAGGTTTTAAATATATCTTTAATTTAGAAGTGTCGAGAGACGGGAGTGGGAGTATGGGGGTGGTGTATCGCAAGTAAATGCTGGACGTTTAATACATGGCTGCATACTACAGGACACACGTGCAACAACTCTTCAAGAGGGGAACTGGAAGCACAACTAGGGGTTGCACTTAGATGTTCGTGCGACAATATTGGGTTACCCATACCCATACCCATCCCCACCCATAGATCTGTGAGTTAACTAAGTTAACCCACGACACATGCCCCCCCACCCCCAGAAATCACCCATAGTCAAAATCCCTGTCCCTGGGAGGGACGATGACCCGACCAAGGCGTGTGCGGGAAACAGGGGCCGAGGAGGAAGATGTAGCAGGCATGGCTGCGCTGTCCACGACATCTGGGGGGCAAGGGTGTTAACGGGTTGACGGGCACCCTGACAGGAGGCGGAGGGTGGGGCATGAGAGGACGGCCTCGGCGCAGGGTTTGAGCCACCAAAATATTTTTAGAACAGTGATTATTAAAGGGACTTATGGCCCTGTCACACCTTGACGATTTAGCCAGTGTATGCCGACGTATCAACATTTCTCTAAAACAATGGCATACATTGAATAAGTTATGGGTAAGTTTTGTATGCCAGCGTATAGCTCATACGCTGGCATACGCGGGCCATAAGTTGTAGGTAAGTTATGCGATCGTTGACACACTTTCACACACGTTACTTGTAAGTTACTCAAAAGTCGAGATAATGTCTAGCGCCCACGCCCAGGAGACGTCTTGGAAGCGTTCTTCAAAGTTTTCTTCGGCATGACGGTGATATTGATACGGTGATGTTGATACTGCGATGTCTAGTGCTGTTATGATTTGAATCGTCGAGCAGCAGCCTTTTAATAGGCTACGACACGTGATCGGCTGCGATACGCTGCCGCGTGCTATGCATAAGTTTGACTATCGTTGGGCAAAAGTTGTGAACACCGGCAAAATGCTAAGCATTCGTTGGTATAATATATATGTTGTGTATAAAAAAAACATTGATAGTATGCCAGCGTTTTATTTTTTGATACATTGGCATACGATGGCTTAATTGTCAAGGTGTGACAGGGCCTTTAAGCAGAACTTATTTCGGAAAAAATATAATTATTTTATTATTATTATTTATTTAAGTGGTGACGAAACCAAAAAAAAACAAAACTTTTTTTGACAGCACCCTGGTTGAGAAAGCTGGTTTATTGAATGATTTTTGTTTTCAATTGCATAGTACAAATTAGAATAATTTTTTTATAAGCAATTGAAAACCAAAATCATTCAAAAGTAATTGTTGCGTTAACATCGGAACGTAAGATAGTAAAGCAGACAGGCAGTGCGCTTAGTGAACTGCTAGGGGTGCTGCATCTGTCATAACATTGTCAACCATATTAAATTACACTATCATTATTTTGCTGGACTTATTACTGTAACTAAATCTAAGTCTGGAGGATTGAAGCCTCTTTTTGTCACATTCAGTACACACACAGTGAAATTTGATTCTCTGCATTTAACCCATCCTAGTATTAGAAGCAGTAGGCAGCTATTTTATATACAGCGCCTGGGGAGCTGTGTAAGGGTCTGGTGCCTTGCTAAATGGCACCTCGGCAGTACCCATGTGTTTCAGGGAATTGAACCGGAGACCTTCCGGTTCCCAAGCCAACTCCCAAGAGACTGAGCTATACTGCCGCCCCAACTATACTACTCTACACTGTTCTGCACTTTACTACACAGTCCTGCTGTATTCATGATGCTGCTGTACTACTGACACTTTAAAAAGCTTTTTGCATAATTCACCATATGTAAATATCATCCATCAGTCACTTTTGTGTTATTTTTATTGTGTACAGGATTGTTACAGTGTTGTTTGTAGCAGTGGCGGCTGGTGGTTGTGGGGGAGGAAAGAAGGTGTGCTTGTGAAGTGTGGTGGTAGGTAGGGTGGTGGTAGGTAGGGTGGTGGTAGGTAGGGTGGTGGTAGGTAGGGTGGTGGTAGGTAGGGTGGTGGTAGGTAGGGTGGTGGGCGGCATGTAACACCCAGACACATTTGATGCAGCATAAGAAGATTTTGTGGAACTAGTGAGCTATACCCTGAGGACAATTGTGCTGCTTACAACTGTCTATTCTTTGTCTTATCAGAAATAAATTAGCTCTTATTTAGAGATTACTGATGTCTGACCTGGTATCCTTAACCTCAGGAGAAGTAATGAGCAAAATAACAGATCAATATAAGACCCGTTTGAGAAATGTATTAGCCAATCAAGTTTTCTTTTGGATCTCCCTGCGATCTCAAGAGCTCATTATTTCAGACAAAATAAAAATATCAGTGCAGTGAGAGAAATCATTGAGCTTACATTGGGATTGTAGTGAGACAAAAATAAGGCTATTTCTCAGAAGCTGAATTTGAGAAAATGGTCAAAATCTCATAGTGATCCTAAATTCAGCTTTTTCTAGATAAATAGGCAAGCAATATAAGATCTTATATTTAATTGAGCTTTTTTCTCTGGAAGAAAGCACTGATTTAAGCTAGCTCGAATTCTAATTGGTGTCTTTTTAAGATATTGTTGGCCATTTGTGCTGTGAAACATGTTCAAGAGGTGGTCAGAACGAGTGGTCAGACCACAAGTGGGAGGGACCGCTAGTGGGAGTGACCGCTGTTCTTCACATGACAATAGGCCTATTACAAAGATAGCGTCAATAAAGTCAAATAAAAGGCAACGTTGAGTATATTTACCTGTGTTTAATTCAAATGAGACATATAAGTAAAACCAGTTATGCAAATAAATAGTCTAACCGCGTGCCAAAGAAACACCGCCTTGTCACGGTCAACCATGCTATCCGTTTAACGTTTGGCATCATGCACCTGGAACACAGTGAGCTCGTTACTCGTAAGTTTAAATTCAGAAATATACGACTCACGAGTGGTCTGGAATGGGGCATAACAGACAGTGACATCATGACACCATGACATCATGTTCAACAGACGTAAGATCATGACATCAAGATTAACAGACGTAACATCATGACATCTGGAGAAACTAAACACTATGTACACACAAGTTGTGCATAAGAGTTAACTCTGGAGACTGACCTCAGGTTCATTTATTTAACCTTCATATAATTATGTTATTTTATCAGAGTAAACTGTGAAATCTTTAAGATGGTTCCTCCGTATTGTCTCCAAGCACCAAAACCGAAGTGAAGAAAGGCTTGAGTATATTTAGACATAATATATTTAGACATATTATATTTAGATGTATTATATTATTTCTAGATTATAAATTATATTTGGAGGTTTAGAAGAGAGAGGAACTTTGGACCAAGCAGTCTGTGTACTTTCAGTCTGTCCTGCCCCCATTGATTTCTGTTGATCACAATCTTATTTGGCAATTTAAATGCTAATGATACTTTTAATTGTGAGATTGGATAAAGGTGATCTGATCTTTGGTAGCCAATTAAATTGACTCTTTGTTTCGCTTGAGTCTTTTCAAAGTGCCAGACCCGAAGAGGCTCACTGTTTGTTAGCCTTAAAAACAACCCCGGAAAAAAAACTGTCTGTTGAACCTTGGAAAAAGAACTTCAGTATTTCAGTTTGTAAGGGAACATTTGGCTTCATACATTAACTACTATACAAATAAACTTTTACTTACTTAGTTTACTTCAACTTTTGCATTACTCACATTTACAGGACCTGAAAATGTTTGGCCCTGATGTATTCAGGGCCAAAGGATCGCAGTGGTAAATAACATTTCTCCTACACAAAGAACACAACATGAAGAGTTCACTGAGAGGAACATTGTGTGTGTAAACAACGGGCATGTTTTACCGTTAACACAGAGACACGGTGAATGGTTCATGTTCATATTCACATTCATAAAAAACCGGTTATACAGATGACCGTTTTTCTCTGGTCCCAGCGAGTGTCAATATCCATTCAGACCTTTGAGAGGAAGCAAATCATTGTAAGCCAGCTGGAGATTACATAAATGGATAATCTCTGGTTTATCCCACAGTTTAAGATCAATCAAAGCCTCACTGATCAATGCTCTGTTTCTATCCGAGATTCCAGTCTTTCTGTGTTGTTCTACATCCTGCGACTGTGATTCCTTCCGAATGATCCGAATGATTAGGTTAAAAATGCTCTAGAGAAACGCTTTCTCCTGTCACTAAGACGGAGCTCTGGTGTTCTCCACAAAATCCACGTGGATCATACATCACGCCACAGTGAGAGGGGCCAGCAGACAGTGTTCTCCAGAAGATCTACGTGGATCATACATCACGCCACATCGAGGGGCCAGCGGAGGAACATTATTCTAGGAGGGGGAGCTGGCAGGCCGCGTGTCGTCCTCTGAAGGAACTCTGAGATTGATGAAGACGAGTGGCTCTGGAGATCTGTCATTCGTGAGCACAAACAAACTAAACTAACTAAACTAACCAGACTAAGCTTACTAACTGAACAAGCTAAACTAAACTAAACTTACTAAACTAACACTACTCCTTCCCCTGCAGTCAGAGACCTATATCGATATAAACTTTATAGATATAAACTATATAGTTTATACAAATATATATATACAAACCATAGAGATATATACTATATAGATATTAACTATATAGATATTAACTATATAGATATCAACTCGCTTGCATGGCTTGTTGTCGGCTGTTTTGAGTAAAACACATTCAATTTTTAACCTTTTTAACCATAGCCGGTCAGTAGCTGTGTTGACAGAACAGGGGATATACAGTCTATGTTGACAGGGCAGTAGATGTGTGTTCACATCTACTGACAGGGGTGTCACAGTTGACACCCCTGTCAGACAGTATTTGTTGACAGGACAGGGGATACAGTCTTTGTTGACAGGACAGGGGATACAGTCTGTGTTGACAGGACAGGGGATACAGTCTGTGTTGAAAGGGGGCGAGCAGTCTGTGTTGACCGGTCAGTAGACGTGTGTTCAAAACAACAAATCAAACCCCACAAGTACAATTCAATGGTATGTGACGACGTTACTTTTAACATGCAAACAACCAAACAACAGAACAACAGAACATTCACTTCCACAACACAAGACTCCACTGCACTGCACTGGACTGCACTGGACTCACTACTGCATCCTCAAATACAGTGACATGCAGACAGGGGAGAAAGAGCAAGGGAGAAAGAGGTTCACACAAAGGAGAGAGAGGGAATGAGAGATAGGTTCACATGGAGAGAGGGGGCGGTAGAGAGAGTGATGGTGTCAGACTGTCCAAGTCCTTGCTTAGCGACTTTGGTTTGATGTTCCTTCATTTTCAGCTCAAAGTTAGCATTCTGGTCGCTAACGAGGGAGGGGGGGTGGAGGTGGGTCTGCTTCTCAAGATGCCAAGGAAACCTCCCGGAGCTTAATGTGGTTGGAACGCTACCTCGAACAATGTGTAGAATCTTCTGGACTAAAACACTACATTTCCCTTCTTTTGGGATCTCTAGGCTGTCCGACCCAATTTCATGTATCTGGATGTTTCTCAGTCACTGCATTGTTCTGTTGCTTATATTGTCAGATGTTATATTGTCATATTGTTTCCTGATAGAGGCACATAAGAATAAACCAAACAATAATTTGGCAAATACAGAGGAACTTTTAAGACGTGAATCAACCATAAGCTTCCTGTCTGCTATGAACAGAAGGGGTTTTTAATAGCCGATCAACCCTTTGATAGAACAGATATTTTTGAGGTTAATCGTTTGACATAGAACGTAGAAGAATGAAGATACTGTGAAACAAGATAAACAGTCATGTGTTATCTTGCAACGGAGTCAGAACATTTGTCTCGGCTCTCTCCTCTCTATTGTTTGATTTAATAAAAGTCCACTTGATGTTGTATATATGTCTTAAATCTGAATAAGAGAATTAGGAGAAATATTCGCTTTTTAAACGAAATTTGAGAAAATAAGTCCAACTGAAACCATCCATTCCTTTGTTGGAACACGATGTAAAAAAAACAGTCCTCCAAGTCCAGATCGTTGTCTTGGTGGCTTGAGGCGTGTAGAGTGTGCGTGTGTGTGTATGCGTGGCATGTACGTGTACATGTGTGTGTGTGTGTGTGTGTGTGTGTGTGTGTGTGTGTGTGTGTGTGTGTGTGTGTGTGTGTGTGTGTGTGTGTGTGTGTGTGTGTGTGTGTGTGTGTGTGTGTGTACGTATGTGTGCTCATAGCGGCGTGCTGAGGTACGTGACGCGGACACCGCCGTTAGACGCGGGCAGCAGCATGGAGGATCCAAACGGATGGGGGACAGTGGGGGAGGTCTGGGGGGACGAGGAGGGGGAGTCTACTTTCCTGATGGGGGAGGAGGAGGAGGAGGAGGAGCCGGGCTTCTCTGGAGCCAGCGGGTCAGAACTATCAGCCACAGCAGCGCTGAGGGAGGTGGAAAGAGAGAGAGAAAGAGAGAGAGCGAGAGAAAGAGAGAGCGAGAGAAAGAGAGAGAGAGAGAAAGAGAGCGAGAGATAGAGAGAGAGAGAGAAAGAGAGAGAGAGAGAGAGAGAGAGAGAGAGAGAGAGAGAGAGAGAGAGAGAGAGAGAGAGAGAGAGAGAGAGAGAGGGGGGGGAGGGTGGCGTGGGAGAGAGAGCAGTTACTTCACTGTGTAAAAGAGAGGGAGAGAGAGATAAAGAGTGGAGGGTGGCGTGGGAGAGAGAGCAGTAACTTCACTGTATAAAAGAGAGAGAGAATGCATAGATCATAGATCAGCAGGGTGAGAAGTGTTGGGAGACGTCTGTGTCTCATCTCCTACAGAAGGTTCCTCAGACCCTGGAGGTCTCCTCTCTCGGAGACCTCCAGGGTCTGAGGAAGGAGTAACGAGGGCCGAGGGGTTGGAGGTGGGGGGGTTGAGTTACCATGAGTGGAGGGGAAAAACAGTAAAATAATTGTTAGAATCAGTTGATCGGGGTCGTGTTTCCTCCTCCTCCACCTCCAGCTCCTCCACCTCCTTCTCCAGTACATCCACCTTCTCTACCACCTCTTCCTCCACCTCCTCCTTCCCCTCCTCTTCCTCCTCCTTCCCCTCCTCTTCCTTCTCCTTCACCTCCTCCTCGGAGATGTACCTCCCTCCACCCATCCCTTACACACATCTTGGAGATGTCCACAGACCTCAACCCATCACCGACACACACTTGGGAGATGTCCACAGACCTCCCTCATCCCCGTACACACTCCTGGTAGATGTCAACAGACATCCAACCATCCCCTACACACGCCTGGTAGATGTCATCAGACCTCCACAACTTTACTGATGGCTCCTGATCCTCCATCACTCTCTGATTCTACAGGGTTCCAAACAGAGTTTCTCAGCCTCTCTATGTTGATAACAGCAGAGCTCCAGATCCTCCAATCAGCCCTGATTGATCAGTGAAATCAGGCGGCGCCGCAATCACCCCAGCGACCTGGCACTGGTTGACACGGCAACAGTACCAAGAGACAAGGCGGGGGGGGGGGCCTTCAGGTGGTCGCCATTGGAAACCAGGGTGGGCTTTTATTGGCTCCTATCTGGCCATGCAGGGATTCTATTGGTCACCAGAACACAGCATATAGCTCTCTCAACGTAATGTGTACTCACAGGTCGCTGTCTGCCTCCGTCTTCTGCTGCCGCCGCTGCATCTTCACCACGGTGATCGCCACGGCAACGATCAGTCCGATGACGACCACGCCTCCCAGGACCCCTATCACCCCGCCTGGAGGACCCTGGGCCATGGGCTTGTCTGAGGAGGAGGAGGAGGAGGAGGAGGAGGAGGAGGAGGAGGAGGAGGAGGAGGAGATCAAAGATTGTTAGAGAAAAGCCAAATAGTGATGGATCATGTGGTGTCAATGCTCCATATGTGGGAGGTTATTAAGGTCAATATCCTTGAAGCAACATGACACACACAAGACACACTTACACCCACACAAAACGGTAGCACACAAACATACTAGCAGTTGATACTCTAGCACACAACAACCATACTACTAACAGGTGATACTCGAGCACACAACCATACTACTAACAAGTGAAACTATAGCTAGCACACACGTTCTACCAGCATTTAGTGGTGCCTGGGAAGTGGAGATAATCTGTATTTATTTTGTTCCGGCAGTAAAGGATGTTTAGTTGCATGTTTAGTTCACAAAAATAGTCCAGTAGATTGTGCACATCAATGTCTCTTAACTTATGCTGCTTGACTCCAGTATGGATCATTATCTAATTAACCACAGCCACAGAAGAAGTGCATGTTCAATACTGGCCCACAGTCTACAGGCTGAGACAACTAGATAATTATGCATTTTAAGTGAATTATTCCTTATTCCTAAGTCCATCCACACATGAAAATTGTTCTCTCACCTATGGGCCAGTAGTTTATTTAGTAAACTACAAGTCTCTTGTAACAGATGTTGTAGCCAGAGTGTGCTGCCATTATAACATGTAACATGTATTTGTTTTCAGTTGGTAAATATTACTGGTCCTATTACTGGAAATGTTGGGCTGCCAACATTTCGGAAATCCTTGAAGTGAGACCAGTGGTTGAATTGGAATCTGTAAGGCATCAACCCCCCTAAAACTAGTTTCAAGTGATCTAAATTCTAGTATAGAGTTCAACCCTATCTTAAATCTAGATTCTAGTCCTCTATAGTAGCATATGTAATATTGCGTTACGTTACATTTCAAGTAGCGCATTCATTGGTGTCAACTCAGCAGTCACCAGGGGGCGTTGCTGCGCTGTGTTACGTGATTGAAAATCTAGGGCGAATTCAGCTTTTCTCCCAACACAGACCGAAGCGGTAGATCATAGAGATGACATCATAGATGTGTGATGCTGAACACCAGGCAGTGTTTATTCACATGGAGATTCAAACCCAACTCAACAATTATTAATTAATTAATTAAAACTAAACTGCTAACTAAACTAAACAGCTAAACTGGTCAATTAATTAATTAATTAATTAATTAATAACCCGACTACCGGTAACAAAGACTTCCAGGAACGAGGACTACCGGTAACTAGGTCTACCAGGAACAAGGACTACCGGTAACCAGGACCACTGGTAACTAGGTATACCGGTAACGAGGACTACCGGTAACCAGGTCGACCGGTAACCAGGACTACCGGTAACCAGGTCTACCAGTAACAAGGACTAGAAGTAACAAGACCTACAAGTAACCAGGTCTACCAGTAACCAGGTCTACCAGTAATCAGGTCTATCAGTAACGAGGACTACCGGTAACAAAGACTACCTACGGTAACAAGGTCTACTGGTAAACCAGGACTACAAGTAACCAGGACTTCCAGTAACCAGACTTACCAGTTTCCAGGACTACCAGTAACCAGGACTACCGGTAACCAGACCTACTGGTAACCAGACCTACCGGTAACCAGGTCTACTGTTAACAAGACCTACCAGTAACAAGACCTACCGGTAACAAGTTCTACTGGTAACCAGGTCCACTGGTAACAAGGACTTCCCGTAACCAGACCTACCGGTAACCAGGACTACCGGTAACAAGGATAACTGGTAACCAGACCTACCAGTAAAGAGAACTACCTGTAACCAGGTCTATCGGTAACCAGACCTACCGGTATCCAGGTGTATGCGAACAGACAAAATACATGGTTCTGGAGGTGTCAGGATCAGATTAATTCATTAAACTGTCTTCCAGGTAAGATGACATGCCTACCAGAAACATGGACATGGACAGGTTATACTCAATTATACACAAGTAGAACGTGTGCGTGCACTAGTAGAATGTGTGCGTGCACTAGTAGAACGTGTGTGCACTAGTTTTACTAGTTTTACTAGTGCACACATGTTCTACTAGTACACACTAGTACACATCTATATGTCTCTCTCCCCCTCTCTCTCTGTCTCTCCATCTTTCTTCCCCCCTATCTCTTTCTCCTCTCTCCCTGGTTCCCAGATCTATATTTCACACATACTGGAAGGAGAAGAACTGGCAAGCAGAATATGTTGTCTTAACACCATGCCACAGACCAGTGTGTGTGTGTGTGTGTGTGTGTGTGTGTGTGTGTGTGTGTGTGTGTGTGTGTGTGTGTGTGTGTGTGTGTGTGTGTGTGTGTGTGTGTGTGTGTGTGTGTGTGTGTGTGTGTGTGTGTGAGAGAGAGTGGGTGTGCAGTGAGAGAAAGGAAACCCTTTAAACTGAATTTGAGCGTTAAGACATGTCTGCAGGGCTGGATGGAACAAAGCACCAGACACTCATTCCAGAGACAACTCAGAGGACGAGGGACTTGGCACTCAACTAACAGCACAACATCCACCGTATGCAGCTAGTACCCGCAGTGTCTAAACGCCTTACCCGGCTAACCCCAGGTAATTAGCATACATTGGCTACAATTTGACAGTGAACCCAAATGCACTGTAAAAGGCAAATCTGGTGCATTGAAAGGCCTTGCCAGTAGGAGGTATTGAACACAAAAATCGAACTCTCATCACTTCACAGAAGAATAAGAAATTGCAACAGAACGCGGGCAGAAGAATGTCATGTGGTCTTGTGGATTTGACCTTTTCACCTGCCACCAAATGTGTTCACAAAATCAAAGATACTAATTGGGCATATTTGACATCTTTGGAATCCAACGAGATGTAATAAGGATGAGGAGGGAGGATAGATGAATCTCACGTCGGCAGAACACTGCCAGCCTCTCCTAATCCATTTCCCAGAAAGTGAACGTTAATATTCTCTGGGAGTGTTTTATCGGAGGTGTCGTCAAGTGATTTCCAAGAGGGTTCGAGGGTTCGAGGGTTCTTTGGCAACGGAGCCAATAGACACAAGTCAAGAAGGAGGGATTTGAAGGCGGAAGATAAATTGGAAACTAAAATGTTTTGATGTCTTGAGCACATAATTGTTAACACTCAGCATGCGACAGAAGATGGAAAACGCTTTCCTATATTCTTCTTCACCATCAGCAGTCAATAATATGTGATGTATGTTTACTTGGTCCGAAGGTACTCAGAGCCTCATTAAATCCTGTGTTCCATCCATGGTCACGTTAAGGTTAATCAACCCAACAGGAGATAAATGCTTCAATAACCTGAAACACACTGGACTGGAACATTATGTGCTGTTAAGATGGATACAGAACAACGTTGACACAAAACAGTATGGTAGTCTGGTCTGGTAGTCTGGTCCAGTCTGGTGGTCTGGTACAGTCTGGTCCGGTCTGGTACAGTCTGGTCCGGTCTGTTAGTCTGGTCCGGTCTGCTCTGGTCTGGTCCAGTCTGGTCTGGTCTGGTTGAGTCTAGTAGTCTGGTCCAGTCTAGTCAAGTCTGGTATGTTCTGGTTCAGTCTGGTAGTGTGGTCCAGTTTGGTCAAGTTTTGTCCTGTCTGTTCCAGTCTAGTTGTCTTGTCCAGTCTGGTCCAGTCTGGTCCAGTCTGGTCCAGTCTGGTCCAGTCTGGTCCAGTCTGGTCCAGTCTAGTCCAGTCTGGTCCACTCTGGTCCAGTCTGGTCAAGCGAGTCCAAGTGAAATTTCACACCCTCTGTATGGAAAAACATGCTCCTGCTCCTCCATGTCTTCATCATTATTTGATGGTCTCCCCAGGCCCTAGTGGGACAATGCCTCATTCCCAGAAGGGCATCCACCTCCTCCTCCTCCTCCTCCTGCCTCCTCCTCCTCCTCCTCCTCCTCCTCCTCCTCCTCCTCCTCCTCCTCCTCCTCCTCCTCCCTCCTCCTCCCCCACATCCCCCTCTCCTCCTCCTCCTCTACTTCCCACCTCATCCTCTCCTCCTCTCCTCCTCCACCTCCTCCTCCTACTCTCCTCTTCCTCTCCTCCCTACCACCTCCTCCTCTCCTCCTCTTCCTCCTCTCTCCACTAAGAGGTCCTCTTCTCGCCAGACGATGGGTGAAGCTCCCTGCTATCTAGCATACTCTCAACACACGCACCACTAAAAAAGTGATTATAGTCAGACTCAGACCACCTCCACCACTGAGGGAAACCCCTTCACCTCGGTCTGGTTCAGCATAGCTTAGTGTAGCGTAGCCGAGCGAAGCTTAGCTTAGTGTAACCATAGGTATGTTGGTGTGCCTGCTAGTCTCCAGACACACACAGTGTGAGTATGTGTGTGTGTTTGTGTGCCTATGTGTGTATGTATGTGTGTGTGTGTGCATGTGTATGTTTGTGTGTGTTTGTGTGCGTGCACTGACAGACTGCATCACACTCTCCACTGAACCGGTGGTGAATTGGTCCATGTTGTAGCTTTGGATTATGGATATGAATTATTGATCCTTTATGACCCACATGGAGCACAAGGCTCCCAGAATTAGGACAGCTATAGGCTGTCACACACACACACTCTCTCTCACACACACACACACACATGCACGCACGCACACACACACACACACACGCACACACACACACACACACACACACACACACACACACACACACACACACACACACACACACACACACACTCTCTCAGCACACTCGCACACACACTATCGCAGAACACACACACTCTCAACACACAATCTCTCAGCACACACACACACACACATACTCTCTCTCAGCACACATACCCACACACACACACACAAACACACACATTCTCATCACACACACACACACACACACACACACACACACACACACACACACACACACATCTTGAAGATCCTGACAGCTGTCAGTTTAATTGACATAGCAGACAGCATGTTCACCTCCTGCCCCCTCACCCATGACGTCAGGTTTGACCTGCTTTCAACTTTTCGATTCACTATTTTTGTCATTCACAAACACTTTTATTGAAAGCGTCATAATCCCAGATAGGAAATATGGGTGTCAAAGGCAGGAAGTACAGAACATATAAAATAAACAAAATATAAACAACAATAAACAAGAATACAAAGAAAGAGACGAGAGACTAACGTGGAAGCACCACATTCAACCACAAAATCTGGTCACAACAGAGCTGCTGACTGCCTGTTTTAACAGAGCTGCTGACTGCCTGTTTGAACAGAGCTGCTGACCGCCTGTTTGAACAGAGCTGCTGACCGCCTGTTTGAACAGAGCTGCTGACCGCCTGTTTGAACAGAGCTGCTGACCGCCTGTTTGAACAGAGCTGCTGACCACCTGTATGAACAGAGCTGCAGAAGGCCTGTTTGAACAGATTAGCTGACCGCCTGTTTGAACAGAGCTGCTGACCGCCTGTATGAACAGAGCTGCTGAAGGCCTGTTTGAACAGAGCTGCTGACCGCCTGTTTGAACCGAGATGCTGACCACGTGTTTGAACAGAGCTGCTGACCGCCTGTTTAAACAGAGCTGCTGAAGGCCTGTTTAAACAGAGCTGCTTAAAGCCTGTTTGAACAGAGCTGCTGAAGGCCTGTTTGAACAGAGCTGCTGACCACCTGTTTGAACAGAGCTGCTGAAGGCCTGTTTGAACAGAGCTGCTGACCGCCTGTTTGAACCGAGATGCTGACCACGTGTTTGAACAGAGCTGCTGACCGCCTGTTTGAACAGAGCTGCTGACCGCCTGTTTGAACAGAGCTGCTGACCGCCTGTTTGAACAGAGTTGCTGACCGCCTGTTTGAACAGAGCTGCTGACCACCTATATGAACAGAGCTGCTGAAGGCCTGTTTGAACAGAGCAGCTGACCGTCTGTTTGAACAGAGCTGCTGACCGCCTGTATGAACAGAGCTGCTGAAGGCCTGTTTGAACAGAGCTGCTGACCGCCTGTTTGAACCGAGATGCTGACCACGTGTTTGAACAGAGCTGCTGACCGCCTGTTTAAACAGAGCTGCTGAAGGCCTGTTTAAACAGAGCTGCTTAAAGCCTGTTTGAACAGAGCTGCTGAAGGCCTGTTTGAACAGAGCTGCTGACCACCTGTTTGAGCAGAGCTGCTGACCGCCTGTTTGAACAGAGCTGAACATCCAGAAGAACCCTCTGGTGAAACTGTGACGACTTTAGTCACACATAGCACACATGATGAGACATCACGTCCTGATGGATGTCCAGCTGGACCTCGCATTCTTTCCTCCACCACCACCACCACCACTACCCACCACTACATCCTCCACCACCACCACCACCACCACCACCACCACCACACCACCACTACCCACCACTACATCCTCCACCTCCACCACTACCACCACCACTACCAGCACCCACCCACTCACTCTCTCGCCACTCACTCCAAATCCAACCCCTAACAGACTGGAGCAACACAGGCTTTTAAACGGCCACAGGATCCCCTGAGTGGCTGCTGGGATGTGATGGAGCCATCTGCCTGCTGGGGCCAGCTGGGGGCCTCAGAGCGGTCCAAGGAGTGGCCCCAGGCCCCGGCTAATGAAACGATGCTGGCACCCGGACCACAAGATGATATGAACACAGGAGGAGACAAACACACAGAGAAATTCAGAAACACAGTATATATTTATGAACACTTTGTACTGGAATGTATATATATATATATATATATACGGTATATGTGTATTTGTGTAGATATATATATAGGCGTACATTTATAAAGGCCCTCACTCCATGAAATACACTTATTATAAATGTACCCAAAGACGTCCATCTCTCTCTCTCTCTCTCTCTCTCTCTCTCTCTCTCTCTCTCTCTCTCTCTC
>CM050999.1:17912144-18134644 GCA_027704905.1 Muraenolepis orangiensis
TCCTCGTCTGTTTAAGGACACTAGGGGTCCTTGCCTGTGTTAGGACACTAGGGGTTCTCGCCTGTTTTAGGACACTAGAGGTCCTCGCCTGTGTTAGGACACGGGGTCCTCGCCTGTTTTAGGAAACTAGGGGCCCTTGTCTGTTTTAGGATACTAGGAGCCCTCGCCTGTTTTAGGACACTAGGGGTCCTTGTCTGTTTTAGGATACTAGGAGCCCTCGCCTGTTTTAGGACACTAGGGGTCCTTGTCTGTTTTAGGATACTAGGAGCCCTCGCCTGTTTTAGGACACCAGGGGTCCTAGTCTGTTTTAGGACACCAGGGGTCCTAGTCTGTTTTAGGACACCAGGGGTCCTCGTCTGTTTCAGGACACTAGGGGTCCTTCTCTGTTTTAGGATACTAGGAGCCCTCGCCTGTTTTAGGACACTAGGGGTCCTTGTCTGTTTTAGGATACTAGGAGCCCTCGCCTGTTTTAGGACACTAGGGGTCCTTGTCTGTTTTTGGACACGAGGGGTCCTTGCCTGTTTAAGGACAATAGCGGTCCTTGCCTGTTTTAGGACACTAGGAGTCCTAGTCTGTTTTAGGACACCAGGGGTCCTCGTCTGTTTCAGGACACTAGGGGTCCTCGTCTGTTTCAAGACACTAGGGGTCCTTGTCTGTTTCAGGACACTAGGCCTCCTTGTCTGTTTTAAGACACCAGGGGTCCTTGTCTGTTTTAAGACACTAGGGGTTCTTGCCTGTTTACGGACACTAGGAGCCCTCGCCTGTTTTAGGACACTAGGGGTCCTCGCCTGTTTTAGGACACTAGGGGTCCTAGTCTGTTTGAGGACACTAGGGGTCCTTGTCTGTTTTTGGACACGAGGGGTCCTTGCCTGTTTAAGGACAATAGCGGTCCTTGCCTGTTTTAGGACACTAGAGGTCCTCGCCTGTTTTAGGACACTAGAGGTCCTTGCCTGTTTTAGGACACTAGGGGTCCTTGTCTGTTTTAAGACACTAGGGATTCTTGCCTGTTTAAGGACACTAGGGGGCCTCGCCTGTTTTAGGACACTAGGGGTCCTAGTCTGTTTTAGGACACTAGGAGTACTAGTCTGTTTTAGGACACCAGGGGTCCTCGCAGAGTGCCGAGGGTCAGGCTGCATTGGGTTTCAGTTATAGACAACCATGTCACCAGAAGTAGGAGGCTGTCATCAGGGGGGGGGGGGTGGGTGTGTGTGTGTGTGTGTGTGTGTGTGTGTGTGAACCAACACTGTGTTAATGAGAGATTAAAGGGTTGGCAGCAGACAGTGGATTCTGGAAGTAGCAGATTAGTCTTGTATTTTACAGATCACGTTTAACAGCTAAATATAGTCTGCTCAAAAAATAAGAAACAAAAATATTCACCAACGCTTTATGAGATCCAAACAGAACCGTTCTAAATCAGTTTTCAACGGAAAGAGGGTTTTCTGGGTCTCGGGGTTTTCTGACCTTTGAAGGAGTTGGAGGTCAACCTTTACGATGACCAGGTCAACTTTAAAAAACCGAGCCACACATTTGCTTTGATTTATTTTGGCCAAACAGATCATTTTAGTACATTTCCGTGAGACGGTAGAAAGAGAATTCCGACCCATGATGAGTTGTTTTTCCTTTTGCCGCCACAAGCAAATTAAAACTGAAATGACCGGTCTTCCCGAAGCTTCCTTAATCAAATGATGTGATCTGGACAGACTAATGTTCCCGTTCCTCTGAGGCTGAACCATCGCAGCCGTCGTAGCAAATGAGTGAATCCTCTGTTCTCTCGTGTAATGAAAGCTTTTCTTTCTAAGATGATTGTTTGTGTGCCATGCGATCATTGAGGTCTTAAAACCAATTCAAGTGGTCCTTTCAAGTCGTTCCTACCTAACGTGATCGTAGAGGACACAACAACAACAACAACAGTATCCTTGACTTCCTAAAGAAGGAAGAAAAAGAGATTAAATTTCTTCTGTGAATACGAGTGTGAGCCCAACTGGTTCCTGTAACAACAGGACACTTTTACCTTTCCACAGCTATACATCCTGCACCACATGATTACTCTTTCAGGATTATCTGGTGTGTGTGTGTGGGTGGGTGTGTGTGTGTGTGTAATTGCGTTCCTGTCCATACCAGGCACATGCAAGTGTGAGTTTTAATTAAAGTTGGGGGTTTGGTGCAGCAGTTGAGAGTCTCTCTCTCTCTTCCTTATCTCCTCTAAGCTCTGCTCAGCGTGTCTCCAAATGACCAACAGAACAACATTGATTCTTCAATTGAATTAGGTGGAGGTGTTCTGAGGGACCGGTGCTGCTCTAAGGAACCAGTGGTGCTCTGAGGAACTGCCGGTGGTGCTCTGAGGAACCAGTGCTGCTCTGAGGAACCAGTGCTGCTCTGAGGAACCAGTGCCTTCTCTGAGAACCAGTCCTGCTCTGAGGAACCAGTGCCGGCCCAGCTCTCTCTGTCTCAATGTCAGCCAACACAGACCACAACCCTGCAGTCAGACACAGTAGACCTCTCGCTCCTCCTCTGCTCACCAGACCTCACTCTTCCTTTCTTACTCTCGTCCTTTATCACTCTCCTCCTCTCACTCCTTCTATATCACGCTCTTGTCTTTCTTCTCCTATATCCCTCTACCTCTCTCCTACCCCCTCTCTCTCCTATAACACTCTCTCTTCTCTGTCACGCTCCTCCTCTATCACTCTACCACTCTCAATCTACTGGATTCACTCTCCTACTCTCTTCATCTCTTCCTCTCTCACTTATAAACAGTGATCATATTAATAATTCATATTAATGAATACGATATAATTAAACTATAAAAAAGATCTATGCTGAACACAGTTGCAAGAAGAATATTGTGTTACAGCAGCCATTCACACACACACACACACACATGTTATTATTTATAATACATCAATGATAAACATTAGTTGTAATTAATTACACAAATGTATCATGATAATTAGCCATAACTAATGAAGATATTGTTGTTATAATACATATATTACATAATACATAACATAGAGAGTAGAGTAGAGCTACACACTGAGATGACCAGAGAGGGATTCTGGGCTCCCACCTTCTCCAGTGTGTTTATCAGTGTGTGTGTGTGTGTGTATCAGAGTGTGTAGAGTGTGTATCAGCGTGTGTAGTGTGTGTATCAGAGTGTGTAGTGTGTGTATCAGTGTGTGCATCACAGTGTGTGTACTGTGTGTAGTGTGTGTGTATCTGTCTGTGTCTATCAGAGTGTGTGTGTAGTGTGTGTATCAGTGTGTGTAGTCACGTGTTTATCTGTGTGTAGTGTGTGTGTGTAATGTGTGTATCAGTGGGTGTAGTGTGTTTATTAGTGTGTGTAGTTTGTGTAGTGTGTGTATGTAAAGACATTCCAACTGTGGTTGCTCTAAACCCTGCGGCCCCCACTCCTCCCCTCTCCTCCTCTCCTCCTCATCCCCATCTCCTCTCCCCCTCCCCTTCCAGCAGTCCCCCCCCCTCTCTCTCTCTCTCTCTCTCTCTCTCTCTCTCTCTCTCTCTCTCTCTCTCTCTCTCTCTTTTTGTGTGTTACATTTTAAACCGCCACCACATGCTGGCCGGCTCTGCAGCCAGAGGAGGGGGTGTGGATCACAGTGGGAACAGCAGAACAGCAAAAAACTGATCCGAGGTCTGACTCAAGGGTCTCCAGTGTGAAGCCAATTTCTTGGCGGGGGGGAAATAGTTTGGATATTTATACGTTGGCCCTAAAACAATAGAACCTCTAACACAGTAGGGGGAGAGGACGGGAGGGGGGAGGGGGAAAGGAGGATGGGGGAAGGGATGGAAGGGGGTTACAGAAATTACCCAGAAGTCGTTTCCTAGTAAAATATTTTCAACAGCTGGAGAGAGAGAGAGAGAGAGAGAGGAGAGAGAGAGAGAGAGAGAGAGGAGAGAGAGAGAGAGAGACAGACACACACACACACAGAGAGAGGGAGGGGGGGACACGTCGTCCACTTTCTTATTTGTAACGGGATCGAACACCCGAGCTCTGCCAACACATGTGTGTTCAGTTAGAGGAGACTCAGTGGCCACTGGCCTCCCCCCTCCTCCTCCTCCTTGGTTTAGGGGAATAGCTGGGGGGAGGGGAATATATGGGGGAGGGGGGTGGCCTCGAAAGCTCTATATAAAAGAAGCCACTCCCCCTTAATCTGAGTGTTCAACGCCGTTCGACTCCCAGATGATTGGCTGCTGTTGAATGTTGAATTTTAAATGAGCCCTCGGGAGGAAACGGAACCAGGTGACATGTTTTTGTTTTAATCTTGATGATAAAACAGGTAGTAGATGAACAACATTAAAGTCGGGAGTCAGGAGCTCAGGAACGATATTTCATTGTCTTCGGTCTTCAGTTTTCTGTCTTTCATCTTCTGCTTTCAGTATTAAGTCTTAAGTCTATAGTCTTCAGTCGTCTTCAGTCTTCAGTTTTGTGTCTTCAGTCTTTAATCTTCTTCTGCTTTCAGTATTAAGTTCTTAAGTCTATAGTCTTCAGTCTTCTGTTTTCAGTTCTCAGTTCTCAGTTCTCAGTTCTCAGTTTTCTGTTTTCTGTCTTTTGTCTTCTGTCTTCAGTCTTTGTCTGTCTTTGAATGTCTTTATCTGTCTCGTCTTCTGTCTTCTGTCTTCTGTCTTCATACAGGTCCTCTTGTCAGAAGGTCTCGAAGTGGCAGAACTAACAAGATGGATCGGGGACCACTATCTGGCAGGAAGTGTAAAGTTTGGCGCTGCGGCGATGATCTGGCGCCTACCCTGGGTACAAGGAGGACTGAGAACATGAGCCAGTGGTCATGTAAACCCAGCAGCTCCTCAGTGGTCACGTGACCCTGCAGCATTGTAGTGTGTGCATGACTCTCTGGACCTCTGGGGGTCTCACGGATGAATGATCATTAAGTCCTTCAGCAGAAGAATGAGTGACTTTATGTCATCCATTGGGGATCGAACGCTGAACCTTTTCGCACCCTGATCACCATTACTATTCCACCACGTTCTACAGTGGCCATTTTGTTTTGGTCAACAGCATTGAGTGTTCATTTAAATAAAACTAAATATAAATCAATGACGTTTTACGACAGACAGCCTCTGAACAACCTCTGAACGGAACCCTTTTGAATGGAAAGAAACAGTTTAATGTTCATCATCGTGTTACTATGAGACACTGAACATGATTTAATACAAAATGTACAAAAAAAGGAATGAAACGAAAAGAAATATGAAGCTGACAGAATATGGAGTGGAACAGGAGCCATGAACGATGGGCGAGTTAATGACACTGATAATGAGAGAGAGAGCGAGAGAGAGAGAGAGAGAGAGAGAGAGAGAGAGAGAGAGAGAGAGAGAGAGAGAGAGAGAGAGAGGAGAGAGAGCGGGAGAGAGAGGGGAGAGAGAGAGAGAGAGAGAGAGAGAGAGAGAGAGAGAGAGAGAGAGAGAGAGAGAGAGAGAGAGAGAGAGAGAGAGAGCGGGAGAGAGAGGGGAGAGAGAGAGAGAGAGAGAGAGAGAGAGGGGAGACACAAGGGGAGGAGAGAGGCAGATTGAGAGAGGCAGGGGGAGGGGGAGGGAGAACTACAGAGAGAGTGAGAGAGAGAACGTTCTGTAAATCTGTTGTTGTGCAGGTAACCCGAGTCGCTCCCCTGTCTCTTCCCATCTCTCCCCCTGTCTCTTCCCCGTCTACCCCCCAGTCTACTGATTAAAGGATGGATGTGGTGTGTGGAGGTTTAACTAAAATACTGAAGCAATAACCACAGAACTGCCACGCTATTTGTTAAAATAGGACAAACAGTCACACTATTGGTTGAAATAGGACCAACAGTCACGCTATTGGTTAAAATAGAACCTACAGTCATGCTACAGTCACGCTATTGGTTAAAATAGATATATTATGTCTAAATATCTAAATATATGGTCATCTGAACCAACCTCTACCCAGCCTTCAGAACACAGTTATACTCTTTTGCACCAAGACAAACCCGTGTGACCCGTGAGAGAACGCCTGTAGAATGAGGAACGGCTCATCTAAAATAATGACTCTATTACCGCTGTAGTGACTTAGAACATCCAGTTTTACATTAGTCCTCAGGTCCAGATGATTATTGGACCGGGTCCTCCAGGAGGCCATTCTGAGGGGGAAGGAGCTGGAAGAACTCAGGGGCTAAAAATAGAAGAGAGAGAAGAAAAGCCATTGGGTGGTTTCTGACAAATGGTTCTGCGGTTCTGTCATGTGGGTTCCTCTAAAGCTAAGTGTCATATTTCTGGACAGAAGAAGAACTCAGGGACAGAATCTCCCAGTCCTCCAACTGGAGAGTTTCCTCTGCAGTGGTCACTAACACACTGGTTGTTACCGCCTGTTGATCAGAAGTCTGGTTGTTACAGCCTGTATTTATTAATCTGAACTCTGGTTGTTACAGCCTGTATTTATTTATCTGAACTCTGGTTGTTCCAGTCGGTCCCCGGCGCTTATTCTCCGGTTCCTCGGACCTCTGGAACCTGGAGGTTGGAAGATGTGAGATGTGTCAGAGAACCACAGATGGATCACGTTGAAACAAACCTCAATCCTCTGATGGAGGGTTGATGGAGCGCCAACCCGGTGCCAATCCGGCACGCATCTGACCACATGGAGCTACAGAACCGATCCACCACATGGAGCTACAGAACCGATCCACCACATGGAGCTACAGAACCGATCCACCACATGGAGCTACAGAACCGATCCACCACATTGAGCTACAGAACCGATCCACCACATGGAGCTACAGAACCGATCCACCACATGGAGCTACAGAACAGAACCACCACATGGAGCTACAGAACCGATCCACCACATGGAGCTACAGAACCCATCCACCACATGGAGCTACAGAACCGATCCACCACATGGAGCTACAGTGACCTATCCACCACATGGAGCTACAGAACCGATCCACCACATGGAGCTACAGAACCGATCCACCACATGGAGCTAGAGAACAGATCCACCACATTGAGCTACAGAACCGATCCAACACATGGAGCTAGAGAACAGATCCACCACATTGAGCTACAGTGACCTATCCACCACATGGAGCTACAGAACCGAACCACCACATGGAGCTACAGAACCGATCCACCACATGGAGCTACAGAACCGATCCACCACATGGAGCTAGAGAACAGATCCACCACATTGAGCTACAGAACCGATCCAACACATGGAGCTAGAGAACAGATCCACCACATTGAGCTACAGAACCGAACCACCACATGGAGCTACAGAACCGATCGACCACATTGAGCTACAGAACCGATCCACCACATGGAGCTACAGAACCGATCCACCACATGGAGCTACAGAACCGATCCACCACATGGAGCTACGGAACCGATCCACCACATGGAGCTACGGAACCGAACCACCACATGGAGCTATGGAACAGATCCACCACATGGAGCTACGGAACTGATCCACCACATGGAGCTACAGAACCGATCCACCACATGGAGCTACAGAACCGAACCACCACATGGAGCTATGGAACAGATCCACCACATGGAGCTACGGAACTGATCCACCACATGGAGCTACAGAACCGATCCACCGCATTAAGCAACAGAACCCAAGAACACACCCGTGGAAAACTATGAAATAATATGTTGCTATGCTAGCTTCATTGTTCAAGTGGGAATAACATTAACAATAACACAGCTTCAGGCTTAGCGTTGCACTTCATGCTATGCATGACATGTTTAGTGTCATACTAAAAAGGGAACATACCATTAAAATGTTGAGCATTTAAGTGAATTTCTCATTTCTCATGGGTTGAAGACGGCATATAAAGTTGGTTCATAGTTGTAACGGAAAATCAATATGCAGAACTTTTTAAATGTATTTTTGTCCTCACCTCTGCTTGCCTCCCTTTATCCACCTCTGTCCTGGCAGGAAACATACATTTACAAAGAAATAAAAATGAAAAACCAAACAAATGAAATGTAATGTCTCTGACAGACTCCACAGGGGGGAAGCCACCTTCTCCAAGGTCTTTGTCAAAAACCACCATAGGTCTCTCAGCGGGAGGGAGTTCAAATCACTGTTTTAAATGGTATAATTTGAAGCCCTTCACTCTTGACTACAATAGATCATGTTTTAAAGACATTACTTTCATGACTACAAGAAGTACATTCTGATGTGAATTAATAAGCTATTCAACTAGTATTTTATCTATTTTTATATATAACAGCTCATTTCAACTGAGCCCTGAAAGTCACTTTTATTTTTTTGGATATATTCATCGGTACCCGGTGTATATGCTTTTTTGGGCAAATGGAAAAAGATCCAGAGAGAAAAAGAGAAAATGGCCTTCTTTTTTTTTTGGCTTCCGGCCAAATCACATCCCTGAGAGAAGTTCAGAATACAATGAAAGGTGTCAGGGAAGAGGTACCGCGGCCGGTCCTCACGACACCATTAGGAGAATCGGGCCGCAGCCGCCGCCAGCCGCCGCCGCCGTAGATTATACTGTACCAGCCGCACCCCGGCCGCCGCTTTTTTGGAAACAAGTCATGAATTCAATAGAGAAAGGTCTCTCTCTAACACAAGGGATCAGCTGATTGATGGCCGCTCCTGCAGGACCTGCCAGACCAAAACAAGAGGCGCTTCAATTCCCCGAGAGCCGATGAGTTCGCTCTCGCGTGTCAAAAATGAACAAGAAAGGAGAGGAGAGGCAGATTCATTCTGGCCTGAAAATAGACGACATAGAGATGGCTGACACAATAGACTTACGGCGGGCCGAGGGCTGAGAGAGGAACGCTGGGCCTCAAATGAGGTAAACAAAAGGAGCTATCGGCCATCTCGGGGTCCCTCAGGGAGTCACAGTCCCTCAAACATGAAGGGCTGTTATTTAAAATATGAGCTCCTTTGGTCTTGATAACCTACTCCAACGGACACACAGAAAGTTGTCACCAAATAAGAGAACAACAAAACTTTATGAAAATACAAAATAAAGAGCGGGAAACTAAATTGCATTGGTGTAAGAAAAGTAGTAGTTTGTGTTCCTTCTTCTCAAAGATACTTCCAGCTGTAATGTTTACCAGCAGATGTTGGTGAACTACAACTGGTTTACTAGTAATGAAGTCACGCCGCTCATTTGCATATTACTGACATCTGCTTAGAGTTTCACAGCCAGATTCTGCCGAATGCTTGGTCTTTTCCTGCAGGATTGGTGAAAGATATCCAGATGTTTAACAGAAGCTCAGTGAGGTTGATGGAGCAGGGAGAGATCACATATCACAAGTTACTGATTATTTAAAGGAGTGCTTAGGTTCTCCTGCTATCCTTTTGTCCTCTTAACTCTGAATATAATAATAATTCAAGTTTGGCACAAGTACAGTACAAGTCCAATACAGCGAAAGGAATTTCTCTGCATTTAACCCATCCTAGTATTAGGAGCAGCGGTCAGCTATTTATACAGCGCCCGGGGAGCAGTTAGGGTTAGGGTGTCTTCCTCAAGGACACCTCGACAGCTTTTGCTAGGAGGAGCCGGGGATCACACCAGCAACCTTCCGGTTGTGAGGTGACTGCTCTACCTCCTGAGCTCTATATATATACATATGATCATCAGTGATGTGTTTTAACCAACCTGTGAAGCCGAAGGCAAATTTCCACATTTGTGGCCAATACATTTTTTTTATTATAAGCTTTCTTTCTCTCTCGGTTTGTCTGTGTTTATTCTCTGCGGATCTCTTTATTAGATTTTTGTCTGTATTTACTGCATTTTATTTTTTCCTTCCTTAATTCTTCCTTTCTCTCTCTTGTTGTTTCTCCATCCTTTCGTCATTCTTGCACCTGTTATACTACAGGCACTGTGACGACACCTCTACCTGCTAATCCTCACACCGACCACTGCTTCTTCACGGAATAGAGAGAGGAGGGGGAGCGAGAGGGGGAGGGGGAGGAGGAGGGTGAGGGAGAGGGGGAGGGTGAGGAGGAGGGGGAGGGGGAGGGAGGGAGAGGAGGAGGGTGAGGGGAGGGAGGGGGAGGGGGAGGGGGGAGGGAGAGGAGAGGAGGGGGAGGGGGAGGGGGAGGGGAGGGAGGGAGAGGAGAAGGGTGAGGGGGAGGAGGAGGGTGAGGGGGAGGGAGAGGGGGAGGAGGAGGGGGTGAGGGAGGGGCTGGAGGACGCTAGCTGTGTCTCCTTGGGTACTTCTAGAGAGCAAGCACTTAAATGTCCGTCTGTAACACAGTATTGTGGCTTTGGTTACACTGAACCAACAGAGCGAACCGTCAGAGCGCAGGACAACCACGTCATCCGGCCGTCCTGATGAAGGGCTGAACAAACACATCGACGGGGCTGGACTCTACTGATGAAAGGCTGAACAAACACATTTAGTGTCTTGACAAGAGAGGAAATACGAGTCCTCCACTGTCCCCAACACGCTTACTTCTGAAATGTGAAAAACTAACTGGAACAGACATATACAAATACAGAACAAAAATATAGAATACATTAATGATATGAATAAATCATAATAAGTGCCTTTTCGCAGGCCGCAGCTTCAGAATAATTTGATGACATGATTAGCTTCAACTGTGTCTCCGAGGGGGGCGGTGAGGGGGGGGGGGGGGGTAAAGCGCCATGTTGAGGGAACCTCAACACGAGAACCTCTTCACTCGCTGGCCTCCTTGCTTGGGATTTATTGTTTTTGATCTTTTCCTTTAGTTCCTATCCTTCATTCCCGTCAGTCTGTAGCAACTTTCATTCCTTTCTTTCATTTAGCTGTTATGCAATGACTCTGTTGCCGCCATTTTCTCTTTCTGTCTTTCTTTCCTTCTTGCTTGCACTTTATACACATCTCACTTATGTATAGAGTGTATAATGTACTGTACATATAACATGTTACCTGTATTTAAGTGTATAATAACATGTAGCTTGGAGATAAGTGTATAATGTACATAAAACATGTAACCGGTATATAAGTGTATAATGTACATATAAGATGTAACTTGTGCAAACAGTGTTTAATGAACATACAACATGTTACTTGTGTATAGAGTGCACTGTGTACATATAACATGTAACTTGAGTATAAATGTATAATGTACATACATGTAACTTGTATATAAGTGTATATAGTGTATATATAACATGTAACCTGTATATAAGTGTATAATGTACATATAACATGTAACATGTAAATAAGTGTATAATGTACATATTTCATGTCACTTGTACACATAATGTAATGTGTTCATTTCGAAGTCAGGTGAAGGGTGAGTGATGGACGGTGCAGCAGATCAAATGACGTTTCAAAGACAAACAAACATACACCGGAGAGCCTGATAGGCTGAGACACTCCATAGACCTTCCCCTGCAGTCACCCGACTCCGGCCGGCTTCCTGTTTGCTTTGAGGCTGAATGGAGTCGTTCTGCATCACCGGTATGTCTCCTACTTGATGAAGACCTTCTGCATCACCGGTACGTCTCCTACTTGATGAAGACCTTCTGCATCACCGGTAAGTCTCCTACTTGATGAAGACCTTCTGCATCACAAGTACGTCTCCTACTTGATGAAGACCTTCTGCATCACCGGTAAGTCTCCTACTTGATGAAAACCTTCTGCATCACCGGTAAGTCTCCTACTTGATGAAGACCTTCTGCATCACCGGTAAGTCTCCTACTTGATGAAGACCTTCTGCATCACCGGTAAGTCTCCTACTTGATGAAGACCTTCTTCCTCCTCTTTGGACTGTTCTTTTCAGTTTTGCATCGATACTACATTACCTAGTTATAATACATAAAATGTATATATATATTTTTTTTATATATAAAATATATATATATATATATTTATTTATTTATTTATTTATATTCTAAATATATATATACAGTAAATACAGTATACATTCAAACCTGTTTATTTTGTTTAGTTTAGGTTTATTTTGACATAATGTATAGTTTGTATTAGGAGTGTATGAGTGTCTTGAGGACTGCCAGACAATTTCGTTGTAAGATGACCTTCTGATTCTGATTCTGATTGTTAACAGGCCTACCTCAGGCTGACAGCGCTATTAGAGATAAAGTGTTAAAACAACATTATCTCTATCTATTAGAGATACAGTGTTAAAACAACATTATCTCTATCTATTAGAGATAAAGTGTTAAAACAACATTATCTCTATCTATTAGAGATAAAGTGTTAAAACAACATTATCTCTATCTATTAGAGATAAAGTGTTAAAACAACATTATCTCTATCTCTTAGAGATACAGTGTTAAAACAACATTATCTCTATATTTTAGAGATATAGTGTTAAAACAACATTATCTCTATCTATTAGAGATATAGTGTTAAAACAACATTATCTCTATATATTAGAGATAAAGTGTTAAAACAACATTACCTCTATCTATTAGAGATATAGTGTTAAAACAACATTATCTATATATATTAGAGATAGTGTTAAAACAACATTATCTCTATCTATTAGAGATACAGTGTTAAAACAACAGTATATCTATATATTAGAGATAAAGTGTTAAAACATCATTATCTCTATATATTAGAGATATAGTGTTAAAACAAAATGATCTCTATATATTAGAGATATAGTGTTGCAACCATAATTTCTCTATTTATAAGAGATATAGTGTTAAAACAACCTTATCTGTATATATTAGAGATATAGTGTTAAAACAACCGTATCTCTATCTAATTAGAGATATAGTGTTAAAACAACCTTATCTCTATCTTTTCAAGAAATAGTGTTAAAACAACCTTATCTCTATCTATCTTTTAAATATATAGAGTTAAAACAACTGTATCAATTAGATATTGTGTTTAAACAACCTTATCTGTATCAATTAGATATAGTGTTTAAACAACCTTATCTCTTTATATTAGAGATATAGTGTTAAAACTTATAACCTTACCAGCGAAGTTCCCTTTAACTTTCTCACAGTTCACTCATCAAATGTTATGTAATGTTAATGTAGAATTGACCAGCATTTCTCTGTCTCTCAGTTTCTAATTTAATTTATCGCTCATAATAAGGGTTCGGAACATAAACTCAATTAATGGACAATATGGCAGCATTTACGGCAAACAAAACCGTAAAAAAATACTATGTGAAAACCAATTGAATATGCGTGCCAAGTTTGGATCTCTCAGCAGTAATTGAGCCATTAAAATCGTAAAAAATTCTGTTCCTCAAGGTCTGCTGGAACTCGAAGGAACTTCTTGTCCCGACCGCCTCGCTGTCTCAGCAGACGGATATCATCTCATTCTTACGTCCAATTAGTCCTCACACTCTCGGGTCTATTTCACATCTATTTGGGATTTCTGCCTATTTTGCGTCGTGTGTCGACATTTATAGCTCCTAATATTGAGTTGTAATGATTTGCAATTCTGTTTTGTTTTGTGTTCAGGAGCTAGCGGTGTGTTAGCCCCCCAGTATGATCTGGATTGTGATGAATTATGAAACAGAGTTATTGAATTATGTACACAGTTATTGCTTTAAGACGGCGAGGAAAGACATCGAATAGAATCAGACGAATTTAAATTGATTTGATTTGGATAGAAAATGGGTGTTCTGTGTTTCTTTCGGTATGCTGTGTTCAATTATCATTTATAAGATATATATAAGATACATAACACTGGAGAAACAAGTCGTCAAAGTAGTGTTTCATGTGTACTCTAGTACATCCATCAATCACTTTATAGTTATTTGTATGTTCATTTCTTATTTAGTTATGTATAGTATACTTATAGTATTGTGTTCTAGAATTTCATACTGCAGGAGGGAATGGGGAGAAAGCATTCCATTGTACTTGTTGCAAATGGCAAATACAACTCTCTCTCTCTCTCTCTCTCTCTCTCTCTCTCTCTCTCTCTCTCTCTCTCTCTCTCTCTCTCTCTCTCTCTCTCTCTCTCTCTCTCTCTCTCTCTCTCTCTCTCTCGCTCTCTCTCTCGCTCTCTCTCGCTCTCTCTCTCTCTCGAACCCTGGTGTGAGGTGGGAATACAGATTGGATTAAAACAGAGTTGTAATGATTATTTTCATAGTCGGTTAATGGAACGATTTATTTCTGATTAATGGATTAATAATTATGTATAAACTCGGTTGCTTTATCTGACAAGGCACCAAGAAAATGAATTAGAAATATGTATCTAAACTGTGCTTGTGTGTTTCTACTTCTACCAGCCAACGCAACACAAACACAAACTGTTCAGTGTTTACAAGTTCAGCTAGTCAACCCAATGTCTCTCTCTCTCTCCCCCCTCTCTCCTCTCTCTCTCTCCCCTCTCTCTCTCTCTCTCTCTCTCTCTCTCTCTCTCTCTCTCTCTCTCTCTCTCTCTCTCTCCCTCTCTCTCTCTCTCTCTCTCTCTCTCTCTCTCTCTCTCTCTCTCTCTCTGTGTCTTTCTCTCTCACGCTTTTTCTCCATCTCTCTTTCTGTCTCTCTTCATTATTCTCTTATTCTCTTCATTACTCATTACAGTTACTGCACTGTTCTGCACTGTACTGCACTGCATTCATGATGCTGATGCACTAATGGCACTTTTAAATGCTTTTAAAGTGTATTAGTATAATATTTATCATAATTATTCTTATAGTATTGTGTTCTAGAATATCATACCGTGGGAGGGAATGGGGAGTAAACATTTCATTGTACTGGTTGGCAAATACAATTTTTGAATCTCTTTCTCTCTTTTTTTCTCTCTCTCTCTCTCTCTCTCTCTCTCTCTCTCTCTCTCTCTCTCTCTCTCTCTCTCTCTCTCTCTCTCTCTCTCTCTCTCTGTCTCAGAGACTGGATACAGACATAACAGACTGGATTAAAACAACGTTTCAATGATTATTTTCATAATCGGTTAATGGAAAGATTTCTTTCTGATGAATTGATTAATAATTTAGTCTAAACTCTGTTGCTTTATCTGACAAGCCACCGTCTGAATTTGTGAAGCATTAAGCAGCAAATTCTTGGTATTTCGACTTGATAAATGACCAAAACGATTAATTATGAAAATGAGATGCTATACATGTGGACCGACAAGCCCATGAAACGACTAATTGTTGTTCCTTGAGTTCCTTGTTTCTCTCACTGAGGACTCACTGAGAGAAACAAGGATTCGCCGATAGAGGAACAAGTATACACACAGGGCAACAAATAGCTCTACTGATAGTTGCTCTTACAAGAGCTCCATCAACCACAAGATTTAAAATTCCTTAATTCCTAAATTTCCTTAATTTCCCTCGGGATAAATAAAGTCTCTTGAATCTCTTGAATCTTGAATCTTGAAAATATGGCTATAAATGTGTGTGTGTGTGTGTACATGTATATATGATATGCAGGCAACAGCAAACAGCGGCAGACAATAGCGTGGTTTAGTTTAGTGTGGACTGCACACAGTAGCTAATACAAAACAATGACTTCCTTTACTGAAGATAATTGAGGTTGACAGAAGGTCATGGAGAGAGAGAGAGAGAGAGAGAGAGAGAGAGAGAGAGAGAGAGAGAGAGAGAGAGAGAGAGAGAGAGAGAGAGAGAGAGAGAGACATGTACTGATAGGATGTCTGACTTAGTTACTGCATATAACTGAGGTTGACATTCATGAGTTGTGATGAAACGGAGGGAAGAGTGAGGGAGATAGGGCGAGAGAGAGCAAGAAAGAGAGAGGGAGAGAGGGGAGAGAGAGAGATAAATTGAGTTAGTATAGTTATATTATAGTAATATATTATTATATATTATTATTATTATTATTTGTTGTTTTAATCATTATTATTAATCATTATTTTCCATTATTTGTGTTAATGCACAACTGCCAAAATAAGCACTAATAGTAGTTGTAATAGTAATAAAGTACTATAGTAGTAGTAATACTAGTAAAACTATGACTATATTTGAGTACTATATTTGTAGTAGTAGTATGTGGAGTGTGTGTGTGGTTGGTGTCTGGTTTAAGCAGTCTCACCTGGCCTGAGTTAGACTGATTGCTCTATGGCTGGAAAGGCTGCACACCTGTGGGTCATTGTTAATCAAGGCCCACAGGTTAAAGCAGCAACCACCTCACACACTAGAGGAAGAGCTCTAGCATGTACCTCTGCTCTGGTCACAATGAGTCAAACTCTTGCAATAAACCAGATTCCTCATCAACCTGTGTCCTTGTCTTCTGGTGGAGCCCGAAAGTAGACATTTTAATGGCTGGTGGCAGCGTTGTCTGCTACATAGTACTATTAGTAGTAACAGTACCCATACTAAGACTATGTTAGTACTATAGTAGCAGTAGATTCAAGATTAAATTGTATTTGCTATTAAGTACAATGGAATGCTTACTCCCCATTCCCTCCCGCAGTATGAAATTCTAGAATTCCAGTAGTACTATTAGTAGTAGTAGTATTATTACTATGGCTATATGATTATTAGATAATATAGCCGTAGTAGAAGTAGTTATTTATTTGATTGCTTAAAATTCTAATAATACTATATAAAATGCCTCATGTCCTATTTTCTCAAGGATGAATCCACCCTGTGTGAATGTGGCTGCTAAAACTCCAAGTAAACAAGAGGATAGTACAAAAGTACACAAAAAGACAGACAATATGTGAACCCATCCTCTGTCCCTCGCTTGTTGAGCACACACCTTCAGTGTGACTAACTGATGTCCCAGCAGGTTACAGAAGGACCTCCTCGGTGCTCCACTGAGGACAGCTTTAATTGGACAACTCAAACACACAGCTGGATACACGACATGCTGGCAGGGTGTGTGTGTGTGTGTGTGTGTGTGTGTGTGTGTGTGTGTGTGTGTGTGTGTGTGTGTGTGTGTGTGTGTGTGTGTGACTGTGTGTGACTGTGTGTCAGTGAGTGTGTGTGTGTGTGTGTGTGTATGTGTGTGCCGAGACAATTTTGTCGTTCTTGTGCAATGACAATAAAGGCATTCTAATTGTGATTGTGTGTGTGTGTGTGTGTGTGTGTGTGTGTGTGTGTGTGTGTGTGTGTGTGTGTGTGTGTGTGTGTGTGTGTGTGTGTCTGTGTGTGTGTGTGTTTATTTGATGTGTGTATGTCAGTGTGTGTGGGACTGTGTGTGTGTGTGCCTAGACAATTTTGTCGTTTTTTGTCGTGTTTCCTATTCTGTCTTCTGCTGAACAACTCATTTCCTTCAGTTCACCGCAGGGTTAATCCTAATAATTGCCATTTCACAGAAATGTTTTGCGTTTTATGAAAGTGAAATTTAAAGTGAAATCGGTGCCGCTATAAGGATTTATAATCTCAGTATAATCTCACTAAATCAATTTTTTTGAATGAGTTTTTGCGTCAGACTGTGTGTTGTGTGTCTCCGTTGTAAAATGATGTTCCTTCTGTTCTGCTTTCCTGACTTCAATCAATAAAACAATTTGTACCACAAGTGTAATTCTTTTTGTTCAGTGTTATGGTTTGGGAAACAGAAAACAGAACGTGAAATAAACCAGACATGTCAGAGGTGGGTTCTGTTATTAATGTCTCTATTAGTTGTGTCTTAATAATAATAATAATAATAATTATTATTATTATTCTAATTTGTCAGTGTACAGCACAAGTACAGTACAGCGAAAGGAATTTCTCTGCATTTAACCCATCCTAGTATTAGGAGCAGCGGTCAGCTATTTATACAGCGCCCGGGGAGCAGTTAGGGTCAGGGTGTCTTGCTCAAGGACACCTTGACCGTTTCTTTTTGCTAGGAGGAGCCGGGGATGGAACCAGCTGTGAGGCGACCGCTCTACCTCCTGAGCTCTACTGCCACCCAGAATCATTTATATTCATAACATTATGACCATAAACAACACTTTAGGACTGTGGAGTGAAAAAGAGAACCACACAATTAGTGGTTCAGTAGACACTGTTCTGTAAAGAAGATCAATAAAATGATGTGTTGTGTTCTTTCAAGAACCTCCAGGTGTTCTAGAAGATGGTGTTGTGTTCTTTAAAGAACCTCCAGGTGTTCTAGAAGATGATGTGTTCTTTAAAGAACCTCCAGGTGTTCTAGAAGATGATGTGTTCTTTAAAGAACCTCCAGGTGTTCTAGAAGATGATGTTGTGTTCTTTAAAGAACCTCCAAGTGTTCTAGAAGATGGTGTTGTGTTCTTTAAAGAACCTCCAGGTGTTTTAGAAGATGATGTGTTCTTTAAAGAACCTCCAGGTGTTCTAGAAGATTATGCTGTGTTCTTTAAAGAACCTCCAGGTGTTCTAGAAGATTATGCTGTGTTATTTAAAGAACCTCCAGGTGTTCTAGAAGATGGTGTTGTGTTCTTTAAAGAACCTCCAGGTGTTCTAGGAGATGATGTTGTGTTCTTTAAAGAACCTCCAGGTGTTCTAGAAGATGATGTGTGTTCTTTAAAGAACCTCCAGGTGTTCTAGAAGATGGTGTTGTGTTCTTTAAAGAACCTCCAGGTGTTTTAGAAGATGATGTGTTCTTTAAAGAACCTCCAGGTGTTCTAGAAGATGATGTTGTGTTCTTTAAAGAACCTCCAGGTGTTCTAGAAGATGATGTTGTGTTCTTTAAAGAACCTCCAGGTGTTCTAGAAGATGGTGTTGTGTTCTTTAAAGAACCTCCAGGTGTTCTAGAAGATGATGTTGTGTTCTTTAAAGAACCTCCAGGTGTTCTAGAAGATGGTGTTGTGTTCTTTAAAGAACCTCCAGGTGTTCTAGAAGATGATGTTGTGTTCTTTAAAGAACCTCCAGGTGTTCTAGAAGATGATGTTGTGTTCTTTAAAGAACCTCCAGGTGTTCTAGAAGATGGTGTTGTGTTCTTTAAAGAACCTCCAGGTGTTCTAGAAGATGATGTTGTGTTCTTTAAAGAACCTCCAGGTGTTCTAGAAGATGATGCTGTGTTCTTTAAAGAACCTCCAGGTGTTCTCTAGAACAATGTGTGCTTATTGCTTGTAAAACATCCAGTGGACAAAGAGACCATGGTCAGAATGGCTGCTTTAAATAACATAATAACTACTATTTAGAAGTCCTTTTGACAAAAATAACAGATTCAAGTATGCATGTTTATTATGTTTATTATGTTCTTTTCTCATTTTATCATCATCCATTTCTCTGAAGGGAACCACAATACTTTAATGTTTAAATAGGAATGCATGTGTATGTATTTATCTATTTATCTATGAACCATTAGCATCTGTGTGGCTGAGAGACCTCTATGACCATATACACCACATCTCAGCCTGGATGGTCCTCCTCTTCCTCCTCCTCTTCCACCCCCTCTCTTCCTCATTCTCCTCTCCCTCCTCTGCCTCCTCCTCCTCTTCTTCCTCCCCATCATCCTCCCCTTCCTCTTCCGCCTCCTCCTCCTCTTCCTTATCCTTTTGCTCCTCTTCTTTTTCCTCCTCCTCCACCTTCTCCTCCTCCCCATCATCCTCCCCCTCCTCCTCCTCTCCATCATCCACCCCCTCCTCCACCTCCTCCTCCTGCTCTTCTTCCTCCTCCTCCTCACTATGAGAAGGTAGAAAAGAGCTCCAGCTCGGTCTTGCATGTTAAAACTCTACACTCCATCAAAGGCTCTTTACAGCAACAGAGGGCCCATTCAGGGCCCATTCAAGCCAGACACAGCGACAGCTGCGGGCCCTGGGCCCCAGCTTAACAAGCGTGGTTAAGATGTCTGCTCCGGGCGCCCCGGTGGCCCGTGGACCCGACGAAGAGCCTGGGTCAGACCCCTGTCTCTTTCTCTGGCCCCTGTCCCTATCTCTGGCCCCTGTCCCTATATCTGGCCCCTATCCTTCTCTCAGGGCCCCTGTCTCTATCTCTGGCCCCTGACCCTATCTCTGGCCCCTGACCCTATCTCTGGCCCTCTCTCTATCACAGGGCCCCTTTCTCTATCTATGGCCCTCTCTCTTACTCAGGGCCCCTGTCTATCTCTGGCCCATCTCTCTACTCAGGGCCCCTGTCCATCTCTGGCCCATCTATATCCTGGCCCCTGTCTCTATCTCTGGCCCTGTCTCTATCTCTGGCCCATGTCTCTATCTCTGGCCCCTGTCTCTATCTCTGGCCCATGTCTCTATCTCTGGCCCCTGTCTCTATCTCTGGCCATGTCTCTATCTCTGGCCCCTGTCTCTATCTCTGGCCCCTGTCTCTATCTCTGGCCCATGTCTCTATCTCTGGCCCATGTCTCTATCTCTGGCCCTCTATCTGCCATCTCTATCTCTGGCCCATGTCTCTATCTCTGGCCCATGTCTCTATCTCTGGCCCATCTCTATCTCTGGCCCATGTCTCTATCTCTGGCCCCTGTCTCTATCTCTGGCCCATGTCTCTATCTCTGGCCCCTGTCTCTATCTCTGGCCCATGTCTCTATCTCTGGCCCCTGTCTCTATCTCTGGCCCCTGTCTCTATCTCTGGCCCCTGTCTCTATCTCTGGCCCATGTCTCTATCTCTGGCCCATGTCTCTATCTCTGGCCCTGTCTCTATCTCTGGCCCTGTCTCTATCTCTGGCCCATGTCTCTATCTCTGGCCCCTCGCTCCTCTGCTGTGGTCATCAGTTGTCTTTCATATTCGTATTCTCCCGCATAGGCCACCTTTTACATTTAATTATAAAGGCTGATGCTAAATGTTTAGCTAACGTCTAACTTTTACATGGGCATACGCTGGCTAAATCGTCAAGGTGTGACAAGGGCCATAACACAGGAAATGTGTGGAGTGGCGAGTGAGTGAGGTTGAGGTTCAAGGCCAAAGGACTAGGTCGAGACTAGGTCTTAACGTGTACCTGCGACTCAAAGCTCTAAACTTACCATAAATCACCATGGATCAATTTACTTCAAATTCATGTGTTATTCATTTATTATTAATTTATTTAGTGGCCGAGTTTGACGCTTTAAAGTGTTACAACTTTCATGTTTAACATGTGCTTCAGGCGCAGGGTGTTGGTTCTCCAATAGCATAGACACTAAATCTATTGATCTGAGAAGTTATTAACTATTACTATTTTGTTATTTTGTAGAAGCTTTTATGCAGAGGGATGAGCTGTGATTTGAGAGACTTTAAGGAGTACATTAAGGGCAGACTGTTAGTTAGGGTGACAAGTAGTGATTTGAGGTACCTTAAGGAGTTAATTAACTGACTGTTAAGGCTGACGGTGGACCTGCGGGATCCAAACCAGAACTTGGGACTCATAGCGAGTTGTGTAGGAACTATTGCTGCTCATTCAATTAAAGAAATGAACATCTGGGATATTCAGAGATGTGTATTAAAAATAATGGAAGTAAGGGGTATGTTTTAATTAGTTTATTAAAAAGTTGGACCGGCAAACAAACAGGACTATGTGTTAAAGACGGGAAGCAATCTGCTTTTTTCTTAGCACCACACACATCTGACCAATCAGTGAGAAGCGAGGGAACATCTTTTGACTATTGAAATCATTTAATGCTTCAAACAAACACAGTTTACTTCACTAAGTGATCACAACTGAACACGATTGGTTTCTCATACTTGTAACACCCTCAGGAAATATACATTCACTTGGCTGCATACACGTCTGTCAACAAATCTATACAACACCCTTTAAATGACCACGGTATATCAAAAAGAAAAGAACGTTGGACAGCAGCGCGAACCTCTGGTCTACCGGCACCGAGCTCTGCAGTCGAACAGGAATATCTTACATGAACACCGATGCATTCGTCCCTAGAGAAACCCCCACTATAATTTCAACGGTATGTACATTATTTACATTTCATGTCAACTCTCGGCGTGAGCAGGATGGAATGAAGTTACAGTTTGCTTTTACAAAAACAAAAACAAAAACGTAAATGATATCATATTGAAATGAACACCCCCGACAGCATTAAGACGACGGTTACATCTGCTAGTATAGAGAGACGATAACCTTGTTTCACTCTTTTCACGGAGTAGAAGGAATATGTGGCAGTTGTTTCATAATAGAAATACGACGGAAAATATGAAAATGAAAGACTAAACAACTAAATACGTTTGACAAATGTAAAATGTAAAGCGGGTATTGATTTGTGCTTGACAAGGAACAGGATTGATCTGTGTTCTCAGCCTGGTCCAACTTTGTGATTATTAAACCATGTGTCCAAACAGCTTGTACTGTTGTGCTTTCAAAAGTCAGCCATGTTTGAATTAACCTCTTGTTAGGACTCCAATTGTTCAGGTTTTAAAATGTGCCAAGACGTCGCAAAGACACTTCTCCAGTTTTTAAACGGACAAATTCTTTCAAATAGCCTATTCGATTTCTCGGGATTGTGTACAGCCAGATATTGTTATGAAGACGAAATTACCAATATCCCCATTCAGGGGAATTCTGTCTAAAACCCACAAATATTTTTTTAAACGTAACGGAATTAAAATAGAACAGCAAGATTTTATATATGTTCAATTTGTACGACATGAATAAGTGTCCAAACACTCTCTTGAACTCTCTAAACTCTTCAATAGGCACTGAATCACTGAATGCAAGGACACACTTTCTGGAATTTTCTCAGTTAATCTACACTAAGGTGTGACGTTAAATATACCAAATGTAACATCAGCACATCAGTTATTAAAAGCTACAGACAACCGACAAACGAAAAGATATTAGTTCATATTTAGCGTTACACCTGCGATACTGCCTGCCGTCCAATCACCTAGTAAGTAGAACTGCAGTAATTACTACAGTAGTACCACGGTTCACCGGTAGAAACACAGCACACCTTACATAAGTAATACGGATGACAAATTGAGGCGAATCATTCGGGGGGGGGGGAATACGATACATCCGTTCTGCTTACGAGCAGTTTCTGTATTTGTAATTCCAGGCCGGTGGTGCTCTGGGGAGATACGAGGACACGCGTTGACCTCCCCTCGCTGCCTGCTATCTTCTCTCACACACACACACACACACACACACACACACACACACACACACACACACACACACACACACACACACACACACACACACACACACACACACACACACACACACACACACACACACACACACACACACACACACACACACACACACACACACACACACACACACACACACACACACTTTTTATGAAACATGTATTTTGTTATTGACTGCAAAACGGTATTTCCTGCCCACAAGCACACGTACCAGAGACGTAGAAAACCTGCCAACACCTTTTTTTTTTTTAGCTGCAAACGAAGTAAAAAAAAAAAAAAAAAGATCAAATAAAACATACTTAAAAGTCGGACACAAAATCATGCATAAAATAAGTGTTAAGTTATGAATGTTGTTCAGAGCTCCTCCCAGAGTCTCTTTCCATTTCCACAGGTATGTTTTGTACTTTTTATGTGTATTTTTGTTCTAAGCAATCATCCTTTGCAGTTTACATAACTCAGACAAATAACTAGAGACTTTTTTGTATTTATTGTCATGTTCCAGAGGCTAAAATAGCAAAGTTATTCTACATTTTTTATTTAAATGGTTTTATACTTTTTTTTTGTTGGTATTCATGAAGTGCTTTTTTAGCAGTGCCATATAAAATGCCAAGTCATTACGTATTCCAGGATGGCGAATGTTTGAATGATTACTTTGAAGTTCCCTTTACATATAAACACGTTCTCTCTTTGTGAATAATAACTAAATAAGTTACAGGATAGAGCAGTCCTGTCCGTAGCGTGGACAGGAGACTGCTACTAGACGATGCAGTTGATCTGGGCCACCGTATCAAGACAATTACAGGGAATCCATACCACATTTTCTCGACATAAATTCGGTAGAAAAAAAATAAAATGATAACTAAGAGCAAAAACCAAATCTTAGTTATGACGAATGTCACCCCAAAAACCCACAAAACATTTCAGTACAGTAATGGATCTACAGGAGCGTCCGACACCCCATCAACGGATCTAACGCAGGCGTCCAATTCTAAACGTTTGCGACGTTCTCCTTACCACCGCCCTACCATCACCCCACCCTCACCACCACCACCACCTCCTCCTCCACAACCACCATTGTGCTCGTGACATTTCTGTTAAAACAAAGCAATAAAGTCTGTCAGGGGGAAGGAGCTGGAACTATCGAGCGAGGGACTTTGGATCCCAGCGGGGGATCGACTCGGTACTGCGGTGTGTTGGCGTGGAACACAATGGAACGGTGGTAAAAGCTGGACGTTCTGCTAGTTCTTACAGACTGGATGGTGACACCAGTCGGGCCGCCCTCGTACCGTCGGGTCGGCTATCGAAAGACGCGACGTTATCGCTGCAAATAACACAACCTTGAAGCGACGTGTTCACTGAAACCGAGAGCAGAAGGAACTTAAGGGATTTTACACCACTTGTCCTTTTTTTTCTTTCTGTGAATACTTTAACCTCCAACAGTACATATTTGCAATTCTGTGTTCGCTTTGAAGTCAAAAGTACAAAATAAAACACATTATAAAAGCAACCGTGAAAAGGCGACGAGAATGAACTCAAACAAACAATGATATGAAAAACAAGAATCTTACATCCAGTGTAGGACTTTGACGAACACACTCCAGAACACCCCTTCCCACAGTCTCTTTTTTTTATACATTTAATACATTTAGAACATGAAAAATACACAACCAATAATAATACACCAGTATTAATAAAACACCTCCCTTACCGGGTCATAGTCGATGGTGATCGCCGTCGACCAATCACAGTCCGACATACTGTACCTTTGTATTCTTCGCTCTCATTCACAGAAAACGCACCGTGGTGTTAGCGCGCCGTGCTAGCACTCTCAAGATTGACACATTGCTTTTATTTTGTTGGACTATATTTTTCTTTAATCATTAGTTGACATGGGGGAGTCTGATGCTGGTGGGGGAGGTTTTCGGATGCAATGAGTCGCTAGGCAACAGAGGGGGAGGTGGGTGAAAAGGTAGAGGGCTGGAGGTGGAGGTGTAGGGGTAAGGGTGGGTGGGTGAGGACACAGCAGGAGGGAGCAGGACCGGTCTGCAGGAGGAGTGGTACGCTACACGTACCACTCCTTCTTAGAGATGACGGAGCCGTCGGTCTGGGAGATCATGTCGTCCGCGATCTCGGGTTCGGCGTTGTAAGGGAAGGCCAGAGTCCGCTCGTCGTAGTCCCGGCTCTCGCCCTCGTCCACGGTGAAGTAGGGCCTCTTCAGGTCCTCCGCCTCGCCGTCGAAGCCGCGCCCCTCGAAGCCCCCCTGGCCGATGACCTGCGTGGGCTTCTTGTCATCGTCTGAGTCCTCGGGGTACTGCAGGTTCTTGGGGACCGGAGGGTGGGCGGGACCCCCCGTCTTGCTGTAGCCATTGCCGAACACGTGCTTCTTGGGGTTGTAGTCGCCCTTGAAGGTGCGCTGGCGGCGACGCAGGAACACGAAGAGCAGGACGGCGCCGAGGGCCAGCAGGGCCATGCCCCCCACCGACAACCCGATCACCATCATCATACTGAGTTTCTTGGACTTGATCTCATGGATCGGCTTCGGATCGATAGGGAATTCTGGGTAGGAAAAGACAAATGGAAGGGAAGGGTCAGTGCTCTGGTGGGAGGAGGTGCAGGGAAAATAGGGGGTGCAGTGAGCGGGTACGAGGAGGTGGTGCATTGCGTGATTGCTCCCGTGGGAGGAGGTGCAGGGAGAAGAGGAGGTGCAGTGTGGGTGTACAGGAGGTGCACGTATAGGAGGAGGTGCTCTGATGAATTCAGGAACACAGGGGAAGGAGAAAGGAGAGAAAGGGAGGAGGAAGGAGGCCCTGAACTCACGGTGACGCCCACCATCCTGACTAATAGCAGAGCCCCACCATCCCGGCAAATAGCAGAGCCCCAACATTCTGGCAAATAGCAGAGCCCCACCATCCTGGCCAATAGCAGAGCCCCGCAATACTGGCCAATAGCAGGGCCCCATTATCCTTGCAGTGGGACAACATGCGTCAACACGTTTGATTAAAGAGAAGACTTTACACTTGATCCTGATCCTTCTGGTGAGTTGTTCAACCGTCTGGTGGTTTCCACACAGATTCTCTCTCGACGTATTACAACAGTGTGTGATGAAATGCTACGGTGCGTAGCATTGTAGCGTAGCATTTCATGATGCCCCGATAATGCCCCTACTGTTGACTGTTTTTGCCAGCGATGATTAGCAGCAGCTGAGCAGATTAAAGTAAAATGATGGGGAACACATTGCAGACACAAGAGAGACTTCTGGCCAGCGAGTCAAAGAAAAAAGCAAAGAATACAACAGACAGACGAGAGGATAAAAGTTGATGCATCAAATTAGTCAAATGTGTTTTTCCAACCACCCGACAACAAAGATCTTGGGCGGCCTTCACGGCTTAGAGGCCGAGGGCATCTCTTTGCAAATCGTACTCCTAACTAACACAAAGCAACATATTGTGCCGCATGCCGTCCACATCAGAGGCGTTCTGCTGTGCTCTGCTAGTGTTCACCACCGGAGCACAACGTCAGGACCAGGCTTACAAACATGCAACACTTTAATAGTAAGCTTAACTCTTAGCTTAGCTCTGAATGGCACAGCCCCAAACAACTAGTTATTATCGGAGACATATATACAGTATATACAGTATATATACTGTATATCTGAAACTTTGGCGGAGACAATTGGACAATGCATGTAGGAAATTACAACAACAAATAGGAAATCACAACTGCGAAACAGAAACCGCAACCCCAAATCATAAAACACAAAACACAACCCCAAATCACAGCGACAGCTGATTGGACGAACTGTCAGTCCCTTTAAGAGGAGCGGATATGGGAATAGAAATGAAAGTATGGGAGAAGATTGCTTCGCTGCCAGAAAGATTTCTGCCAGGAAGGCTTTAGGAAGTCAGGTGATAAAAAAGTATAACATGAGTTCACAGTATATTTAAATCAAATCATTCATTTAATCATCAATTGAATCCTCAATAGCGTCAGTAGCCCCCTTCACCTAGTCAGTAGCTGAGATCGTGTCAGGTGCTTTCGTGATCAGTTGGTCTTTTCACAACTTAATTTAAATACCTGCTATATATCATTATATCCTTGTGTCTTCTGACTTGTGGTTGTGTTTCCTGACTTGTGGTTATGTTTTTAAATGTTTTCTATTGTGGTGATTTGGACTTCAGGGCCACCGTAGAGATTTGCTTTCACTGCAAAACACCAAAACACTGTATACCAAGAGGAGAAGGAACAGACGGAGCCTCTCGCCAAACAAACGCTGTGGGAGGAGAGGAATGGAAGAGGGGGAGGAAAGAGACAGAGAGAGAGACAGAGAGAGAGAGCTGTGCTTTTTTGTAGGAGGTACAGGCGTGCGTACAGACCGTTAAAGGGAAATCAAGATGTTCCCCCCCCCCACCTCCATTTATAACATTTCACACCTTTGTTTAACAACCCATTCAGACAAATCAGCAGAAAGCAGTTTAGGGTCAACATTTTTCAAATTTGTTCTTGCAAAAAAACAACTACATTTCTTAAATGAATCGCCTTTGGTATTTTCATAACACTTGTCAACACATATAATGAGCTTTCTTGGAGCTAAATTAAAATCCATAAATTCCAACTCTCTGGAGATGTTTGCTATGAGATATGAAAGCAATATTGACAGATAAAAGTAGATTCACCTCAAGTAGAAACAACATGATTAGGAACTGAAGATAAAAATGAATGCAATATACGGAGGGTAAATTAATTAGATGATGCACATTTCCCTACAGAGATATGAACCAAGATGATAAAGAGATATATAAAAAATAGATATTAACCAAGGTCACGAAGAACAGAGGAACTCAACGGGTTCCACGTTGGTCCTGTAGAGCATATTGGGTTCCCCCCGGGGACACATTATGTTCAGCAGATCTTTATCGATAGACCATCACGATAACACGACGGAAGATGACTCAACAAGATGGTGCTGATGTGAAGGGCTGACCTTTTTTCTGTGCTTTATGATGCGCTAATATTTTATTACTTCAACAATTTTATTGTTATTTCTATTGGCTTGTCTGCACTATCCTGTCTGTCTTCCATCTAACACTAACACAGTAGAACCTGGAGAGATCCTGTCTGTCTTTCATCTAACACTAACTCAGTAGAACCTGGAGATAATTTGTCTGTCTTCCATCTAACACTAACTCAGTAGAACCTGGAGAGATCCTGTCTGTCTTCCATTCAACAGTAACTCAGTAGAACCTGGAGAGATCCTGTCTGTCTTCCACCTAACACTAACTCAGTAGAACCTGGAGATAATCTGTCTGTCTTCCATCTAACAGTAACTTAGTGGAACCTAGAGAGATCCGGTCTGTGTTCCATCTAACAGTAACACCCTGACTGAAACACTATAATGTAAATATATATTAATATACAGTATTATTATATAATTCATAAGAACAACATAATTCAGGCCATGGAAATCAACGCAGTGATAAAAAAAAGAGTTTTGATTCAATCTGCCATCAATAAAATCAACACAGTTAACACCAACTCATAATAATAATTAATACCACATTTCACAAGGCCAACAAGCCATTATGTTCTGTCATGGTACAAAAGAACGACGCATTTCATAAAAGAAAGACGTTTAATATAGAAGTCGCTGCATTTAACTGTTGACTCGTTCAGTGACACGCAATTAGTGTCACTCCTTAGATGAAGACTGTTAAAGTGGAACCACGAGAAGGAAGCCCTATAGAATAATCATACTAGATCATACTAGATCTATAGAATAATCATACTAGATCATTCTAGATCTATAGAACAATCATACTAGATCTATAGAATAATCATACTAGATCATTCTAGATCTATAGAATAAACATACTAGATCATACTAGATCTATAGAATAATCATACTAGATCATACTAGATCTATAGAATAATCATACTAGATCATACTAGATCTATAGAACAATCATACTAGATCTATAGAACAATCATACTACATCTATAGAATAATCATACTAGATCATTCTAGATCTATAGAACAATCATACTAGATCTATAGAATAATCATACTAGATCATTCTAGATCTATAGAACAATCATACTAAATCTATAGAATAATCATACTAGATCTATAGAATAATCATACTAGATCATACTAGATCTATAGAATAATCATACTAGATCTACAGAATAATCATTATAGATCATACTAGATATAATGAATAATCATACTAAATCTATAGAATAATCATACTAGATCTATAGAATAATCATACTAGATCTATAGAATAATCATACTAGATCTACAGAATAATCATTATAGATCATACTAGATATAATGAATAATCATACTAAATCTATAGAATGACCACACTAGATCTATAGGATGACAATCCCTCCCCATCCTCTCCCCCTCCTCTCAGGGAGAGAGCAGTGCCGGGTCACCCTCCCTCCCCAGGGAGAGGGGAAGCCACGCGGGAGGTTTCTCTAATCCTCTCCCCCTTGCCCTCCAGTGTGTGCCGCTCCCTCATCATCTGCTCCTCCTCCTAATCCTAATTGTCCATCTCCTTCCTCATTCTCATTTCAAAGCCTCCAGGTCCGCGGTTCCCAGAGCGGATCCGAGGTCGTAAAAAACGGGCGGCCACAAAAAAATACCGTTTAGAAAGGTGAAGGAGAGGAGAAGGAATGAACCAAAATACAAGCGCGACTATTAAAGATGACATGACAGCGCTCAGAAGAGGCACTTTGGACCACTTTTCTCTTTTTTTTTTATTGACGATCGGGTTACACCTACACCTTTGGCCGCTTGTATCCCAGGGAATGTTCCAGTAAACTAGTAGTTATTAAAACACAGCACGGCTACTGGCTGAACAGCGGCTTTTCTGAGGAAGCTCTTTGTTTACACCGTCCGGCAGAATAACAACAGGGAGAGGAATTGAAGGTTACGGAGGCAAAAAGCAGATAAACGGTAGCAAATATGTCAGTTGCTGGGAGATATTCCTGTTTTGTTGACCAGTTATGTGAGAGGAGGAGGAGGAAGAGATGGAGGAGGAGATGGAGGTCGCTGACGCATACAGATGTCCTCGGGCGGGATGCAGCGCCTCTTGGAGTTGAAGCACAAAAAACTTCAGAGAACCTTGGGGTGGAAGCCAAATCAGACATTCTCCTCCATCCTCCACGCCTCCTCAGCTCCTCACTCAGAGGTAGCGGTTCTGTTTGTTTCTCCGCTGTTCTCCACTGCTCCTCACTCGGAGGTAGCGGTTGTGTTTGTTGATGCTACTCATGCACCGGTGCTGGGGCCACAGCCACGTCGAATAACTAAAAGACGGAACGTGTTGCTACCCTTCGTCTCTCAAAGCTCTATCCTAGTACCTTCCTGTTCAAAGCGACTGCTATGGACGTCCATCAGAAGGATTAACATAAAGAAGCGAGAAGACGCATTTCTTGCAGGGAATGCGGAGAGCGCTGTAGTGGAACATGAGCTCAAACATATGTAAATGTAAAGTGTAAAGTTTCATAGTTTACAGTATACAAAGTATACAAATGTGGAATAGCCAAACTCAAGTGAAAATATGTGAACGGAGTTCAAAAGTTGAAAGTCTGAATGGAGAATTAATCCATTTTAATAATGTCTTACAATAAAACTAAAGTGTACGCGTTAATCAAATGGCTAAACTTGGCCACGTAAGACTGGCTGAGTGGTTTGGATAATCTCATTACGCAAAAAATGGCAATAATAAAATAGCATGTGGGGGTTGAAGTGTGTGGGCTAGCATGATAGCAGTAGGGCCGCCGTGGGAGGCGTTGGCGTAGCAATAGCACAACACTTAAGCTAGCACTAGCACCAGTGCCGGCCAAGAGACCGATTTTTAAAAAGACCTCAAAGCAAAGGGCAGCCGCTGTGATTCTGTTCCAAACAAACTGCTCTGGAAACATGGAGATAGCTCAGGGTAACGCTGCTATCAGCGGCTGAAGTATGATGAAAGGCATATATGATTTAATGATAAATGATAAAATGCTTTTTGCACTATTCGCCATATACAATATATACTGTATCATCCATCAGACACTTACTTGTTCTATTTATTGTGTATAGTATTGTTAAAGTATATTGTTGATTATAGTATATGGTATAGCATATAGTAGGTAGTATATAGTGTTTATAGTAGTTTAGTATAGTATAGTGTTGTATAGTATAGCATAGTATTGTTGTTAAAATTCATACTGGGGAGTATGAAAAAACATCTTGAATCTTGATATACAAGTTTTATGATATATACGATTTAACGAGGTAATGCTTGGGTGTTATAAATGTGAATCTGTTATCCCAAGATGCAGCTGACTTGATCCGACATGTGAGGGTGGAGTAACAACAGCGTATATATTGCATAGATACAGACAGATAGATAGATGAATAAGATAGATACGATAGATGAATAAGATAGACAAGATAGATAGATAAGAGATCAATAAGAGAAATAAGATAGATACGATAGGTAAGATAGATAGATACACACCCACAAAACATGTTACAGTCGAGGTGTGGTTTCTACATTGTTGGTGTGATTTATTTTCAGGTTGCTTTTCATTGGTTGCTGCGCTGGACCTGAAGCCCTGAAGCCCAATCGGTTTGTCACTGTGTGAACATTGAGCTGCTCTCCAACCACAAGACGTCGCAGGTTCTGATGGTCTGAGAGTCTTGAGAGGGAAATGCTTTCACAACGCTAACCTGGAGCCACCACACCTGGCGAGCCACAGGCCTGAACACGCAGGAGACAAGACGCAAACATTCAAGTCTTTCTGCAATTACTTTTGGCGAAGTGGCGTAACATTACAGGGGTGTGTGTGTGTGTGTGTGTGTGGGTTGGGGGGGGTTTAGGGAGGGATTTCTAAGAACGGTACAGGGAGCGGTGTTTTAACACGACCTGACAGAGACCAACAAGGAAGGAAGGGAGGGAGGGGGAGAGAGAGAGAGATTGCGAAAGAGAGAGAGACGGAGACAGAGAGAGAGAGAGATTGCGAGAAAGAGAGAGAAAGATCAGCAAGAGGGAGAGAGACAGACAGACATACAGAGAAAGAGACACACACACAGAAGGGAGCCAGAAAGAGAGACAGAAATATAGTGAAAGAGAGAGATTAGAGAGGAAAACAACAGTAGCTGTGGATCACTGCTCCTCCTACTGAACCGAGACATATTCTCTCTCTGAGCAAACGGTGAAATTAAAAGAGGGAAAAAAAGGCTTGGGAGTGGCACCCACAGAGAAGAGGAGGGTGAGGAAGGGGGGAGGGAGACAGGGTGGAGGGGGGAGACAGGTGAGAGGGGACAATAGGCGAAGCCACAGTGATTCAAAAGCTCCTCATTACTGAGGCTGTCTGGAAGTGGCTGAGAAGACGTGACAACGCTGCTGCCACAAACCATACAACCTTATCACTGAGGGGAATCAAACAAGCATGCCCATGGCGCAAGCTGCATGTTGTATGCCCCACTGCGCATATTGGATGTTACATGCACCATGCAGAATTCTCAATGTGGCATGCCCCATGTCGCATGTGGCATGCCCCATTTTTGATGGCCCATGGCACATGTTGCATGCCCCCGTCGCATGTCCCATAGTGCATGTCACATGTCACATGTCCCATATTGCATGTTGCATGCCTATGTCACATGTCCCATGTTGCATGCCCCATGCACCATGCTAAATGTCGCAGGGCCCATGCCGCATGTTGAATGCCCTACGCCTGTTGCCTGCCCCAATGCCGCATGTCCCATGTTGCATGTCACATGCCCAATGTTGCATGTCGTGCCTGCATGTGACAGGTAGCCCTTCCCTCTCTCCAGCCTCTCGTCCTCCATATTCTTTCATGTCTGTATGGTGTTCATCTTGTGTATGTTTCTATGAGCTGCTATCAGCACCTCCAGACACATGAGCCTCCGTCACTCTCCGGTGACTCTGTCAGCTGGTGGTGTAAACAGGGTTTCCCCGCGAATTGAGGGGCAGATAACACCCAGCGGTGACATCAGCGCTGCATGACACCCGACCGTCTCCTGAAGCCCCACCGACACTAAGATTATAATCCCAGTAGAATGTCCTGCGTTGACTCAGCTCCCTGTGAAGGAGGAGGCTGCAGACACTGCTGTAGGTTGCAGTAATCTACCTGCAGTGTATATTTTATAAGAGGATTAACAACCCTGGTGACTATACAGAAGGTCATAAACTCTCTCTCTCTCTCTCTCTCTCTCTCTCTCTCTCTCTCTCTCTCTCTCTCTCTCTCTCTCTCTCTCTCTCTCTCTCTCTCTCTCTCTCTCTCTCTCTCTCTCTCTCTCTCTCTCTCTCTCTCTCTCTCTCTCTCTCTCTCTCTCTCTCTCTCTCTCTCTCCTCTCTCTCTCTCTCTCTCTCTCTCTCTCTCTCTCTCTCTCTCTCTCTCTCTCTCTCTCTCTCTCTCTCTCTCTCTCTCTCTCTCTCTCTCTCGGAGGGGGGCTAGCTAGCGGAGGGGGCTAGCTAGTGAGGGGGTATCTAGCAAGGGGGGTAGCTAGCGTGCGCAGGGGGGGTGGGCGGGGGGTAGCTAGCTGGAGGGGGTAGCTAGCGGGGAGGTAGCTCATTCTAATGCCTCATTTTGATAATGAGCTGTGAGGCTCTCTCTCTCTCTCTCTCTCCTCTCTCTCTCTCTCTCACTTTGTAAGCCAGAGAAACTGTATAAACTGTATATCCCCACTGAGTCCTCCACATCTCTGTTCTATTCCTCTCCCTCTGTCTCTCTTCCTTCCTTCCCTTTCTAATTTCATTCCTGCGTGTTATTGTGAACATGAGGAATGAATGGATGAGACAGAGGATGACCCACTTTTACATCCCTGCAGCATCGACACAGACCTGACACCAGGGAAGGGGGAGGAGAGAGGAGAACGAGAGAGGAGGAGGAGGAGGAGGAGGAGGAGGGGGGAGGGGAGGAGAGAAGAGGGGGGGAGGGGAGGAGAGAAGAGGGGGAGGAAGAGAAGGGGACCAGGGAAGAGGAGGAGGAGAGGAGGGGAGGAGAGCGGAGAGGGAGGGGGGGGAATAGCACAGTTGCTGAGCAAGGCCGAAGGGCAAACCTTCCCTCCCCTCCTCTCTCGTCAACTGTCTCCCCCTCCCTCCCCCCTGACTCCCCTCCAGAGACGAGAATCAGCCAACAGGGCAGAAACCATCGCTGAGATGAATCACGTCCCAGCGCCTCCTCTTCCTCCTCCTCCTTCTCCACCACCACGCCGCCTCCTCCTCTTCCTCCGCCACATCCTCCTCCTCAACAGAACCCCACTGTCAAGCTGAACCACATATCGTATTTGACCTCCATTTTATATCAACACTGAGCTGCAGCCACCACGCCTTCCCCTTTAAAAACACAATCCTTCCATTTAAGACTTTCCCTGGAGGCTTTTATGGGTGCGGCACACTAACTAGCTAGAATGGGTAGCTAGCAGAGGGATAGCTAGGAGGGGTGGGCTAGATAGCGGAGGGGTGGCTAGCTAGCGGAGGGGGGGGCTAGCTAGCGAGGGGGTATCTAAAAAAGGGGTGTAGCTAGCTGGAGGGGGTAGCTAGCGGGGAGGTAGCTCATTCTAATGCCTCATTTAGATAATGAGCTGTGAGGCTCGTTATCCAAATGAGGAGACCGCACCGTCCTGCTCCTCCCGGGACACACCTTGGAGGGAAAGGAGGAGGAGGGGGGAGGTTGGTGAGTGGTGGGGGAGGAGGCAGACATATGAGGACTCAAAGCAGGGAGCAACTCAAGTACTCAAGTACTCCACCTAGAAACGCCATCTAACTAAGTAGTTCCCAAACTTTTGGGAGCAGGGCCCCCCCTTTTGTACATTAAATCAAATGTCAGCCCCCCTCCCCCACCTACATGCACCCACATAAAGACCTCTTAAAACACATACTTTGCTTGCACACTCCTATAGAATGTATTATACATTGTAAATATACATTGTAAATATATCCAGTATATATTTATATATATACTGGATATATATAACTACAACAGCAAATCAAAATGGGAACAAATCACCTTTAATTGTAAAGGTGATTTGTTCATATTTTGATTTGCCCACTGATGGAGGACGTAGTCACCTGGTATCAGCCGTCTGGTGAACAATCAGACAGAGAACACAGAGGTTCTACACTAATCCTTCACACAACGTTCAAGCGTTTTTCATCATTTGGGAACCGTCGCTTTGTCCTTTAGCGGTGGAGCTGTCTGGCTAAAGGTTAGCATGGCGGCCGGGGACGCATTAGCATCTAATCAACGGCAGTAAACTAATTAGACGGTGACTACAACGCCTCCCCCCCGTGGCGCTTACCACGTTCCCCGGAATCCGCATCGCTATGCTGCTGCCAGGGGGGGGCGGAGCCAATCAAAACCACACGGCTCTCCTCCTCCTCCTCCTCCGCGTCAGGATGTTCACAGAACGTGGGAGAACAAAACACCCCGTGGTTGTACTAATGAGAGAGCTGATGGAGTTCTTTAAAATGCTCTTCAGGGTTAACCACACAGTTCAGCTCAGAACCGTCTCCAACTCTGTTCTCCTGAAGATCAGATCACTCGCTACATCTGATCAGCAGAGAGCCGAGAAACTCGTCGTTCAGTACGCATGATTTATTTTTTCTTCTTACATTTTAAATGACCTCCGACGGCCCTCAGTAATTGCTCCATTCATCTCCTCCCACTTCGCCATCAAGTTTCCTCCAGAGGTTCTGAACTGCATGGAAATGAGGCAGAAAGAGCCTCCTCACTCCTTATATCACCACTTCTCCCTTTCCTCCTCACTCCACTTGTTTCCTTTACTCTCCTTGCACCAATCTTTGTATTACCACTTCTCTCCTTCCTTTCCTCCCCTTGCACCAATCCTTCTATATCCGCTCGTTTCCTTTCCTCCGCCAGCACCAGTCCTTCTATTACTTCATGTTTCCTTTCCTCCCCTTGCAGCAATCCTTCCCCCCTGAAAGGAAGGATTGATTAAAGCAGAGTGGAGGTTCATTAAATCTCCAGAACACACGTCCTTGGAGAGCGGCCGGTCGTGGTCGATGGCGTCCGCGCTACAAGAGAACACGCCGCCGTCGACTAATTGAAACGCGGCGACCGTCCTGCCCTCGTCTCGCGAGGAGACGCCGCCCGCAAATCCGTCTGTCGCGAAAGGCAAACAACACAAAGTGACAGGCGTCATTAGGAGGTGAGAAGCCCGAATATCTCCGGGACGCTACGGCGGGCGGGAGACGGGAGACTGGCGAGGAGAACCACAGGCGGAGACCGGGGGACGCTTCATCAGTGGAAGGTGGGGGGGTGTGCTCTCGCATCGAACGATTTATATGGCTGTAAACATCGGCAAAGCGGGACCTTAATGAGTCAGAGGAGACGTTAAGGATAACACATGGAGCTGTGTTGTTCTCCGGAGCGACGTCAGGAGACTATCGGAGCTATGAACGTCTGGCCTCTCTGTTTACTACAGGAAGGACATAAACAAACAGAGACACAATTAAACTAGATGTCTCTGGATGAATGCATATGATATAGGAACTACATGACATATGTATGAACTATACTAGTAATATATATATATATATAGTAATATATATATTTATATATATATAATATATAAGCGGCCAGTGGTGTGAATTGAATTATATAAAGAGATCCATTTCCCCCTGCTATTAGTAATACTACTACAGCTACTGCTGGTCCTTGGGAACAAGATGGCGGCGCGTACACATGGCGACGCCCAGCGTCTGACCAGTTTTTGCAAATTAGCGGTAATATTTTTTGTAACATTTGCACTCTGGTTAGATGCCAAATAATTTTCGCTGTACTGTACTTGTGCTATGACAATAAATTGGAATCTAATCCAATCTAATACAGTACTAGTACTACCCCTCCAACTGCTGCATGGTTGAACCAGAGCCAACTGCAGCTGAGGTGCTGTTTGAAGTTAACCAAGCATCTGCAAACTCCACCCCTCCTCCTCCACCTAACCCTCTCACCCCTCCCCACCCCCTGCTCCTCCTCCCCCTCCATCAGTATTCAGAGTGTGTCTCACGGCACATGAAAGAAAGGATCATCGTGGCTCCACCTTTAAACATCGTCTCTGCACTGTTGTGCAGAGACGTGCTGCTGTATTCCTCAATATTCAACGTCAAGAGACACTTTCCCTGAGAGAGAGAGAGAGAGAGAGAGAGGAGAGAGAGAGAGAGAGAGAGAGAGAGAGAGAGAGAGAGAGAGAGAGAGAGAGAGAGAGAGAGAGAGAGAGAGAGAGAGAGAGAGAGAGAGAGAGAGAGAGAGAGAGAGAGGAGAGAGAGAGAGAGAGAGAGAGAGAGAGAGAGAGAGAGAGAGAGAGAGAGAGAGAGAGAGAGAGAGAGAGAGAGAGAGAGAGAGAGAGAGAGAGAGAGAGAGAGAGAGAGAGAGAGAGAGAGAGAGAGAGAGAGAGAGAGAGAGAGAGAGAGAGAGAGAGAGAGAGAGAGAGAGAGAGAGAGAGAGAGAGAGAGAGACGCTGATGCTGATGCTGTGAATGCATAAGGTTAGGAGCAGGGTAACATTTCACATGGTCAGCACCTCCCCACCAGAGGAGGTGCAAGGTGAGCTGGGAGCCCCGGTCCTACTCTCCCCCAGGAGTCTGACCAAGTGTGAGTGTGAGCATGCCAAGAGGACTTGTTCCTGATGCTCCTGGTTCTCCTTTCAGCCGTCGGTACTACACACCTCCTTCACCGAGAGTCATACTACACACCACCTTCACCGAGAGTCATACTACACACCACCTTCACCGAGAGTCATACTACACACCTCCTTCACCGAGAGTCATACTACACACCACCTTCACCGAGAGTCATACTACACACCTCCTTCACCGAGAGTCATACTACACACCCTTCACGAGAGTCATACTACACACCTCCTTCACCGAGGAGAACCTGAACAGAGTCCTGCTCCTCACTCCTGCTCCTAACTACAGCTCCTCATTGATTGAAAAAAACACCAGAAATAGGCGGTTAGCAATTATGAAGAAACAGGTTATGTTTTCAAAAAAAGTGATCATTAAATTAAACAAACTAGTAATAAAATCTATAAAAACTGACAGCCCTTAAAACAACCCAGAACTGGTTCTGTTTCAGATTCAGTCACCAGAACTTCTGACAGTAAACCGGTTCTATGTCCTGGTTACGAAACCAACCGAAGAGAACCAACACACGATCACACACAGAAACATACCACACACACACAGAGAGAGACAGAGACAGAGAGAGAGAGAGAGAGAGAGACAGAGAGACAGAGAGACAGAGAGACAGAGACAGAGAGAGAGAGAGAGAGAGAGAGAGAGAGAGAGAGAGAGAGAGAGAGAGAGAGAGAGAGCGAGCGAGCTCTGCAGGCCACAGCTGTTGCCGTCACTTCAAGCCTTGTTTTGTCAGAGTCAACATGCAAAGCAGTGCAAGTTAAAGCGTGTCCAGACACACACACAAGGAAGAGTTGCAACACAGGCCAACATTGTAAAAATATTGGACGATGAGGAAAAGAAAGACAGAGAGAGACAGACTATGGTACTGAATAATTATGTTACAGGAAACAGTCTTCATATGTTGCTGATGTTATTTTCAGTTTTCGATAACAGATCTACTATAGAGGTGTGTGTGTGTGTGTGTTGTGGAGTAAAATAACAATTTGCTCTATGTGCTAGCAGTAACTAGAACTAACAAACTGTCTCAGCCTACGCCGTTTCTCGTCAGTAGGCACAATGGTTGTGGTATGGGAAGGCCGGAGCCTTCCTCCCTTTGTGTGTGGAAGTGTACAGAAAGAGAGGCACAAATTGTCTCCCCTCCTAACATCATGTGTACACTGTAATGAAATATGTGAAAAGTGAAGCAAACAGGAAAGTTGCAAGTTGCAAAACAAGAGCGAGAACAGACGGGGACACGGCCATGGGCCATGACCGGCTGAGGACGCCAGCAGACACTGGCGTCGTTGTAACAGAAAGAGGAGAACGACACGTATGAAGAAAACCACCTGACGGAGGGAGACGAAGACTGTACGACCGGAAGGGCGGAGAAACCATATAAAAGTATTGTGTATGGAAGGAATCGGGGCACTTGAGTAGACTTGAGTGGTCAGCTGACTCGACATCACGGGTCTGGGTGGTACTTGGGTGGTAGCTCTTGTGTCCTGGTCCCGGGTTCTGTAATTGAGTATTCACTCATCTATCTTAGATTGCTGTATTAGGGTATCATTTTTATCAATAAATAACAACTTATAGACTGGTGACTACGAGGTGTGAATTCTTCCAGTGACGCAGATTAGTTTGTTCTTGTTGCTCTTCATCACAAACCCTCTCACTATAAGTCTCGGTCACTCCGTCCTTCTCCCTATCCGTTTCCCCCTCTATCTCCCCCCCATCTCCCCCTCTCTGCCCTGACTGTGTCCCTCTCTCCCCCATCCCCATTACAGCGAACCATAGAAGAAGAAGAAGCAGAGCAGGAGCCCAGACAGCAAACAGGAAGCGGCGGTGGCAGCGGTGTTGACCTACCGGTGATGTTGACCTCCACGGAGCCGGTCTGGGTCCCGACGCCATTGGTGGCCTCGCAGATGTAGACCCCAGCCAGGTCAGAGGTCACGGGGCCCCGGAAGTGCAGGCTGTCGTTCTTCACCTCAACGTTGGTCGCCATGGAGCCGTTCAGCCTGGAGGAGGAGGAGGAGGAGAGGAGGGAGGCAAGATGAGGAGGTGAGAGTAAGGAGAGGAAGGAGGAGGAGGAGAGAGTAGGAGAAGGAAGAGCAGAGGGTTATGAAAGGTATTATAATATTGTATACTGTATATGCTCTATGTACCACAACAGCAGAACACCCAGGACCAGGAACCAGACCCTGCAGGCTGGTTGTGAACCATGAGGGATGCTGCATTCCGGGCATATTTGCCAGCATCATCCATCCCCGACAGAATTATGAGGACAGTAAACTACAGCAGGTCTCTACAGGTAAGACAAGCTCAGAGGACTGCCTGGTTGGACCTCGTCAGGAATTCACAGCAGGGAACGCGGGGGAAGGAGAGAACCCTCCCCCTGGGGGAGCCGTCAGAGGAAGGGGGTGTGTGTGTGTGTGTGTGTGTGTGTGTGATCAGATGATAGGTTTGTCCAGGAAATGGAACCAGTCACGGCTGGGTGAGTCACTCCAAGATGTTTGTCTGTTGGTCTTCCAGGGTCAGGACACACAGGGCCAGTCCAGACCTGCCCCCCCGGAGGGGGTCCTACGCTTCTCATGGGCCGGTTCAGACCTGCCCAGCACTACAGGGGGGGGCCAGGCTACCTTTCCCTTACCAGGGGCTGGTTTAGGGTTAACTCCCTCATGGGGGGAGAGGATGTGAGCGAACAATCCTCTCTCTCTGGTTCACCTGGGAACCGGACAGACGCAGACGGAAAAGTGAACGTTCTAATATATTTATATTCTAAGTGAGTTATGTTTGTGTTTGAATGTGTTACACTGTGTTATGTTGTGTGATAGGTACACTACATATACATTTGTGTATGAATAAGTTCTTGTTGTTCTATTAGAAGGTCTAACCAGGACTGTTAAACCACAGGAACCCTCAGACCTGCAAACCTCTGGAGCTAGTAGTCCTGGTTCTGACTGACTGGTCGTAGTACAGGGTGTGTGTGTGTGTGTGTGTGGGGGGGGGGGGGGCTGTGGGGCCAGCAGGTTAAGTCCATTATCAGAGGAGGGGATCTCAGCCACTTGACCTCTGACCCTGATTCTTAGTGTCGGTGACCCGGGAGCTCCTAGGGGCCTGGGCGGGGTTAACTTTCCTCCCCACCAGATCGGACGTACGCTTACCAACCGGTCTGGACCGGTCCTGTACACCCCACCACACATGAAGACTCTACTGTCTATCCCAGCTTGAAACATTTAATTGTGTTGGATGGAGAGCACTTTGTAAAAATGACAAAGGAAAGATTGAGAGAAAAATAGAGGAAGATTCCTTTTTGACGCAAAAGAGAATTAAACAATTCCCTCACTTGTGTATTTCAGCCCTGAGACACGATGAGATCAAATTAAAAGTAAACAGAGAAGAGACTGGTCAGCAGCTCTTGTGTGTGTGTGTGTGCCTATGATGTGTGTGTATGTATGTGTGTGTATGCGTGTCGTTTTTTTTTTTTCATTCAACAGTTTGTCAGTCAAAGGGTTGATGATGTCACCTGCTCAGCACACAGACCCTCACCTGGTGCTCGGCCTCTTCCCAGACCACGCCCCTTTCAAGGCCTCGCCCCTTGTTGGGCCGCACCCCTAGTGTGCTGGTGTGGCTCAGCCTACCCAGGGCTGCCCCCCCCCCCCCCCCTCTTCATGACTGAAACCAGAGAGAGGCTGTCTTGTTGTCACTCAGCTACACAAGACTACTCTCTCTCTCTCTCTCTCTCTCTCTCTCTCTCTCTCTCTCTCTCTCTCTCTCTCTCTCTCTCTCTCTCTCTCTCTCTCTCTCTCTCTCTCTCTCTCTCTCTCTCTCTCTCTCTCTCTCTCTCTCTCTCTCTCTCTCTCTCTCTCTCTCTCTCTCTCTCTCTCTCTCTCTCTCTCTCTCTCTCTCTCTCTCTCTCTCTCTCTCTCTCTCTCTCTCTCTCTCTCTCTCTCTCTCTCTCTCTCTCTCTCTCTTTGTCCCAGCAGGATCATTCCTTCACGTTGTTCGTATTAAATTTCTTTCCCGGCGTTTCCCGTCCCTTAAAGAAGTAAGACATCTGGTGGGGGCGGAGGGGGGAGTCACACACACTCACAGCTTCCACTGGGGGGGGGGGGGGGGGGGGGGGATTCACACACACACACACACACTCACAGCTTCCAATGGTACCCGATGACAGGAGGGTTGGCATCGACCTCACACTTCAGCTTGACGTCGGGGCGGTTGAGGTACCAGTTTTTATCAAAGCCGCTGATGGTCACCGCCGGTTCATCTGGACAGAGAAATATAAACGATATATAGATATATAAAGACATAAATATATAACTATAGCAATATATAAATAGAGCAATATATAAATATAACAATATATAAATGTACAAATATATCAATCTGCATACATTGAACTGTATACATTGGAAAACAGAGAGGAAATCATAAAAATGTATCGATTGGTTGGGGGGCATAGCCTTACAAAAGACCAAACAGTAGTTAGTTGTGTTGTGGGCGGAGCCTTACAAAAGACCAAACAGTAGTTAGTTGTGTTGTGGGCAGATCCTTACAAAGGACCAAACAGTAGTTAGTTGTGTTGTGGGCGGAGCCTTACAAAAGACCAAACAGTAGTTAGTTGTGTTGTGGGCAGATCCTTACAAAGGACCAAACAGTAGTTAGTTGTGTTGTGGGCGGAGCCTTACAAAAGACCAAACAGTAGTTAGTTGTGTTGTGGGCAGATCCTTACAAAGGACCAAACAGTAGTTAGTTGTGTTGTGGGCGGAGCCTTACAAAAGACCAAACAGTAGTTAGTTGTGTTGTGGGCAGATCCTTACAAAGGACCAAACAGTAGTTAGTTGTGTTGTGGGCGGAGCCTTACAAAAGACCAAACAGTAGTTAGTTGTGTTGTGGGCGGAGCCTTACATAGGACCAAACAGTAGTTAGTTGTGTTGTGGGCGGAGCCTTACATAGGACCAAACAGTAGTTAGTTGTGTTGTGGGCGGAGCCTTACATAAGGACCAAACAGTAGTTAGTTGTGTTGTGGGCGGAGCCTTACATAGGACCAAATAGTAGTTAGTTGTGTTGTGGGCAGGGCCTGAGATAAAACTAAACAGTAGTTGTGTTTAGAGGTTGGAGCGGAGAGTCACATAAGACCCAAACAGTATTGTGGGCGGAGCCTTACACTGGACGTTGAGCACCACACTGTCGTTGAAGAAGTCGCTGCGGTACGCCACCACGCAGGTGAGCTTCTTATTGTGCGTGTCCCGGCTGGGCGCCACCACGTAGCTGCTCTTCAGCGTCACCGTTCCGTTGGCGTTCTGGGTCTCCTGGAAAGTGGCCTCGCCCTTCAGAGACGTCTCCCACCTTATAACGCTGGCCGGCTTCCCGTTGGCCGACTCGCAGGTCGCCACCGTAGTCTTGAGGCTCTGACCCTTCGCCACGATGATGGAGGAGGTCAGGGAGAGGCGTGTCACGGGCCGGGCTAGGGGAAGGGGAGATATGTTAACGTGACGGACGACGTGTGTTACATAATTAACCTTACACATCGCAAAGAGATGTGTTAGGATATATGATATGCCCCTACCCGATTTGCAAAATGTCAAAAGTACGTTAATATACATCTGAAACTTTGTTAACCCTTAATAACATGAAAGGTAGAAGATGATGCTTAAGACCACCTTGATAACCCTTATGTACAAGTTTACAACCCTTAACAACACCTTGAAGACCCTTAATAACATGATTAGTAGTAGATGCCGCTTAATAACACCTTGATTACCCTTACTAACCAGTTGATAACCCTTAATAACACCTTGATTACCCTTAATAACATCATTAGTAGTACATGATGCTTGAACACCTTGATAACCCTAAATAACACCTTGATAACCCTGAATAACATGAATGATGGATTTCTGTTCTGTCCATCACTCACCAACTTACCAACTCATGATGGTAAAACAAAGCAAAGCAAATGTAAAGTAAGCCTCCCTGAGCTCTGAATCGAATGGCATTTGCTTTGTTGTTTATTTAGGTTCTGTGACAGGTGTATCATTAACTTCACCTTCGCGTATAATTATGTTAACTTCACCTAGCGTTGGGGTAATTTGAAACAAATTAAAGTAAAACTATAACTGTAACTTTGAGAGATTGTGAGAGAATGTAGTGGTGCTTCCAATAATGGACAACGTTGTGGAGTTGCGGTTCCTCACCGAACACGCTGAGGTTCACCATGTTCTCCCGGTTCCCCGCGGGGAAGGTGGTGTACTCGCAGATGTAGGCCGCGTCATCCGACAGCTGCAGGTTGGAGAACACGATGGTGGTGTCCTCGAGGGACGGAGCCTGCAGCTTCACCGCCGCCTGCTTAAAGCTCACACGCTCCTTGAAGGGCGGCAGGACGGACACGCCCAGTGCCGGGTTGGCGATGGCCACGTTCTGCTTGCTGCTGTTGTTCACCTTCTGCCAGGTGACCTGGGAGATCTTCACCGGAGGGTTGCTGTTCACGAAGATGCAGCGCAGCTCCACCCGGGAGCCCACTAAGCCGGACTTCTCAGAGTCCATCTGCACCGTCTGACCGGCGGCCGCTGGAACACCAAGGAGGAGGAGAAGAAGAAGAAGAAACAATTCATTAACTCAATCCACAAACTAGCCGAGCCGAGGAGGCAATAAGGAGGCCGTCTGCTGGGACTCCCATCCCGGAACACGTATTCCACACAAGCACCCGATGTTGGAACACCTTGTGTGTAACGGTGGTGTGAAAGCAGTGCGTTGTGGGAATAGTACTTGTAGTAGCAGTAGCAGTAGAAGTTGTAGTAGTAGTAGAAGTAGCAGTAGAAGTATAGTAGTAGTAGTCATAGTAGTGGTATAGTAGTAGTAGTAGTAGCAGTATAGTAGCAGCAGCAGTAGTATTAGTAGTAGTATTAGAAGTAGCAGTCATAGTAGTAGTAGTTGTATATTAGTAGTAGTAGTAGTAATTAACATAAATGGTCCTTCAACAAAGGTCTCTCTATGTGAGTCGAGGAGGAAACAATGCATCACTAATGAATGAGAAGAGGACCAATGGGCCGGAGCCAGACCCTCCCCCTCTTCCCTCCCTCCTCCTCCCCCTCACCTCCCTCTTCCCCTCCCCCTCCTCACTGCCTGCACCACTCAGACTTTAATTACTTTTTAAGTCCCAAATCGTTGCGCGTTTGCCTGCAGCCTCCATTAAGAAGGAACACAGGGAGGCCTCACGCCGAGCTAACACGCTGCAACCGCTAATTAGGAAGAGGAGGGGCAAACTACAGGCAGAGAGAAATAGGAGGGGCAGACTACAGTCAGAGAGAAAGGGGGGCGTGTCAAACTACAGCCAGAGAGGAGGAGGGGGCGTGTCAAACTACAGTCAGAGAGGAAGAAGAAGTCATCGGTTAACATCTCATAATTTATCTCCCCTGTCCAGGTGAGGCATAATGATGTCACTTCCTGTCCTGGCTGTGGTTGGTAGCAGCTGTAAATATCCCTGCGGAAACTGCCAGGGAACTGAACCGGCAACCCTCCGTTAAACAAAGGACAGAAGTACTGTGTGTGTGGGTATTTAGTGTTGTGTGTGTGTGTGTGTGTGGGTATTTAGTGTTGTGTGTGTGTGTGTGTGTGTGTGTTTTGTGTGTGTGTGTAGTGGTGTGTATGTGACTATAGTGGTGTATGTGTGTGTGTGTGTTGTGTGTCTGTATTTTGTAGTGTGTGTGTGTGTGTGTGTGTGTGTGTGTGTGTCTATCAGCAGGGCTGAAAGTAATTCTCAACACAGTCAACAGATGACAGATAAGTCTTCACTGCGTGTCTAGTGTTACAGTGTTACTGTGTTAACGTTTTACATGTGTTACAGTGTTACATTGTGACAGTGTTATATTGTTACACACATGTGAGAAGCTCGTCTTCATTCATGTTTCTCTTCATCTTATCGTCATCTCTGACATACGTTTAGAAGGCGGTTGCCATAACCACAACCACCACCACCACCACACCACCACCAGCTGCTCATCCTGTCTCATCCTCCTTAGGTGTGTACCCTCTCCCCCCTCCTCCTCCTCCTCCTCCTCCTCCTCCTCCTCCCCGCTCTCCTTCACTGTCAAGTCGACGCAGTGGAAACAACAACGGCTATGACAACCTTTTCAGCGTCCTGATGGCTCCTCTCTCTCTCTCCCTCCTCCTCCTCCTCCTCCTCCTCCTCCTCCTCCTCCTCCTCCTCCTCCTCCTCCTCCTCCTCCTCCTCCTCCTCCTCCTCCTCCTCCTCCTCCTCCTCCTCCTCCTCCTCCTCCTCCTCCTCCTCCTCCTCCTCCTCCTCCTCCTCCTCCTCCTCCTCCTCCTCCTCCTCCTCCTCCTCCTCCTCCTCCTCCTCCTCCTCCTCCCTCCCCCCTTCCCCATGCAGCGCCCGCTCCTGCATCATCTCGAGGAGTCAAACTTCCTGTGTGTTGACAGATTGATTCTGTAATGTTCTGTGACAGGAAGGACGTGTGTTTGAACCCCAGACACCTGCTCTCCACGGGGGGCAGCTGGGCCTCCGTCCTCCTCTCTTCTATATCCAGTTATGGTTGATAGCGCCGTTATGGTTTAATCTAAATCATAACTCTTGAATCAAACGTGGAAGTAGAGGACAGAAGAGTGATACATATAATCAATAAAATATGTTCCTGACAACATGACACACCACCACCGCTGTCAGAAAAAAACGACATCTCTCTCCCTGCTCCTCCCTCCCTCTCTCACCTCCTCCCCCCTCGCCTCCCTCTTCATGCCTCCTCCTCTCACCTCTTCCCTCTTTCTCACCCTGCTCCTTCCTCCTCCTCTCACCTCCTCCAACTTTATCCTCCTCCCTGTAAGGTTGTGAGTGGAGGAGGAGGAGGAGAAGAGGGGTTAACAGATGTTCTACCGTCTGGGTACTGGACCGCAGGGCTAGCGCTGCTAGCTGCTGTTAGCATCCGCTGAGCAGGGGAGCGTAGCAACACGCTACGTTTAGCAGAGGATCAAATCACCCTATAAAACGCATGCTGAATATCACCTTTATTGTTATTAATATTATTATTATTATTATTATGATGTCTCCCAGGACCTTTAACACAGCGTGGTTCTCTCCTCCAGTGTTGAACAAACATGAACCTTAACTTATAACCAGACACATATCCTTATCTTATAACCAGACACACAGCCTTAACTTATCTCATTAGGTCTGTATCTCTCTCTCTCTAATGTAGGATCAGACCTACGTCCAGTTGTGACAGACGGGTGGAGGGGAGGAGGTGATGGTGTTACAGAGGTGGGTGGAGGTTGGATGATGTTAAAAGTAGGCGGAGGAGGATCTGAGGAGGATTGAGTCGAGGGATAATGTTTGTTTGATATTCCCCTGGTTCCCACGCAGACAGGAACACACACACACGTGTACACACACACACACACACACACACACACACACACACACACACACACACACACACACACACACACACACACACACACACACACGTTGTGCAGCATGATGAGGGCCTGTATCTCTCTCTCTCTCTCTCCCTCCCCCCCCCCTTTCTCTCCCTCTCCCCCCCCCCCCTCTCTCCATCCTCTCTCTAAACAGTGAACACATCTACAGACCTCCTGATGCTATTCCTGGGCAGTGAGCAGAAGCCATTTAAAAAGGCGCTGGAGGTTTCATTAACACTTCAGTTAACGAAGTGTTAATGACAACCACGGACCTCCTCTCTGTATCCACCGCATCGAACCCATACACAGCGACCCGGCCCTCGAGCATCTCCGACGACTAGGGGAACGCTCTCTGCCTTCTCACTTTATTTTCTACTTGTTGTTTATTCAGTATTTTTCCTTCCCTGGCGGTTAAGAATTCAGCCCTGAATGAAGAGAGGAATTACCCACAATGCAGCTGGTCCCGTGTTAGTACTAAAAAAAACTAAAAAAAACCAGCAGGGCCGTAAGAAGAGACGTGAAAGAAACAGTGAGGACAGAGATTCAGAATTCATGTTTTGATTCTGGGCCATCAGACTCTTAATAATCTGGCATTTCAGTCGTCTTTGACCGCATCAACGACAAATAGCGAGAGTGAGAGTGAGAGTGAGAGTGAGAGAGAGAGAGAGAGAGAATGATTGAGAGAAATAGAATGAGAGAGTGAGAGGCTCTGCAGCACATATCAAGTGTAAACACAATATTACAGAGCGATAGCCTCCATCTTGTCCAAACAGAGCAGAGCAGAGTTTTGGTTGGACGGAGCTAAACACACTAAACAAACAGATGATACCTGAGGGGGGGCTGACATCACACCGATACCAGACCGAGCGAGAGCGAGAGCGAGAGAGAGAGAGAGAGCAAACAACAGGACATCCACCTAAAGGCCGATGAAGTACAACAGAAACTAAACGGGTGAACCTGAGACAGACAACCTTATATAACCCTTATATAATACTGGCATACTTATATAATGAGAATATATCATAACCTACATGATGTGGAATACTATGCCCATTACCTTTGTATTTTACCTACCGGTGAGCCAAATAAATTGTCCTTTTTATATCTAAATAGTAGTACCATAGAACCACTACCAAACACTTGAAGTTACATCCTAAAGTCATCCTCAACTCCACTGAAGCTTCCCTCCTGGTTATACAATCAGAACAGAAGCAGCTTCCATACGTCTTGGAAGAAGCCCCAATTTCCATGCAGCGTCCAGGGACACGGGTGTAGAGCAGACCGTATAGGAGTGGGTCTTACGGACGGAGGTGTTTCTGACGGAGGTGTTTCTGACGGAAGTGTTTCCTAGTCAAATATGGTGTGAAATGTTTTTATTTTTATTTTAAATCCTGCCAAGAAGTTAAAAAGTCTCAGTGGAGGACCATGACAGGGACTTGGGTCCTACTCTCACCAGGTCATTATGGTGGAACAGGTCCTACATAGACCGGGTCTTACGGTACATGGACCGGGTCTTAGGGTACATGGACCGGGTCTTACGGTACATGGACCGGGTCTTAGGGTACATGGACCGGGTCTTAGGGTACATGGACCGGGTCTTAGGGTACATGGACCGGGTCTTACGGTACATGGACCGGGTCTTAGGGTACATGGACCGGGTCTTACGGTGCATGTTCCGGGTCTTAGGGTACATGGACCGGGTCTTAGGGTACATGGACCGGGTCTTAGGGTACATGGACCGGGTCCCATGACTTGAGCGATCTTTTACAGGACAAACTCCTCAGACCATAACATATTTCATCTGACATCTGACCCACGCTGACCTTTACTTCCACAGTAACCAAGCTATTTATTTATTTAGCTACAAAGGCTGAGAGAGAGACCACACGATCAATATTTGATTAGAGACATTTGAGTCTCTTTACAGACGTTTCAGCATCTTCATGTGGCCTGCTAGCCCCACAGAGGACTTGAAAAGAAATTTATATTGTGCATGACATAAATGTTTAAAGATGCGCACAGAGGGAAGAGAAAAAACATAAGAAGTAGAAGCAGAAGCGGAAGAGGAAGAAGGAGAAGAACAAGAAGAAGAAACAGAAGATGAAGAAGGAGAGACTGCATGTCTAATTGTACACAGGGTCGTAAACAGGACAGCAGGGGCTGCTTGGCTTGTTGTTGTGTGAACAGGAGCACCGGCCATTTGTCCTCCACAGGGCTGGAGAGGGAAGCTGTTCTGCAGTAGACCGAGGGAAGCTGTTCAGCAGTAGACCCCTCGGCATGCGGGAGAGAGAGTTCACACTCCAGCCGGGCTGGACGGTGGGCAGCCATCAATTAACAACAACACTTTTTAGAGTGCGCCAGATGATGGACCCCAAAGAACACGCAGAAAAAGACCCAGCAGACACAACCTGGAAACAGAAGCCAGGCAGAGAGCGCTCCGGTACCCGGGCCGATACAAGTACTGATAGGATCCATACACTGACGACATAGACCACTAGTAGACTAGACTAGGAGGTCACCATAAGGTAGTATACACACACACTTATCTTTACCCTTTTAGGATAAACTGATAGGCAGAAGTAACATTTATTGAATAACTTCTGTTGTTGATCAGAGTCTTGCAGTCTTTGGTATTTTAAAGAGTCAATACTCGATCTTTAGTCCCGACTCGGTTAGGACGGTTAAATGATGCTAGTGTGAGCAGTTGTGCATCCTCAATATAATCCTCGTATGACCTTGTTCATACTCATATGGTTACACTTATGTATATCACCACTCTGCTGCGTGGACTGCTGTTAACTGTCCATAAGGTGACTTACGTTTTGTTAATTTTGTACATTAAACGCTTCATGCATTCATCAACAACTAAGTGACGTCACCTAGTCTTCAGTCCTTCTTTATCTGCCTCACGTTCCACTCAGCTTGCATGTCATTCCCGTAACGTAACAAGACACAAGGACAAAGCACCACTGTTCTTAAGAAGTAATGTGACACGTATTTGCTTTTGATTGATGCCAACATATGGTAGAAATGGCTTGGGAAACGCTTAAGTGTTTAAACATGAATGTTCACCAGGACCACTGCCAACACTCCATTTCGTTTCATGTGTTTTCTGGTCTCAACCGGTTCTCTGGAAGCCGTCCGGGCAGCACTCTGGGACCAGGGTTGAACCGTTTCCTAAACCACAGACCAGCTTTCCTCGGGGACCCGGGAGAGAGCTCCACGTTCCACAAAGAACTGTTGGAATGTTGACCACATCTCTCTCTGAACCACATCTCTCTCTAAACCACATCTCTACTGTATCACATCTCTACTGTACCACATCTCTCTCTGAACCACATCTCTCTCTGAACCACATCTCTACTGTATCACATCTCTCTCTGGACCACATCTCTACTGGACCACATCTCTCTCTGGACCACATCTCTCTCTGAACCACATCTCTACTGTATCACATCTCTACTGTATCACATCTCTACTGGACCACATCTCTCTCTGGACCACATCTCTCTCTGGACCACATCTCTCTCTGGACCACATCTCTCTCTGGACCACATCTATCTCTATCTCTGTTCTGTATCCCATTTCTTTACCACATCTCTGTACCATTTCCCATTCTGTTCCTGTGCTCTGTTCCCAGCAACCCCTTAAATATCCACTTTGTTTGTTTTGATTATTAAGCAAGTTTGTTTTTCATGCGCACTTCACTGAGTTTTGATTTACGGAATAATCAGTTTTTTAATAAACCGCAGCCAAAGAAATATAATAAACCTTAACTTCTGTCCCTGAGAAGTGTGTGAGATTGTGAGCTATAACTCATACAAGGTTTGTTTTATACATCTGATGTTGCGACATGATTTATTTTCCTGCTTGACGGGAACATTCGGTGGTTTCGTTTGAACGGATGAAATGAAAGAAAAAAACAGACTTCAGCCTCACGGTTTCCTATTGGTCGTTACGGGGGGAACGCAACTGGCACAGGGGGCCGCCAGCGTAGGAACCACAAAGCCACATCGAGGGGAAAAGTCCGGACCGAAAGGCTGAGCCGTGTGGTTCTGGCGCTGCTCGGTTAGCCGTCTAGCAGAGTGGACTAGGACCACATCGGGAGGCTCTTGAAGAAATACGAAGAGGAGGAATAACAGGACGCTACAGAAAACAGGGTGAAGGAGAAGCAAGAAAACTGCGAGGGCTGACAGAGACGGTCAAAAAAAACCACTGGTTTCTTGGGACTTTTTATTTGAAAACCGCGGCTGTTTGTGTTTGTGTGTGTGTGTGTGTGTGTGTGTGTGTGGTGTGTGTGTGTGTCTGTCGGTGTCGGTGTGTGTGTGTTGCACACGGCCCCCCCGGTAAATCAGGGGGTTGTAAAGCCGCCGGCTCACCGTTAAAAAGCTGAAGTATGGCTCATTTCTTACCTTTTATTAAAAAACAAATCTAAAATCCAAAAAACGCAACAGGCGGTAAGCGGCCGTACATCTCCAGTTTCCCCCCCCGCTCCACCCGGAGGCCCTGGCTAGCAAGACGAGGTCCTGGGCAGGGGGGGGGAAGAGGTGGTCTGTCGGCGTCTGGAGATAATTGTGTGGTTCCAAATTCCGGGAACCACACAGACTGCTCGGTGACTGCTTTCCTGACAGCTTGCGTTATTAACTGCAATCAAAACCAGTGGCGTAATTACCCCCGCAGTTAAAAGATATTCTGCAGTTAAACTTCAGACTCAGAACCAATCCTGACTCGAAATGCAGTTAATATGCAGAGTGAAATTAGCCAGAGAGAGAGAGAGAGAGAGAAAGGGAACAGCGTGTGTCTGGCAGGGCCCTGATGGTGTATTGTCGTGCGATGATTGCTCAGAGGCAGCGGTAGCGGGGGGAGACGTCACAAACTCAACGAGGCCGTATAGAAAGGAAGCTCATCTACCTGGGAGGTCCCGGCCAATCAGGGAGCATTCGGCGTGATCATAATTCTATGCTTGTGAGCGGAAAAAGAACATTTCCCAGCTGACATATAGACCCCCCTCCACCCACACACCACACACCCCCACACACACACACCCCACACACCACACACACAGCCCCGCCCAACATTGAGCTTTTCAGGCGACAAACCAACTTCCTCCCTGGTGGAATCACTCCCCTCCGCCTACACTCTGCCTGACATTAATGGCGGTTTTAAAAAAGTGCTGACGGGGGTTGCAGAACGCGGTGCTGCGAGGGCCCCCGGGAGCCTGGCGGTGGATTCAGTCTCTCCCCCCCCCATCAGTAAGGGGGGGGGGGCCTTCACCCTCGACGCCGGCCTCCCTCCTGCAAACGGCTGCTGGTCTTTACACGGGACTGACAAGCTCCCTGACAGAGCTGATTAAAAGAGTTAAGGTCAGGGAGGTGGGACAGACAACACCTCCTCCACTGCCAGGAGCAGGCGGGCGGGGGTGGCCTGTATCGGCACAGGAATCAATGGCTCCATTGAAGCACCAATCACCCGCTGGCCCGGAAGCCGCTTCCACTCACAGATACCCCCACCTGCCCCTCCACCCCCCACCTGCACCTCCTCCCCCCACATGCACCTTCACCCCCCACCTGCACCTCCTCCTCCACCTGCACTTTCTCCCCCACCATGTGCTAAAAGCAAAGTCATTTTCTCTCTAATCCTGGTAAAAAAAATGAAAAATACAGCTTTAAAGTCTGGGACGCTGAAGACTTTCCAACGGATCACAGATCATTAAGGAGATGTTTGATGTGAACATGAAGTCCCTCTAAATATGTTCCACATTCAACCACATCCATCTTTACTCACTGGCCCCGACTCAACGGAAGCATGTTTTCTCCTTAAGAGAGAATCTCATAGACTGTGACCTCATATTCCCTGCACCCGGAATCACAAAATTGACATTTCAATTTCCTCCCACTGGAGTTTGGACGTTGGGCGAGTCTGAGATATCAGCCATCCCTGACGGGTTTCATTCACAGCCTCCTCTCTCTCTCTCCCCTCCCCCCCCCCAAACACACTCTCTCCCATCCTCCTCTCCCCCTCTCCTCTCCTCCTCTCCCCTCTTCTCTATCCTCTCCTCCTTTCGCACAAAAGAGAGACGTTGACATTTTATCTGACAAAAATCTATAAAATGAAACCTAATCCTGTGGCTTCACCGCAGGCTGAGACTGCAGCCGAAACTCTTTCCACCCAAACATCTCTGCAAGGTTTCCTCAGCACCGTATCTTTAATCCACTACAGTGGCTGACGGTTCTCACAGGTTTGTGTCACCGGCGCTGTGAGCCTCGGTCAGCCTCGGGGACCAGAGGATGACGGGTTGTAGCTTTAGGCCATTGATATCCTGGGTTGTGGTGCCATCATAAAACGCTCACTTTAATTCAAATCAAACTCCATGGGGAAACTGTTTGAAGCCACTGTCACTGTTGGTGCCCAGACTACAGTTCAGAATTGATCTGCAATGATTTTTGTTGTGGTTGTTTCGCAACATATCACAAAACTATGACTATATATATATATATATATATATATATATATATATATATATATATATATATATATATATATATATATATATATATAGACAGATAAGTCAGCTTTCTAATGCAGACTGTGAAATACAAAGCATGATATAACAGCTTGTCTCTCGTCTACCATTTCATACAAAGTCATTCTTCCAAGACAGAACAGTTGCACCAACAGCGAGGTGAGGAAACGAGACGACACAGATACATGTTCCTGCCGGTGTGGAAGAACCCGAGGGGCAGCAGAACAATATGAGAACCACTCCCTACGGATTGGGATCCTATGGGGGGGGGGGGGGGGGGACTTAGTTATCCAAACACTCTCATTTCAATCAAAAGAACACAGAGCATCTTCTTAGAAATTGACATTAGAACATTAACAGGGAACATGGAAGATTGGAGAACAATGCACCACAGGAAGTAAGGTATTATAATATATATATATATATATATATAATATATATATATATATATATATATATATATATATATATATATATATATATATATATTCTACCTCACCACCACCTCACACCACCACCCCACAACCCTCGCTCATGGCCGGCCCAGAGTGTAAACAAACCCAATGATGTGTGTCTGTTGACAATTCGCTAAATTGCGTTTCCTAACCAAGGCAGGGCCCTCTGTGGTCCCTCTAGTCGTCATATTGTGTCCTGGAGTACTGAGCGGAGGCCTGGGAGGAATAAAGAGGCCAGAGGCAGGGCAGGTGTTTTCCTACTGGAGGTAATCTCCATTCATCCAGTGGATGGGTTCCTGCGACATGTGCTGCTTTTTTTTTTTTTTTTACACATTTGGCCCTCGTACTGATACTGAGTGATATTTACGGGGAATACCGTGGCATACACTGGGTGTGAGCGTGAAAGTGATGAATATTATAATATAATATAATATAATAATAATATAATCTAACGGTGGCGCTGTGATACACAGTGAAGCATCTTCCAGGGGATTTACTGTCCAACCGTCATCATGAAAGGTCTAACTGATGCAGAGATGCAAGGTGTCCATTTAATACACATATTAATATTAATTTGTAGGAAATAAATACATTGAAGGACATATTTCATATTTCAGGTCCATTTGGGAATTTAATCTAAACTCTCTCTCTCTCTCTCTCTCTCTCTCTCTCTCTCTCTCTCTCTCTCTCTCTCTCTCTCTCTCTCTCTCTCTCTCTCTCTCTCTCTCTCTATATATATAAATGATACAAACTATTTGGTTTTTTAAACATTAATATTTAAACAACCATTTGATCTACCCTCCTACCTCTGACCCTCCTACCTTCTATGTCCTCCCCTTCCCCCCTACCGCCCTCCACAATCGACCCTCCTACCTCTGACCCTCCTACCTCCTATGTCCTCCCCTTCCCCCCTACCGCCCTCCGCAATCTACCCTCCTACCTCTGACCCTCCTACGTCCTCCCCTTCCCCCCTACCGCCCTCCACAATCTACCTTCCTACCTCTGACCCTCCTACGTCCTCCCCTTCCCCCCTACCGCCCTCCGCAATCTACCCTCCTACCTCTGACCCTCCTACCGCCCTCTGTCTGGGAGCACAAACTCTGCTCATCAACTGGCACTTATTATAAAACAACAGAAATACGACCACTATTATACTGAGAGAGAGAGAGAGAGAGAGAGAGAGAGAGAGAGAGAGAGAGAGAGAGAGAGAGAGAGAGAGAGAGAGAGAGAGAGAGAGAGAGAGAGAGAGAGAGAGAGAGAGAGAGAGAGAGAGAGAGAGAGAGAGAGAGAGAGAGAGAGAGAGAGGAGAGAGAGAGAGAGAGAGAGAGAGAGAGAGAGAGAGAGAGAGAGAACAAGCCTGAACAGGCTGTGAGAGATACGTCTTCTCCTCGCTTGGCTGACGATGTGTGACCAGCTGTAACTTCAAGGTTGTTGTGAGCTTCATAACATGGAGTGTCTGAGACGAAGAGGAGAAGGGTGAGGAGGAAGAGGAGGAGGAAGAGGAAGAGGACAAGGACGAGGAGGGTGAGAAGGAGGAGGAGATGGAGGAGGACAAGGGTGAGGAGGAAAAGGACGAGGGTGAGGAGGAGGAGGAGGACGAGGACAAGGAGACGAAAGAGGAGGAGGGTGAGGAGGAGGATACGGAAAAGGACGATAAAAGGGGATAGAGCCTTATGTGGCCTCATGTATATGGACCTCAGAACCAGGAGCAGCTGGCCTTTGACACCCACCCGACACACTTGGCCGGTCACCTGAAGTGTCTTCAGGACGTGGGGACATGAGGCCCCTGGGGGTCTGAGAGGCTGCTTGTGTTTCAACACAAACAGAGAGGGGAGGGGCTCCAGAGAGCTTAAATCTAAACAAAAATTCATTCACTGTTTTGTGTGTGTTTTCTGTGTTTTCTGTGTGTGTGTGTGTGTGTGTGTGTGTGGTCCTTGTCTTAGAGTATTATTGTATACACTGTCACAGCCAGTGTTCCAGCCAGAGTCTCAGATCTCCTTTACCTTCAGTGTGTTCCAGCCAGATTTCTTCTGTTCTTTGATCCTCTGACACATGAACGTGTTGGGAGGTTCTACTGAAGGGCTGTGTTCCACAGAAAAGCCTGAGGCCATGATACCTCTCTTGGTGTCTCTCCAGATCCCTATGCTCTGGAGATAAACACCCCAAAGACGCGCAGGCCTGCCACGGGGCCACGACACAGAGGTCGTGACCCCGGGGAGGTCCACCACTGAGGTCTTCAGGCGAAGGTCAGGATTGACAGTTTTTATGTTGTTTTTTTTGCAAGGAGACATAATGTTATACTAACAGGGGGACAGGAGATGACAGAACCCTTATGTTCATCACAAAAAACTAAACAGCCTGCCTCTCGCCTTTCGGTTCAGCCGAGTGGCTTCGGCTGAGTCGGTTCCGTTTTTCCTGCAGACCAGCAACCAAGGAGAAGGAGAACGACACAAAGGTAAAACAGGATAGCACAACTTTTCCCTGCAACAGTGTGCAACACTTTTGTCTACCTATTGTCTCCACGTCTGCTCTCAGTAGTTCTGCTTAAGAACCCGAGTCACGTTTAGCTGCATGAGAACCCAATGGAAAAAGGGGAAGGAAAAGCCCAGAAGGTAACCCTAGCTCTCCACCGGTCCTCGCCGTGTGTTTAAAGAACGGGTGTCAGAGGAATCTTCGCCTGAAGGCAGCTGGCAGCATAGGAGTTCACAGAGCCGGGTTTTTCTCCTTCTGCACACGCAGAAATAATAAGTGAGGAGCGAGCCTAGGCTTTACAGCGCCCGGCTCCCGTAACGAACAGCGAGAGCAGAAACCGCCGGTGATAATGACTCCCACGGCTGACCAGGGGCATAGGGGCGAACACTCAGACGAGCGGGAAGGCGAAACCATGGTTAACGTTACCGTGTGGCGGTTGTAACGTACCACCTGGTTACCAGAATCTCTCCCACAACACAGACACGCCGTCTACTTGAATACTTGAATACAGGGATGAATACTGCTGTTGTTCCTCCGTGTTCCTCATCATTATCATTATTACCAGGGACTTGTTCCGTCAGGTCGCGATGACTAAAGGAACCGGTTCTCAATGCGTCGTCCTGATGATTCACAGACGAGCTAAAACTGGCCGCAATCTATGCAGAAAGGATTAGAAGTGCGGTTGAAATGCCGATATTTATCTCATCTTAATGTCATATACCAACCACAGATGAAGGTGGGGACCATTTTTGGTCAAAATAAAAATCTATTTAGAGGTCCTTGCCAAACAAATGCCAACCAAGTATATGAAATGGAGTCGTTAAATGTTCTCGATTATGAACGTTTGACATTTCCTCTTAACCAACACAAACCACCGCACTCAGTTTCACACCACCAACCGGTTTGCGGTGTCCGTGAAGCGTTCTCTAAACTTCCTCCTTGATGCCAAGATGCTATCAGAGCTTGTTGGATAGCTCAAGATGCCCCGCCTACCGACCGAATATCTTTTTGATTCCCGGCCTTCACAGTGATCTGTCTCTGTCTCGACAACAACTGAACCCTCGACTGGAGGAACAGTGGAACAGGATTCATGTGTCGGAGGAACATATCACATGTGACTGATGTGGTCTTTGAAACCAGACCTTTGGATGAGACCCTGTTATCCTTCAAACCGATATCATGTGTACACATGAGGTGTCAACGTGATCTCATTGAAGGATTACAGAATGAAGTATGGAACAATATACATTAAAACAAATTATTTTAAGAGGTCGTAGTGAACTCCAACCACTAGATTAGTGATTCCTCAATGACTCAATCGATTTGCATTGTGATAATCAATAAATAGTTGCAGTTGTTTCTAAAGTTGTAACACTGGACTTCTGGAAAGGAAGAAGCTTCTCTCTGTCAGATTACAACATGAGGACTTTAGTTTCTCTTGGCTGCTAGTCAAGACAAAGCAAGACAATCACTTACTTGGCTCTGCTAAATAGTAACAACATTTGTTCCATTATTTCTGTAAGCTATTTCAATATCACTTTACGTATCACTTATCCTTAATCGTGAACAAGAAAAAAAGATTACTCAGCACCGAAAGTAATTGTTAGCTGCTGTCCTGTCTGTCTCAGGTCTGGATAACCGGATAACTGGAAAACACATTTACTCTAGCTAGAGTCTCTCTAGTGTAAATGTGTCAGTTATCCAGACCTGCTTCTGATCACACATTTACACTAGCGAGACTAAAATGCCTCGATGAGGTCATCTGCCTCCAGTGGGACCGGTTTGAGGCCCAGTAAACCGGTCTGTAGAGTCTCAACTGCTTCAGGGATTAGAGGTCATTTCGGACCAGTTCACTTTAGGATTAAAAGACACGCCTTGATGAACAGACATCAAAATTTACCAACACAGCGATTCAACATAAAGCACTGTATTTTAGTGGATCTTTTATTTCACAACACTTAGCCACGGGTCTTTGAAAAGACTATGAGCCGTGAGTGTCCATGTCAGTGCTACGTCTGTTACTGTTCTTCTCAGTTTAGAGGTCGTTCTTTTCTGGTCTTTTCAAAGTGTGTTTCTGCAGCGTCAGTCTGTGCTGCTGCGCCTGTGTTTCCCCTCAAGGAGAAATAAAGAATGTTCTGGCTATTTAGAAGGTAAGATAACCCTAAATATTTCATGTTGTTGTTATTGTGGCGTGCCTAGGCCAGTGGGGGCGGGGCCTCAGGGTCGGCGTGACCTCGAGTAACCTTGCAATGCCGCTGTCACCCCAGGAGCATCATGGGGGACATTGAACGGTGTGGGAGGAGACTAGGAGCAGAAAACACTGGACTATTTCCATCATGTTCCTTACAAACAGATTGTTGGCAACGTTCACTTGAAATGTAGACACACAGAACACAACGCACACACAGGAGGGGGAACTGGAGCGTACCAAGTGGTGCTCAAATAGGGGAGTAAAGTGTGACTCTTCAACGCGACATTGCATTGCTGCATTGTTTTGGATCGTCAGCCGAGCTGCAAAATATCCTCCAGATACAAGAAGGAGAGAGGAGGAAAGAGAGCAGGAGGAGAGGAGGAAAGAGAGCAGGAGGAGAGAGGAGAACGGGAGGTAGGAGAGAGAACAGGAGAGAGGAGAGAGGGGAACAGGAGAGAGAGAGGAGAGATCATTCCCGGGGGGGAGGAAGCTCCATGTGTGCAGCATCACATGGAGGATGTGAGCTGAAAGATGCTGCATCGCCGATAATGCAAACACAAGACAAATTATAGAATCAGGTTTATTGATTAGGTTGATCGGTATCATCGATCCATCGTCTTAGAGGTTCCCTCTGGAGGTTCACTAAGGATCTGGTTTATAAGTCGTCCAAAACTCTGAAGCTAAAAGCCTCCAGAGCAAACTGTCAGACTAAATAACACAACATCCACAACACCCCCAAAACTACAACATCCACAACTACGATAGATAGATAGATAGATAGATAGATAGATAGATAGATAGATAGATAGATAGATAGATAGATAGATAGATAGATAGATAGATAGATAGATAGATAGATAGATAGATAGATAGATAGATAGATAGATAGATAGATAGATAGATAGATAGATAGATAGATAGATAGATAGATAGAGATAGATAGATAGATAGATAGATAGATAGATAGATAGATAGATAGATAGATAGATAGATAGATAGATAGATAGATAGATATAGATAGATAGATAGATAGATAGATAGATAGATAGATAGATAGATAGATAGATAGATAGATAGATAGATAGATAGATAGATAGATAGATAGATAGATAGATAGATAGATAGATAGATAGATAGATAGATAGATAGATAGATAGATAGATAGATAGATAGATAGATAGATAGATAGATAGATAGATAGATAGATAGATAGATAGATAGATAGATAGATAGATAGATAGATAGATAGATAGATAGATAGATAGATAGATAGATAGATAGATAGATAGATAGATAGATAGATAGATAGATAGATAGATAGATAGATAGATAGATAGATAGATAGATAGATAGATAGAGATAGATAGATAGATAGATAGATAGATAGATAGATAGATAGATAGATAGATAGATAGATAGATAGATAGATAGATAGATAGATAGATAGATAGATAGATAGATAGATAGATAGATAGATGATAGATAGATAGATAGATAGATAGATAGATAGATAGATAGATAGATAGATAGATAGATAGATAGATAGATAGATAGATAGATAGATAGATAGATAGATAGATAGATAGATAGATAGATAGATAGATAGATAGATAGATAGATAGATAGATAGATAGATAGATAGATAGAGTGATAGGGAGTGATAGGGAGTGATAGGGAGTGATAGGGAGTGATAGGGAGTGATAGGGAGTGATAGGGAGTGATAGGGGGAGAGAGGGAGAGAGGGAGAGAGGGAGAGAGGGAGAGAGAAAGAGAAAACGTTCTTTGTGTTGTGCACGTGTTCCGAGTATCAGGTTTCCCAGGGGAACGTGACACGCCACACGGACGGCGGTGGATCCATTGTGTTCTGGTCGGGTCACGTTCCACGTTCTGATAATAATCAACAGACCAGAATACTGCTGATGATCATCTGGTTTAAATGACTCACAGTTTTGTATTTAGTTAATACTATATTTAGTATTTAGTTATTCATATATTCAGTATCAAGTAATTACTATATTTAGTATTTAGTTATTACTATATTTAGACCAGCATAGAAATACTCAAGTAGAAAAACCAGCAGGACACCAGGGAATATTGTATGGTTTAAAGACAGACAGAGAGAGAGAGAGAGAGAGAGAGAGAGAGAGAGAGAGAGAGAGAGAGAGAGAGAGAGAGACAGAGTGAGACAGAGTGAGACAGAGTGAGAGAGAGACAGAGTGAGAGAGAGAGAGAGAGAGAGAGAGAGAGAGAGACAGAGTGAGATAGAGAGAGAGCGAGAGAGACAGAGACAGAGAGCTTGTGTAAAGCTGGTCCAGGTTAATCCTTTACAGAGCAAGAGTAGCGAGCACAGAACACGTCTCTCTAATGGAAATTCAAACTAAACAAACACCTACTTTACAAACACACCTACTTTACACACACACACACACACACACACACACACACACACACACACACACACACACACACACACACACACACACACACACACACACACACACACACACACACACACACACACACACACACACACACACACACACACACACACACACACACACACACACACACACACACACACACACACACACACACACACACACACACACACACACACACACACTAATCCACCTGAGGGCAAGTTTAACGGCTTTTAACGATTATGATTCCCATCTAGAAGACCGGTTTAACGGCTCTCAGCTGATGTGTGTGTCTCTCTGTCTCTCTCCCTCTCACTCTCCTTCCCCCTCTCCCTCTTTCTCTCTTTCCTGCTCTCTCTCTCCCTCTCTCTTTCTCTGCCTCTCTCCCTCTTTCTCTGACTCTCCCTCCCTCTCTCCACAGTTCAGACGTGTGGGCGAGCGAGGGCGTGGCTGTGCCACCACAGCCCGTCCCGCTCCGGCCGTTCCTCTGTGTCATTTCCACACGTGGGTGAGACCGCAACATGACCCTGATGAGACGTTAGGAACCAGAGGACGAACCAGAGGAGGAACCAGAGAGGCTTCCAACCCAGACCGCGTTCTAACCACGTGACACACACACACACATACACACACACACACCAACACACACATACATCTGTAGAGGACACTGAGAACATGACAGTTTAATAAACGACAGTAAAGGTCAGAGCAGAAATCTTTCTCTCATATTTCAATTTGACCCTTGATTCTGCGTTAATGTGTTCCAGTGTTACGATTGATCTCATCTTATCATCTCTCATCTTCTCTATCGGTCCTCATCACATTTCACCAGCAGCGTTTGCCCTTGACAATGTTTCATGTTGAGATCTTTGAGCAACCGAAGACAAAGGGTGTTTATATCTGTCCGGTACTGAACTAAATATAAAACATCAGGTACTGAACTATACATGAGATATCAGGTACTGATCTAAACATGATATATCAGGTACTGAACTAAACATTAGTTATATGGTACTGAATTAAATACATAATATGTATTTGAGAAAATGAGAAAGTAGGTACATCAGGTACTAAACTCAATAGTAAGCATGAGACATCAGGTGCATGAGAGCCGGTGTTCAGCTCAACAATAGCTCTATTCTATTGAGGCTGTTTTTCATGTTTCTGTGATCTGGGAACGGTCGGCAAGCTGCGACTTGTCCTGCTGCTGTTAACGTATTCACATCCCAGGGTGTGTGTGTGTGTGTGTGTGTGTGTGTGTGTGCATGTGCGTGTGTGTGAGAAAGAGAGAGAACATGAATGTGTGTGTGCGTGGGAAGGGGAGGAGAGCCATCTGATGTACACCTTGTGATTATTTATTTAAAACCCCAGTGACACACACACACACACACACACACACACACACACACACACACACACACACACACACACACACACACACACACACACACACACACACACACACACACACACACACACACACACACACACACACACACACACACACACACACACACACACACACACACACACACACACACACACACACACACACACACACACACACACACACACACACACACACACACACATTCTGCAGGGAGAAGGACAAACTCTGAGCGTGTGAAGAGAGAGAGAGGGGGGAGGGAGAGAGGGGGAGGGAGAGAGAGAAGGAGGGAGTGTGAGAGAGGAGGTGGGATAGAGGTAGACAGTAAGAGAGAGAGCAAGCAAGAAAGAGCATGAAAAAGAGAGAGACAGAGAGAGAGAGAAAGCTGTATTCAAACATACTTTTGAATACATTCCTTCACCTTGAGATGTTGAAAACCTTAACCGTATCTGCTGCTCCTCTCCAAGACTCTTCTCCCTATCCCTCTCTCTCCTCTTTTCCTCTTTACATCTCCTTTCTACTTCCCCCTCGTTCTCATTTCTGATGTCGTTATCTCTGAGTTTCTCTAACAGGATCAAATTCAACCAGCAAAATAAAAAATACGAAATAAATGAACGGTCAAACGGATACCGTTGCTGCTGCCAACTTCCTGGATCCTTGGCCAATCAGGTCGAGTTTATTCCTGAGGTCCTCCAGATAGAACAGGCCTCTACGATGGTGTATAAATGACATCACATCCAAACACCACGAGCAGACAGCGTTTGCCCTTAATAACACTAAATATGTTGGGGGGAAAAGGTAACAACTCAACAAAGTAACAAGTCAAAGCAAATAACAGCTAGTTGTCTTTGGGGCAAAAGAAAAGTAAATATAAACAGCTTGCCACACCTCCACCCAAACTACCGTGCTGTTCACCAGCCTCCACCTAAACTACCGTGATGTTCACCAGCCTCCACCCAAACTACCATGATGTTCACCAGCCTCCACCCAAACTACAGTGATGTTCACCAGTCTCCACCCAAACTGCCGTGATGTTCACCAGTTTTCACCTAAACTACCGTGATGTTCACCAGTCTCCACCCAAACCACCTCCAAGTTCACCGACCTCCACCCATTGCCGCCGAGGCTCAGGAAAGAGTCACCATATCTCCCAGTTTATGTATGTTGACCTGGTCTATTGTTTCACAACAAACTGAAACCCCCCATCTCAATTCTTTCACAGTAAAAGCGCCCCTCAGCCGACCCCGAACCTTCCTGTACAATGCATTACTGTCCACTAATGACACCGCACTGGACCCCCTTTATCCCAACTAGAGAGGGACCAGGAGGGGACCCTGAGGGGGACCCAGGGGGCGCCCCCGAGGTTAAGTGGTCATCACAGTCGTCGTTGCCAACCTGAGGAGCATCACCACCAGGAAGATCATCGTTTTATCCCTCGCTCGCCCCTCTGGACCGCTTCTCTCTCCTCTCGTTCACATCTCAAGCGGCCAATGGGAGGTGAGGGACGGTGACAGGGTTGACATAGCCAATTAAAAGGAGCTATGGGCGCTCCTTACAGTCACACGTGTCATGTTAATGGTCTGCTCTCTGGGCAGGACGCAGGGCCTGAGAGAATATTAGTTTAGTAGATGAAGCAGTCAGAGGAAGCCGGTCCTCTCTCTGTCCTCCCTTGATGAGGACATTAGGAGATGATGAAGAAACGTATCCTCTATTCAAACCACAAGCTCATTACCGTCATGTTTCTGAAACCTGGAAGAGCTTTGTGCTTTGACTCTGGCCCACTGTTAAAGATACGTTGTGAAACACTGCTGGGCTCTGTTCATTCTCTCGCTGGGCTAGAGGAGAGGAAGGGCATGATAATGATGCTAGCAGGGACGTTGTCTGCGTGGAGCCCGGCTGAGACAGGGTCCGATAGCGGAGGAAGAGGAAGAGGACTGAGTGAAGCAGACCGAGCGGCTGTAGTACAAAGTCTGCCTGGGTCGGGACCATAAATGAAATGCGAAGCGGTCGAAACGGACAAAACCGTGTTCTGATGAGTCAGTCTCCCCCGGAGGGAAACAGACGAGCAGAGAACACAGAACCTCGCAAAGCGCCTTCAGGTGGATGAACACCTAGCCCCGCCTTCTTCCACCGTCGCCACGGTAACCAGCTGTATCCTAGCCCCGCCTCCTCCCACTGTCGTCACGGTAACCAGCTGTTTCCTCCCGGGATAATTCAGCATCAGTCCTTTTATCCTCCCCAGCAGAAGTGTGAAGCGACACAGAACACGGAACACGGGACACAGAGGCTGTCATTAGAGACTCATTTTATGTCTGAAAGGTCTTCAGTCATAAAGCATACGATGCCAACAATAGCCGCTAACGCTAGCCGCTTTCAAGACACTCCCAGCGGCTTGCTTTCATTTTAAAAAGGGTAAAAGATGTGTCACACAGGGACGTTACAACCTACCCCTAACCGTGCATCATGAACTACTGGCACTTTGAAATGCTTTTTGCTTTTATATATGTATATATGTATGTAAATATTATATTATTATGGCTTGATAGGAAGGAAATGTAATGTTATATATATTATGTAATTGTATACGTGTATATGTATGTATATACTATATTATTATGGTTTGTTAGGAAGGAAACAAACTTATGGATTTACTGCAATATAATGCTATGTACCAGGTGACAAACTCACCCTTGTTTTTTTAAACTCACAAAACCCATGTTATCCAATGAGGTTCCTTGCTCAAGACATGAAGCTCCACCCCCTTTTCTGACTAAACAAATAGAAGCCAGGTGGTGATGTCACCAGGGGGGAGGGGAAGGGTCGCGGTCAGACCAGGTTGTGGCTTCGCTGTGAAAGGAGTGTGTGAAAGTTCCACTTTAATGAGTAGAGAAACCCCACCCCCAACACACACACACACACACACACCCCCCCCCCCAACACACACACACACACACACACACCCCCCCCCCCCCCATCCCCCCATCCCCCCATCCCCAGCCAGGAGCTAACTGCTTTACAACCAACCGTTTTCTGTGTTGTGTTTACGACCAACCGTAAGTCTGTAAGCAGCTATAGCCAGTGGAGCCCAGCAGCTCTTGTGTAAATAACTAAATGACTAATTAACTACATAACTAAATAACTAAAAAAAAATACATAACTAAATAACTACTGGCCATGAAGTTCGGTCAATTCAACAAACAGTCTTGAAGGGGAACTGCTTTTTATGATTACAGTTACCCAGAAAGTAATTACTTCATGTCCAACACACACATTTCTGAATGTCATAGTCCTACAAACCACAAAGGGTCATTCAGTAATTAACCTAGCGCTGTGAATATATATATATATATATATATATATATATATATATATATATATATATATATATATATATATATATATATATATATATATACATATACATATACATATACATATACATATATATATATATACATATACATATACATATACATATACATATATATATATATATATATATATATATACATAAATACACATACATATATACACATGCATATATGCACACATACACATATACACACGGGTATATATAAACTGTATTGGCTACTTTTTATGGTGAAGTTATGGCAGTTTTCACTTAATAAAATAAAGGGCATAATCTGAGAACCCTTTCTCCATTACTCTTGCGGTTGGAAGACACAAGTATCAAACAATATACTTCACAGTAGGGAAAACTAATGGAGATATTGTATTTATTCTCCCTATGTTACCGAAGACGGTCGATACAAATATAAATAGAAGGACCCAAGACGAAAAGATGGGCCACAGGAGATAGGCCACAAGAGATAGGCCACAAGAGATGGGCCAGAGATAGACCAGAAGAGATAGGCCAGAGACAGACCAGAGATAGAGATAGGCCAGAAGAGATAGACCAGAAGAGATAGGCCAGAGACAGACCAGAGATAGAGATAGGCCAGAAGAGATAGGCCAGAAGAGATAGGCCAGAAGAGATAGGCCAGAGACAGACCAGAGATAGAGATAGACCAGAAGAGATAGGCCAGAGACAGACCAGAGATAGAGATAGGCCAGAAGAGATAGGCCAGAAGAGATAGGCCAGAAGAGATAGGCCAGAAGAGATAGGCCAGAGACAGACCAGAGATAGAGATAGACCAGAAGAGATAGGCCAGAGACAGACCAGAGATAGAGATAGGCCAGAAGAGATAGGCCAGAGATAGAGATAGGCCAGAAGAGATAGGCCAGAAGAGATAGGTTGGTGTTTTCACAGCACTGATGACCACAACAATACTTTTCACCAGTGAAACTCTTCATCTCCAAAAAGTCCAGTTTTCAAAACTGTTCTCCACTGATTCCCAGTCAGTCTCCGTGGTGTCGTGTTGCTACAGCCGTTACGTGAGGCTTCAACAAGGACAACCTGGAGGAGAAGTGGTCCACTGTGTACTGTAAACCAACCCTCACAACCTGGAGGAGAAGTGGTCCACTGTGTACTGTAAACCAACACTCAACCAGACACCCCCCAAGCAAGAAAAGCCACTTTGGAGAAAGGGCACGACTGTGTCACTGTGACTAGTAGAGATGTGTGTTCTTTCTGTTAATCCAAACTACAGATAAGGCCGATGTCATATGGTGTTTTATATATGTATTTATCATATTCATATATTTATGACTTTGACTAAACGGCTCAAGGCTGCGATAGCCTGCAGGGCATCAGGGACAACGATCAAGACTTCAACGTTGAAGACCTTCGGTGCTTGTTCTTATCTCAAGAGAATTTCAAGGTAAAAAGAGTGTTTTCAGGAATGAAAACCACACAAGGTGTCTCTGGTCCTCCCCAAGGACACAGAACGTCTACAACTGGACTACAAATGTCTCCCGTCTTCCTCGGAGGACATCAGCTGGACTACAGGAAGATATCACAAGATCTTGTGTGTCATGACCGTTTATTAAACATAGGAAGGATGTGTTCTGTGCACTGTTCAGGTTGTGTTACTACCTTGTACAACAAAGAAGACCGTTTCATATTATTGTGTTATATATATATATATGTTGTATTGTATTTCAAAACATACTGAACGTTTTCTTAAATCCTATTCAGTACCAAGGAACCAACCACAGCGACACTAACTCTAAATCCAAAAATCCTGTCTTAAAGTTTGTACTCAATTCCAGCCCTGTACACCGTATCTCAACATATAATTAAAGATAATGAACACAAAACAGAATGGAGAAAAGATGAGCCATGATCAGCCAGAGAAGGGGGAGGAGCGGAGCCAGGGAGGCGTGGCTGTAATGTGATGCTGGGCGGTCCAGAACCTCCTCTATAGAGAACCGCCCTGTCAGGACCTCCTTTATGTTACTGTCACTTAACATCTGAGCTAGCGGACGCTACCGCTAACGCTAAAGCTGTCAAACAGACACACAAACCCTCCCACCTCACGGGGACAGGAAGCTGAACAATAGAACAGAAAGACAGATGACGGTACATCTCCCCCTCTCCCTCTGTCCCTCTTTTTCCCTCTCTCCCCCCCCCCCCCCCTCCTTTGGGCTGACACACCAAATGCCAGCACGCTACATTGACAACAAACTACACAACAAACACCTCAGGGCTGCAAAAAAACAGACAGAGCAACACAACACTACGATGAAATGCAGCAAAACTCAACAAAACACACAACACAGCACTGCAACACCAGAACACAGCACCTCAACAAACTACACATCACAACACCACAAACTAAGCTTAGTTGTTATCTTCAATATAAAAATAGAATCTGGGTTCCTTGACTTTCATTTAGTTCAGAAAGTTCGACTTCCTCACTTCTACTGGGCTCTATTCAGTTCTACTTCCTCATTTTGACTGGGCTCTATTTAGTTCTACTTCCTTCCTTCTACTGGGCTCTATTCAGTATTACTTCCTCATTTATACTGGGCTCTATTTAGTTCTACTTCCTCATTTTGACTGGGCTCCATTCAGTTCTACTGCCTCGTTTCTACTGGGCTCTATTCAGTTCTACTACCTTCCTTCTACTGGGCTCTATTCAGTTCTACTACCTTCCTTCTACTGGGCACTATTCAGTTATACTGCTTCACTTCTACTGGGCACTATTGAGATCTACTGCTTCACTTCTACTGGGCTCTATTGAGATCTACTGCTTCACTTCAACTGGGCTCTATCGAGATCTACTGCTTCACTTCTACTGGGCTCTATTCAGTTGTCCATGTTTCGAACAAAGTATTCAAAAGTACCAAAGATCTCTCTATTGTCTAGTTGAGTTACTATGGATACCTGGGAGACGCTATGAATAAAACATCTCACTGTCTTACCATCAAACTTTTGGAAAGGTTGGTTGAATAATTAAATTTAGAAAAACTTAATTGAGACAAAACCACGCAAAAAAAACAACAGAAAGACAACCAGATTGTCTGATAGGAGAAACCTTTCACTTTTACATCCTCCAAGACACAACGACCCACAACACCTGTGGTGTGAGAGACAAGAGGTCGAAGGTCACAAAGACAGCTGAGTGTGTTTGCACAAGGACGCGCCCCTTAAAAGACACACAAGGCCTGGGTTAGCAGTGGTTAGCCCCTTAGCTTGCTAGCATGGGTTAGCTGTGTTTAGCAGTGGTTGAGCTCTTCAGGTAGCATCTGGAAACAGATGCTACTTGGGGAATGACTTGTTTATGGGTCTCAATATATATATAATATATGTACTGTACATTATATGCAATATATATATATATATATATATATATATATATATATACAGTAAATATATTACATACAGTAAATACATATATATCCTGTATATATACTGTGTGGTTTCCTGTGTGTTAATCAGGGATAGCTGCTGCCCTGCAGTGTTAACTCTGTCATGATAATGAGGGCATCACAATAATGAGGTCATCACGTTAACTCTCGTCACGTGACCTTCCTCTGTGCTCCTCTTCCTCCACTGGCTGTAACGTTACACTGTTCTGACATCGCATTTCAGCACGCAGATGTAAGCGCGCACACACACACACACACACACACACACACACACACACACACACACACACACACACACACACACACACACACACACACACACACACACACACACACACACACACACACACACACACACACACACACACACACACACACACACACACACACACACACACACACACACACACACACACACACACACACACACACACACACGCGCGCGCGTTACTAAAAATACCGTAGCGCACTGCAGAGGTTCCAGTGCAACCATGTGGGATAAGAGGGGGATGAGAGAGGGAGGAGAGGAGGGGAGGGGAAGAGGAGAGGAGGGGACAGAACGACGCATCAGAGCTGATTCACCTTCTGGAGAGCATGGTCCTCTAACACACAGGACTGATATTTAGACAGTTAGACAGTCATTAAGCAGGTAGGGGTTAGACAGTACGGAGACAAGTCATTAAGGAGCAGGTAGGGGTTAGACAGTAGAGACAGGTCATTAAGGAGCAGGTGGGGGTTAGACAATACGGAGACAGGTCATTAAGGAGCAGGTAGGGGTTAGACAGTAGAGACAGGTCATTAAGGAGCAGGTGGGGGTTAGACAATACGGAGACAGGTCATTAAGGAGCAGGTGGGGGTTAGACAATACGGAGACAGGTCATTAAGGAGCAGGTAGGGGTTAGACAGTAGAGACAGGTCATTAAGGAGCAGGTAGGGGTTAGACAGTAGAGACAGGTCATTAAGGAGCAGGTGGGGGTTAGACAATACAGAGACAGGTCATTAAGGAGAAGGTAGGGGTTAGACAGCACAGAAACGGGTCACTAAGAAGCAGGTAGGGGTTAGACAGTACGGAGACAAGTCATTAAGGAGCAGGTAGGGGTTAGACAGTACAGAGACGGGTCATTAAGAAGCAGGTAGGGGTTAGACAGTAAAGAGACAGGTCATTTAGGAGCAGGTAGGTGTTTGACAGTACAGAGACTGATCATTCTGTGAGAAACGGTTAGCAATCTTGGCAGTGTTTTGATTCTCTGTGGGTTTTCTGACTTGAGGAGGAAACACTTATCCCACCATCTGAAGGATGCTCCACATTTACATTTAAATATTAATCACAGGGATTCATATTCATGAATACAAATAATGTCATAGGGGCAAAAAAAGACACATCTCCAGTCAGGAATATTAATTAGACACATTTAATTCATGACAACATAATAATGGACGCTCATAACACACAGTTGATCACCGCTCAGTGTTCATACTCACCCCACAGAGGCATGAGTTGATCACTGCTCAGTGTTCAGTGTTCATACTCAGCCCACAGAGGCATGAGTTGATCACTGCTCAGTGTTCAGTGTTCATACTCACCCCACAGAGGCATGAGTTGATCACTGCTCAGTGTTCATACTCGCCCCACACAGATCTCTATCAACACCGGGAACCACCAAACCAACCAGTCTCCACACGCAGCACAAAGAGTCTATTGATGGCCGCCTGCGACCCATCCTTCACATACTTTTCATTCAAAATAAAACAAAACAATATAACATGACAAGAGCTTTAACGCTCCGTGTTGTACAGGCTTTATGAATAAATATAACATGGGCTTAATAAGAGCTTTATTAATACATTTAAAATGGGCTTCATGAGAGCTTTATGAATAAATATGACATGGGCTCAAAGGGCTTTATAAAAAAAATAGAACCTGTTTTAATAGAAGCTTTATGAATAAATATAACATGTCTTGATAGGAGCTTTATGAATAAATATAACATGGGCTACATAAGAGCCTTAATAAGAGCTTCATTGCAGGTGTTTGTATGTACAGGCTTTATAAACCCAAATGAGGACCCGAGGTGTTAACAGACAGCTCTTTGTTTGGTTCAGAGGAGACCACTTGGACACTATGTTTATCGACACTGCTACACACACCGCTACACCCACACTGCTACACCCACATTCACACTGCTAACCCCACACTGCTACACTCACATTCACACTGCTAACCCCACCCCCCCTGAAAAAATACATTATTTGTGGTCCATGTCGATGGTGGTTTGTGTCAAGCGGTGAAGACCAGAGATAACCAGGAGGTGACCTTGAGATGCTGACAGCCACCATCGCCCCAACTCCACCCACCAACCTCCATCACAGGAGGGAATGGGGAGTAAGCATTCCATTGTACGTGTTGCATATGGCAAATAAAACTCCCAACTCCACCAAGCTAGCCTCCATCACCAAGCTCGCCACCATCATCTCAACTACACCCAGCTAGCCTCCATCACCCCAACTCCACCCAGCTAGCCTCCATCACCCCAACTCCACCCAGCTAGCCTCCATCTCCTCAACTCCACCCAGCTAGCCTCCATCACCCCAACTCCACCCAGCTAGCCTCCATCACCCAACTCCACCCAGCTAGCCTCCATCTCCTCAACTCCACCCCATCCCACCACCCAGCCAGACTCAACCATCCAATCACATCGCATGCTTTCTCGTCTCTGGTTGTCCTGTGTCTCCCCCAGAGGGAGGCAGGGGGAGACCCCCAGAAAGCTTCCAGTCGTATCATGTCTGATAGCGTAGCCATATAGCGTAAAAAAGTTAGCGTAGCCATGCTAGCATAACAACGTTAGCGTAGCCATGTTAGCGTAGCACCGGAGTATTAATTGAAAGACGAGGACAACTTCTCCCTCAGTGAGCTGTGTGATTGGACAGGAAGGAGAAGAAGACACAAAGATGGAAGTTTAAAAGCCTCCCACCTCCCGATTGGTCAGACAAACGAGGTCAGACATCCAATCAATGGGAAGGGGCTAATTATCTCTTTTATCATTTTATTGAATATTAATTACGATTCTCATGACTTTAAGAGAAAAACTTTAGAAAATGTCCTCCTCCTGTCCTCCTCCCCACTCAGAACCCTCCCCCTTCAGAACCGGTCCATCCCCCTCAGAACCCTCCCCCATCAGAACCTGTCCTCCCCCTCAGAACCCTCCTCCCTTGGAACCATCCCCCTCCCCCCTCACTTCCTGTTGTAAATCCGTAAAGCCTCCCAGCGTTTCCATGGCAACGCAGTGCTGGGAGGCAGATGGGCCGAGAGGGGAGAGAGACAATTAGAGAGGGAGGGGGGAAAAAGTGGGTCAGGATCAGGAGGGGGGGAGGGAGCGGGAGGCCGGGGCGCCATACTCCCCTCGTGATCACGATATGGGAGTTCTACTTCCTCGCTCCCCGGCCCAGAGAACATAACACACACACACACACACACGCACACGCACACACACGCTCCAACACACACACACTCCCTCCGTCAGAAAGCATCAGCGTACTGAGACTGACCTCCAACACTCCCTCCACTATAACACAGAGGGAGAGGGAGAGAGGGAGACACACAAACATAGACATAGACATAGAGACACAGACAGAGAGAGACACAGACAGAGAGAGACACAGACAGAGAGAGAGAGAGGAGAGAGAGAGAGAGAGAGAGAGAGACTAGTAAATCCCAGCAGTGTATCAGTGGATTAACTCTTTAAACCTCAGACTCAAACTGGACCCGCCCCCTGCTAGGATTACCGCAACCAGGGAGAACAATAACCTCAACCAGGAAGAACAATAACCTCAACCAGGAAGAACAATAACCTCAACCAGGCAGAACAATTACCAGGCAGAACAATAACCAGGCAGAACACTAACCACTACCAGACCTGACAGCAGGCAGAACACACTGATGATCCCTCTGCTAGGTGTAGGTTAGTTTGCAGCCATCATCTATCCTGCTTTGTTCCCCTCAGATGTTTCTGATGCCGTTACCACGGGAACGCAGCCCAAGAAAGAGCTTCATATTTAAATATTCTGATTGGACCATCAGAAAGAGCTTCATATTCAAATATGCAGATTGGACCATCAGAAAGAGCTTTATATTAAAATATTTTGATTGGACCATCAGAAAGAGATTCATATTTAAATATTCTGATGGTCAGAACCGATAACACTGTACAACAGCTAACACCTTACAACAGCTAACACACAGCTAACACGGTACGACAGCTCTGTCAGCTGCTGGGGGAGCAGGAATTAAATAAAGTTCTCTTTGAATGACTCTTTTATCCAGAATAGAAAAGACGCTCCGGCCAAGAGCCGTAACTCAGGGGAGACTGACTAACCCTGGACCCCCTACCGTCTCCCCCTGGAGTCCCTCCATAGAAATCTCCCCCGATACGTCCCCCTTCTCCCTCTCTCCCTCTCTTGTTTTTCTTCTGTCCCTTTGCTTTACTTTCCATTGCAAATCATTTATCTCCTGCATGGAGAAAAAGTCAGACGAAGCTCTAAGCTGAAGGACTCAGAGGAACGGAGTCATCCTTCAGGAAGATGTGTGGAGGACAGGGTTATATATACAGTATATATATATATATATTTATAATACTTTTAGATCAGTAGAACGCTGACTGAGGAAACTCCAGGTATAGAAAGTCACATGACCGTCGGCCCCCAGAGAGACAAATCTTCCAGCTGAAACATCTGCACTCTAGTCCTTCAATAAGACGCATGTTGGAGCGGGGAGGGCCATCATGATAATAAATGAAGAAAAAGAGAGGGGGGAGAGAGACAGAGACAGAGAGAGAGCAGGCAAGGCACGGCCCTCTGGGAGTTGTAGTTGTTGTAGGTAGGAGGGGAAATGTTGCAAGTGGCAGGTAGGAGAGGAGAGAAGGAGAGAAGGTTCTCCCAGGAGACGTCAGACCTCCCCAGCTCTGGAACGCTGCGTCAGACCCCTGCAGTGGTGGAGGGGAACCAAAATAGTGTCCACCTCCTCCACCATCTGCTCCAATATCAAATCAACTGTTCCTTGGCCCATAAGTAATCTAACCACCAAGTTTTGTCCAATTCCGTACATAACTTTTTGAGTTATCTTGTTAACAAACAGACAGGAGTGAAAACATCTTCGATGGCGGAGGTATAGTAATAAGCCAACACAGAAAGCTAATACAATATAACTATAAGCCATGTGACACAGGACACTGGAATGTTGGCTATCAAATTGAAACATGAAATATTGAGATCAACTTCTGTGATGTGGTGTTCTCCGGTCTCTCATTGGTAGTCCAGGCGACCACATATGGTCCTGATTAGATCACCTGAGGGACACGGAAGATGATTGGCTCTCCCTGCTGCACCGCTGCGCGTCCCGCGGTCGCTACATTACCGCTAACTGGCGAAACACACAGCTTCTCAAATGGTTCTTATTTAAGTTATTAAACTTAAAACGCTGCCTATTGTTGTCCAAAACCCAGGAGTCTCCTGGTCTCCTGGATGCGGTGGAGGCCACTGGGCAGACAGATGGTGATATTTGATTTAGTCGAGCTCTGTGGAACCACCGGAAACCTTCTGGATCATCCAGGACATGATGTGATGCGATGTGATGTGGAGATGAGCAGCACTCTGCATTCAGATCAATATGAAGAAGAGATTTTAATGAAGTCTTTTGTCCTCTCAGGCAACACATTGTCGAGACTATGAAGGGTTGTGTCTCTCTCTCTCTCTCTCTCTCTCTCTCTCTCTCTCTCTCTCTCTCTCTCTCTCTCTCTCTCTCTCTCGCTCTCCCTCGCTCTCTTACACTGCCAGCAGCGTCTGTACTAGCACCTGTCTCACCCGCTCTCTTTCTCTCTCCCTCTCAGTCTCAGTCTCATTCTGATGAAGTTCACTTGGGCTAAACACACTTCTTTGACAAAATCTAAACGAGACAGCACCAGAAGAGGAGGACATCGGGTCAGATCTCTAAAAACCAAAACATCCAACAACAAGCAGAACCGGGCCTGAAGCAGGGCGGTCGATAAGGGACTCCATTAGTCACTTTGGACTGGAACCTTTTGGTGAATCAATGTCAACTGACCCATCGACAGGCCATCTCCACGTCTCGGAAACAACCTGGTGACCACAGTCCTGTTGGTCTCAGTCTGGTGGTCTCAGTCTACTAGTCTAAGTTTGCTGGTCTCAATCTGCTGGTCTCAGTCTGGTGGTCTCAGTCTGCTGGTCTCAGTCTGCTGGTCTCAGTCTGCTGGTCTCAGTCTGCTGGTCTCAGTCTGCTGGTCTCAGTCTGCTGGTCTAAGACTGGTAGTCTCAGTCACTCACATTGATACTCCCTGTAGACCTTATTAGTCATATTATCCAGGACGGACAGGGTTCCATAAGGTGCTTATCGGTCCACTAGAACACAGGAACCTGAGGCTAAGAGGAACATTAAATGGGTGAAGAAAACCAGATCAATCTTGACAAAATGACCCCCCTCCCCCCCGAAGGAACGGTAAACTTTTAAATGAGAATACAAAAAGAATAGTGCAGGGTTCTGGATGTATAAACACGTCTCCTTGTTTCATCGATCAAGTGTTGTTTCTCCCTATCAATGTCACACGTCCCGTGAACACACACACACACACACACATAACATGAAAGGGGAAAATATGAAACACAACAATACAGGCAGGAATGTGAAATACAGTCATACCAAAACATTGTTGTTTTGGTAACTAACCAGACGAGTCCAGACAGGAGGCTGCAATCTTCTTCCAAAGACATCTTTAGTAGGACTGATCTGCTAGTAAAAGCTCTCTATTGTGAACACACTCGGGGGACAAAGGAACAACCCTGTTGGCTAATCTACAGTAACATGATACGCCGGGTTTATAGGGAGTGTTTCGTATTGAAAGAGGTATTCATTTGTAGAAGGATGTGCATAGTTTACACAATTTGTGCTTTTCATACTGTCGGATGTACAGTATATTGCGGGAGGCTAAAGGTTAGCCTAACTAAAGCTACAACTTTGCTCAAAGTATTTGGTAACGGATGAGTAATGAAATCACAACTAACATTCAACCGACTAGTGCATCACAACCGCAAAATGCACTTGAGAATGCACAACGAAGGAACCGTGGAACTAAGCTGGTCCCTCAGTCACAACGAGGGAACCGTGGAACAAGGCTGGTCCCTTAGTCACAATGAGGGAACCGTGGAACAAGGCTGGTCATGCCGAAGGCACCGTGGAACAAGGCATTGTTCTCATTTCAATAGGATTGAACCGTTTAATCTCTGAACAAGAGCCAGTCAAATCAGAAGGAGGACACGAACCAGTGGAACAGATTAACGCCAAATGCGAGAAGCACATAAGCGATATGGAGAGCTATATTGATTACCTCCCTCCCCTCCTACGGCGCTGATTCTGCGATTTGAGCCAAAACACAAAATCATTTCATGGGGTCTGAGAGCAGAGAAGTGCCGTTAAAAATGTGTTTTCCATTCCGATGGCACGCCAAGATGCCACACGGCCTCCAGGAGCGCGCATGAAGCACCGAGCGGACCATTAAAGTCACGTTAAATAAAACTGAAGAACCGTGACTGACAGCGCCATCTCTAACAGCTCAATGGGGATGTTTCCCTCTCTCGGTGCGGCTACGATGCTAACTAGAGCTAGGAGCGGCGGTGAGGATCAAGTCCACACAAGGCCAGACATGACGGATTAGCCCCAGAGCACAAGGGATCCTTCATCCTGTGATTGATAGAATGATCTAGAACAAACACTTATTCTTCCCCGTGACCGGTGGAGGCTCCAACAGTACGGAGGTAGACCTTAATTCTATCGGTGCAGCCATGCACACACAAAGCACTCCACTCATCATAGCCTCTCCATTATTTCGCTTCAGTATCTTCATGTTTAATTCATCATTGGGCTGATGTGTGGACCTCCAAGAAGACATCACTACTGGAATATCAGATATATGGAGGGGGAAATATGTCAACATGAAAAACTGCACAGAAGGAAGAAAATATATATAAAAAGGACACAAAACACTGGTTGGGGACGTTTTAAATATCTTAATACTGGACTGATAGGGCACGGAGCTCAGTAGGGTAAGGGGCATTTAAATACTGTAATACTGGAACTGATAGGAAAGGGACGGGTTGTCGGGACGTGTGTCGAATGTATATTCTGCAGTAGTTGGTTCTCCAAAGGGCCCCAAAAGGGAGGGCCCCTCCCTTCTCTGGTCCATAACATTCACCTACCAGGACTAACTAACCCATAATGTCCATCTCCCAAAATAACTAACCAATAACGTCTCCCATTAAGACTGCTGCATCTCCTGCGACAGACTCAGTCCACTGGATGCTGCGGTCAATAAAGAATAAAATAAAGAAGAGAGAGAGAGAGAAATGAGCCGAGCAGAGAGAGTAAATCTCACCCCCCCGACCCTGAGTGGACTTTGGACAAAACTCACCGGCCCCCTGCAGGGCTCGCCACACACACACACGCACACGCACACGTACACATACGTACGTCTTGGTCCGTTCCGGTCCCCATACCACCACTAACAGGTTGTCTTGATCCAGTCCCCACACCCCCATGAACAGGTTGCCTTGGTCCGGTCCAGTTTGGGGGGGGTAATAAACGCTAAGCAGCCCAATCAATGAATGTGTCCATCAGAACCACCGAGGGACTTCCTGGAGCGTCCGGGGAGAACAGGACGGTGTAAACAAACTGAATGATGTCCGCAGCTCCTGGACGTCGAGCGACACACAGAACAAATCAATTTGATATTCAGAACAGCTCCGACCCTGAGGGCCCGTCTGAGTATCTTCCGCCCCCCCCCCCCCCCCCCAACCCCCAAACCATCTGCGTGGAATATGGCTCCCGACGACGGCAAGAAAGCCAGCAGCAGAAGGTCTGAGCGCAATCGTTTGTCGAAGTTAAAAGGCTGCCAGGCTATCACCGGGATTATGTTTCAGAGCTCGACAAATTCCCCTCCTGAATCCTGAATCACCGTACAGTCAAACGTGACGCCCCAAATCACACGCCTCATCCGCTGGGAACGTGAGGAGACCCCAGCTCAGAGAACAGACATGTAGAACCCCCAGCTCAGAGAATACAGACATGTAGGAACCCAGCTCAGAGAACAGACATGTAGGTACCCCAGATCTGAGAACATCCCAAGTGTTTACAACACCCTCCACTTGAGAAACCAAGCCACCTGGTCGGCTAATTCAATTCCAACTCGATTAAAATATCAATCCTCAACGGGAGAAAGACGCCGTCGGCCGTCTGAGGCTCGTCAGACGCGGAACAGCCAAGCGGTCTGTTCGGGATGAATCTGTAATCAGCAAGCGGCAATAAGCAGCCTTCTGTCCGGGAACGCCGCCTGCTTTAATGCGCTGCGTTACGGTCGTCAGGACTGTGGTATGTTTTAGTGATTCTCCACACTAGGACCGTGTAGAAGGAAGGGGGGGAGAGCCTCTGAGGTTTTCCGTTCGACCACACGTTCCTCGACAGGAGGAACGGTTCAGACATGCTGTAGATCCATCAGGCCATCAAAGAAGGCACGGCTCTTTATTGCTATGCCCTTTGACCCTGAAGGGTGAAAGAACAAATTCTTGTTTTTACATGTCAAAAGGTCTACAAAAAACAGATGACAAAAGCCTTCTGCTTTTAAGCTTGCGGTTCTGCTAACCCCTCACCGAAAGCGGAGGCTTATTCAGTCGTCAGGTGCTGGGGTTTAAGGGAACGTTTGGGGGACAGAATTTGACCCCGCGGGGGATCAACATCCTGTGTGTCACGTACACCAGGAATCATTCGGAGACATTTCCTTTCACTTGACTGAGCGACTTCTTAGGCTGAGGGCCGCGGGGTTAGTGTTGGTTAATCCTGATCTCCAGGGATCATCTGAACATCTTTTGATCATGGTCTTCATCTCACATCCCATCATACCAACACATCATACCGTTGGAATACAAAATATTCATATCCATGGAAATGACTTTAATGTGATCTAAAATATGTGTTATGGCACAGGGCCGTTGGGACCGTCGCTGGGAAAGTAATCTTGTATTAATTTATTTATATTAAATGTTCAAACTATGTAAAGGGAGTTACAGTGCAGTACGATAACTTTACAAAGTTCCACACAGCAGGCGGATAGACCACGCTACTCGATACAAAATGGTTGTTTCCATAACGTATCAAATAATTTCAACATCAGATGTTCTGCTTCACATTTAAACCAAATTCACAAAGTCAACCACACAGAACTAATGGGTGGAGGCTGCACTCCAGCTCCCTATGGAAGGCCTGGCACCACCCGTCCAGGCCTGGCACCACCGTGAGGGTGGTGTTTCCTCCTGTCCAGACCGGGTCCGTCCCACCAGGACTACGAGACCAAACACACTAATGACCCGTTGGGAGTCTTGTGTTTATTTGACACTTAAAGTGGGCTGTCAATACAAACTAGAACTACAGTATTTAAAACTCCTTCAAACAAAGGTAAGCTGCAGCTAGCCGTTTGAAACATGGTCTACAAAGACCTTAAGTCTTCCTTTAAAGTGCAACCACTCACACATCAAATGGACATGTTCCTCCCACACACCCATAGTTAAAGAAACCGTCTTCAACATGGTTTCTCCAACACACCCATAGTTAAAGAAACCGTCTTCAACATGTTCGTTCAACACACCGACAGTTAAAGGAACAGTCTTCACTTCATTTGGGTGCTCATGAATATTCAAATGATGTACTCCATGGAACACACACACACACACATTGTACATAGCTGGAGATAATCATGGAATATAATTTTGAATAATAGCAAATTAATAATTTACCGATCACCTCCTTATTACCAGGCAAATAGTGAGGAAAGGCTTTTTAAATAGCAATAATACTCTGGTAAAGCAGAACATAATCCTGGTATTACACTGTTGTACAACGTAACATCCACAGCTCATAATACTCCTGTACAGCAGAACATAATACTGGTGCAATACTCAAGAGAGCATAATACTCTGGTACCAGAGAACTACAGACCATAATACTCTGGTACCAGAGAACTACAGACCATAATACTCTGGTACCAGAGAGCATAATACTCTGGTACCAGAGAACATCTACAGACCATAATACTCTGGTATAATATACTGATACTAGAAAGCATAATACTCTGGTTCTACATAACATGTTCATCCCATAATACTCTGTTAGTAGAGAACACACTAGTCCGCTACCACAGAACATCTGGCTGCAGTCCACCGTGACTCCACTCAGGCTGTCAGTCACGCACTCACACACGGAACGTGAAACCATCATTTGAATTATTAACTATTCATTCATGTGTTATGGTCGAACATCACGACGAGGACTCAGGGCAAATGGAGGGTCGTGCAGATGAATGTAAATTGTAATAATAATAATAACTATCATCTTAAGAATAATGAACTTACAGAGGACGCGCATCGCCAGCAGGACGCTCCACGCAGCCACATACACACACATGGCGACGATCCGGACGTCTGGTCTCTGGTCCTGAGCCCGAGATAGTCGACAACTGATCGATAACTGATCAACAGCCGGAGAGAAGACAGCGAGCTGCGCCAACTCCAGAGGCGTGGGAACCGAACAGTGATCAGCTTCTGGTCGTAAACTCGGACCCCTGTGGAGACGCGTCTGCAGGACAGCGCGTCAACTGCGGAGAGCTGCGACCAGGAGGAACCCAGAAGAACCTATTGGAGTTGGAAACCCAAGCGACGGTCTCCCCGCAGCTGGTCCTCTTCAGAGAGATGGTCCTCCTCAGAGAGAGATGGTCCTCTTAAGAGAGAGATGGTCTGGTAACGGTAGTTCTCGGTTGAGGAACCTCTGGAGGAGATCCTGTCTCTCCGGGGTCTGGAGCCCAGAGTAGGAGGAACTTCTTAGTTGCGGCGGCTGCTGCTGCTGCTGCTGTCCATCTAGTCTCCGGGTAATAAACCTTCCTACAGATGTCCAAAGAGTCTCCGGATAATAAAGCTCCTACAGATGTCCACCGGTAGCTTTGTGAAGGTCGTGTGATGCAACGTCTCCCATGTGAGCTCCGCTCCCTGAAGGTTTTCTCCCCCGTCGGACGAACGAACAGAGAGTCGCTGCACTGCTGGTGAGTCGCACTCTTCGCCCGGGACCTTCTCACTGTGGAGGGATAACTGCTGCTGGAGGAGGAGGAGCTGCTGGAGGGGGAGGAGCTGCTGGAGGAAGAGGAGGAGCCTGGGTCCTGCAGTCAAACTCCAACTAGTATCAACGTCACGCTGTGTGTGTGTGTGTGTGTGTGTGTGTGTGTGTGTGTGTGTGTGTGTGTGTGTGTGTGTGTGTGTGTGTGTGTGTGTGTGTGTGTGTGTGTGTGTGTGTGTGTGCGTGTGTGCGTGTGTGTGTGTGTGTGTGTGGGGTATGTAGATCTAATGTCTGCAACGCTCCGTATGACTATATATATATTTAATCAATTGTTTACATATTTATTACTAAGATACCTGTTTACTGTACCTGCAATATATATTTAAATATGTTGACAGAACTGCTCATACTCCTGTATATATATATACATTTATACTTGCCATACATTTGTATATGCTCACTTGTATATACATTTACATCTATATATTTGTATCCTGATTTCAATAACTGCATACCCCTGATCACTATGTTAAATTATCACTTACCTGTATATACATATACCTATTATTATGCTCATATCACATTTATACCTAGACTGTCTTTTAACTTGTACATTTAAACTGTAAATGATATTATATTACCATGCACTTTACTGCAACATTTGCACTCTGGTTAGATGCTAAATTATTTTCGCTGTACTGTACTTGTGCTATGCAATGACAATAAATGTGAATCTAATCGATATGTTTATGTATAAATAATATTCAATATTAACTAAATAATATCCATAATTCATAAATAAAACAGAAATAATGTCTAAAGAATCATATCCATGAAGTATCTCCTGTATATATATATATATATATATATATATATATTTGCCTATTATTATGCTCATATCCCACTTATTATACTCTTTTAACCTGTACATTTACATTACATTGTTAATATGAACACTTGTGAACTGCTGTATTTTTATGTTTGCGTACCCCAGCGTTATGCTATTGTCTGCTTCAACTAATGTACACCTTGTAAGTCGCTTTGGATAAAAGTGTCTGCCAAATGCCCTAAATGTAAATGTAAATGTAAATTTAAACTGTAAATTAAATTACCATGCACTTTACTGCAACATTTGCACTCTGGTTAGATGCTAAATTATTTTTATTAATTTTTACTTGTGCTGTGCAATGACAATAAATGTTAATCTAATCTAATCTAAGATTGAGAGAGAGAGAGAGAGAGAGAGAGAGAGAGAGAGAGGAGGGTGGTGCTTTAATTGTTATTATTATTATTATTATTATTATTATTATATTATTATTATTATTATTATTATTATTATTATTATTAATAATAATTATTATTGTTATATAATTATTGTTAAGTTTCCCTCCTCTCTATCCCTTCCCTTTTCCCCCCTATAACAGAGAGGAACTGAAAGCTGCTGGGATGTCCCTCCATCTCCCCCTATAACAGAGAGAAACTGAAAGCTGCTGGGATGTCCCTCCATCTCCCCCTATAACAGAGAGGAACTGAAAGCTGCTGGGATGTCCCTCCATCTCCCCCTATAACAGAGAGAAACTGAAAGCTGCTGGGATGTCCCTCCATCTCCCCCTATAACAGAGAGGAACTGAAAGCTGCTGGGATGTCCCTCCATCTCCCCCTATAACAGAGAGGAACTGAAAGCTGCTGGGATGTCCCTCCATCTCCCCCTATAACAGAGAGAAAGTTAAAGTTGCAGGGATGTCCTCCCCCTTCCCTCTGTACAAGACAGGAAGTTGAAAGGTACTGGCTGCAGGATGTGATAAGACCTCCCTCTTGTGGACATAATGACCTCTTCATGGCTCCCTTCTGCATGTCAGTTTTTTCCAAATGTATACAAATTTTCTGTCTCGTATATCATCGCATATATCCTCGTGAATCCTCACTACGATGATGTTGAAGTTCAAGATTTAGATAAACGAAAACCATTGTCTGAATCAGAGAGAACGCATTTGGTTGACCAATGAACAAGCTCACAGGTGAAGAACAGAAGAAAATGGACATTAATTTGACATCAGCTTCTTTACACAGGGTAGGAATTCATGTCACTTCAAAACGTGACCAATTTCGAGTCTGATTTAGCAAACAAACATCTGATTTGGGTGTCGGTGAAAGAGAAGGTGGAGAGTAGAGAGACTTGCTTGTGTGTTCAAGTCTCCACAAAGACAGCAGGGAAACTGAACTGGGACCAATACACCCCCCAAACAGGGATGTTACTATTTTTGTTTAAGTTTCTCTACTCTTAAGTTACTGTTTTAGTCTTCATCCTTTTTTTTGGGATATTTTTAAATAAAGCTGCAATCAGCCCACTTTGTTTTGATTGAGTCTCAAGGTTCTCATGTTTTGTGATCCAGGACCCAAACGAGTTAGAACCATGGGACTCAATCAACACAAAACTTGAGGAGACCTGCTCCGACATCGGGGGCCAAACATTCACTAGACTACACCTGCATCTGGCAACCCTCTGGTAAACGTGGTGGGACAGTGTGACTACCATGTGACTGCCATGTGACTACCATGTGACTGCTAACGCTTTGACGCTTCATGCTCATGAGGGCAGAACCCGCGAGGACACCCCAACCCAGTGAGGCTAATTTACAGAGGCTAGTTAACAGAGACTAGTTAACAGAGACTAGTTAAGAGACTAGTTAGCATAGGCTAGTTAACAGAGACTAGGCTATAGAGCGACCGGGCGGTGCAGCTTTGAGTCATGGTCCAAACACTAAGTGTCTAAGCCAACGTTCTCTACGTCTTGCTCACTTAACTTCTAGACATCGGGCAGACATCAGCGAGATGTGTGTGCATTATCTGAGTCTGAAATGCATAAACTGTCACAGTCTGCATTGCAATCACCCCGCTTCCACCGCACTCTACCAGATAGCCACGCCCCCCTCATCAGTTGTTGCCCGCAGCTGCAGGTCATTGCCAATCAGGACAGTATTTTTGTCTCCTTTGTTCACTCACTCTTGGCCAGATTGTTAGTTGACTCATGCAAGATTCACCAGCATTTACTGCCGGACCCATTTCCGGTTGACGACCCTGCCTGCCTCTGACCTGCCTGTCCCGCCTGTTTCTTGACCCTGCCTGCCTTGGACCTGCCTTTCTTGCTTCCTTCTGGTTCGATCGTTTGGACATTGTTCTGGATATTATGCTTCGCCTTGTACCCGCTCACCTGTGGTTATGAAAGTCATTACCGACTGTTCCTGGTTTCCCATGTGCTGCATTTGGGTACTAACTCGACTCGTGACATATTTAAAATGGAAATTAATGTTATTTTTGTGGGAATATACTTTATACATTCATGAAATGATTTGTAATGTATGTGGTTATCTTTTAAATTGGCGTAAGCCAACCATGAACAGCAACGTGGCTCAAAGTCATTGTTTTGTACAGAACGCAAAGTAAGAGAAAGATGCTCAGCCAAGCCTTGTTGTCGACTTGAATTAAAATACAAATGTTCAGTATTTGACCTTCCTATTTGCAGGATTAACTCTGATGCCACTGTGGTTAAGGGCTTGTTATTTTTGATGTTATTCAATATTGTATATATATATTGTTGAATGTTCTCATAAAGTACCTCACGACTGCACCTGGGACTTTAGAGGAACTGGAATGTTCACTTGAGTGTGAAGGTGCCAGGTGTGTAAATTAATTCTTAAATCACACTGTTTAAGTATTGCCATTGAGAATGTGATCAAAAGGTGCCTGCCTGCCTGAATATACCACACTACACATTAAGACGGATCTCTTCATGTGTCAAGGCTACATTAATCACTTACATGCATTATGTTTTACATTACACTGCCGCCAAGCCCACGTGTTTAAGTGACAGACTAAATGTGGAGGATTGAATCCTCTTTATTGGTCACATACATGCACACACAGTGAAGTTAGTTGCTCTGCATTTAACCCATCTTAGTATTAGGAGCAGCGAGTAGCTATTGTATATACAGCGCCCGGGGAGCAGTGTAGGGGTCTGGTGCCTTGCTCAAGGGGCACCCCCCCGGCAGTGCCCAGGTGTTTCACGACCTTTCGGTTCCACTTGAGTGTAGATCTTCCACTTCCATATCTGCGTTGGCAGCACCTGCTTTCCAAGCCGTCTGAAGGGCCTCTATCACCACCAGGTGTGTTGTAGCCATTAGAAGACTCTTCTAAATGGACCTCGTCAGAGTCCACCAGTGGATTTTAAACGGCTTGTAATGGCTGATCAACATCTGGTCATCCGGTGGTAAAATAACAGCCCTTGAAAGGGCTGGCCCCACAGGATAAGATAAAGATAAAGGTAAGTATAAATGTTTATCTTTGTCGTTCTGGACCGTTGGCGGTGGGGGCGCTGCCATCCAGATATAATTTACAGGACGATATTTTTAAATCTTTATCTTTATCTAATCCTGTGGGGCATTTAAGTGTTAAAAGGGAAACTATATGCGTATATATGATAATATATAATATATCCATGTTTATCCAATAAATAAAACATACATTACATTTAGATCAAAAGGCCATCTAAGGAAGGAAGGAAGGATTGATGTTTCAAAATAAAAGCTTTATAAACAACAGAGTATATACGTATGAGTATATCCAAGTATAACTCTTATACTTATAACTCTTATAAGTAAATTCTGTCACTGAAGCTCCTTAGTCTATCTTCCTTGTATTGTGGAGATCATTCATGAGCCACTGGGCTGAAAGATGAGTCATTATAACAGCGACGTTAGCATAAAGGAGACAAAGTTAGTTCATATCAAAGTGAACTTTCATACATTAGTAAGCTCCACACGTCCCCTGACTGACATGCTGTCTCCTTCATGTATAAGGGTGTATATATCTACGGTATCACGTCAAGCACACAGTCTGTCACACCGTCTATTTTCAGCCTAAGTAAGTGTTTGTTCACCACTAGTCTTTCCATCGTTCATGTATGGAGATGATGTTAGGTGTTACGTAAGCAACCGCTGACCCTGGACTGTAGCAGTTGCTAGGATGTCATCATCCTGGCTTTAAAACAATACTAAACCAAATGGAATTCATGTGGTGCAGTCGGCAAAGGGCCCTGTTCAGACCTGTCATAGACACTAAGTGAGAATCACACCTGGTCTAAATAAGCATCTCCATACAGTTCCCCCTAGCCTAGACCGAGTCCCTCAATGTGGTCTGGACCCCCGCAAGAAACAGCAACCAGTACCATAACCTCACGGACTCAACCAGTGCCACAACCTCACTAACTGACGATAAGAACACAAATCAACTTTAAAGGAAGGTTGTCCTATACACCATTCATGTGGTTAGGGTTAGGGTTAGAGGATTAAAGTTAGGGTTAGATGGTTAAAGTTAGGGTTTGAGGGTTAAAGTTAGGGTTAAGATTTTGGTTAGGTTTAGGGTTTAAGGCTAACTGTATGCTAACAGATGTTTATTTCCATTTTCAGTAGTTCAGCTTGCTGGGTACGGGTTGAGGGTGAGGATGAAGAAGAGACCTCCTGGGCACAGTGCTTAAACCTGCATGTAGTGGAGAGGACCACCTGCTGGGTCCTCCAACATTAGCACTTCATAATGGGCTCAGTTGGTGTGCTGCAGGCAAAGGCTTCTACAAAACCATTTTATGACTTGTTTCATATCACACAAATTAGAAGGCAAGGGAAGAATATATATTGTCAACTGAACTGGACTGAGGTTCAGAATATAGGGCCTATATTCTGAACCTCATAGTCCAATTTTAATAAAACAAGACATATGGCTCTATATTCTGAACTTCATAATCGGCGCTTTGAATGTTGGCACAAAAGTGGAATTCAATTATCTATCCATTCAGTTCAGTTAAATAAAACAAACAACGATAATTGTTTGTATAGCTCAGTGTTTGCTTTACATTGTGTTTATTTGCTATTTAACTATTTAAGTATTTTTTGGTTTGTGATTTAATTAGTAATTTAGCAGATGGAACAGTGAACTCAGATCCAGGTCATTAAGGAGCTGGGGGCCTACAGGTCGTGGTTAGGTGGCATCTTGCTCTAGGACCCTACAGGTAGGGGTTAGGGGACATCTTGCTCTAGGACCCTACAGGTAGGGGTTAGGAGACATCTTGCTCTAGGATGCCACAGGTAGGGGTTAGGGGACATCTTGCTCTATGATGCCACAGGTAGGGGTTAGGGGACATCTTGCCCTAGGATGCGAGAGGTAGGGGTTAGGGGACATCTTGCTCTAGGATGATAGAGGTAGGGGTTAGGGGACATCATGCTTTAGGATGCTAGAGGTAGGGGTTAGGGGACATATTTCTCTAGGATGCTAGAAGAAGGGGTTAGGGCTCATATTGCTCTAGGATGCTACATGTAGGGGTTAAGGGCCATATTGCTCTAGGATGCTACATGTAGGGGTTAGGGGACATTTTTCTCTAGGATTCTACAGGTAGGGGTTAGGGGAGATCTTGCTCTAGGATGCTACAGATAGGAGTTAGGGGACATCTTGCTCTAGGTTGCTACAGGTAGGGGTTAGGGGACATTTTTCTCTCGGATTCTACAGGTAGTGGTTAGGGGGCGTCTTGCTCTAAGATGCTACAGTTAGACTGCAGACATTTGAGGTGGAAACCAGCATCTTGTCAGCCTGTTAACCCTCTCAGTCTTGTCAATACACCTTCCACCGTGAAGTCAATTCAAAGCTGTTCCCTCGTAGCAATGCGCACATCTGTTTGATGATAGATGGTCGGTTCCTAAATAAATATCACAATAAATACTACAATAAATACCAAAATAACTACCAGAATAAATACCTTACCTTACATTTAGAATTCTTAAGAATATCCCCTTCCCTGAATTAATTAAATGGAGAGTGAATTGAATCTCACTTTTGAGCCAACAGTCAAGGCCCCAGTTAAGTGCCGCCCTCAGAGCTTCACACATTGGAAGGAAATGGAAAAAAAGTTTAATATATTTGCCTTTCTTTTCTCGTCCTTTAAAAACCATGAGGTAGTATAGGACCGGGTGAGACAAGCTGATGAGGTTAGAGCAGGTCAGACAAGCTGATGAGGTCAGACCAGGTGAGAAAAGATCAGACCAGGTGAGACATGTGGATGAGGTAGGATCAGGTCAGACCAGGTGTGACCAGATCAGAATAGGTAATGCCAGGTGAGCAGGTAACCAGATGACCAGGTCATACCATGTATGACCAGGTACCCAAGTGAATAACTGACCAGGTAACCAGGTAAGACCATGTAACTAAGTGAGACCAGGTAACCAGATCAGAATAGGTAATGCCATGTGACCAGGTCAGCCTAGGTAACCAGGTGAGACTTGGTTACCAGGTGAGACCAGGTAACCAGGTCATACCATGTAACCAGGTGAGACCAGGTTACCAGGTGAGACCAGATGAGACCTGGTGAGACCAGGTAACAAGGTCAGACCAGCTGATCCTGTGACACCACAGTGAGAGCAGCGGTTCAGAGATAATAGTGACCCACTAGTGACCATGCAGCCTCAAATGGTTTCATCAATCATGTATTTATTTATCTTGATGCACCTGCAGGCGTACCTTCTGCCTCAGCACCAACATGTCAACCAGCGAGGAATTCTTAGTGTCTTAATGAGTTGGCAGAAAAAAATAATAACCAGTTGTTATTTACATTATATCTCAAGATCATCCTCCATTTTGGATACTGAGCCTGTCTTTCCATGGTTACCTGCACAACACAATACAAGACGTTTTAAAAGCAAGATGGTGACTGAGGAAGCATGTGGTGGAAACTCTGTCTTCTCTCCTAGAACAGAACATAGCTGAGCGTGACTTTCTGCTGTGAGCCTCATATACAGGACCACCCTCTAGCCTGTTGTTGAGGAAAGTGTGGATCTATCGGTGTGTGCAACAATAACAAATACTCTTGACTTTGTTTACTTGTCCATACACCTCAAATTGTATTGCATGCAGTACCTAGACATACCTTTGTTACATTGTATTGTACAACAACAACAAATCGTGAGGATTGAATCCTCTTTATTGGTCACATACATGAAGACATACAGTGAAACGTGTTCTCTGCATTTAACCCATCCTAGTATTAGGAGCATTATGATCACTAGAGTGTGTTTCTGTAGTATGCTGATAATAATTTCACTGTACAGAATGACCATAGGGATCGTTCACATCGTATGTCAGCAACTTTTTGGTCATTTTAGACCCCCCCCCCCCTCTGCTGACGTCCACATTGCCCCAGACCCCCCCCCCCCCCCCCCCCCCCTTAATTTGCAAACAATCTTTCGAATTTTGTGTTTTTATTTTAATTAGATTTTTGGACTGTTTTGGTTTTATTAGACATTGAAACAATTGGTTAAACAGTTGTAAGAATTCAAAAGTGAATTGAATATCAATTGTAAGATAATAATTTAATCGGTTAGCAATACAATTAATGATTACATTTAAAACAATTTAACGTCAAGTTTTGAATACCTGAATAGCTGTACATTGTATATTATACCGTTCACATGTCACATGAAGTAACAATTAATAATTGAATACTCAAACTTATTATTATTGTTCCCAGATCTATAGCCGAGTGTCTTAATAAAATCAAAACGCTGTTGGAGTCTATGGTTTCCTGGTCTGTGCCGTCCTCTGCTTCCGACTCGTAGCCCAGATTAAATCAGCATCAGCATCTGATGAGGAGTCCTCTAGCCCGGTGCAGACGGGAGTGTGAGACTTCAACGCTACCAGCGTAGGATAATATAAACCACAGAACTTGCAGATTCTTCGGGCTAGTTCAGTTAGTCTCGATTGATGTTTTATTCTGTTCATTTTCGGGCAGTATGTATCGAATACTTCAGTGTTGGAGATCTTACTCAGCCACAGGTTCTGAAACAAGGTACCAAACTACCCTTCCCTGCTCACCGCTGGTCCGCGCTGAGCAGTCTTCAGGGGTATAGGAGGAGGTAGAAACCGACTACCAAGGAGGGTTTGGTAGTCGGTTCAGTAAAGAGCTCTTTGATTTGGTTGCTTTCACCCACAGTTTCTTTAGCTCCTCGTCATAGTTCTTATTCGATTTCTTCTTAATCTCTGACCATAGCGCATTGATTTCACGCTGAACTGTAGAAGTCTTAGACTTCTCCGGGAAAGCATCAAACCCAGCAAGGTACAAGACGTGTTATTTATCGCCAGACATCAGACAGTTTTAGTTTCAAGTATCAAATTACCCAGCTGTGTTTAGGTGGGAAGCTAAACACAAGAGAGCACGTGACTCGCGGCACCGTCAGTACGTGCATGTTAGGTACTTGGCACGTACGCAGACTTCCTGTCCCGTTCCCACGAGATCTTTTGTATTAAATTATTTTGTTTTTCAGTCAATTTCTGAAGATTTCTGCTTGAATTGTTTTGCTGACGTCAGCAAAGCTTCGACCCCCCCCCCCCTGCTGCTGCTGACTTAATATGTGAACATTGAACGTTCCCATATTATTTAAAAACACTTTGACCTGCAAATACCCCTTCGAATAAGCCTTTGTTGTACCAAAGGCTTTCCATTTAACAGTAAAGATTAAAAACGGTGGTTTATCCCTGCAAGATGATGACCAGATTCAGTTTTGCTGATTAGATGATTCATTTAATGTTGGTTTTATGTTAACCTCATTGGTTAAATCTAATACAGTATGATTAGAGTGTGTGATTAGAGCATATTTAAGGGATTCCCTAATTATGAATTTAGTGAACATTTTAATTGGTAACTTTGGCTGATTAAAGATAGTATAGATAATCGTATGTGTCTTGAAATTCTCATAAAAAAACTGCCTTATAGTTCACTCCTAAAAGGGAGAAGTAAAACTTTCCTCTTTGTCTGCCTGGAGTGAAAAAGGATACTCTGTGTGTGTTTTGTTATCTGCAGTATCTATTACAGTAGAAGAGGCGCATGTTGAGTGATGTCCTGACACTTCATCTGAGCCCTTCTGAGTCATTTGGAGTCACTGTGTGCCACCTGATAAACAGAACAATCTCTAGGTACACTAAACGGTTCCTCCTTGACACAGCCAGACACAAACCTTCTCCTCCGCTTCCATTATGCACTTAACTCGCTCACTGGAGGAAATGAAAGTGCTGAGCTAGAGATCGGAGAGGCGAGGGAAGACAGACCTAGCCTCAGGGGAAAGGCCGCTATCTGTAAATCTCTTATTTCACTCATGTCCTTCAAAGGAAACACCTCCCCCCCCCCCCCATTGGCTCTGTTCCAATGGGTGGCCGGTGACAGACTACCTGGCTGAAGGATACAACTCTGGACAACAGCTTCCACTAAAGGCGTGAGAGCAGTCGGTGTTAAACGTGATCTGATATCCTTATCTTTAGCCCTCTGTGGATAGTCACAGTCTGCCCTGTGACTCTACGCAGAGTCTTCTTGTGAAGGACGTTGTTGTGTATTGTCAGTTTCATTTATTTTTCTGCAGAATTACAACCAAAGCCGAAACCAAAACCAATCCTGCTTAGCGTGTTAATTTAGGTATCCAGTGCCTCAACCACATCAGGGGTGGCGGGGGTGGGGGTGTTGTCACTGGGTGTTGTGATAAAGCTGGCTTAATGTGAGCCTTAGTCTGCAGTATCTTAAGATAGCGCCCTGCGGGCTGCCTGCTGACGATAAGGTGCAATCTGATTTGGAGAGATGAAGCGTGTGCAGGGAATTTAACTTGTGTCAGGCTATAAAAAAAAGATAAAAAGCAGTCAACAGCTCCCAGATGAAGAAGTCCTCACCTTCTCCAGTCAAAGAGACTCACGGCGTCTCTGTCAGCGGGCCAACAGGACACCTCTGAATGTCTATCTGACTGTCTGTTAGCAAAATAAGTCAAAAAGTTCTGTGTAGAATGTGACAAAACTTGGTGGTTAGACTACTTATGGGCCAAGGAACAGTTTATTTGATTTTTTGGCGCAGCTCGGGATCCCAATCGGGATCCAGGAGATGTTTTAGTGTGGTGGAGGCATGGGGACTGGGTACTGTTGTCTTCCCTGACTTTCAAGAATACTCCCTCGATGTGTCAGGGGGGCAAGGGGGGAAATCTAGTTCCTCTCCTGGTCTCACCTGGAGATCTAGTTCCTCTCCTGGTCTCAGCTGGAGATCTAGTTTCACTCCTGGTCTCACCTGGAGATCTAGTTCCTCTCCTGGTATCACCTGGAGATCTAGTTCCTCTCCTGGTATCACCTGGAGATATAGTTCCTCTCCTGGTATCACCTGGAGATCTAGTTCCTCTCCTGGTATCACCTGGAGATCTAGTTACTCTCCTGGTATCACCTGGAGATCTAGTTCCTCTCCTGGTATCACCTGGAGATCTAGTTCCTCTCCTGGTCTCACCTGGAGATCTAGTTTTTCTCCTGGTATCACCTGGAGATCTAGTCGCTCTCCTGGTCTCACCTGGAGATCTAGTTCCTCTCCTGGTATCACCTGGAGATCTAGTTCCTCTCCTGGTATCACCTGGAGATCTAGTTACTCTTCTGGTATCACCTGGAGATCTAGTCGCTCTCCTGGTCTCACCTGGAGATCTATTTCCTCTCCTGGTATCACCTGGAGATCTAGTTCCTCTCCTGGTATCACCTGGAGATCTAGTTCCTCTCCTGGTCTCACCTGGAGATCTAGTTTCACTCCTGGTCTCACCTGGAGATCTAGTTCCTCTCCTGGTATCACCTGGAGATCTAGTTCCTCTCCTGGTCTCACCTGGAGATCTAGTTCCTCTCCTGGTATCACCTGGAGATCTAGTTCCTCTCCTGGTCTCACCTGGAGATCTAGTTCCTCTCCTGGTATCACCTGGAGATCTAGTTCCTCTCCTGGTATCACCTGGAGATCTAGTCGCTCTCCTGGTCTCACCTGGAGATCTAGTTCCTCTCCTGGTCTCACCTGGAGATCTAGTTCCTCTCCTGGTATCACCTGGAGATCTAGTTCCTCTCCTGGTCTCACCTGGAGATCTAGTTCCTCTCCTGGTCTCACCTGGAGATCTAATTCCTCTCCTGGTATCACCTGGAGATCTAGTTCCTCTCCTGGTATCACCTGGAGATCTAGTCACTCTCCTGGTATCACCTGGAGATCTAGTTTCTCTCCTGGTATCACCTGGAGATCTAGTCGCTCTCCTGGTATCACCTGGAGATCTAGTCCCTCTCCTGGTATCACCTGGAGATCTAGTTCCTCTCCTGGTATCACCTGGAGATATAGTTTCCTTTCCTGGTATCACCTGGAGATATAGTTCCTCTCCTGGTATCACCTGGAGATATAGTTCCTCTCCTGGTATCACCTGGAGATATAGTTCCTGTCTTGGTCTTACCTGTCTTATTAGTTGTTTATACGTGAGATATATTCATCTCATTCAACTTGTTTTTGCCAGGAAAGCAACATTTCCAGAGTAAGATAAGTTATTCCTGTAGGAATAAGATAACTCAAATAGATCAACAGGATGTGTTTTGTCGGAGCTCAGGATGATAAGGTTGACAAAAGTCTTCCTCTGGGGTCTGAAATGTGCTGATCCAGCCTGGACCTGCAAAACAATACAAAGGAACTAAATGTTATTAAACTTCCCTGAAACGTGTTGTTCAGAGAGGAAGAGTTACGGATCACTGCGTGATAGCGCTGTGTTTTCCCCGCCAACATGCTCTCCCTTAACATTCATCTTAGTTAAGCAGACCAAAGTAATCGTAAAGTGTGACAAATGTGGGCTAATATGATCAATGGGACATGTTGCTGGCGCTGCAGCCTTTATTGATTGGCTTGTTTTAGGCTAATCTAACAACGCATTGGAAAAAGAGGAAAAAAGAGAAATCGCTGAATAGTTTCCTTGACTGTAAACTGCTAAAAATGTGTAGGCTAATCAGAATATATGAAGAGTAAACAGGAACGGTGAACTTTAGCTCATGGGGACTTCACAAAAGTCAAGTTTTAACAGAATCCTTTTAGCATTAGTAACGTGTTTTTTCATTGGACTTTGTTAAAAAAAAAGTCTAATTATTTTGTACATTTATTATTCTATTGTTATACATTCAACTAAAAGCATCACTTAAAAATCTACAAGTAGAACACTATCTTTTAAAGACACACGGTACATTGTTACATATGGTGTATCTGTAAATATAGAGCAGGCTGTACATCTGTAGAGGGATAGAGCATGCTACATGCTCTCTCCGCGTGGCTCTCGGAAATCAACTGAATCATCATTTTTTCTTTCTTTGCGGTTCAACATTTGGTATTTTTTTTTCCATTTTCATATCGGGCACTTTGTTAGTAGTACGAGGTCAACACTTTAATGTGTCTCCAGTCCTCATGGATATCATATGGTGTTTTATGAGAACGTCTCTTATGCTCTTTTCTTCCAAAGGCCTTTATACAAAATGCGTTAATATTAAACATAGATAGCTCTCGCTTCCAGGAAACGGGTTCTTATGAATTAATCCTTCCTCTAAGAAAACACTAAATATGTAAACAACCACTAACAACAAATAAATCTTCTTGGTTGTGAATGCTTGTGTGTTACTGTTGAAACTTATTATTCTATTTAAACACGTAGCTTTACAATGGAAGTCATTTTCATGAGACGACTTCACACCTCACAACACTTAAACTTTATTAGAACATGTAAGAAATCATCACATTTAGACCTTTATAGCTTTTATCCAAACAGATATTCCATAAACTTTATACCTCCAAGATAAACTAGGAGATAAACTAGGAGATAAACTCCTAGATTATTTCCTAGTTTATCTCTCTCCATCTCTCAGTGATTCAATGGCTACCCACCCTTTTTTTTTCAAGGCTACCCACGCCTTCTCTCTCTGTCTCACCCTCCTCTCTCTGTCTCACCCTCCTCTCTCTGTCTCACCATCCTCTCTCTGTCTCACCCCCCTTTCTCTCTGTCTCACCCTCCTCTCACTGTCTCACCCTCCTCTCTCTGTCTTACCCTCCTCTCTCTGTATCACCCTCCCTTTCCCTACCTGTCTCTCCCTCTCCTCTCTCCATCTCACCCCCCTCTCTCTGTCTCACCCTCCTCTCTCATCCCACCCTCCTTTCTCTGTCTCACCTCTCCTCTCTACATCTCACCCTCCTCTCTCTGTCTCACCCCCCTTTCTCTCTGTCTCACCCTCCTCTCTCTGTCTCACCCTCCTCTCTCCAGCTAACCCATCCTCTCACTGTCTCACCTCTCCTCTCTACATCTCACCCTCCTCTCTCTGTCTCACCCCCCTTTCTCTCTGTCTCACCCTCCTCTCTCTGTCTCACCCTCCTCTCTCCATCTAACCCATCCTCTCACTGTCTCACCCTCTTCTCTCTGTCTTACCCTCCTCTCTCTGTATCACCCTCCCTTTCCCTACCTGTCTCTCCCTCTCTCTCCCTCTTTCCCTCTCTCCATCTCTCTTTTCGAGAGGGTCCTCCATCACAGTTTGACAACACTGACTCTCAGTGGACAGATTGCTACCGCTAACGCTAGCACTAGCGCTGCTGTCAGACAGGGGAGGCGTTCATGACTGATTACGTTTGCACAACACTTCCAAAACCAACTGGCAATAATATGGAATTAAATATCGAAATAAATATGAATCACACTTTATAGTTTTGTTGTCCAACAAAATTGCTTGGCAAAAAAGTTCAGCATTTCTCACAACCAATAAAAACCCTTGAAATTAAACAAAAGGAGACTGTTAGATAGATTCTCTCTCTCTCTCTCTCTCTCTCTCTCTCTCTCTCTCTCTCTCTCTCTCTCTCTCTCTCTCTCTCTCTCTCTCTCTCTCTCTCTCTTTCTCTCTCTCTCTCTCTCTCTGTCTGTCTGTCTGTCTGTCTGTCTGTCTGTCTGTCTGTCTGTCTGTCTGTCTGTCTGTCTGTTCCGCATGTCTGTCTGTCACTCTATCACTCTATCATTCTATATGTCTATCAGAACCAGACCATCAACACTGTTCTGATCACACTAGAAGAAGATGAACACGCGGAACAGTACCAGAATAAATAAATGGCCTCAACAGAGAACAGAGAGGGAGAAGGGGATGGAGAGAGAGAGAGAGAAAGAGAAAGAAGGAGAGGGAGGGAGAGGGAGGGAGAGGGAGGGAGAGGGAGAGGGAGGGAGGGAGAGAGAGGGAGAGAGAAAGAGTGAGAGAGAATGGAAGGAAGGGGAAGGGAGAGGGATGGTGGAGGGACAGATGGGGAGGCAGAGGGAGGAGAGAGAGAGAGAGAGAGAGAGAGAGAGAGAGAGAGAGAGAGAGAGAGAGAGAGAGAGAGAGAGAGAGAGAGAGAGAGAGAGAGAGAGAGAGAGGGAGAGAGAGGTGGGGAGGGGGGGTATGGTTGTTTTGGTTGTTTCTGGTGAAATGTCAAAGCGTCGAGCGTCAAGTCCCAGCCAGCTGGCAGTGGAGACTGGGACACATCCCAGTGGTGGAGTTAGCTGCTCCCCCCTCTCTCTCTCCCCCCCTCTCCCCCCCTCTCCCCTCTCATCTCCTCCTGTGTTGGCAGTGACCTCTCTCCACATCACTACGCTCCACAGATTCACTTTTGAAAATAGCAGTGTGGTTTCTGATCCGTCTCTCTCTCTCTCTCTCTCTCTCTCTCTCTCTCTCTCTCTCTCTCTCTCTCTCTCTCTCTCTCTGACCACAACAACACCAACCATGGTCTTCCCGTGGTGCTGAGATTAGAGTAAACAATAATAACCATAAATAAATACAGAAACACATGAATAATAAACAAAGACACCAGGGGCCGGTGGGCGGAGGGGGGGGGGGGGGGGCAGGGAGGGTCTGTGTGTGTGTGTGTGTGTGTGTGTGTGTGTGTGTGTGTGTGTGTGTGTGTGTGTGTGTGTGTGTGTGTGTGTGTGTGTGTGTGTGTGTGTGTGTGTGTGTGTGTGTGTGCATGGGGGGGGGGGGGGGGGGGGGGCAGGGGGCAGTGCTCTGCGTAGTCATGGTCGGTAAATAACAAATAGCTGGCAGTCACGATAACAACGACTGGCCGGACATTGAAGAGACCAAAGTCAACCACCAATCTGTTACTCTTCACCCCGTTAAGAACAAAGTCTGTTACTCTTCACCCCATTAAGAACAAAGTCTGTTACTCTTCACCCCATTAAGAACAAACAGTCTGTTACTCTTCACCCCATTAAGAACAAACAGTCTGTTACTCTCCACCCCATTAAGAACAAACAGTCTGTTACTCTCCACCCCATTAAGAACAAACAGTCTGTTACTCTTCACCCCGTTAAGAACAAAGTCTGTTACTCTTCACCCCATTAAGAACAAAGTCTGTTACTCTTCACCCCATTAAGAACAAACAGTCTGTTACTCTCCACCCCATTAAGAACAAACAGTCTGTTACTCTTCACCCCGTTAAGAACAAACAGTCTGTTACTCTTCACCCCATTAAGAACAAACAGTCTGTTACTCTTCACCCCATTAAGAACAAACAGTCTGTTACTCTTCACCCCATTAAGAACAAACAGTCTGTTACTCTTCACCCCATTAAGAACAAACAGTCTGTTACTCTTCACCCCATTAAGAACAAACAGTCTGTTACTCTTCACCCCGTTAAGAACAAACAGTCTGTTACTCTTCACCCCATTAAGAACAAACAGTCTGTTACTCTTCACCCCGTTAAGAACAAAATCTGTTACTCTTCACCCCATTAAGAACAAAGTCTGTTACTCTTCACCCCATTAAGAACAAACAGTCTGTTACTCTTCACCCCGTTAAGAACAAACAGTCTGTTACTCTCCACCCCATTAAGAACAAACAGTCTGTTACTCTTCACCCCATTAAGAACAAACCGTCTGTTACTCTTCACCCCATTAAGAACAAACAGTCTGTTACTCTTCACCCCGTTCAGAACAAACAGTCTGTTACTCTTCACCCCGTTAAGAACAAACAGTCTGTTACTCTTCACCCCGTTAAGAACAAAGTCTGTTACTCTTCACCCCATTAAGAACAAACAGTCTGTTACTCTTCACCCCATTAAGAACAAACAGTCTGTTACTCTTCACCCCATTAAGAACAAACAGTCTGTTACTCTTCACCCCATTAAGAACAAACAGCCTGTTAATAACAGAACAGTCAGAACAGAACTCATCATATACACACACATACACATCTATATATACACACATTCACCCAGAAACACATCATATACACACATACACACACACACACACACACACACACATATATACACACACAAACACACACATACACACCGTACACACAATCCAGTGGTGGCCGACAGAGTGTTGTTGCTGTTTTGAAACAGTAATTGAGACGGTGCAGATGTCGGGATCAATTTAAAAGGAAAATGCTTTTTTTTGTAAAAGGATCAAGGTCAGGTTATGATAGCGGTGTTTCATTTTCAAGTGTTGCTTTTGACTCATGAGCCAGAGCCAAATTGAGCCAGATTCCGCTAAATGTGTGTAAGCAACGGGTAAAAACTGTAATCTGGTTGAGTCTTGGGTTCAAACATGAGAGACAAGGGACCACCACAACATTGAGGGTTTTAACATCCTCCTGACTTTGGTGGTTGAATGGTTTATGGTTTATTCGGGACCAGAAAGAGAAACAACCTCGTCCTGTCACTCATCTGCTGAAGTGTTCCTCAAAGGTTATACAGGACACATACACACACACACACACACACACACACACACACACACACACACACACACACACACACACACTCACACACACTGGTTGCAACAGGGAGGTTAAGGACCCAGAGAAATAGCTGGAGGATGGCTGGTTTCAGTCTCAACTCACATTGATTGCCTCTGTGCCCTTGAGCCAAGCTCTGACCTATAACCGCTTCAGACCGGGTTGACTCTGACCCCTCTCCAGAAACAATCTGCAGCGGGGGATACAAAGTTACATAACACACATCCATATCACTTCAATCTCACATCCATATCACATCCATCTCATTCATCAGATAATAATATGTTATCATAAGTGGGGATATGTTGTTTCTTACCCATTAGAACAATAGTTTATGTCACTGAATATACCGCTTTCAATCTATCGTCCTCTTTCCCTTCCTCTTCCTCTCCTCTTCCCGGTTATCTCCCTCCCTCCTCTCCCCCATGATCCACCTCTCCTCTCTCCCTTCTCCCCCCTTATCTCCTCTTCCAATCCTCCTTTCCTCTCTCCTCCTCTACCCCTCCTCCTCTCCCTCCTATCGTCTCTCCCCCTTCCTCCTCCTCCTCCTCCTCCTCCTCCTCCTCCTCCTCCTCCTCCTCCTCCTCCTCCTCCTCCTCTCCTACTTCCTTCCCATCACTCCTCTCCTCACCTCATCCTCACCTCCTCCTCTTTAGTAGATCAATGTTTCTCCTCCACACAGGGGGGAGGGGGGTGTGGGGAGCGGAGTAATTAATCCATCTGTACAGCGGCTCTGTGAAGCATGACCCCTCGTCATGGACCCTAATCAATCCCGCCTCATCTCCTTCTCCTCCTCCTCCTCCTCCTCCTCCTCCTCTAATACTTCCCCCATCTCTCCTCCCCTCACCTCCCCCTCGCTCCTCCCGCATCCACCAGCTCATCTCTCTCTAAAGAGGAGGAAAACCGTATGTGGGAGTGGGGGGGGGGGGGTGATCATTCTGAATATGATAAGCAGGAGGATTGAGAGAGAGAGAGGGGAAGAACAGTTGACGGAAAGAACCGGTAATCCATCAGTAGGCGCCTGGACATGTTTAATTATTAGGAGCAGGACTTTATGTACAGCAGTACAAAGTTGCGCTATATTTTGTCGAGTTATCAATTCAAGAGCAGAACTGCATTTCTCCAAAATTTCACCTGTACAAAGTTTTGGTAGTCAAAGTCGGACTACCTTTTGTCGATTTGCCAAAATGACAAAAGAGGGTTGAACTTTGATCCAAAGACCAATCCCTCGACGGCCCTGGAGACGGTGGAGGTTCTGAAACACAGAGGAAGAGGAGGTGCTCGGACCAGGAGGTCTTCCTCCATTTATCAAGAGTAAGGTGCATGAAATTGGCTCTTAACCTCACAGTTAGGAGGTGTAATTAGAAATCATGCGTTTCTACCAGAGGAGGTGGTGATGGAGGAGGTGATGGAGGAGGAGGTAGTGTGGTAGGTGGTAGTGGTGGTTGTCCAAGCAGTGTGATGGACGACTTGTGTGGGGCAGGAAGGTGAGATGGCAGGAAGAGACAGAGGAGGAGGAGCAGAAGGAAGAGTGACGTGTAGGTGACAGTTCTCGTCACCACAGGAGGTGAGACAGTGAGCGAAGACATGGTGTGTGTGTGTGTGTGTGTGTGCTTGAATGTGAGTGTGAGTCTAAGTGTGAGTGTGTGTGTGTGTGTGTGTGGGGGGGGGGGGGGGGGGGGGGGGTTCATATGTGTGTTTGTGTGGGTGTGTGAGAGAGTGTGTGTGTGTGTGTGTCTGTGTGTGTTACTACAATGTGGTAAACAGAGGGTGAACAGGAGGAGAGCGAGAGGACAGGTTGGCCTAGGCTATTAATACCCGATCGCCCGGGGTCAAGGAGGAGCTCTTCAAGGTCAGACAGGTGAGACCATCTGTCAATGCTGCAGACAACATGCTCTAGTTGTTGACAGTGTCCTGTGTGTGCCCGGACCCTCTATGTACTCTATACAGATAGATACAAATATCTATCTGTAATTTTAGATAATATTCAAATGTATTGTCATTGCACAGCACAGTACAGCGAAAATAATTAAGCATCTAACCAGAGTGCAAATGTTGCAGTAAAGTGCATGATAATATATCATTTACAGTTTACAGTTGCTAAAAGTAAAGTATTCGATTCCAGCAGGAGGTTCAGAGTCCTCTGGAGGGACTAAGCTGGAGGAGCGCTTGGTTCAAAGGTCAGCTGGTTCCTGTTGGTTCAAAGGTCAGCTGGTTCCTGTTGGTTCAGAGGTCAGCTGATTCCTAGCATTCCTCACTGAGAGGACAAATGTTGAGTTTGTGAGGTCACACTGAGGCTCCACACACATCTGTACTGAATCTATATATTTATGTCATAATTGGTTCAAATATCTTGGATCCAGTTCTGGACTTCTGTTTCCCAACATGGAGGAATGGATTTGTGGATATATGAATGAATAAATCAGATCAAATGAATGAATGTCCTTTGAGGAATATGAATCACCAATTATTTTCTTTTATCTTTATCTTTTTTACTGAGTTTGAGTTACAGCCACCATCTGTACATACTTCTTAGGTCTTTATGGTTATTATTGCTATATATCACATTTTTTTATTTGAATTTGAACTTTTTATTTGTATTTATTGTGAAGCTTTACTGCTACTGTTATTGTTGTGAATAATTAATACTGCTGGAGTGAATGGGGAGTAAGCATTCCATTATACTGGTTACACAAAGAGAATAAAGAATCTGGAATCTGGAATTTTAAAGTTTATAAAGTAAAGTATTGCAACATAGCACTGTGTACTGACACGGTAGGGTGTTCATCCCCTAGCCGAAAGGTACTGGGTTCGATCCCCAATGTACACTACCAGAAGACACACCTGAGCAAGATGCCCTGACCAGGACTTCACCGTGAACCCTCTGGAGAAAGACGCGTCTCCCAATCCTGTGGATGGAGACTAGTGATGTACTCAGTCAGCCAGCCAGTCAGCCAGCCAGTCAGCCAGTCAGCCAGTCAGTCAGTCAATCAGTCAGCCAGTCAGTCAATCAGTCAGCCAGTCAGCCAGTCAGTCAATCAGTCAGTCAGCCAGTCAGTCAGTCAGCCAGTCAGCCAGCCCAGCGAGTCAGCCAGTCAGTCAGCCAGTCAGCCAGTCAGCCAGCCCAGCCAGTCAGCCAGCCAGTCTTGAGCCAGCCAGCCAGTCAGCCAGCCAGTCAGTCAGCCCAGCCAGTCAGCCAGCCAGTCAGTGAGCCAGCCAGCCAGTCAGCCAGCCAGTCAGTGAGCCAGCTAGCCAGTCAGCCAGCCAGTCAGTCAGCCAGTCAGTCAGCCAGGCCGGCCCTTCATCTGGTTCTGGATCAATGCCAAGCAGAGCTGTGAGTTCCACCACCGGGACTCCAGTGTGAAAGAGCAACAAAGGGAGAAGCTTGTGATTTGGATCTAAATATATAAATATTTATAAATAAATATACGCTCTCCCGCACCGAACCTCTTTCTAATTATATTAGGATTAATTGGCTGGTGGTGGGAGGGACTGTGGTCACCACCATGGAGACCACCACCACCGCTGGGATATCTCTCTCTCTCTCTCTCTCTCTCTCTCTCTCTCTCTCTCTCTCTCTCTCTCTCTCTCTCTCTCTCTCTCTCTCTCAGAGAGGCGGTTAATTAGTCCTGGGGTGAGGAGACACCACAGAGGGGTGATGCTGGCTCAGGGTTGCTGGACTCTTCTTGTGATGGTGCTGATGTTGACCGTATCATAGCAACATACCCCCAGTGGTCGGGATGATGTTGACAACCTCGTGGCCCAAGATAACCTCTGGAAGGACCACCTGCTGGAGGCCCATCCTGCTCAGGTGGTTCACACACCCACCCACACACACACACACACACACTGTGTATGTGCTTGTCACTGACATCTAAGCATTACACAGCGTACTGGGGGAGATGAGATCCATGCTCATTATGCTCAGTATCTGCTCCTTCCTCTAAGGTGCTCCTTCTCTACTCTCCTATCCTCCTCCCCTCCTCTCTTCTCCCACATCCCATCCTCTCCTCTACTCTCCTCCTGTGAGCCAGCCACAGGTCAACTCCTCTCTCCCCTCCTCCTCCCTCCCCTCCTCCCTCCCTCCCCTCCTCCCCTCTCCCATCCTCCTCTCTCCCCTCCTCGTATCTCACCTCCTTCTTTCTCCTGTCCTCGTCTCTCTCCTTCTCATCTCTCCCCTCCTTCCCTCTCCCCTCCTCCCACCCTCTGGGGGAGCAGGCTCCTGGCTCTGCAGGGTCCAGAACCTCAGAGCAGTTGGGTTAACATTTAAAACCTTTCAGGGCCGACCGGCTTTTCCCTGAGACGCCTGAGGAGGACTGACCGGTGCTGCTGAGACCGGTTCTTGCTTAGACAGGTGCTGGCTTAGTTCTGGCGGAATGGTCTGCAGAAGTATTTTTCAACCCTTACTTCCAATGTGTATATCAAATATAGATATCATTTTTTTCCTAAGCAGACACAAAAAAATAAAAGGTCCATTTGTTTCTGGCAGAATCCGGTTAGTTCCTGGGAGACTAAAAAATAAATTAAGTGTTTTTAGTCGTGCAGAAGAAGAGTCACAGAGGAGCATTACATACATTACAACAGAAACAGAGACAAGACTGACTCTAGAAACAGATGAGACTGACTCTAGAAACAGATGAGACTGACTCTAGAAACAGATGAGACTGACTCTAGAAACAGATGAGACTGACTATTTGCAGACAAGAATTTTCAAGTCATTTACGCTTTTGTCCAAAGTGCCTTACAGTGGTGTGTTAAACCAAGGTAGGTAAGACTCGTCACCAGAAGTCAAAAGTGCATTTCATTCCTAACACGTCTAGAACTGAAGACAAATAACAAATAAGTCGGCAAACAATAAGACAATATGTTACTAACTAACAAGCAAACAACCTACTTAGTAAGACACTAGTATGCTAGTAAAGCTAGTAAAAAGTGATAAGAGGATGCTCGGAGGAAGGATCCGGGTAGTGTTTCCTGAATAGGTGAGTTTTCAGCCTGCGGCGGAAGCTGGGCAGTGACTCTGCAGTCCTGACATCCGTGGGGAGTTCATTCAACCACTTTGGGGCCACAGGACAGAGAAGAGCCATGACCACGTAGATCGGCCGCAAGGGCCCCTAAGCGACAGCGCAAGCAGACGCCCCAAAGTAGCAGAGCGAAGTGGACGTGCTGGGACTTAGGGCTGGACCATTGCCTGGAGGTAGGAAGGAGGTAGAGTCAGTCTAAAGATGAGACTGACTCTATAAACAGATGAGACTGACTAAAACAGACAAGACTGACTAAACAGACAAGACTGATTCTATAAACAGACAAAGACTCTACGTCATACATTTTAAAGGATGACCGCCTTGTCCTTTTAAAATGTTTTACTGTCCTCCTCTCCTTTACTGTGACAATTAATTCATTTTAATGTTCATCAGAGAGAGATTCATGGCGTAGAAAACAGAGGAATTATTCAGTGTTTAAAAGTCTCCCCCTCATTTGAATCTTGATTTATGCCATCCAGTCCATTAGCTCATAAATGGAGAACGATGTATAACGTTATACAACGTTATATAAAGTCACATATAAACCATTAGGCCGGTGGTTTGTTATTTTATACACAGCAACAAGAGATAAAATATTAAATATTCATCACACAAGAAAATTCTGCGTGTAGTCCCTCTCTGAGCCTTCTGCTGATAATTCAGATGTCAAAAAGAATTACAAATAAATAAAAAGCTGTTGAAGAATATGTTTTATTATACATGTATACTATACATCTTATATATTACGATGTTCTGATGTTCTGATTCATATTGTATATTATGACATCATGATTCAAATAAAAGCTAACGGGCAGCAGTGAGATGGTGATATATCGGGGGAACATCTGTTCCTCAAGGCCACGCCTCTTCAACTGGACCACGCCCCAAGCCTTCATGACCACGCCCCAAGCCTTCATCACCACGCCCCAAGCCTTCATGACCACGCCCCAAGCCTTCATGACCACATAATAGCTCTTAGCATGTTGTATATGTTAGCAAGTATATGTCCTTAATGTTGTTAACACGCTCTTATCACAGCTACTTAAGCAGGTGACCTAGCAGTACGAAATTGTGTTATTCATCTTGTTAATATGAATACTTGTGAACTGCTGTATTTATATGTTTGCGTACCCCAGTGTTATGCTATTGTCTGCTTCAACTAATGTACACCTTGTAAGTCGCTTTGGATAAAAGCGTCTGCCAAATGCCCTAAATGTAAATGTAAATGTAAATCCCCAAGCCGTCATGACCACGCCCCAAGCCTTCATGACCACGCCCCAAGCCTTCATCACCACGCCCCCAAGCCTTCATGACCACGCCCCAAGCCTTCATGACCACGCCCCAAGCCTTCATGACCACGCCCCAAGCCTTCATGACCACACCCCCAAGCCTTCATGACCACGCCCCAAGCCTTCATGACCACGCCCCCAAGCCTTCATGACCACGCCCCCAAGCCTTCATGACCACATCCCCAAGCCTTCATGACCATGCCCCCAAGCCTTCATGACCATGCCCCAAGCCTTCATGACCACACCCCAAGCCTTCATAACCACGCCCCCAAGCCTTCATGACCACACCCCAAGCATTCATGACCACGCCCCCAAGCCTTCATGACCACATCCCCAAGCATTCATGACCATGCCCCCAAGCCTTCATGACCACGCCCCAAGCCTTCATGACCACATCCCAAGCATTCATGACCACGCCCCCAAGCCTTCATGACCACACCCCAAGCATTCATGACCACGCCCCCAAGCCTTCATGACCACGCCCACAAGCCTTCATGACCATGCCCCCAAGCCTTCATGACCACACCCCAAGCCTTCATGACCACGCCCCCAAGCCTTCATGACCATGCCCCCAAGCCTTCATGACCACGCCCCAAGCCTTCATGACCACGCCCCAAGCCTTCATGACCACACCCCAAGCATTCATGACCACGCCCCCAAGCCTTCATGACCACATCCCCAAGCCTTCATGACCACACCCCCAAGCCTTCATGACCACACCCCCAAGCCTTCATGACCACATCCCCAAACCTTCATGACCACACCCCCAAGCCTTCATGACCACGCCCCCAAGCCTTCATGACCACGCCCCCAAGCCTTCATGACCACACCCCCAAGCCTTCATGACCACATCCCCAAGCCTTCATGACCACGCCCCAAGCCTTCATGACCACACCCCAAGCATTCATGACCACGCCCCCAAGCCTTCATGACCACATCCCCAAGCCTTCATGACCACGCCCCCAAGCCTTCATGACCACACCCCCAAGCCTTCATGACCACACCCCCAAGCCTTCATGACCACATCCCCAAACCTTCATGACCACACCCCCAAGCCTTCATGACCACGCCCCCAAGCCTTCATGACCACGCCCCCAAGCCTTCATGACCACACCCCAAGCCTTCATGACCACGCCCCCAAGCCTTCATGACCACGCCCCCAAGCCTTCATGACCACGCCCCCAAGCCTTCATGACCACGCCCCCAAGCCTTCATGACCACGCCCCAAGCCCACAGCCCGACACCATGCCCTCAAAGTGCATTCCGGATTCACGAGCAAAAATGTGTGTCCTTTTAATAAATGACTGGTGTCTCATAGGGAGATCGAATACCTTTAATAAGCAGTGACTCTGAGATAGAAGCACTGAGTTGTCATGTGGGAGTGAAACTAATATCTGAAAGTAATATCTGATACTTATGGTTGAAGCTCCAACGATTTGAAGACATCTTCTCCTATTAAACTATTAACTATATAGCAGTGTCTACAGACATCCAGTTTAGCCGCAGCAAAGTGAAATATTACACAAAATAGAAAAATACGACCTGGTACGTGGTCAGCAATATATGTCTATCTCTTTCTCTATTGGTGAGGACTAACCTCCCTGAACCTGCCAACTGATTGGCCAGCTTGTTTCCATAGAAACTCTGGGTCCTCTCTAGCATCAATTAAATGGTGATATGTCTTATGCCGACAGCTTCCTCTATCGAGAACCCTGATCAACGCAACTTTAATTTTACCGGATCACAGTAATCCTGAGCTACTGAACATTATGACACATGGATCACATTTATCATGATTTTAAATTATATTCTAAATGATATTAACACATTAAAGATTCTGTCAGATGTGCTAATCAAAATGAATAACGATTGGAGGCCAAGGTTATGTCAATCTATATTCTATATACTAAATCTATATTTTAGAGAACAACCAACCCTAACATCACACACAGATGGAAAGAAGAATATTTCATAATTTAGCTAAATCAACATTTAAGAGCAAACAATTTCAATTGCTAGCCTTGGAGCATCAGATGAGTCAGTCAGAAATACAAATATATACGGTTTTCTAATTCTTGGTGATCATTTCTGGGGATTTCTCGAGATGAAAGACAGAGGTTATGGGTGAATATGAAGTATTCTGTATGTAAATCAGCTTCCACACACATCGCCTCAAACCCGACAATGGACATCTACGACCACATCTCGGTGAACGCTTCACGCCTCACTTGTCATCAAATACCTTTATGCCCATCAGGCCACCTCAGAACCCGGGCGGTCGGAGCCAGCAGTGGTTCAGGTGTGTAGCAGTGAAGCAGAACTTCAAGTACTCAAATAGAGGCAAGATGTTCACTTTCAATATGATAATGATGGGAAGGACTGATTACTATGCAAAGAAAAACAGCATATGGACCCAACGTGGAAGCCGGACTGAGGGAGTAATGTAGACAGATGGTGAACCGACTCCTGGTTTACACTCCACTACCATCCCACTGATGATATCTGACTTCTGTTTTATAGATTGGAAAATCGGACAGAAACTCGAAACCCTTAAAAATATAGCTTGGTTTGAATTTGTGTTTAATTGGTTAGCCCGATATCCGCTCTATGATGAGACATAAAGTATTAGTAAAAATGAATGCACCACTACTGGAGCAATTGGTTGATAATGACAACGTAACATAACAACTAAACATAACCGTAACAACCCTTTGTTCTGGCCGTTGTCTATCTAGTGGTTTATTTTCATGCTTCCACCAAATGAAAAGTCGACATACATAGAAAGGAAAGCCGTCCCTCGAGAGACTGCTGAGCCTTCAGGTAAAACGGCAAAGCGGTGACAAACAAAATGAAAAGACATATTTTGTGCCAAATGAAAAGCCAACGTGGCTTAGAAAGGAAGTTGATTCCCAGAGAGAGAGAGAGAGAGAGAGAGAGAGAGAGAGAGAGAGAGAGAGAGAGAGAGAGAGAGAGAGAGAGAGAGAGAGAGAGAGAGAGAGAGAGAGAGAGAGAGAGAGGAACGGTGGTGTGTAAGTCTATGTAAAGACGATGTAGTGTTCCATTGTGTAAGTACAGGTTGTAGCGACCATATATATAGTGTTCCAGAGGCTTACGTTTCCTCTTTCTTGGTGTAATTCCCCCCCCCTCCCCCACCCCTGTGTTATCTAAGTGAGGAGAGGAGCAGGGAGGCGCAGAGAGGAGCAGAGAGGAGCAGAGAGGAGCAGAGAGGAGCAGGGAGGTGCAGAGAGGAGCAGAGAGGAGCAGAGAGGAGCAGAGAGGAGCAGGGAGGTGCAGAGAGGAGCAGAGAGGAGCAGAGAGGAGCAGAGAGGAGCAGGGAGGAGCAGAGAGGAGCAGAGAGGAGCAGAGAGGAGCAGGGAGGAGCAGAGAGGAGCAGAGAGGAGCAGAGAGGAGCAGGGAGGTGCAGAGAGGAGCAGAGAGGCGCAGAGAGGCGCAGAGAGGCGCAGAGAGGAGCAGAGAGGAGCAGAGAGGAGCAGGGAGGAGCAGAGAGGAGCAGAGAGGCGCAGAGAGGAGCAGAGAGGAGCAGAGAGGAGCAGAGAGGAGCAGGGAGGCACAGAGAGGAGCAGAGAGGCGCAGAGAGGCGCAGAGAGGAGCAGAGAGGCAGCAGGATAAAGCAGGGGAACCAACAGTGTTCCATGGAGACTGACACTGTGGCAGCTCACCGTGTCAGAGGCAATTACTGGGGACCCGATGGGCCTCACTATCGCACCTCGCCCCCCTACCCCCACCACCACCTCCCTCCGCCTCCTCCACCACCTCCTCCTCCACGGGCCTCCCCCACGGTCAAGTCATGGGTAATTTTGTCACAATGACTGCTGAAGCTTCGGACCTCACCAAGAGATAACTCTTTGTGAGCCAAAAACAAATTGTGTCGGCTTTTACAAAAGTTCACGTTTGACATGCAAATGTTGGAACCCTTTTAATGTTAAGTGTTTGTTTCAATCCGACACAGCAGTTGGAGGGTTTAAACAGACGCCTGGGGGTGTTCTACGTCACCACCCATATTAATTTATTAAGTAAAGAAACGGCAGAGCCTTACTTGTAGTATGAAGGGAAGCACAGCTGTCTGCTTGTATGAGCCTATTCAGTGAGCCCTCAGCGCATGGGCTCTCCAAGAAAACCACTGGGTTCCACCTGCTTCCCCCTGGTAAGACCTGGTTCCACCTGGTTTGTTCCACCTCAATCTACCTGCTTCCCTGGTTGACCTGGTCCCACCTGGTTGGTTCCACTTGGTTCTACTTGCTTCCACCGGTTCCACTTGGTCGGTTCTACCTGCTTCAATCGTATCTATCTATCTATCTATCTATCTATCTATCTATCTATCTATCTATCTATCTATCTATCTATCTATCTATCTATCTATCTATCTATCTATCTAATCAATCAGTATCAATCAGTATCACTCCATCTAGTATCTACATATCTGTCTGTCTATCTGCCCTATCTATTTATTATCTAGATAGAGTTTCATTCTGTCTCTCTATATATTGTGGCATCACAAGGACAGGTTATAGAGGGGTGCTACATTCCCCTGGTGGACCAGCTGCAACATCCCAAAATGGCCACCGGTCCACAAACTACATCTCCAGCATACCCCACAACTCTGACAGGTGTAGGTGCTTAATCCACCTAGTTGAAGCTGCACTGGGGAGACAGACAAAAGCCCAGACTCTCAGGAGCAGAGGGGGAACCGGGGGGGGAACATGGCTGGAAGGAGCTGGAGACACTGGTAGAAAAGCCTCAAAAGAGAAGGAAAGTCTCATTTCTGATTGAGGAACTGTGCTTGGGGGAAAAGCCCTTTTGTGGTTGAAAACCAGAAAAAAAGAGAATTTTTGTTGAACCTTAAAATAACATTTTGTTTCACTTAAACATCCCAAGTTACTTGTTAACTTGTAGTGAGGAAATAAAGCCTATTTTCATTCAAACTTTACTATTTTGACCTGTTTTGCCTGGAACTCTGCACCGCCCAACACTAACCTACTGAGACGGCCTCTCATGATGTTACAATATCTTGCTATCTACCTGTCTGTCTGTCTGTCTGTCATCTGTTTGTATATATCTGTTTGTATTTATCTCTATCTGTATCTCCATCTATCATCTATCTGTCACTTATTGCTGTCTGTCTGCTCTCTGTCTTTCGGTATGTCTGCCTGTCTCTCTCTCTGTCTGTCTGTCAGTCTGTCTGTCTGTCTGTCTGTTTTTCATCTATCTGTCTGTCTGTCTGTCTGTTTGTCAGATCTCTGTCTGTCTGTCTGTCTGTCTGTATCTCTATCCACCAAAACTCTTAATGAAGTGTTCAAGTGAAGCAGCATGAGCTGTGAGGAAGTACAGATGGCCTTAGAATGAACGTTAAATTCACTGCCAGTAAAACGAATATCAGCTTCACATCTGGCAGCCAACTGAGAAACTCTATCGACACTCATCACATCCAACAGTTTTACACTGTAAATCCGGCCTTGATTTATTTTAAGCGTGAGTAGCGACATCTATTATGTACCATGTACAATCGTGTACTATGTCCGAGTATTAAAACATGAGTGGAGTTCTATCATGTGCTATCATCTCTCTGAGGGAGAACCACCCCCAAGCTGCTGTTATTTTAAATCCTAAAGTCAAAAGGGTTTTTTTAAAGACATAATGCAGATCAAAATATGTGCCAAAACAATGTGGGCCCTACAGAAGGAATATATAAATATGATATCATATATATAATGTGATATATTATATATGTAATATATATAAATGGTGACAACTGATTATTGATGTGTGTCACCGACTCCGGATGGACTGGGAACTCTCTGTGAACCGGCCTGAATTATTCATCGGCGGATAATGTTCGATAATGTTGTTAAATGACTTGATATGCCGGGGGGGTTGGGCGGCAGAGTCATCTCAGGGGCTGAGATCAGGAAGAGGCAAGAGGCATGTGTTTATTTTGCCGGGATAACGGCTGGACCGGGGGACGGTTCATATTTCATATTTCATATTCATCGGCCTGTGGTCACGTAAATACCCCAAATACAACCGATATAACTGAGGTTGAATGTGTGTGTGTGTGTGTGTGTGTGTGTGTGTGTGTGGGTGTGGGTGTGGGTGTGGGTAGGTCGGTAGGTCCGTTGGTCTGTCATACAACATGTGTGTGTTAGATAATGATCTATCATTGGTATTATTGGGGCCCAAGGGTCTGGGGAATCGAACCAACCTCACGATGACCATCCTACGTAAAGCACGTCCCACAGAGAATTGAAATGTGTCGCTTAATGAAGTCAAATAAAGAAATGGAAAACACATATTGATCGTTAGCCGCTCATTTGACACACATTTCAGATCAAACGGTCGTCGTGTTTTTAGTCATATTTAGTAATATTCAATCATATTTTGTCATATTTATTCATATTTTGTCATATTTATTCAAATTCTGTCCTACTCGGCTCCCCTTCAGGCGTTCCACATTTCATTTTGTTAGTTTAAATCCCAAAATGTAATAGTTTCAGTTCAACTCGAAGGTTGTTTGGTTTGAAGCCGCCGTATAAACTGGATGTTTCTGGTTATTTATTCATATCCAGACGAACGCTTTTCTTCAGCGGCGTTTCTAAATTGGGGTCAGGTGATATCTGTCACAGGACGGCGGCGCGCTAACAAAGTCACGCTGACATTTTGGATGGCAAGGAAGAAAGAAATAAATACAAATATTGTCTGGAGAGGAGAGGGTAGGAGAGATGAAAGAGAGGAGAGGAGGAGAGAGGGAAGGAGATAGAGGGCGGGAGGAGAGGAAAGGAGGAGAAGAGAGGAGAGAGAAGAGGGGAGGAAAGGAGAGGAGGGAGAGAAGAGGAGATAGAGGAGGGGAGAGAGAGGAGAGGGGAGGGGAGGGGAGAAGGGGAGAGAGAGGAGAAGAGGAGAGAGAGGAGAAGAGAGGGTAGAGGAAGAGAGAGGAGAGGCGGGAGAGGAGAGGGGGGGGTGGGGGGGTGAGATTACCTCGCTACTGGCTGCCTGGAGCCGGTCGGAGCATAAGATTAGCATTAGCATCTAGAGACGGTGGTTTGTAACTGTGCAGCTCTGTAGTTTTCTGTAGAAGGGGAGGAGGAGGAGGAGAAGAGGAAGAGGAGGAGATGCTCCACCCTCTTTATCCTCTCCGTCTGGTGGAGGAAGATCTCCTTACTTACAAAGCCTCTGATGATTTAGAACTCAGAATCTTATCGGAACTGTGGAAACTGGAAGTGTCTGTTCAGAGAACCTTGTTATTGAATTAGCTCTTAAAGACTCACAGACTAATTCAAAATTATGTTTGGTGACAAAGTTCTCACTATCATGAGAATGACAGCAATCGGACAAACAGTAAAACTCAGACAAACAAGGTACATCTAAATGATTCTTTGTTTGTGTTGTATTTTTCGGATGGCTCCCGCCAGCTTGTGAAAACAAAATTAATGTTTTTCACGTACGAAAGAACCAAGAACCAAGAAATCACAGTTTTCTGTCTGCAGTCTTTCCTTCCCGCTGTAAATCATCACAGGTGGAGTCTCGAAGTGAAGAACAGGAAGTGAAGCCGCACTGGAAAACCCAAAATAAATAGAGGTCAGCAAATCAGCAAACCCCTGAAGACAACGAAGAGAAAGAGAAACTTCTACAAGTTCTACAAAACAGAGAGAGAGAGAGAGAGAGAGAGAGAGAGCAGAGAGAGAGAGAGAGAGAGAGAGAGAGAGAGAGAGAGAGAGAGAGAGAGAGAGAGAGAGGACAGAGAGTCAGTGAAAGAGAGTAAGTAGTAACTTTTTAGACACAAAGCCAATAGAGACTCCTACTGCATCTCTCTCCGGCTTTAAGATCAAACCATCTATCCTCATCCCTTCTTCTCTAAGCTCTTCCCTTCTCTCTCTCTCTCTCTCTCTCTCTCTCTCTCTCTCTCTCTCTCCCTCTCTCTCTTTAGCCCTATCTCTCCCTCTATCCCTCTCTCTCAGTATCAAAGGGGCTTTATTGGTATGGGAAACACAAGTTTACATTGCCAAAGCAATCCCTCTCTGCCTGCATCTCTCTCTCTCTCTCTCTCTCTCTCTCTCTCTCTCTCTCTCTCTCTCTCTCTCTCTCTCTCTCTCTCTCTCTCTCTCTCTCTCTCTCTCTCTCTCTCTCTCTCTCTCTCTCGTATATACCTCCAAATTCCCGGAGCCAAAGGCGGCGTTACGCGAGTGTAGGGCAGCGCGAACGTCGCCGTTAATCCACGGTTTCTGGTTGGGATATATCCGAACCGACTTGGTCAGAACAACGTCATCTATGCACTTCTTGATGAACCCGGTGACTGAGGACGCGTACTCGTTGATGTTATTGTCCGAGGCAACCCGGAACATGTCCCAGTCAGCACAATCAAAATAATCCTGTAGCATAGAGTCCGATTGGTCCGACCAGCATTGAACCTCCCTCACAGCGATTGGTTGCTGCTTCAGTCTCTGCCTATAGGCGGGGAGCAGCTGGATAGAGTGGTGGTCTGATTTGCTGAACGGTGGGCGTTGGAGGGCCTTGTAGCCATCACGGTAGGGTGTGTAGCAGTGGTCGAGGATCCGCTCGCCCCGTGTGTTGCTCGTTATGTGTTGGTAGAACTTCGGGAGAACCTTCTTCAGGTTTGCCTTGTTGAAGTCCCCCGCTACGATGAAAGCAGCCTCAGGGTGTGCCGACTCCTGTTCGCTGATAGCCCGTACAGTTCCTTCAGCGCTGTGTCCGTGTTGGCTTGTGGGGGAATGTAAACAGCGGTCACGGTTACCGCTGTAAACTCCCGAGGTAGCCAGAATGGACGGCACATAAGCATCAGGTACTCCAGGTCCGGGGAACAGAAAGACTTGAGGGGATGTACTGACTTTGGTTGCACCAAGATCTGTTTATCATGAGACATACCCCCCCTCCGCGATCTTTACCGGGGAGAGCCTTTGTTCTGTCCGCCCGGTGGACGGAAAAATCCCGTCGGCTCGATAGCTGCGTCGGTAACCCCCTCCGACATCCATGTCTCCGTAAGGCAGATGATAGAGTTGTCCTTAGTTTCCCGGTGGAATTGAATACGAGCCTGTAGCTCGCTTAACTTATTGTCCAGAGACTGTACATTAGCCAGTAGAATGGTGGGTAGTGGGGGGCGATCGGATCGACATCTCAGCCTGACTAGCACGCCGGCTCGCTTCCCTCGCTTCTTCCAGCAACGCTTGCGTGTTATCGTGCCCAAGATGGTCGGAGATAATCCAACTGTGACTTTGGGCGGGACGTCCGAGTTGAAACAATGAAAAAACTCTGGTAGGCGGCTAGCGACTGTCGATCTAATCTCCAGAAGTGTGCAAAAGTCATAAGTGAATGTGCTGCTAACAGTATACCTTGTTTCTGTACAAGGATAGTCGCAATAAAAATAATAAATAACAAAAAACTGCGTCGTCACGCGGGAGTTGGCAACACGGCAGCCGTCACGTACGGTGCCTCTCCCCCCATCTCATCAGCTCTCCTTTCCCCCTTCTCTGCACATCCACCTCCTCTCTTCTCACCTCCTCCCTTCTTCTCCTCCTCCTCCTCCTCCTTCTTTTCATTACTTCCAGTGTGAAGAGGAGGATAACATGAGCTCAGCTTCCCAACCAAACAGAGAGCTTCGGTTCTCAGTGAGAATTCTCCAAATCACTTTTCATTATTCTAACATTTGACTTTACCTTCAGACAGAAGTTTCACGCCGTGGGTTTTGATTTGATCCTAACAAATCAGGGACCAACGATGCGTCGTTAAATCAAACTACGTACAATGTCTAGACATCTAAAATACCTTTATTAACCGAAGAGGTCGTATCCAATTCTACATTAGTATTCAAGCAGCCTAAACACCAAGAAGCTCATTGAGTGGAATTTGTCCGAGATTTTTATTTTTATTTTACGAAATTCTTCCGTACAGACCTGGTGTAAAACGTTTACTAATCAGGCTTTGAAATTCAGCAATAATTATTTAGAAATATTATATACAGTATATATATATATATATATATATTATAATTATTATATTAAAATATCACAAATATAACTGATTTATATCTCTACTGGTCCAGATGTTGACCACAGATCCGCTGTTCTCATGTCGGTGGTTTACATTCAACCACGGGCTGAGTGAGCTAACTTCAGAATCGCTACCCCGAGGCAGTCCCCATTGTAGCGGGGGACTTTAACCACTGCAATTTAAAAAGGGTATTACCAAAATACTATCAACACATCTCATGTCCGACCAGACAGAACAAGACTCTTGATCACTGCTATACCACCATTAAGCACACTTATCGCGCTTTTGTGCGGCTGGCTTTTGGCAAATCAGACCACGCCTCTGTGCTTCTAATTCCTGCTTACAAGCAGAAGTTGAAGTCCATGCCCACAGTTGTAAAGAACGTGCGTCACTGGACAGACAATGCCATACTACACCTGCAGGGGGGGCTAGAAATCACTGACTGGAGTGTATTCAAGACCACTGACCTTGATGTGTATGCAGATCATGTCACAGCATACATTAACAGGCTAGTGGAGGAATGCATCCCGACCAGGTCTGTTCGCTCATTCCCGAACTGCAAACCATGGATGAATGCTGACATATGGAACAAACTTAAGGAACGGAGTACCGCTTTCACAACAGGCGACTCCGATCACTACAAGAAAGTGAGCTTAACAAGTTTTTCGCTCGCTTTGAAAGGGACCATGAGCCGACCAACAACTTGAACACCCACCCTGAGGACTACGTTCTACAACTGTCTGAGTTCGAGATCCGCAGAACCTTCAGGAGGGTGAAGGCAGGGAAGGCAGCTGGCCCAGATGGAGTTCCCTCCCACGTCTTCAAGACCTTCGCCGACCAGCTGGCTCCTGTGTTCACCGACATCTACAATGCATCACTGCAACAGTCTGTCGTCCTAGCGTGCTTCAAAGCATTTGGCCGTTACCCAAAAAGACCAAGGTAACATGCCTCAATGATTATCGTCCAGTGGCTTTAATACCATAGCATGAACTGCCTGGAGAAACTTGTAATGTCGCATATAATCTGTTCCATCCCTGAGTCCCTAGACCCACTCCAGTTTGCATACAGACCAAACAGGTCTCTAGACGACGCCATTTCCCTGGCACTACACACGGCCCTGCAGCACCTAGACAGGAGGGACACCTACGTCAGACTGCTGTTCATTGACTACAGCTTGGCGTTCAACACCATCGTTCCCTCCAAGTTGGTCCTGAAACTGAGGGACCTAGGTCTCGGCGCCCTCATCTGTAACTGGATTATGGACTTCCTGGCGGGCAGGCCTCAAGTGGTGAAGATTGGGAACAACATCTCCTCAACACCGGAGCACTCCAAGGTTGCTGCCTCAGTCCCCGGCTGTACTCGCTGTATACACATGACTGTACTGCCACACACATCAATAATCAGATTATCAAGTTTGCAGACGACACCACATCGGCCTGATAAGCGAGTGCGACGAAACGGAGTACAGAGATGAGGTAGTCCAGCTGACGCGGTGGCATGAGGACAACAGCCTCGCACTGAATGTCAGCAAGACCAAGGAGCTCATCGCGGACTTCAGGAGCCACCGGGGCACCCACTCCACCATCAGCCTGGACAGGACACCGGTGGAAGTCGTCAGCTGCTTCCGTTTCCTTGGACTACAGATTTGACCTGGTGACCAGGATGACCTGGTGTGGACCAGCAACACGGAGGTCATGCTGAAGAAGGCACACCAGCGCCTCTATGCTCTGCGGTGCCTCAGGAATAGCGGTATAGGCCAGAGGTGGCTAGTGACTTCTACCAGGGCACCGTATAGAGAGCGCCCTGACGAGTGCGTCACTGTGTGGTACGGCAACACCACTGCACGGGACAAGAAAGCCATCCAGAGGGTCGTGAGGACGGCAGAGAAGATCATCGGGTGTGCGTTCCATGCATTGAGGAGATCTTTAGGACCAGATGTCGGAAGAAGGCCATGTCCATCATAAAGGACTCCAACCACCCTGGGCACCATCTCTTTCCCCCCCTTCCGTCTGGTCGCCGGTTGCGCAGCATCCGTACAAGGACTACCAGGTTTGAAGATAGTTTTTATCCACAGGCAGTGTGCCTACTGAACTGCTAGGAGTGCTGCCACTTTCACTTTCATAACATTGTCATTAACATTATGCTTACATACTTTGCTGGACTTTCTGGACTCATCGCAGTTACTGCACTTTACTGCACTGTATTCATGATTCTGCTGCACTGCTGAACTAAATGCTTGTAAAGATTTTTGTAAAAAAGAAAAAAGAAAACATATAATTTAAGTCACTTTGCTGCTCTTTTTTTGTTTATTTTTATTGTATATATTATTTTTATTTTTATAGTGTTTTGGAGATTTATACTGTGGGAGGGAATGGGGAGTAAGCGTTCCTATGTACTTACGTTACTTACTTATGTTACAAATGGCAAATACAAATCTTGTATCTTGTATCTCTACTGATCCAGATGTGGACCTGAAAGCAGACACTTGAGGATTGTCCACTTCATTTACCTTTGAGAGGTCAATGAAAACATAAGCTAACACAACACAGCGCGCATCCACTTGGGTTCTGTATGCCAGAGCCATGAGACAGCAACCCTATGTGGACAGGCTGTTTCCCCCAATACTGAGTGGAGGGCTTCCAGTGTCAGTGAATTCTTGAAGTGTTGCGCGCGCCAATTCTTTACCACACTTTATATTTTGTGGGCTTCTTGCGAGACACATTCCGTACGGTTGGTGTTGGAAGCCAACCATCTGCAGCCACTTATGAATGAAATCCAGTGGTGTGGACCATGGTGAAATTATCCAGTGGTTCAGAGAACGGGTGGAGATCCGGGTGAAGCTGGGGGGGGGGGGGGGGATCAGGAACCATGGAGACATACACACCATTTTCATGCTGTTACACAACGTCATTCCCGGCGGGTTTTTAAAATGTCTTCCACTTTCGTTGTGCTCAGGCTCATGCCCCGTGTCACGCTTCATTCGTGCATATACTGAAATACATTTATTTATTCTGGAAAAACTCTTCTCTTAAAACCTTGTTTCACTCTCTTAAAAAAAAAAAAAACCTATTTCCATTCCTCTCACGCTGGTTGAATTAGTTTGACTGTCAGTCTCCTACTTTTCCTTTTTTCCTGATGTCCACGTGCGTCCCCCCCGCCCCCACCTGACGAAGCTCCTCTATTTATAACGTCCCGTATCCTCACCGTCATACGAGTGAAGCGTTTACATTTCAATATGCGTCCGCTTTCAGGGAGAGAGGGCGAGAGAGAGAGAGAGAGAGAGAGAGAGAGAGAGAGAGAGAGAGAGAGAGAGAGAGAGAGAGAGAGAGAGAGAGAGAGAGAGAGAGAGAGAGAGAGAGAGAGAGAGAGAGAGAGAGAGAGAGGAAGATGAAGATGAAGAAATACACGAGGCGGCCCTCGAACCCCTCGCACATCCCTGAGACCTCAGAAGAGCAGAGTGGCGAACGCTCTGCTGCTCGGCATAAAGAGAATCAGCCTCAAAGGAGACGGCGGCGGCGGCGTGGGGGAGCCGCCGCGCGAGGGGATAACACACCACTCGTGAGGAGGCACGAACAAACACACTCCACTTGCGGGGCTTTGATTGGTTCGCTCCTCCTCCTCCTCCTCCTCCTCCTCCTCCTCCTCCTCCTCCTCCTCCTCCTCCTCCTCCTCCTCCTCCTCCTCCTCCTCCTCCTCCTCCTCCTCCTCCTCCTCCTCCTCCTCCTCCTCCTCCTCCTCCTCCTCCTCCTCCTCCTCCTCCTCCTCCTCCTCCTCCTCCTCCTCCCCACCAATCAAAGCCCCCCACCACTGGAGTGTGTGAACCCGAGCGCAGAAGAAATCATTTCACAAAAGGATGGACGGGCTTTCCGAAACACCGCCTGTAGTCGTGTTGGCGTGACCCATCCTGAGGGGGCCGCATTTAGATAAATGTCTCTCTCTCTCTCGCTCTCTTATATATACACAGTAGATATACAGTATATATATACATTTATATATATATATATATATATATATATATATATATATATATATATATATATATACACAGTATACATACAGTATATATACACAGTATACAGTATATATATGTATATATATATATATACAGTATATATAATATATATACAGTAAATATGTATATATATTATATATATTTACTGTATATATATTATATATATACATACAGTATATATATATACTGTATACTGTGTATATATATACATAGAGATATTCCCGGAGATCAATGAGGCGGAAACAAATATTAATATTCATGATTACTCACACGCACATCTCTTCTCCTGTCCCTCTCTATTCTCATCTATATCTATATATATATATAGAAATATATATATATATATATATATATATATATCTCAATAGATAGACCCTGGTTCATTGTTTCCTGAGCTGATTAAGAGCTCTGCCTGTTTGGCGGTCAAATAGCGGTTAGCACCCTAGGGTGCTGTATGAAGACATGCACAGACCGATGTGCCAGCGTCCTTAGACACACACACACACACACACACACACACACACACACACACACGAAGGAGGGAGAGAGAGATAGAGAGGAAGAGATACATGGAGATGGGTGATAGCAGAGAGAGAGAGAGAGAGAGAGAGAGAGAGAGAGAGAGAGAGCCAGGTGGAGGATAAAGAGAAAAACACACAAACACACAAACACACACACACCCCTCTTCAGTGTGGGGGTGTGTGAATGTAATGTCACCACGTCACCTTCACCTGGAGTGCAACACCACCAAGCAAGAAAGTTGTTTTGGGTCTTAAGGTCTCTCTCTCTCTCTGTCTCTCTGTCTCTGTCTCTCTGTCTCTCTGTCTCTCTCTCTCTCTCTCTCTCTCTCTCTCTCTCTCTCTCTCTCTCTCTCTCTCTCTCTCTCTCTCTCTCTCTCTCTGAATGTATGTCCTCAGCGGTCAGAAGGACCTCCTCTACCTCCCTCCTGCTGGGGGGGGGTTAGGGTTGGGGGGGGGGTGTCCCATGTCCGGGGGGGGGGGGGGGGGGTGGGTGTCCCATGTCCGGGGGGGGGGGGGGGGTGTCCATGTCCGGGGGGGGGGGGGGGGGGTGTCCCATGTCCATGACCCCAGGCCACTGGGCCAGAAGCTCTGGTGTTGCAAGATGTTTATATCCTCAGTAGAGAATTGTTAAAGATCATTTCGACATTAAAATCACAGAAGGTAACGATGCTGTCCTTCTCTACAACCTTCTCTCTCCAGAACATCGTCATATAGTCGTAGGCGTCTGCCGCTATTGTTCTACATACTGAACCCCCAGCACGTCTCCGAAGGACTGGAACGGCTGTTCTATCCGCCTCGTCTGTAAACATTCAGAAGATCCGAGGGAGAGCGGAGGGCAAGAGAGAGAACATGAGGTTCTTGCCCCTGGAACCGACACTCCCCATCACTGATTGGATACCGATGACCTCACAGCAGAACTTGTGTGTCGTGATGCGAGGTTCAGCTTATGAATGTACCGCACGTCCACTAACCTCAGTTACAACACGCTGTACACATTAAGACGTTGAAGACACAGGAGGGGGGGGGAGTGTGATTATAATAACAGAAGGTTATTCTACATACTGGACATTATGAAGCCGTCTACTAGAGGAGGTTCAGGCGCTGTGTCCTCTGGGATCAAGGCTTAATGAGGATGTGACCAGCTCTCTCCTTAATGACTCTGAACTCAGGGCTATACACGAGGCAGTTTTAATATCTGCCAGCACTACAGACGCTGCTCCACACTCTGCACTGGATTCTCCTTCCCCGCATTTCTCCTCCTCCTCCTCCTCCTCCTCCACCCCTCTCTGCGAGGCTCCCCTCTCTCCCCCAGTGTCTCAAGCCTGGCCTCTCCCTCAGGATGCTCTCCTCCCTCCTCCTCCTCTCTCCTCCCACCCCCCCCCCCCCCATCCTCCAGTCCCCCCCCTCCCTTCTCACCTCTCATCCCTCCAGCCTCATGGCAACAGAATTAATATTTCACAAGCGGCTCCCGGTCCATTTTTCTTGCTGACGAGTCGACGTGTTAAAGTTTCCCAGTAGCTGAACAATAAATATTAAAGGCTTCGCCTGGCCAGCTCCGACCAGCTCCTTGTGTACACTGGCCGGGACGTCGCGCTCCCTCACCTTCTCCCTTCCTCCACTCACCTCCTCCTCCCTCCCTCCTCTCTCACCTCCTCCTCCCTCCCTCCTCTCTCACCTCCTCTCTCTCCCTCCCTCCCCTCTGATCTGCCGTGCCATCTGTGCAGCTTCTCCTGGATTCTAAACCGTTCACCTCTTCTCTCTCTGCTCCCTTTCTCCCCTCTCTCTTTACTCCCCCCATCCCCCAGGCACCGTGTTCGTCTCCCGTGGAGGAGCGACTATGCAGTCAGACTCACTTTGTGCAAACGGCTTTTAACCGCCGGCTTCATGCCACGCAGAGGCCGGTTAACACGGAGCTACTTTCACCCCCGCGGAGAGGATATTGAAAAGGCTGCACACAATCTGCGTCAATTGTCAATTACAGCCCTATAAATAAAGAAATATATACAAACAAACTTGTGTCTCGTGGTGAGAGAGGAGTTTATCGATCTGCCGGATGCACAACATCCGACTCCGCCAGGGTGGAAGGATGAGTGAGGAACAATAACGTGTTCATGATGCCGAGAACAACAAATAGAACTAGTGGAACACCTGGAACACCGGCATATATTTACTTCTCGCAACGTTACTAATTGATGTCTAAATTAAATTGATGCAGTTCCATGAAGCGAGGTTACCTCGCAGCCAATCACAGGGAGAACAGACAACTATTTCCATTGTGTCTGTATTTTATTTTATTTTATATTTGATTTCCCTACATGAACAAAAAACACTCAAACACCACAAGTCACCACAGCGTTAAGGGACATGTCTCTTCTGCCCCCCAGTGGTCACACATGGTAGTGTCAGAGGGAAACTGATTTTATAAACGCAGCTTGTGAAAAAAATATATAATAACAATAACCACATATCTTTATTTTCAAAAATATAACACGGTGCCATACAATTAAACTGCACAACTCAAACACAATCTTCAAATCACAAATCTTCCACGAGCAGAACATTTTACACTCAGAAGTGATCAGTGTTCACCTCCCTCAGAGTTTAATCCAGGGACCGTCTCCAGGAAACGCTTCACAGAAGAAGTTAGAAACAGCCAACATTCCACTTTCTTAGCTGAGGTGTCGCTGGTGGTTTTCATATTAATAACTTAGTGAATTCTCTGGTGGAAGCTTCAGACAGACGAGTATTAATATTTAAAGCAGACCAACACTTGGGAAACCGCCTAAGACATTAAGCACAAGTTGAGTGTTCCTCAAAAGAAGGAATATACAATATTAAATATAACATTTAGAATAGAAAATATGGAATTCAGAATAGGATATATAGGTGGAGATTCCTCCAAATTACCATTCTGAAGAATCTCTAATAAAAGTATAATACAGTATATTTTTGCCATCAAGATTATATATATATATATATATATATATATATATATATCTTCCATTGAAGACACTTTAAAAGCCATCCTGGTTCCGCGGTAGAGAGCAATAGAGGTTCTTATCGACCCAAGAACAGACATCTCTCTGAGACGTCACAAAATCGATGCTCCTAAAGCGGCTCATATCTTCCTCCACGATGGCCCACATCTTCCTCAGTTATGAAACCCTTCCAGCGAGTTGGTGGGCACACAAACACACACACACACACACACACACACACACACACACACACCTGAGGTATTGATCTTCTATCAGAGGTACAGAACACCTGGACTCCCCACTAAGACCTTATTCTTATCAGGCGTTTTTTCTTTAGAGGCTTTACCTTGGAGAACATGGACTACAGAACCCTGGAGAACACAGATTGAAGACTACAGAATCCTGGAGAACACGGACTACAGAACCCTGGAGAACACAGACTACAGAACCCTGGAGAACACAGACTACAGAACCCTGGAGAACACAGACTACAAAACCCTGGAGAACACTGACTACAGAACCCTGGAGAACACTGACTACAGAACCCTGGAGAACACAGACTACAGAACCCTGGAGAACACAGACTATAGAATCCTGGAGAACAGACTACAGAACCCTAAAGAACAGTGATTACAGACTACAGAACCCTGGAGAACACAGACTACAGAACCCTGGATAACACCGACTTCAGAACCCTGGAGCACACAGACTACCAAACCCTGGAGAACAGGCACTACTACAAAACCCTGGAGAACACAGGACAACAGAACCCTGGAGAACATGGACTACAGACTATATAACCCAGGAGAATACAGACTACAGAACCCTGGAGCACACAGACTACAGAACCCTGGAGAACAGGCACTACTACAAAACCCTGGAGAACACAGGACAACAGAACCCTGGAGAACATGGACTACGGACTATAAAACCCAGGAGAATACAGACTACAGAACCCTGGAGAATACAGAACCCTGGAGAATACAGAATACAGAACCCTGGAGAACACGGACTACAGCACTCTGGAGAAGAGAGACATACACGTGGATATAGAGAGAGACAAATACAGACAGACAGAATGCAGCGAGAGAGAGACAGATGTAGAGAGAGACGGACATGGATATGTAGAGAGACATGTAGATAAAGGGAGCTGGAGACAGACAGATGTAGAGAGAGACACTTGTAGAGAGACACGTTGAGAGAGGGAGATGGGGACAGACAGATTTAGAGAGAGATACACAGAGAGAGCTGTAGAGAGAGAGATGTAGAGAGAGAGACAGGCGCAGATGTATAGGGATATATGTAGAGAGAGACAGAAAGAAAGAAGAACAATTTAGAGAGATACAGAGAGAGACAGACATGTAGAGAGAGAGATGGGGGGGGGGGTGAGACAAGGAGAGAAATTGAGGGAGAGAAAGAAACAGACAGGCAGGGAGACAGACCCAAACCTGCTCCTTCAACACACAGACGTAGCTTCAGTTAAAAGCTTCTGCTGAAGGACTTCAATAGTAGTTCAAAGGAAGAGCTAAAAGGACTTAATATTCAGGGAGGAGCAAATATACACGACGACTGTTAAATAAGAGCCACATTTACACATTACACATTAACGCAGCCACATTTACATCCCAACATTCAACACTCCAGGCAGAGAGCTGTCCAGTCCAGAGAGTCACGCTCCTGTGCTGATGTCCTGTCTATATGCACACACACACACACACACACACACACACACACACACACACACACACACACACACACACACACACACACACACACACACACACACACACACACACACACACACACACACACACACACACAACATCGTACCATACATCCAGGTTCTGAAGCAGAACAGACGTCCTCATAGACGTGTTAATATCCAGGGTCAAACATGAAGTGTTTCTGTTCCATCTCCAATGTCCCTGTCTTGACATCCTGGAGCAAGGCGTGGAGAATGTATTAATTGCACAATTGCTTTGGATAATGAGGTCAACAACAACAAACAACTGAAATTATGTAAATGTGATGATTATTGGTGCTTGTAGTCATTGCTTTAGTGCTAACAATTGTTCCGAGGAAATTGATCAAATGAACACACCGTTGGATGAGCGTGAAAATGTCTCAAAAAACAGGAATAAGGAATAAAGTGTCTAAAACTCTAAGGGACCAGGAATAAGGAATCTAGTGTCTAAAATACCAGGAATAAGGAATCGAGTGTCTAAAACTCTAAAAGACTAGAAATAAGGAAAGTAGTGTCTAAAAGACCAGGAATACGGAATCTAGTGTCTAAAAGACCAGGAATAAGGGATCTAGTGTCTTAGAGACAAGGGATAAGGAAACTAGTGTTTTAAATACCAGGAATAAGGAAACTAGTGTCTGAAAGACCAGGAATAAGGAATCTAGTGTCTGAAAGACAAGGAATACAGAATCTAGTGTCTGAAAGAACAGGAATAAGGAAACTAGTTTCTAAAATACCATGTATAAGGAATCGTGTCTTAAAGACCAGGGATAAGGAAACAAGTGTCTAAAAGACCAGGAATAAGGTATCTAGTGTCTAAAAGACCAGGAATAAGGAAACTAGTCTCTAAAAGACCAGGAATAAGGGATCTAGTATCTAAAAGACCACGTATAAGGAATCTAGTGTCTTAAAGACCAGGGATATTGAATCTAGTGTCTAAAACTCTAAAAAGACCAGGAATAAGGAAGCTAGTGTCTAAAAGTCAAGGAATACAGAATCTAGTGTCTAAAAGACCACAAATAAGGGATATAGTGTCTAAGAGACCAGGAATAAGGAAACTAGTGTCTAAAACACCAGGAATAAGGAAACTAGTGTCTAAACGACCAGGAATAAGGAGACTAGGGTCTTAACAGGTAATAAGTGCTGATGTCTGTTGTTCTAATCTAGTGTCTAAAAGACCAGGAATAAGGAATATTATGTCTAAAACACCAGGAAAAAGGAAACTAGTGTCTCAAAGACCAGGAATATGGAATCTAGTGTCTCAAAGACCAAGAATAAGGAAACGTGTGTCTAAAAGAGCAGGAATAAGGAAACTAGTGTCTTAAAGATTACAAAAAAGGAAACTAGTGTCTTAAAGACCAGGAATAAGGACACTAGTGTCTTAAAGACCAGGAATAAGGAAACTAGTGTCTAAAAGAAAAGGCACAAGAAAACTAGTGCTGCTGTCTGATGTTCTTAAAGACCAGGGATAAGAAAACTAGTGTCTAAAAGACCAGTGATAAGGAAACTAGTGACTAAAAGACCAGTGATAAGGAAACTAATGTCTAAAAGACAAGGAATAAGGAAACTAGGGTCTAAAAGACCAGGAATAAGGAATATAGTGTCTAAAACCCTAAAAGACCAGTAATAATGAAACTAGTGTCTAAAAGACCAGGCATATGTAATCTAGTGTTTAAAAGACAAGGCATAAGGAAACTAGTGCTGCCGTCTGTTGTTCTTAAAGACCATGAATAAGTAATCTAGTGTCTAAAAGACTAGGGATAAGGCAACTAGTGTCTAAAATAACAGGGAAAAAAGGAAACTAGTGTCTAAAAGACCAGCAATAAGGAGCTAGTGACTAAAAGACCAGGGATAAGGAAACTCATGTCTGACCAGGGGTACTATCTGTTGTTCTAAAAGACCAGGGATAAGGTGCTGCCATTTGTTGTCATCAAAACATAATTCTGAGGACGGAATCTGGAAGTGTCCTGCTTTTAGGAGCTCATGTGCTCCCACCGCTCCTCCTAAGGAGACAAGCATTTATTGCTCCTGCTTAGGAGCTGACAACTGTCTGTCGGCCTGTCTCCTCCTCAGCAGGAATTTCCAAGGAGGAGACGTCCACAAATGGACAGGGAATTTCACAAATGGTGCAACTATAACTTTTCAGAGGCGCAGGAATGAGGAAGAAACTCAGAGCCATATAGCTTTGTCCCCGTCTTCAAACAAATAAAAACTTTATTGAAATTAGACATTGGCATTCAAACACAGGACACCGCTGTCCAGCACCAGAGATATTGACCATCAAGAGAGGAGAGGAGGTGATGCTCAGGCCTCACATATCAACGACCTGTTGGAACAGAAACAAATAACATATCAATTAAACATCAGTTAAATCTGCAAAAACAATTACAGGATTATTTTACACACGATCTCCAGCAACACACCTGGAAGAAAGAGAGAGAACTAGAGAAGTAGTGTAATCAGTTCCGTTTAGGATTTATTTTGATGTTAGCAACGGGTGGCTAACAAATATAAAATGATCATAATAAAAATACACAAATTAACCACAAGACTCATTAACACAGAGAGGGAGATTAGAGGGAATTATTTTTAATTTGTTAGAAATCGACAACAGCTCCAGCACTCAACAGTTTTGTTATTCAAATGACAAGGTGTCTGGCGACTCATTTCTTCATCCTCCAACAGCAGAGCTGTGAGGTGAGCAGTGCAGTAGAGAGAGGTCCAGGACGTCCAGGAGCTGAGGTCCAGGACGTCTAGGAGCTGAGGTCCAGGATGTCCAGGACCTGAGGTCCAGGATGTCGAGGAGCTGAGGTCCAGGTCATCCAGGAGCTGAGGTCCAGGACGTCTAGGAGCTGAGGTCCAGGACGTCTAGGAGCTGAGGTCCAGGACATCGAGGAGCTGAGGTCTAGGACATCTAGGAGCTGAGGTCGAGGACGTCCAGGAGCTGAGGTCCAGGACGTCCAGGAGCTGAGGTCCAGGACGTCCAGGAGCCGAGGTCCAGGACGTCTAGGAGCCGAGGTCCAGGACGTCTAGGAGCTGAGGTCCAGGATGTCCAGGAGCTGAGGTCCAGGATGTCCAGGAGCAGAGGTCCAGGACGTCGAGGAGCTGAGGTCCTGGATGTCCAGGAGCTGAGGTCCAGGACGTCCAGGAGCTGAGGTCCAGGACGTCCAGGAGCTGAGGTCCAGGACGTCGTATATATAATATATAATATAAATACTGTATAATACATTTATATTATAAATACTGTATAATACATGTATTTTGCATTACAAAACCCACCATTACATCTAGTGATATTATATTGATTTAATAAAGGAAAACGAAGAGCAAACGTAGAAACATATTGGTCAATTTTAGTGTCAACCTTGGATGAGCTGTTGACCGACTGACTGACCGGGAGGCAGATAGAGAACCACAGAGCACCGATGGAGAACTACAGAGAACTACAGAGCACCGATAGAGAACCAGATACTAGAGAACCACAGAGCACCGATAGAGAACCACAGAGCCCCGATAGAGGAGTACAGAGAACCACAGAGCACCGATAGAGAACTACAGAGCACCGATAGAGAACCGCAGAGAACCGAAAGAGAACTACAGAGAACCAAAGAGCACCGATAGAGATCCACAGAGCACCGATAGAGAACCACAGAGCACCGATAGAGAACCACAGAGCACCGATAGAGAACCACAGAGCACCAATAGAGAACCAGAATACTGTCAGAACACAACACAACAACAGGACAAACACACAACACAACAACAGGACAAACACACAACAAGAGGACCAGTCAAGTGGAGGGGATTCATGGCTGGAAGGAGATTCCTGCAGCATGTGGGCTCCCCCTACTGGAGGATACTGGGTCTGTATATTCAACTGATGGTTTTCACGTGTTATCCTATCTACTCTGAATTAATCTCCGCTCATGTTCACAGGTAGACTACAAAACAAATGTATATTCTCATTAAACAGGTACATAAAGCACAGTTATATTATCACCAAACAGGTATATAAAGCACAGTTATAGTCTCATTCAGCTTAGAGGTACATAATGAACAGTTCTTTAAAGCCGGCCGGGAGAACCACCGGGTCCAGACAGGCCACAGGTTGGAGGGCAGAGCTCCTGATGGGTGTAGTGGGAGACGATCGAAGCAGCGCTGGTTGACCCACATCAGTCGTCACCTGTCAGGAACAACGTGATGTTAGTTCTGACAGGTGACGTTCAGCTGTCTAAACACACAGGTTATGTTCTGCTGTCATCAACATCACAGACACAACATAACCAGGAGAGATAGATATACAGACAGACAGATATACATAGAGATATAAAGATCTGATATAAAGATTTTAACTCCCCTGAATACACTCATTTGAAAAGTTTGGGGGGCCATCTATCCCTCCCATCTCCATCTATCCCCCCATGTCTATCTGTCGATCTACAGTATTTATCTATCACTATCAATAACTATCCATCCCTCTGTCCATGCCCATCCAACAGAAAGAAGCTCAGGGAGGAGTTTGGGTTTTGCTCACCCAGGGGGTCCTCTGGTGCTGGGGGGTGTTGAGGTCCAGGGGAGGGACGTGGTCCAGCAGGGAGTCCAGCAGGGAGCAGTCCTCAGGGATGTGTTATGGCCCGGAGCCTCGGCCCGGACCAGAAGTCCCAGCCAGACGACAGCTCCGCCCACAGCTGCTGCTCCCCTCCTGGAGGTCTGGGGAAGGAGGAGAGAAGAGGGAGGAGAGGAGGAGATGCTGGGTCTTCTTTCCAACTATGCAGCAGTAGAAGAACTAATTATCAATCACAAATACTTGGGGAAGGGAGTTCAGATACATTTAACATTCAACCTTTATATCAAATAAGGAAAGGGACATTGAGATTATAATGATGAGATGGCATAAGTACATAAGTTACCGACAACATAACAATATGGAACATAACAAGTCACCACGTAACATCTTGGTTTTGTAAGTCAATTCACACGGACGGAGCAGAGAGGATGAAAGCAGATTATGTGGTTGGGGCTTCTTGCTCCGGGTTGGCCAGTACCTTCACACCCTCACCCCTACATCATCCAGCCCCACAACACACACAGCATTACAATCAGCCTCCGAGTGCTGTTGCTAGGAGACCACATCTCACTCGCCAGTCAGGTGGGGTCCGCGGTTCGAACTACTTCCCGGGGTGAGGACATGAAGAGGGGTATGGCGGTGTTGGGACATCGCTTGGACTGGTTAGGAAAGCCGCCACACAACCACGTCGAGAAAAAAAAAAAGGAAAAAGGTTAATGAAGGCACAATCGAAAGGCAAACTAAAAATGAAATAAATTAAATTTGTATAGTGCTTCTCTAGATACTCTTTACAAGACAAAATACAGGAATATAAACAAATAATAAATTACCTTTAAACATTATTTTTAACAGGTCTGTAGATATGCAGCATTGCATTCTATCCAACTTACCGGGGAGTAGGAGGACATGGATGAAAAGTCATATAACTGAGCCGGCGGTAGTGAGATGGACGGCTGATAGACAGGTGACAGCATATCCACGTCGTCATCATCATCATCTTCCAGATTTAGGATGAAGGCAGAAATGGAGCGCAAAGCATTGAAGGCTGAAGCGTTGAGGGAGATATTGGCCACAGAAAACAAAGCAGAATATGAAGGGAAAGTTAACTGCAAGCGGAAGAAAAACAGTGAGAGTTTGAGGAGGTAAAAAAAAGAATAGAAGCTGCAATAAACACAACCCATACAATGCAGAGCGTACTTGCAGAAGCAAAAATTGAAGTTTTGCAAAACATTGATCGTACACAAGCAGACATGAGCTTCATTGGAGTTGAACAGGTCGGGGTGAAACGGTGGTGAAACCATACCCGTCAACCACCACCTTGCCTCACCTACCCGACATTCAACCAGCAACACCTCAAACATGGAGCTCTGATGGACCAGTGCTGGATGGTCTACACATGGTCTCCTTGTTAAAAATCACAGTGCATCCCTACTTCCTGATCTCACCATTCTAACTTTCAAGGGTGACCTGTCTGAACATACATCCTTTATCAGATCTACTGAACATGGAGCTACACTAACAACTGTGATCTTGTACAACTTCTGCTGCAGTAAACAAGTGGACAACCCCATGTGTGGTTAAGAGCTTCATCCACAGGGAATCATCAGCAGGTTAAGCCAAACAGATGCTAAAGAAGTTTTTTCTGGTGAGGACTACAAGAAAGTAACAGCCTACATAAATGAGGCTTGGATTGGCAGACAAATAAGTTCAAAGATTGAGTCAACTTTTGTTAACAAGCAAGTGGGATATATATTAAAGAAAGCAAACCACACCATGCAAAGACACCCACATGGAAGAAAATATCGCAACAGCCGTCGCCCCCGCAAGAGAAAACGACAAACAAGCAACATCAAGAAGACAGTCTCAGTGGAAGCAAACCGCAAGCATGTGCTTATTGCAAAGGAAAGCAACACAGCCTCAGTCTGCAGAAAACTCCATAAAGTCGGGAGCAAATCACACAAAGAAAGATTGACATCTTGAGAAGCAAGGGTCTGTGTTACGCATGTTTGAAACACCATCACACGAGTAGTAGCTGCATAGAGGAGGTCGAATGTCAAGAATGCTCTGGACAGCAGCACACACTGCACACAAGACTCGAGAAGCAACAGCAAAAGACAGTCGTGAACAACAATCCATATCGAGTGCCTAGAAGCCGTTGGCGTCACTGGGGCCGGTAAGTAAGATTGTGCTCTCTGAAATCGTTCCGGTGCTCGTCAAGGAACAAAAAGGGAACCAAGACAGTTACTGACAACGTGTGCATTTTGTTACTTTTGTCTGCTAAAAGTGCTTTATAATACATTTTTTTAATTAACTTTGATTTTTGGATCCAGGTCGTTCATCTTCTTTCGCCTCAGTCCTACTGACAAACCAACTTGGTATGAATGGACGCAGCATTTTGTTGCAAACGATGGGGAATGAATCTGTCATGAACTCTTGCATTGGGACTGGACTGGTAATGAGAAGCCAGTTTATGAATTTCATTAGTGTTTTCACAAAAAAAACATTCCTGTAACCAAGGATAACAATCCCTGCCAAGAGGTTGTTAACGGGTAGCCTAACCTAAAGGAGGAAAAGCATCCCACCATCCAAAGCAGAGGTCGAAAAACCAAACAGAAAGTCAAAAACTAAAAGTTTTGGCAATGCTAAGGGGGCATCAAAGGGTGAAGAAAACTAGCTGACTACGAGTTGAAACCAGTACTTCAAAAACAGTCATGAGTTGGCGGAAGGTTGAACCGAGCGGCGATGCCAGATGCCATCTTGCCAAAAGATTTGCAAGTGCTGAGACGCCCATGTCATGAACAGCTCACGCCGGGAGGAATCACATGTTGGCTCAACTGAGCCAAACATTCTACATCCCTGCAGCCCTTAGAAAGTTCTTGTCCAAGCTCATCGCCTGTAAAATAAAAAAATATTTATATATATGGAAAACTATGTAGAAATGCTGACAAGCAACTCAAAGCAGATCTACCAAAAAGTAGTCCTGATGATCCTCCAATCACAAGTGTGCAAACTACTTGGGGTACCTGAAGATAAGGCGTTACCTTTACATTTCGCCGTACACCGTGTCTCTAGATTAGAATACTCCATTGCCAGGAAAGTCAAAGATGTACCCATAATAGAACCAATTGTGGTCGGCAGACAGCGAGTTGCTAACCATCCATTTTTACAAATGAATGCACAAATCGGCTGAGTAGTGAAATCATACAATTTGAGAACATGGGTTGATTAGGTGCTCATGTTGGTACAAGAGCCAGGAAATCAGGGTTACCACCCTACTCTTGTGACGAGTGCCATGGGATCGCCAAGCACCACAAGTCAGTAGTGCCGTTTAACCTCTCATCAGAAAGACAGTGCGCTTGCAGAGGCTCAGTCCAGGACTCTACTGGCACCGGAATGTTGACATTCTTTAACACCATTACAGGCTGGTCCAAAGTCCCAATGATTAAATTAAAGTGTGAAGTCAGATGTACATGAAGAGGGAATGTGATGTTTGAGGTTTCTAAGAAACTGCTTCAGTGAGCTTAGCTGATCAAACTAGTTGGAAACAAGTAGATTTAAACTACAATTTAAACCACAAGATAACTATTCTAATCAAACAAACAAAAATATAAATAAAAAGTGGTGTCACATGACTGAGGCCAGGGATACAGGATGCTGGAAACTACTGGATTCAAACCCTAGTAGCTCCAGTGAATGTGTGTACACGGTCAGAAAAGACATACCAGATATAAGTTCAGTGAGCTTTATTTCAACATAAATGTTCAATTACTTCCAATAAGCAATACTTTTTTTTGAAAACAGGTAATTTGTAAAATTCGCTCCACTGAACAATCGCCAATTAAATAGTCCGAAAAAGAAAACAAAACTCTTAAACTTGGTTTCATTTTTGTAGCAAAGACTTTCCACTGGAACACCATTAATTGAAACAAAAATAAAATTCATCCAAATTCAAGGGCAGATTTTTAACATGTTTTGAGACCCAGAACCTTACTATGTTGCTTGTATGTTTACATTTTTTTTCAGGTCAGAAATGCCCGAAGGCCCCCCCCCCCCTCGTCTACTGATGCAGGAATCAAACCAAACATAACGGGTGCAATAACCTCTGCTGGAGTACAGTCAGACAAACTACAAACTTTACATGTTCATGATTGAAACCTGCATCAGGGCAGCGGCCAAATTCTACCCACCCTCAAATTTAAATATAAATCTTAAAGAATGAGACTGTTAGATTGCAGACAAAAAGTATTCAATTATGGTCAGCCAATCGGTGGCGAGATGCTCTCGTCTCAGTCTTTAAGATGCCTCAATCCCCACCACTGGAAGTAGGCAACATCCAATCAGAACGCAGTGCTCCGGGCCCGAGGGACCAGTGGAAGACTGTGTCAAGGTTTTAGTTGCCACTTCGAGTGGTACAACAGACGGCTGCCAAGCGTCTGTCCGGTTCCCCGTTCCCTCGTCCAGTCAAACATTTCAGACATTTTAAAACTCAGTAACCCACCCCCCCACCCCCAACAAAACAATAAAATAAACCAAAAGGCCAAATGGGAAATGTGAACACTTGGGTAGACTGGTTAAACGGCGGGAGACCGGGGAACAGGCCCTAGCCAATGAGAAGTGTTTGGATATCAGGCTACAACCCTACTACGGGTTCAATTAATTTGTTGTACTTCTCATCGCCTAGAACCCAGAAAAATAAATAAAAGAGCAACTCGCCAACATCATTTTACATTGATTTTGAAAATCGGTTCCAATTGGAAAAAAAAAAAACTGGGGACTTTTAATGTTTAGTATACCAAGAGCTACGCTACCCCAGACCGGGCAGGAGAGTGTAAAGTCAGAATAGTGTCTCAGTCATTTGATAATCCTTCCTGCCCGGTACAAACACTTCATACGAGTACTGCCGAAATCACACGTGTAGATCGCACCCAAATCATTGGTTTGTGCAGTTTCCCGTCCGGTTGAGACACTCGGCGCCTGGACGGAATTCCTGCTACAACCTTTTTTGTGAGACATTAAACAAACTTCATTGAAAAGGGAGCATTTTTTTGTCTTCTCCCGAACATAATGTACCAGAGATCAGGGGAATAGAACGGTGAGAACCGCCAAAATACTCAACAGGAATCTGGTTCTGCTGCACTGCAGCAAGTGGTCCTACGACAGGTTATTCTGTCATGAACCGACGCTCGCGCCGTACAAGTCATTTCAACAAGCAAAGGCTGGTGACCAAACAAACCAAAAAAAAAAAAAAAAGTTCTTGTTACTCACATAAGCTCTTGGGCAACATCCGTCTAGACATCTGCTAACACTGGCGACAAGACGTCAAGGGACCACCACAGCGGAAGCGCCGCTTTCGTGTTTCTTAAACATTGCACTTTGCCCCCAGATTGGGATGGGCTACAGACAGTTGTCTGTTCAACAGTTCATGCACAACATAAATCCAAGGTTGAAGCCACACTAATTAAGCGCCTAAAATCATAAATAAATAAAAGTGGCCGATGTTTGGGACCAAGGGACCCGACTGTTGTAGACTTCCGTCGTCGACCAGATCAACTAAACAGAAAATAGATCTCTCGTCAGCCAGCCTTTGAAACTTGCTTAAAAACAATCTCTCAAATGAAATAAGGTATGTACAAGGTGAGCGCCTCATGTCAGTGGCACAGCTCTGAGATCAGGGGAGGGGAAACTAAAATAAGAGCCGAGATCAGGGGAACCACAATAAGAGCTTTGAGATCAGGGGAGGGGAAACCAAAATAAGCTGAGTTTAAGGGAGGGGGGAACCTAAATAAAAGCTGAGATCAGGGGAGGGGGGAACCTAAATAAGAGCCGAGATCAGGGGAGGGGGAACCTAAATAAGAGCCGAGATCAGGGGAGGGGGGAACCTAAATAAGAGCCGAGATCAGGGGAGGGGGGAACCAAAATAAGAGCTCAGATCAGGGGAACCAAAAAAGGGGCAGACAGGAGAAGCTCTTTCCCTTAAAACAAGTCCTCGCGACGACAGCGGAGGGCTGCAGAGCGCACATCAAATGTTAGTGTCGAGTCGCCAAGGGAAAAAAAAAAAAAAGGGTGAGGGTTTGCGGTTCTCAATGCGGTTCTCCACACTGTTCTCCTGACGCTGCAGCACAGTTTCTGGCAGCCGCTTTGTTGTTTTTCTTCTTAAGGAACGACAAAAATCCAGGGACTCAAATCTCCGTAAACTGATGTTCCACGCTAGTGTTCCCCTGCAGCAGCACCACCACCAGGATGACCCGGACGCCTCCCCAAGTGGGTCATCTCCCCATCAGAGACAACAGGACAACAGGCGGAGAACGTCACTCCAGGAGTGGTGGCGGATGGGGTTGATGGGGGACATGTGACTGTTGGTCTTTTATCTCCTTCCTCTCTTCTTTCTTCGTTGTCGGCGAGCGGGAGCGGAGGATAGGATGCGGGACACTTTATTACTTCTGAACAAGTTACGCTGCTTGTTAAGGCACTTGATACAAATCCCTAGAAACTCTTCCAACTCATCAGGGAACAACTACAGGGGTCTGGGAGTCAGTGGTGCTGGTGGATCTTCGGGTCAGATGAGCATCAGTACGTTTGTCCCTCAGGTCGTCAGTGTTGTGCAGCAGAAAGAACCGGTTCCCCCCCCCCCCCTAACAGTCCTCACGGTGGCGCCCGGAAAACAAGATGGACAGAGGCTGTGCATTTAAAAAGGAATGGGGAAGGAAAATAGAAAGGGGGAGATGTCCAAGATACAGGGGAGGATGGGGAGGGGTTGAAGATGGATCTAGGGAGAGAGAGAGAGAGAGAGAGAGAGAGAAACAGGTTAGAGAATAGCTGAAAGAGCCTGCAGTGAGAATTCAACGGAGAACAAGGCCAAATATTTTAATAGCGTAACCCTTACCAAGATTGTAAACATACATTCTAAATACGCAACATGAAGATAACACATTTGATCCAAGCTATTAAAATCGACATGCAAAGTTCATAACATCAATCATTTTTATTAGCTACGGTATTTTACCATAATACTAACGGATGTGAAGACATCTTCTGCGTACTTTGTGGCAACAGTTTTGGGAAGGCCCTTTGCTGTTCCAGCAAGACTGTGCTGGTTTTTGAATAGGATGTCCAACAAGCTCATTAAGTGTGATGTCAGGTGTCAGCGGGCCGGCTCACCTGCTCACAGCTTCCCCTCCTCCCCGCCCTCGCTGTGGTACTCCGCCACGTAGAGGCTCTTGTCGATGATGCCTGGGATTGGTTTGATCTCTGTGCCGAGCTGCTCCTCGATGCTCTTCAGGTTGAAGCGGTCGTCGTATGTAATCAGGTTGATGGCCAGACCCAGGTGACCGAACCGACCTGGAATGGGGGTGACCCGTCAAACTACTGTTCTGTAGGCTCCTCCTCACTGTCACAACTACTCCATTAGGAAAGCGTCACTAGATGCCATAAACCATCAACGGATGCCAGTAAAGCTTCAGTAGAGGCAGTAAAGCTTACCTGATCTGCCGATGCGGTGAAGGTAGGTCTCGCCTAGCTTGGGGAAGTCGAAGTTGATGACGACATTCACAGCCTGAATGTCGATACCTCTCGTGAAGAGGTCTAGAGAACCAGGAGGAACACATGACCTACATGAGGAAGACTCTGGTCCAGCTAGACTATACGATGATGGAGCTACTGGATGGCTGAATTATCAATAATACATCTGGAAACTCCGTTGTGTCATGAGTCATTTTGACACCGCTAGAAATGGCTAACCCACACCTGTAAAATGGTGGTAAAATAAAGCTTAAAGCTACAACGTTGAAAGTGTGTTGGCCAACAGTCAGCAGATAAAGCCAACATGATAGTTAATAATAGTAACCGACTCCAAAGACAAATGGACACCATGCAGCAAGTAGGCCAGGCAGGAGAGATCTTTAAATGTATTACCATTTAATTAAACACACAAAACTAGTATTTGCCCGCTTATTTTTATTTAACGCCACTTTTATATAAAAATATATATCATAATATAAATCCATGTACTCTGCGGTGCTTTAGTCTACTTAAATTGAGTTCATGGTAAGGCCAACAGGTCATCTGATCAATACCACAATTACATTCAACCCTGCTACCAACTATACTATTGATGTAATTTAGTGGGCCAACCTTTAAGCCTTGTTTTGACTGGGCGGTGACCACCAGATTCTTACCTGTACAGACCAGGTTCCGGCAGAGCCCATTCCTGAAGTCATGGAACACACGGTTCCTGTGTTCCTGGTGGAGAGACAGTGTATTTAGAGGACAGTAACACCACCTGGCAGCAGGGCTGGTTTAACACTCAGCAGCATGCTGACCTGTCTCATCTTGGCATGGATGTAGAAACAGGAGTAGCCCAGCTGGGAGATCTTCTTGGCCAGGAGCTCCACTCTCTGAGAGGAGTTACAGAAAATGATGGACTGGTTGATCTGGAGCTGTGGAGAAGGGAGAGGAACACCCACTGAGTTTATATACCCAACAGCTGGTATTTCACCAGCCTGGTATTTCACCAGCCTGGTGAAACTACTCCTTCAAAATTAGTCTTCAATCACCACATGCAACATAAGGCCTTAATAAATCATTATTATATATATATATACACCAACTGAGTCTTTGTCTACAACATGTCTACCAACAGAACCTTGGACCCGTCTAGGGTCCTGGAGGAGTGGAGGGTCAGTGACTCTTACCCGGGAGAACAACGTGTTGAGGCAGTGGACCTTCTGCCGCTCAGTCACATAGGCGTAGTACTGGGTGACCCCCTTCAGGGTGAGCTCCTCCATCAGGTTGATCTCATATGGCTTCTGCAAGTGAGCGTTCTGACACAGCAACAAACAATGTTAATGTCCCACTGCCTGATTAATGTTTTGTTTGAGTCTCATTCTCAGTCTGATCTCTAGCAGCGGCCAGTAGTCAAAACACATGAGACCCTTGAGACTCAAGATACTGGCTTGAATAAATACCCTCATTCCTCAGTTTGTTTATTGGTATTCATTGCAGCCATTATAAAACATTTTGTAGCTCTTAAGGCCAACAACAACAAGTTAACGTAATCTCACGGCGCCAAACTCAAAAAACAGATTGGCCGGGTGGATTTAGCTGAGAGTGTAAATACGGGAAGTTCAGAAAGAGGATTGGTGGACCTTCCCGTTAACATCAAGGTCAATACACAAGACTTCACTGAACCAATAGGCACGTATATAAGGACGTCAGTATATTATAAGTTAATCTCTACAGCAGTGTTGGTTTGATACAGTTCACAACTTCTGACAGAGTTCGTGTTTTCCCATCCCAAGCTTCCAGATTCCTGCTTCAGGCGACATGATTGGAAGTGAAAGGCCCCGTTTACTCAGATCAGAGTCCAATTTAAGATATGAAGTCTAAGGGGGAACCAACCATGAACGTCTGCACGCTGACGGGGAAGGTGGCGGAGTACAGGAGGATTTGTCTCTGCTTGGGCAGGAAGCTGAGCATCTCCTCCATCATCACCAGGAAGTCCTGAGACAGCAGCTTGTCAGCCTAGAAGAGGAAGAACAGACCGCAGCATGTAAGCCTGGAAGAACAGACGGCAGCTTGTAAGCCTGGAAGAGGAAGAACAGACGGCAGCTTGTAAGCCTGGAAGAGGAAGAACAGACGGCAGCTTGTAAGCCTGGAAGAGGAAGAACAGCCATCTTTTTTAAATAGTTATCCAACCAGTTAAGTCAAAACATTAATTGTCAAAAAAAATGGAGGCCATGCATTCTCCATCTCCCTTGTACATCACATGGTCTTAACACATCATTAACGTTCAACTGATCATTGTGGTCTTTAGAGAACGACCACAATGGATTTAATCCAACTGACCTAGTCCAGAAAGAAAACTTAAATTAGACAGGAAACTGTTAAACAAACTGACCTCGTCTAGAACGACCATCTGCACTTTGTTGACCTTGGCCACGCCTTTCTTGATCAAGTCCAAGATCCTCCCAGGGGTCGCGATGATCACGTGCACTACAGACCGACAGATCAGGGATGTGATTCCAGACCTACTAATTGGCTACAGCTGATGACTGCACAATGAAGTCCAATGAAGAACTACTGGGTAAGCAGCTATGGAACACATTTAGTAGACTAGTTTATCCAACAACAAGAAAGCTGCAGGAACCCAGGAACTGAAACAAACCGGCACAACGTTCTCATTTCCATTTGCCCATCAAAATAGGCAATTCAGTTTTCCATAAAGCGCTTGTTTTAGTTTATTTTAATTATGTATTATTTTAATACAGCGATTCACCACTTGTTTTTTACTGCTGAGCTCAATACATGAAGATTGATGAAACTACAGACCTTCTCATTAAAATGGAGGACATTAAAGGGCAGCGTTGCTATGCTGCTGTGTAGCTTTTGTCAATCAGTTTTCATTCACAAAGTCAAGGTGAAAGGAAACTTCCAAGGGCTCCCGGATACTGGTTGATCTGATCAAGATTCTTTATTTTTGCCATGCACTGTATAAAATGTGTATAAAAATGTTATAGATTCAAGATATATTTGCCATGTGCAATGGAATACCTACCTACTATATAATATAAACTGTAGTATACTACATTATTCATATTAAAAGTGACTAGGAGGACTCTGAGGAGGAGCGTTACCGGTCTCGTCCAGCCTCATGATGTCATCCCGGAGGTTGGTTCCTCCTGTCGTAGCCATGACCTTGATCCCTCCCATGTGTTTGCCGACCTGGATGCAGATCTGGCTCACCTGCAGGGCCAGCTCCCTGGTGGGAACGATGCCAACCGCTGGAACAACCAAGCACATGTCAGACACAACCATAACCAGCCCATAGTCTGTCATACAATATATAAATAACAAAGCCCTGTACACAGGAAGAAAAACGGTATCAAGACCAGCAGACAGTATTACACATGAATTGTATATTTTTGTCGTTTGATTTTTGACAATTAGACACTTCATCAGTTTCATAATTTCTGCTTTTTTTCAGCGTTACAGCCAGGACTGACCCATAGGACTTGCTGTCCCACATGTTCCCCTCTACCACTAAACTACCACTGTGGAAAAGCATTTTTGGCTGAAGTAGACTTTTTAACTTAACATACATTCAAGTCAAAAACACATTTTCAGCAACACTTGGAGGCCTCAAGGATTAACTGAAAGTTAAACCACTTCAAGTATCACACTGCAAGAATCATGAGAATTAAAAACTGCATTTAGTCCCAAGACACCAGCCAGAGTGCCACTCCAAACACTCTGGCTGGTTGGTGTATTAAGCAGAGTGCCACCACAACCTCTACACTTCATACACCACACAATACAACAAACAGCCAGAGTGTCACCCCAACCAGTCTGCGTTATACCGGTGGCAGTTCCAATATGGTGGCCACCTCACCTTGAATGCAGTCCCTCTTGAGGTCTATGCGCTCCAGTAAGGGGATGAGGTAGGCCCCGCTCTTCCCCGTGCCGTTCTTAGCACGGGCCAAGATGTCCCGTCCCGACAGGGCGATGGGGATGCTCTCCTCCTGTGATAAGAGACAACCATAGAGCAGCGGTTTCCAAGGATAAACCAAGGAGGCACCAAGGAGAAACGGCACACCTGGCCCTGAGGCCAGGTAGGTCCTGCTATAGTTAACTCCTAAAACATTTCTTTAACGCTACCGTATAACCATAAGTCATCTCATGTAGCTTGAAGACCTGGAGGCTCCAGAACCTACCTGGATAGGAGAAGGTTTCTCCCAGCCCATCTCAAAGATGCCCATGAGAAGCTCCCTCTTCAGGCAGTAGTCTTCAAACTCATTGCCTTTAGTTGCAGTCACATCCTGTAAGTCACAGTAAAACAGTCATTAATAAGTTATCCCGGGTATCCAAGCGGTTGGCTCAGTGTCAAGCGCAAGGCTGGCCCCAAATATTCCACAACTGTTGTTAGTTTTGTATTCAGAGATATTTTGTATTCAGATATTATAGCACTTTGACACCCGTCCAGTGTGAGAATCTTTAAACTGTGATAAATATTGAATGCTCCAATATTCTCTCCAGGATTCATCTTTCCATGGTTGTTCTCTCACTAGTCAGTTGCAGTCATAGAAACAAGAAGTTTATAACAATCGTTTCCATAATTAAACACATTTAGCAGATATAAAAAGATAAAACATTGATTATCCATTGCTTATGGGTGGGGCCTAGTTAAATGCACTTTGAGCACTCCTGCCAGCAGCTAGGGAGGCCATTACAACTCATCAAGTTACATTTAAAGCTAACCAACCCACATGTTGGACTGAGAGTAGACTCTTGAAGTACTGTCTCAATAGTATGAGACAACAGCAACTTTAAAAAATATGTCTGCAACAATTGGGGCAGAACCAAGTAGTTGGAAGCTTCATTTTAAGTCAACATTTGAATGCTGCCCATGTGCACCACACTGAATCTTCACATATTGATTTTATATTCAAGTAGTCGAAAGCCTTGGCTGTGGCGCTGTCATGCATTTAAGTTAAAGGGAACTGGGATGACAACACAGGTGGAAACGGTGAACAGCCTTGAGGTATCTCAAAAGACTGCGTACATTTTAACAAACCAGTACCGGTATATTATGAAATAAAGTGAGTGTACCAAGCAACTCTGGCTCCTGCATGCAGACAGGTGCCTCATGCAAACTAGACCCTCACATGTCAGTCATCAATATTTCAAACCACAGTAACGAACAGACCCCAGGGCCCCTACACCTGTTACTCTTCACCAAGTACCAACTAAACTTTGACCGAGGAAGGTTCTTCCCACTGTGAATGATTATACATGAGTCACCTTCAACTATAGCTTTCTATTAGGTTCAAATAAGTCTTGTTTGAATTCAATCAAAATGTGGTTGAGGCCCTTAAGTGGGTCATAGGAGGGAACCAAATAATAAGCTCACTTCTACATGCAGTGTCCAATTAATCAGTATTCCTCTTTTCAGTCTCCGAATATACCATTAATGATTTACATTTCTACTATTGTCAAGATGATATTTGTGCATATTTTTGTCTATTGAATCAGGGAGCACTGAATACAAAACAGATAATTTTTATTCTTTAGTTTCAATTAAACTTCTCAGCATTTGACCTACAAATGCAAAGCCCTCATCAAGTTGCATAAAAGTATAAAGTCCTGCACCATGTAGCTAGACAATGTCTGGTTTGTTGACATAAGCACATTTGTTGACTTGTGCGTAGGTAAACAGCATCGTAACCCAGTGAGTCATTTGAACAGTAACTGGTTAACACCTACCAAGGTAGTCATCCTCATGTCTTCAGTTACAGGTTAAGAAGTAGTGTTAGAAACTGCTGAAATACCAAGGTTTATATCCTCATGTCTTTAGTTACAGGGTAACATCGTAATCCAGTGAGTTTTTAAAAGAGTAACTCTTAACCTACCGAGGTTTTCATCCTCATGTCTTTCGAAGGAAGTTTCAAATTCTTCTTCCAGTCGTCTCCGGGTCTGTAGAGTGAAAAACATTTCAGCATTACCAAAATACATTCCGTATTCAAAAAGTTCCCTAAATGCAAGTCCATCAACAAGACAAGCAGAAACTCCAAGATGCATAATACTCCACCAAAAAGCTATACTTTCTGCAAAAATAACCACAGCTGGGATACATTATGTCATGGCACTACAGCAGGGCAATATATCAATATCCTGACAAAGACTGGATATCGTCTAAGGTTTGGAAATCATAAAAAGTAGTGGCGTAATTGTTCTTTTCCCACTTAGCCCTTATATCCACATTACCGATGATTATCAATCAAACATCACATTGTATAATATTTGCTGAAACCCCAAATAGTCATCCCTACAATATTGTTGAATCATCAATATCGAGGCATTAGTTTAAAATATTGATATTGTCCATCTCCCGGCCCTGATTGTGACTATACTTTAAACTGTTTTACGTTTACCTGTAATAATTCATTTTTATTTATTTTTTACACACACGCCAGTTTAGAAGTACTCATTGAGAGGTTTGACCCACCACAGAAAACTGGGTGTACTGCTGAGTATCTGTAGTATAAAAGTAGTAGTATTACTTCAGGAGACGTTCACTAAACTTACTTGATGACTGTGTTGGGGGGCTGGGAGCTACCATTGTTGATTGTGCTGGAGGTCTTCATCAGGCCTGGTTGCTGTTGGCCGCCTCCTCCTCCTCCCCCCCCAGGGGCCCCAGCAGGCTTCACTGAGGTCCTCATCTGTCCATTCTGGTTGGACAGGGCCAGGATAATGGGGTTCTCCATTCTAGCGGTGCTCATGTCGAGGAAACTTGCTTTTCCTATAATTGTGAGTCTTTAAAGTGGGAGTGAGGGACCTCCACAGGGACCAGTGGTCCGACCTTTGAGTCTTAGTGATAGGTCTCAGCGGGGACCCACCAGGACTAGTGGTCCCACCTCGCAAAGTCTTAACGGTCTCGGATGCTTCTTCAGGCAAGTCTTTGTGAAGCAACCATACCACACTGGAGCTAATAATTGAACTGAAGCAAAAACTGAATACTAAATATGGGGTCGAATTAATGGTACCTTCTAGTACCAGGGTTAGCTAGCCATCGGTATTAGCATCTTCAGGTGTTTCCAGAAACCTAGAAAATGAAAACAAAAAGGTGAGGCGACAGTTAATGAAATACAATAATTAGGACTTCAGCTTAATGACGTCCAGCTGGAGAACAAGAACCAACCGTCAGAAGATACTGGGTAGCCTGGTAGCTACCAGTTGATAGTCCAGTAGCTACCTGTGCTATGTGTGATGCTGTCGAGCAGGAGAGATGGACAGCTAGGTAGACAGCACTGACGTGATACGAACAACGCTAAGCAACAAGCTAACCAAGCTTACCAACAAGCCAACTACGTTTACCAAGCTAACCCAGAGGATATCGGGGCTAACGGTCAGCAGCAGCAGCAGCAAGTGCTAATCGTGACTCGTAGCTCATCTCCCTACAAGTCTCCAGCAGACCGGACGCTTCGGGAGACATGTATATCACCTACTACAAGTTTACCTCGGCAGACGGGTAATGTAATGATTACCTTCGCTTAGCTTAGCCCCGTCCGGTTAGCCTAGCGCTTCTTCATCACAACCTTTCAAGAACAGAACCAGTCAGCCTTTAAGTGTCACGTAGTCCCGCCCCGGGACGGGAAGTCTCTTACCTTCCGGTGGTGCTCCAATACTCCGGTTCTCCGGTGGACTGTGATGCGGGGGACGATATCTGACGATATCTGAATATATCAGTAACGGGGCAGGGAGGCTATCTGTCGGCCTAACAGATCCGAGTGGAAGCGAACGGACCCGAAACTCCGGCTCGTACTTATGCCCGCCCACCAGCCCTGGCTCGTATTTAACCCCGCCCACACGCAACACAGCTGATTTCACTCTGAAATCACTACTCGCTATATAGTGCAAGATAACTTAAAAACAAGTTATGAACAGAATTTGACTATTGGTGGTTTGATTACTTATTGGCCAAGGAACAGTTTCAGATTTTAGATCCGCAGATCTGGATCCAGGGGACACTTTGGTGTGGTGGAGGTATGGGCTCTACTGAAGGCACTCTCGTTGGAGGTATGAGTTCTAATGAGGGCCCTCTGTGACCAATCTTTTCCTTCTTGAGTCCCGCATCAAGTACTCATTACATCTAGCGTCTATCAGGAGCTGGTACAGGAGGTTCTCCTTTATGACCGCCATGAGACGAGAATCATCAACCAACGGTTCTTCCCCGCCGTCCAGGGCAGACAGCTTTCGAGACTAGGTCATGAATCAAACTCGAGGTGTTGGGACAGCAGAACTGGCCTCCATATGAAACTGGAGTGGAACCAGAAGCGGGTCAGCAGCTGGTTAGACCTCGAGCTGAAATACCAGTTGCTGACCGGCTCCATGTTCTGCGTCAGTTCAAAGCTACAGCGACAGAACGGTTTTACGTGGACAGCATTCATCAAGTCAAGATGTTGAAGGAAAAAAAAAAGTCTAAAGAAGATGCAGAGTACCCAGGGCACGATTTTCTGTAATTGCACTTAGATGTGGTTTTAATAATAATGTACACGTTTCACCAGCACATCCTCACAGATGCCTTCAAGTGAACAAATAAAGTTTCATCCTCGTGGCTTTATCGATAAACACACACCAGACAACAAACTGAGAGGATTGGGGTCTATTAAAACAGTTATACACAAAGATGGCAAACAACAAATTTTGCATTTTTATGTACAAGCAACTATATATATATATATTATATTACTTATTTTTTTGTTCCTTTGCACAACAGTTTTTATAGTCGGAGAAAAGAATGGATAGGAAAACAAATCGAAATGTGAGGCTTCAACAGACACACATTAGTGCAATAAACAGGACAGGATTTAGAAAACCTCTTCTGGACCGTCTCCCGGTGCTGCTCAACATTACCTTTTTTTTTTTTTTATCTCCAAAAGTTCAACTGATCCTTTTTTTTGTACAATTCTTATTTTTTTTTTTAAATAACTGCAGAAATAACATGAATGAAAACATTTGACATAACAGAGCAACATGTTGGAAATAAGCCTTTTACTTTGTTTCTTCTTCTTTTTGTTGGAGGACTAGAAGGGCATATTGGGGATCCCTCCGGGGCCCAGGGGCCCGTCCAGGGACATGCCCCGGTTGGGAGGGCCCATCATGTGGCCCTGAGGGGACATTAGAGGCCCCTGGGAGCCCCTGGCCTGCATCATCATGAGGTTCTGCTGAGCCATGAGATTGTGCGGGTGCTGCTGGGGTGACATGATGCCTGGGTGGGGTTGGGCCGCCTGGTGGAGACTGGCGAGCATCGCCTGCTGCTGCTGCTGCTGCTGCTGGTGCTGGTGATGGTGGTGATGGTGGTGGTGATGGTGCTGCTGCTGGAGATGTTGTTGGGGCATCATACCTGTCCTCCCCATCATGTGTCCCGGAGGGCACATGGGTCCCATGGAGCCCATGGGACCCATCCCTCCCCCGGGACCCATGCCTCCCCCTCCAGGCCCCATGCCCCTGGAGGCCCCTGGAGGCAGGGCCCCACCCTGGCGCATGCCTCCCTGTGCGTTGTGAGCGGGAAGCTGGTGCTCGGCCATCATGTTCTGCAGGTGGGCCAGGTGGGGGTTGGAGGACATGGGGCCACCCTGCTGGGGGCCGGAGGACAGCTGTTTGAGCAGTTGGGGCGGGGGCCCCGGGTGCTGGGCGGGGCCCTGGTGGGGGTTCTGCGGGGGTCTCTTGGCGGGAAAGTACTGCAGGGTGCTGCTGGGCTTGTCGGAGGGAATGATGCGGGAGAGGTCGAATTCGGGGATGCCCGTGTGGGAGGTGCGGATGACCTCGCTGAGGTCCGGCCCGTCCCCCCCGGGGGAGGAGAAGTCCGAGGGGTGGGGGTGGTGGGGGTGACGGTGCTGCGGGTGGCCCTTAGCCAGCAGCATCTGCTGCTGCGAAAGCCCCATGTCGTCCCCGGGCTGGGGGTAATGGTGCAGCCCCGCCAGGGGAGAAAGCCCGGGGCCATGCTGTGGCTGCATGCGGCCAAAGCCGCCCATCTGGTGCAGGGGGGACATGTCGCAGGGGCCCATGCCGTCGCCCGGCCCGGGGCCCAGCATGGCGGGATTCATCATGGGGTTGGGCGACGACAGCATGGAGCGGGGCCCGTCGTGGGACATCTGCGGCTGGCCGTGGAGCATCATGCCCATTGGGCTCTGGGGCTCCCCGTTGGGCCCCATGGAGCCCTGGGACACCAGCATGGGGGGCCCCTGAGGGTTCCCCATGTTACCTGGTGGGAGACGGTACTCGTTAATATAATTTGTGTATGTATGTATATATACACACATGTGTATATGTATATAATATATATATAATATATATATATATATATATATATATATATATATATTATATATTATATATTATATATTATATATATATATATATATATATTATCGTCATAAAGATGTCACGGTACCTCCCATGGTGTGGTCCATCATCTCGTCGTCCGAGGTGGCGATGGTCTTGATGGCGTCGTGGTAAAGGGGCGTGGCGCTGGGCATGGCGTACTTGGACATCTGGTTCATGATGAGGGACAGGGGGTTCTGGGTAGGGGGCGGCGCCTCAGGGGACGAGGAGGAGGTGAATGGCATGCTAGGATTCAAGGAGCCCGGCTGGCTACCCGGGGTGGAGTTGGAGCTCCTGGGAGGGAGGGACGGGCCTGGAGACCAGAAGCATCAGAATACAAGAAAAGCCTTAGAATTAAGTAGAAGCATTATCAGAATATCATCAGAACACTATTATAATGAGGTACTGTTGTACTTCATAGTATCCCGGAACGAAAGGTTCAGGGATATTTTGGTTTGGCCGGGACCGCCGCCAACACGTCCACTCGCCCTTTGTGTGAACACGATAACTATAACAAAATGTACAATGTCATTCTAACATTTATGGCCCATGGAGGAAGAACCCTGTCGCTTTTTAAAGTTAAGCTAAAATAAAAAGGTCTGGACCTGAGGATGTCACCTATTATGGTTTTCTCAGGTTCCAAATGTTGCCACCAGGTGGAGCTTTATAACTGAAAATTGGATGGTAATGAAATGAACACTAACCTCATATATGGTCAAGTGTTCTACGTGTATGTGTAAGGTCTTTATCTGAATAAAATGTGAATAATAGAGGATGGGGATGGGGCCCGGTCGGAGATAAACCCCTAGAAAGAAGAATCAATAGTATATAATGAATGAATATAAAGTATATAATGTTTATAATGAATATATAGTATATCATGTATATAAAAGAGTACTGCAGAGATGGTCTACAATTGAATAACCCCAGATGCAAAACAGTCTTGTCGTTGTCTTATCTTAGTTCACATTCCCCCTAATAGATGGAGGAAAGGTGTGGAGGTTGTGCTTAGATAAAAATGAACCCAAGTTACCTTAATCCCTTAGCCCCAACCTTAACCCTAACCACTTAACCCTAACCTCTTAACCCTTACCCCTTACCTCAACCTCTTAACCCTAACTCCTGTAACCCTAACCCATTAAACCTAACCAGTGTTGTGACAACCTGTGTGACAGTTATGATAGAGGATGTTTTCTTAACGTTGTCGCGATTGTAATGAGCGATTTATCTGGAGAAATAAAGTTATTAATAAAATCATTAATAGTGATTAATAAAGTACAAGGAGCCGGGAATATGTCTGGAATGTTCAATCAATGAATAACACATTTCATGAGGTTCTGCCTCACCCGTCTCAGTGGAGCTGCCTCCCCCGTTGCCTCCCTTGCCGCTGGCTGGTCTCCCCGGACTTGGAAGAGCAGTTTTGGGGGAGGCCCAACCCGGGGACCCCCCTTGGAGGGCCGGGGACTTAAGGTGTCCGGGGGAGGCGGACGGAGACCTTACGACCAGAGAGGAAGAGCCCATCAGCTGGGGAGACTTCATGGAGGATGAGGAGGGAGTTCCGGCTCCAGAGGCGGGAGGAAGAGGAGGGTTGGGCCCCGTGGAGGTTATCTGAGAGGGGGATTTGAGGCCAGAGGCCGAGGGGGAAGGGAGGAGTGGGGACGGCTCTTGGCTCAGGGACGGGGACTTGAGCTGATGAGGAGGAGGGGGCATGGAGGGAGACCCCATGGGGTTAACATTGATAGACAGGTCGGACGGGCGGCGAGAACCAGGCCCGGGGCCCCGGACCCCTCCGGCCATGGTCATGTGACTCAGCCGCGGCGCTCCACCCATCGGAGAGGACCCCTGCTGGTCGAAAATCTCCGGACCAGGCTGCTGGAGGTATGGCCCTTCCGTCTGCCCGCCGGGAAAGGGGCCCTGGTTGGGGAAGTGGAGCCCGCCGTCGGGGCCGGGCCCCATGCCTCTCTTGACCGGCCGTCCGTTCTGCGCTGCCCATATCCTGGAGATGGCTTCAGGGCTCAACATGTCCCCAAGAGGCCCCGGTCCCCCAGGACGTCCGCACAGCTTCTGGGCCAGCATCATCTGCTGCTCCTGCTGGGAGCTCATCTGGTTTATGTTGAGGTTGCCCCCCATCGAAGGATCCACCAAGTCTCTCATCTGGGGCGGCCCTCCTCCCCCGGGGGAGCCCAGCATCTCCCGGGAGCCAGGGAAGTCCATGGGGTCCCCACGGGATGGGACGCAGCGCCCCATCCCCATGTTTGGGAAGCCGGCCGGCCCCCCGGGGTTGTCCACCATCCTCTGGCTCTGCTGCATCTGCTGCTGCTTGGCTAGGCGCTCCATCTCCAGCCGGTGGAGGCCCTGCAGCTGCCTCTTCTCCATGATGCGGAACATCTCCTCTCGGGTAAGGAGGCGCTCCTGGTCCTGGAGGTGCTGAGGAGGACCAGCGGGGTAGCAGCCCCCTTGAAACGGGGCTCCACCTCCTCCTCCGCCCATGTTGTTTGGCACGTCGTCCAGCCAAACCACCCCGGAACGGGGAGGTCTCTGAGGACCCATGGCCTCCATCTGTAGACCGGACCCGGGACTACCGGGGAACCCTCCCCCTCCCCCTCCTCCTCCTCCCCCCCCGTGTGGCGGTCCCCCCCTCTGCATCTGTCCCAGGAATCGGGGCCCCCGGGGGTCGTCCGGGTGCATCTCCATCAGCCGTCCGTTCCCCCCCATGGCTCCGCTCATCATGGTGCCTGGGCCCCAGGGTTGGTCATCTGGTTTGCTGTGGTAGGGAGGCGGGGGCCCCCTCATGACCACAGGCCCCCCCCCGTGCATGCCCACGTGCTCCGACATTATCCTGAAGTGCTGCGCATGCTGCCCGTGCTGCGGCTGCATCTCCTGCTGCCGGCGCTTCTCCTGGTAGTACTCCTCCTGGAGCTTCCTCCAGGCCATCTGCTCCGGGGTGAGGCCGTCGGGGCCCATCACGGAGCCCATATCCAGCCCCGGGGAGAACAGGTGGTGGTGAGGATGCTGGGGCATGCCGTGATGCTCCATCGGGGGCCCCTCCATCCCGGGGCCTCCCAGGGACCGGGTCTGGGAGACCATGGACTGCAGGGGCTCCTCGTACTTCTTCATCCCAGGTGGGAGGGCCGTCGGGGGGCCGTCCCCGTCCCCGTCCTCCACGCCGCCCTCTGGGAGGGTGGTGTTGTTGTCGGAGGGGCTGTTGTTGTTGTTCGGATTGCCGTTGGGGCCGCACACGTTCTGCGGGCCCCCGGGGGCCCCGGTCCGCAGCAGGAGCCGCTCGATGTCCCGGAGGGTCTGGAGGGAGCGCTCCCGGTGCTCCCGCTGCTCCTTGGAGAGACCGTCAACGCCGCCGGGCCCCTCGGGGTCCCCCTGGAAGGAGGGGCTGTCTGAGGGAGACACCCCAGCATCGGGGTGGGCCATCCCTCCGGGGCCCTCCCCAGGGGTGGTCCCCAGGGGCGGGCCTCCTCCTCCTCCAGGGGCCTTGAGGGCAGCCAGGCGGAGGTTATCGCAGGGCCCGGGGCCCCCCGTTCTGCCGCGAGGAGACTCGTTGTCCGAGTGTCCCCCGGACGACGGCCCCCCAGAGCCAAGGGGGACTCCGACCACTCCGGCCGAGCCCGGTCTGGGGGCTCCGGCTTGGGGCTTGAGGGGCCCGGTCGGCGGGGAGCCGCCCAAGCTGAGCTTCTCAGGAAACGTCCCCACGTGGAGGCCCTGGACCAGGAGGACACAGGTCAGTAGACCTTACACTGTACTATACTTTATATTAATATTATACAAATATTATTATACTAATACTGTACTATACTTATATTAATATAATACCAATACTGCACTATACTTACTAATATTATAGTAAACTATACTTACTAATATAAGTATCATAATACTATACTAAACGTACTTGTATTAATATTATACTAATACTATAATAACCTATATTAATATTATACTAATACTGTTCTATACGAATATTAATATTATATAAATACTGTACTAGACTTGTATTAATATTATACTAATGCTATACTATACACATAGAAACACTTTTATTACAGCAAATCAGCGAGCAGTGTTGGAGCCATGCTGAAAAATAGATCCAATGGGGAGAGAGGCTCCTTCAGGTTCCTGTTCTGCCGTTGCAGAACACGTCTATATCTATGGGCCATCAGGAGAGGAACCCACCTGCTCCAGCTATAGCTCTATAGCTCAGTCAATTTAGTTTAGAGTATTCTCTTTCGTTCTATGCCCTATAGCTCCATCCTCTCCTCACCTGCTCCAGCTTGCTGCGGGGGACCTGCTGCTGGTGGAACTGGAGGATAGACCCAGAGAGACCGTTCAGAACGGCTTCAGCAGCACTAGAACACAGCGAGAACAACAAATAGCCCCTTAGTTCAGCAGATACCCAACTTCTACTGGAGGTGTTCCACATCTAAAAGATAGAACCCACGAGATCATGAGAGACAGACCGATTTACAAACTCCACTACGTATGGTGATAGGTGATATATGGTACATATGGTGATAGGTGATGAGGCTCTATCTATATGGTGATAGGTGATGAGAGGCTCTATCTCTATATGGTAATAGGTGATAAGAGGCTCTATCTATACAGTGATAGGTGATTAGAGGCTCTATGATAGGTGATAAGAGGCTCTATCTATATGGTGATAGGTGATGAGAAGCTCTATCTATATGGTGACAGACGAAGATAGGCTCTATCTATATGGTGACGAGAGGCTCTGTTTCTATATGGTGATAGGTGATGCAAGGCTCCATCTCTATATGGTGATAGGTGATGCGAGGCTCCATCTCTATATGGTGATAGGTGAAGAGAGGCTCTCTCTATATGGTGATAGGTGATGAGAGGCTCTCTCTATATGGTGATAGGTGATGAGAGGCTGTATCTCTATACACAGACAGGTGACGACAGGCTCTACCTGTTGGCCAGGTTGGTGGTAAAGACGTAGACCACCTGGGGGGAGGAAGGTTCTGTCTCTCTCCCTCCACGCCGGACCACTGCCCCCACGGGGGCAGAACCTGGACCCCCAGAGGGACGACCACCGAGGCCCTGGAGAGAACCAGGACCAGGACCAGGACCTGGACCAGGACCAGGACCAGGACCTGGACTGGACCTGGACCTGGACCTGGACCAGGACCCCCTCGGTCCCCTTAGAGAGAGACAGAGACAAAGAGAGATACAAAAAGTGAGACAGAGAGAGGCAAAGAGAAAGAGAGGTGTGGTTTTTTTTTTATGAACTACATTTGTTTATGTTATTGTTTTTATTTTATGATTAAAAGAGAAAAAAAAGGTCAAATATGTCAGTAAAATAGGTCCCAACATATGATAACCCTTGAACTTCCCCTTCTGACCACCAGATGGAGCCACACACCACAGGAAGGGGAGGAGTCACATGATCTGAACTGATGTTTGTCAATGACACCAAAAAAATAGAAAGACGTAATGATACTGATTTCCAGCCTAAACCAGTCCTCTCCATAGCAACAACACTGGAGCGCATCGCAAAGGATTCTGGGAGTTAACGCCCACAGGGAGGGGGAGGGGCGTTAAGATATGATAAGATTTCACTTTAGTGTCTGATCTGTCCAGAGAATCCTCAGTGTTATTATCACAAATGAGTCACAAGTGGCCATAGTAGACAGACAGACCGATCTATCGGACAGACAGAGATACAGATCTAGCGGACAGACAGACAGATCTGTCAGGCAGGCAGGCAGGCAGACCGACAGATAGAGAAGATATACAGACAAACGCTCACAGACAGACAGTTCACAACAGATCACCTATTCCATCATGTCAGACTACAGGGGCCTGTGTATCACCCCTAATGTGAGGGAACTGTGCTCTCCCCGAGGGTCCCAGCTGGTACTCTGGAGGAGTGGGTGGTGCTGGTGGTGTACTCATGGTTGGGGGTGTGTAGATGGTGTAGGTGGTGCTCTACTCACGGTGGAGGTGGGGGGAAGGGGGGGGCGGGGGATGGGTGGTGCACTCACGGTGGGGCCGGGCCTTGTCCTCATCCTCCTCCGTGTCAGGACCAGAGCACCACTCGTCTCCGCTGTATGGCTGCTTCCTCTCCAACACACAGCGACGCTTACTACGCATCACACCGTCTACACACACACACACACACACACACACACACACACACACACACACACACACACACACACACACACACACACACACACACACACACACACACACACACACACACACACACACACACACACACACACACACACACACACACACACACACACACACACACACACACACACACACACACACACACACACACACACACACACACAGTCAGCATGACTCTTGATAAATCATGATAAACTCAAAACAGCAGCAGAATACTTCCAGAATTTTTTGATATTTCCTTTTAATAATTCCTTCACTCAGTCATCATCCATTCCATCACTCAGTCATATATGCCTTCACTCAGTCATCCATGCTTTTACGTAGTTATTATCCAGGCCTTCACTCAGTCATCATCCATGCCTTCACCAAGTTATCATCCATGCCTTCATCCAGGCCTTTACTCAGTCATCATACAGGCCTTCACCTAGTTATCATCTATGCCTTCATCCATTCATCATCCAGGCCTTCATCCATTCATCATCCAGGCCTTCACTGAGTTATCATCCATGCCATCCATGCTGGCAGAGGGAGAACCCAACAGAACCGTCCAGGTCTGCCCAGTAGAGACCAGGGAGACATCTGACCTTCAGCCATGTGAGTACAGTAGTGGTTCTCACTGAGCAAGAGACAGCTCTTTAGAACTCTACTGCAGGACAACCTCCTGTGATTGATTGCCCACATGGCGCCCAGAACCCCCTGTGATTGGTCGGTTGCAGGTGTGGCACACTTCAAACAGAACGATGTGGTGCAGAGAATTTGAATGTGCTTTGTTTTTAAGCACACACACACACACACACACACACACACACACACACACACACACACACACACACACACACACACACACACACACACACACACACACACACACACACACACACACACACACACACACACACACACACACACACACACACACACACACACACACACACACACACACACACACACACGTGTGCATGAGTGAGCGTGTGTGTGTGAGAGAGAGAAGCAGGATGTTGTGGTCTATAAATCCCATTATAGTGGTCTCCAGTGGGATGGTTCTACCAGAATACTGGAGAACCCAAACAGATCTTGTTCAGCCTGTTAAAGAGATCTTTAGAACGTCCTATGACTGCTTTTATTTCAGCAGTTGAAATTGAATCATGGCCACTGAATCCTTGTGAAGAACCTTCAGCTGATCCAACCAGAACCCGGACCCCATCTCCTGGCCCAACAGGACATGAGAACAGCTTCACAGAACCTGCCCATCTCCTGGTCCCACAGGAGAACAGCTTCACAGAACCCGCCCATCTCCTGGCCAAACAGGACATAAGAACAGCTACACAGAACCTGCCCACCTCCTGTTTCAACAGGAAAACAGCTACACAGAACCATCCCATCTCCTGGTCCCACAGGAGAACAGCTTCACAGAACCAGCTCATCTCCTGGTCCAACAGAAAAACAGCTCGACAGCCCAACTCATCAGAACTCTTCTTCTATTTTGACAAATGTCAGCTTGATCAAAGCTAAAATAAACCCAGCATGCAACAGTGCTCAGAGGGCTGTAGGGAGAGGTCAGAGGGTCAGCTCAAGAGGAATCAGATCAGCAGCTGGAGGAAGTCACTTTTTTCACAGACTAAAAGAAGCAGACAGACAGACTGTCTGCTTCTTTCAGTCTGTCTGACACTGTGCCCACATCTTTATGTCTATGTGTGTTTGCTAGGGCTGGGCGATATGGACTTAAAACTATATAAATAAATGACAAATGACTGAATGAAATGACCAAAAATAAAAAAAAATCCTTACCATCATCAAATACGTAAGGGATAATGAACGGAACGCTCATTAATATAGTCGGTCCCGACTTATTATGATTTACTATCGCGGAGAAAAAAATTGTTCTCTGAAGTTGAGGCGTTGCTTGGCAACTGGCGCAAACAATTCAGCAATTCTATCAGCAAGTCAGTATTTTCCGTCAGGAAAAGTGAACGGGACTACTCGCGGATTAATTAACTATTAACTCCTCCTCGCCTCGTTTGGAACTCCGCCTTCCGCTATTGTTGTTCTCCTTCTACACGCCCACGTTTGTCGCATATGTAAACACGTCATTAATTATCGTCATTACCGCAGTATGACAAAATACTTATCGCTGGGAGGACTTATCACGATAAACGATAAACGATACAATATGGCACAGCCCTAGTGTTTGCCTGTATGTCTTTCTGTCTCTGTGTCTCTATGCCTGCCTATGTGTGCCTAGGGTCAGTCTATTAGTCTGTCTGTCACGGACAAGTGTCACTATGAGTCTACGTGTCTACGGTCCCCTCCACATTTCTAGGTGTCTCACCCCTACCAGTCTCCTCCCTACCCATCTATGGGTCTCCTCCCTACCAATCTACGTGTCTCCCCCCTACCCATCAATGTGTCTTCCCTCTATCTGTGTCTCACCTGCTTTGCCCTCGGCCTCCAGAGCCGTTCCTAGGTCTCTGGCCTCCAGCGAGTCAGCGGAGACACTTCTCTCCCGCTTGGATTTGGTTTTCAGCATCGCTCCCACGCCGCTTGCCGATTGGCCGGCGGTCTTAAGCCCGGGGTTCACCGGAGCCATCTGATTGGTCTTGACTCCATGGCTCCCCTTAGGACTCTGACAGTGGGCCGCCGCTCCCGCCTTCTGCTGACTCTGCTGACTCACATTGGATAGTTGGGATCGCCCGTCGCTGCTCACTTGCTTGCCATGATTGGCCAGTTTGTTGTCAGGGTGCATCTGATTGGCTGGTGGTTAAGCTGCGCCTGTGAGGCTCTGGACTTTACTGCGCTTACAAGAGACACTGAGGAACAAAAATAAGAACAAGATAATTAAGTTAATCGTTTTTACTCCAGAGGAACAAGGACTCTTTTCCTCTTCATTTATCAGACTTAATTTAAGAGACAGTGAGTCCAGATGCATTAAGAAACAGGTAGGCGTTAGGGGTCATTAAGGAGCAGGTAGGGGTTAGAGGTCATTAAGGAGCAGGTAGAGGTAAGAGGTCATTAATGAGCAGGTAGGGGCTAGGGGTTATTAAGGAGCAGGTAGGGGCCAGGGGTTATTAAGGAGCAGGTAGGGATTAGGAGTCATTAAGGAGCAGGTAGGGGCTAGGGGTCATTAAGGAGCAGGTAGGGATTAGGGGTCATTAAGGAGCAGGTAGGGGCTAGGGGTCATTAAGGAGCAGGTAGGGGTACCCTGCTGGGTACTAGACTACCCTGCCCCAAGAGAGACTCAGTAAGTCTCCCTCCAAGATTGAGAAGAAAATCTGCATTTAATTAGTGGCACAAAAATACAAAGTAGACAACATAAACTAGAAGTTTATATGTAGGAGGTCTAAGAGAACCCGCCTCCCCCGGAGGGAGAACCCGCCTCCCCCGGAGGGAGAACCCGCCTCCCCCGGAGGGAGAACCCGTCTCCCCAGGGAACCGCCCCCGGAGGGAGAACCCGCCTCCCCCGGAGGGAGAACCCGCCTCCCCCGGAGGGAGAACTCACCTTCCCCAGAGGGTGTACCAACAGCAGGCCATGGTCTCCAGGGATCCTCATTGGCCACACGCTGACCTGAGGAACACAACAAGAACATCAGCACAAGAACACCACAACCACTGCCTTGACAACACTGCTGTGACCTCCCGTTTATGAGCCCTGCGTTAGGAAAGTCCTCTTACTTTCCTCAACAGTGTGTTACTACCTGCCCTGTGTTAGTATGTGTTACTACCTGCCCCTGGCTCACTTTCAACACACAAACATTCAACAGCGTTTTGAAACAAGTCACAGAGGAATCATTTCCTACATGCCAACAACTTAAAACATTTCCTTGGGTTTGCCTATTATACACTTATTATATTATAATGCACATAATTAAAATAAATTACATTCTAAATGTATTGGCTGCCAGCTCTGCCACCATCCTTACCATATAGTGTGGAGGTCAAGTAGAACACGTCCCATGCTAAGCTACCGGCTAAATGGTTCAAATCCACACCTGCCTGGGCCTGTGAACTTTGACCTTTGCTGTGACCTCTACGGTTGTGTGGTGTAAGAGAGTTTAGAATCATCAGAGCTGGGCTAGAGTGACCAACACATTGAATGACAATCAATAGGGTGAAGCATCAGAATATAAATAACATCATGAAAGGATTATTAATAGTAATGTGGACATGAAACTTCGGTTGGCTCCATCAATGATATCACAAACTGAAACCATTCAAACAGGAAGTGACACCAAGCCATGACCTTTGACATTTTGGGGAAAGACTGCGTCTATGTGGTCCATCCTCTGCGTGTGTCGACACACATTCATCCTCTCTGCTAACCTCTCTTCTACACGACAACACCTGATGACTCACAACTCATGTCATCACAACAGCCCCCTGTGATGTTAAGAGGGGCGGGGCCGTCTTTCAGGACAGCGGTTAACAACAGAGACGAGAAAAAAAAATAAAACATACCTCCACACCAAAAAGTCCCCTGGATCCAGATCCAATCAACTGTTCATAGTAATCTAAACACAAAGTTTTGTCTCATTCTGTACAAAATGATTTTGAGTTTATCTTGTTAACAGACAGACAGAGACAGGGGTAAAAACATAACCTACGGTCCAGGTAACAAAGGAGTAGTTTGTAGGGGTATCTCTCCTCCTTGCTCACCTTGACAGATCTCAGTTATAAACAAAAAGGGACAAAGCCTGTAGTTCCATTAGTCATTAACCAAGGCTTTGCTCAGGTCAACACAGACCAGCCTGGTTGGACCCCATCAGTCATTAACTCAACAGCGAAGAGGGACTCACAGCCACTGATTCACACCTCAGCAACATCAGGTGGGGGAGGAGGATGAGTGTAGAGTGTCCTCACAATGTAGGGGAGTGTGTGTGTGTGTGGTGTGTGTGTGTGTGTGTGTGTGTGTGTGGTGTGTGTGTGGTGGTGTGGTGTGTGGTGTGTGTGTGTGTGTGTGTGTGTTACTAGAAGAGGGTTGGACATGATCGTCCTACACAGAGGTTAGGGTTTGAGTAGGTTTGAGACATGAGAGGACTAGTAGAGACTAGGGTTGAGACATGAGAGGACTAGTAGAGACTAGGGTTGAGACATGAGGGGACTAGTAGAGACTAGGGTTGAGACATGAGGGGACTAGTAGAGACTAGGGTTGAGACATGAGGGGACTAGTAGAGACTAGGGTTGAGACATGAGAGGACTAGTAGAGACTAGGGTTGAGACATGAGGGGACTAGTAGAGACTAGGGTTGAGACATGAGGGGACTAGTAGAGACTAGGGTTGAGACATGAGGGGACTAGTAGAGACTAGGGTTGAGACATGAGGGGACTAGTAGAGACTAGGGTTGAGACATGAGAGGACTAGTAGAGACTAGGGTTGAGACATGAGGGGACTAGTAGAGACTAGGGTTGAGACATGAGAGGACTAGTAGAGACTAGGGTTGAGACATGAGGGGACTAGTAGAGACTAGGGTTGAGACATGAGAGGACTAGTAGAGACTAGGGTTGAGACATGAGGGGACTAGTAGAGACTAGGGTTGAGACATGAGGGGACTAGTAGAGACTAGGGTTGAGACATGAGAGGACTAGTAGAGACTAGGGTTGAGACATGAGAGGACTAGTAGAGACTAGGGTTGAGACATGAGGGGACTAGTAGAGACTAGGGTTGAGACATGAGAGGACTAGTAGAGACTAGGGTTGAGACATGAGGGGACTAGTAGAGACTAGGGTTGAGACATGAGGGGACTAGTAGAGACTAGGGTTGAGACATGAGAGGACTAGTAGAGACTAGGGTTGGGACATGACAGGACTAGTAGAGACTAGGGTTGGGACATGATGGACGATAGAGGCTATCTCCTTGCTATTAAGGAATTGGACTTGCAATATTTTAAGTTATCAGCTCGTATGTGGAACTCTCAAAGGAGTCCAGAAGAATAACTAACAAAACAGAAAACCCTGCATGACTCCACCCCCTCAGACTCGCTGGTTTTCCAGTGCGGGTGTGTAGTCCCTCCCCTCCAGAAGTTTAGTATTTTTGGCAGATTTATTCTGATTGTGTGAGTCTGCTAAAAGGCTGAAGGTAAACTAGACCAACCCTGGTGTTGCAACATCTCTTGGTGCTTCTGGTTTGGGCAGAGGCCTCACGCTGCAGGCTGTTCTCTCACTACAAGCTCTGGCCTGGTGGTTCTCTATGATGTAACACTGGAGGCCAAAACAACACAAGAGAGGGATTAGGATCCCACAAGTTTGCATGCCGAACCTATAAATAGGAGAATGCGTTGGACAACGGCTTAGCCAATGGGAACGCTCGCATCCAACCTCCCTGGCTGGCAAGGACCGCCGGTGGTCATCGTCATAAAAGTAAACATTCGCCCTAACTGTTAAGTTCAACTGTGAAATAGGGAGGGGTAAGAAGATATTGGTTCTCTGTGGCGCTTCTAAACCTCTGGCTAGCTTCTCTGTATCCATGCATTATGCAGGGGTGTATTCATACAAGAGTTGTGCACTTTAACAGTAGGTTTTAATGAACATGAACCCTATTAACTAACAACTAAGAGTGAATTAACCAAACCTCCTTCCTGGCGGACAACACGCTCGACAAACTGTCTTTGTGCTTTCAATAGAGAACAAAACAGATCACAGAAAACATTCCTAATTGTCAGAGGTCTACAGGCCCTAACAACATGTTGATCAGATCATCCATTAGTGCTAAATGGAGGTGACATTTACATTCTAGATCAAAATCAATGAGTAAAGTGATGATGATGCCAATGTTTTCCATCTTGGATATTATCGGTCTGTCTTTTTGATTAGGCCTACATGTTTTCCTCCAGACTAAATCATCAGTTAATCCTAAACAGGGACTGGGTGTCATGTCTGTCTGGGCAGAACAGGCCTTCCACTCCTGAGGTCTCTCTCTCTCCCTCCCCACTGATGAGGTCATAATGTATCTGCAGAAAGGAGGCACTGGGCCTTCCATGAATCCATTAGTTTCTATGGTTCAACTACAGTCCTCATCCCCAGTAGGTTGGACTAGAAATGCTGGAGAGTATCAATGTTCTGAACCCTGATGGGATGCTCCTCACCGTTTCGGTCCACATCTCCTCCGTGTTCCTGTCCAAAACTTCTCACAAGCAACAGTTGGGTGTAAAGATGGATATCTTAACATCTAAAATTGTATTTACAAAAAGTACTATGACCAGTATTCATGATTCAAACTGCAACACGTGTTCACAAATATGAATAAGAAAAATAGTGTTGTGGCATTTGCTCTTCTATTTACTAACCCGTTGAGGGAGCTGTTGAAAACAACCCAAATGTTGAAAAAACACACGTCCCAGAAGCTTGACCCTTACGCACAGCGCTGGTCTTGAGTCTGTAGGTGGGGGGGGGGGGGGGGGGTCAAACACAGAGCCAGGGAGGGGGTCCAAGAACAGATTACCACCAGGTAGGCTCGACATTGGATTAGGATGTATGTATGTATAGCATATAACAATGTATATTTTATTACATTGATTTATATATACATATTGCTCTTTTCTGTGCCGATATTTAGCATTTTATAAATTGCATTTTTATTTTTATTTTTTAACTTTTTTCTATTTTTATAACTGCCGTCTGTCGTATTGCACATAAGATTTTCACATCACTGCTTTATACTTGTGTAAACTGTGAAGTGACAATAAACTTGACTTGACTTGACTTGGATGTTTACAATGTTATTTATCTAGATAACGGAAGAGAGTTTAATAAAGTGTCGTAAATTTAAATGAAATTAATTCGATTTAGGGTTCAGGGTTAATTAGATTCATTTGTTCAGGGTTAGTCACAGATAAAAGAAAAGCTAAAAATTGTACTCAAGGCGAGTAAGCTTTTATACAGCAGTTTTCTAGCCACTAAAAGCATGAACCACACACACACACACACACACACACACAATTGTTTCGTCCACAGTGTAAGAGATCAACTTCTCCCCTGATCAGTTCCTTTTGAGGGAGTATCTGAGATGGTTGAGATCAGTTCCCACAGCGAGACAGACGAGAGAGAGAGGAGCAAATTATTACATTATTCGCAAATGCGGAGCACATGTTTACTTTACCACACACACACATTCCGAGTATCCGTGGAAACAAGCATCCCCGTTCTCAATCAGGACTTCTACCAGCTTATCGGTTACCTCCAACTTTCACAAGAGAGTCAATCAGAAAAATAATTGTTAAATATTAAGATACATTACATTAGTCAATAGTGTGTTCAACAAAGGGAGGTAGGAGAACAACTCGTCACCAGAAGTCATTCCTAACAAGTCTCCAAGAACTGAACCAGTGCTCAGGTATAATAACAATAAGTTGCCACACAATAGAACAAAATCTAAACAAGCAAACAGTAATAATTACTAGTAATAATAGATGGAGTCACACAGTACTATAGTACTAGTATTAATAGATGGGCACACACAAACACACACAGCTGGAGACCAAAGGATAGGGTGAGTGGCTGATCTTAAGAAATTAAGAGTAGAGAAGGATCCAAGCAAATCATTTCATCACTAACAACGTTATTTGCATCAAACATCACAGAAAGATGATTAAAAAAAAACCCGGTTGGATTAAAGGGAGACCAAGAGGAACGACCACAGATAATACATGTGAAGCTCTTCTGTAAAGTCTGAGGCTGTTGAACCGACTACAAGAGGCTCCTGTTGGACCAGACTTAAAGACCAGACTTAAGGGATTTAACAGTCAAGACCTTGGAGAAGCCAGCGATGCCACAGGATTTGACTAACCGAACGTAACCTAACTGTTACATAACACAATGTAACCATAACCTAACCACACATAACCTAAGCCAATTTAACCTATCCGTAACCCCACCTAATGTTACCTAACATAATCCACCCTCATTTTACCCAACGTAGCCTCACCTAATTCAACCACACCTAACTAACTAACTAACCGCTCCTACAAAGCTCCCGACAGTTAAATATTATTCAAAATAATTTGTAAAAGAAAAATAATCAAGGGTAAAAGCACCAGGCGAGTCCAGTCAGCAGCGGTTCAGGCCAACCTTTGGCGAGCAGTCGGCAGTGGATCAATTTTGGACCGAGGTCAGGGAGTCATAGGCCAAACCAGATAAAAGGTCTGTTTGATTTTCTTCCAATCTATGGCCAAGGTAGAAAAACCTGACTAAACACAGCTGTATGTGTCGTCAATGGAGCTGAAAACTCCAACATGACCTACAGCAGGAGTACTACATGACATGAATTAGGAGACATTATCAAGATGGACTTGGAATGGGTCGTCGAGATGATGATTTACGATGGCGAGAACTAGGCTACGGCAGCCTGGTCCCCGGATTCACCAGGAGTGTAAAACATAACCGCGAAACAGGAAAGTCTTTATGAATAATATCACGAGAGATGGTTTTAAACCAGAAAGAAAAATTAAAAACCCACGTGTTGCATTGTAAATGATGACCGGATCATAGGGGCATAAAATGGAATGAAAAACTAAAACGGAAATCTGGTCTGGAACAGCAGTAAGACGCTGGATTATTCAGAACCAACACATGAATAAAGAGTGGTCCAGGAGGACAGGCCTGATCATATTAAGGCATTAGCAGCAGCAGCCGGTCCAATAGCTCCGAGATGAAAAGCTATTATGTTCAGAAGAGGATGACTAAAATGGACCGATGCTTATTGATACAGAAAATGATGCTCCCCAGGGGAGAACACAGACCACAGGTCTACAGAACAAGGCACTCAGACGTTCTATAGGGCCCTGTTCAGACTGGGTTTTCAGCCGAATAGAAACGTAAATCAATGCCCATACAGGACGTATTGTTCAGTGACCTGACTTTTAAGAGGCCAGCATTAATATAACGATGCTTGAAGAGCAGCGGCGAGGGGATACATCCGAGGTTATTCATGTGATCCGGCGTGTGGCAGAGGTCTGGCTCTCCTGAGTAGTGTCTCAAGGCCAAAGTGTGATGAATGTGCAGGACATCTGGTTATTTCTGGTACTAATCCGAACAGAACAGATACCGGTGTGGCCGTGGAGAGTCTCAGACTCAATCCTCAGACGGAAGAAAGGAAACCTTAATGAGCCATTTTAAAGTATCTCCTCGGAGCGCGACCGTTGAACCGGTCGGTCGGCTCATAAAAGCTGCTTCACACCTCGTCTCCCGCTCCCGATCTTTACACGCTCTCTTTTTCACTCGCACCTTTGTTCTTCTCTCCCAGCATGCACCTTGTTTTCCTGCAGCCTGTTGTCGTGGTGATGCATCAGGCAGGAAGGATAACAAGAAAAGCTGCCGTTCGTTGGGTCAGAAAACAAATCCGAGCACTAAACCGAGAAGAAGAGCACCCTAGATAGATCCACTCTAGATAGACTACCATATCGCAGTAGATGAGCTCCCAGAAGGGGGCCATTCCCCTAGTTTGGTTCACAGAAGAACACACCCATAACCAGGATTGTACCGTTACAATGTGGGTAGGAACAAGGTTTGTACTGTTCCAATGTGGGTAGTACCCAGGTTTGTACCGTTACAATGTGGGTAGTACCCAGGTTTGTACCGTTACAATGTGGGGAGTAAATCTGGAGGATTGAATCCTCTATATTTGTCACACATGTACACAGAGTGAAATTTGTTTCTCTGCATATAAACCCATCCTAGTATTAGAAGCAGTGGTCAGCTGTGTATATACATATATTGTGTATATAAAGCGCCATTGGAGCAGTGTGGTGGTCTGGTGCCTTGTTCAAGGGCACCTCGGCCATGCCCAGGAGGCGAACTGGCACCTATTTCCGAGTACCAGTTCTAACACCATACTTGAACTGGCGATCCTCCAGTTCCCAAGCCAGACTGAGCTACTGCCGCCCCTAACCAGGTTTGTACCAGTACAATGTGGGTAGTAACCAGGTTTGTACATTACAGTGTGGGGAGTAACCAGGTTTGTACGTTACAGTGTGGGTAGTAACCAGGTTTGTACGTTACAATGTGGGGAGTAACCAGGTTTGTACGTTAGTGTGGGAGTAACCAGGTTGTACGTAGTGTGGGAGTAACCCGGTTTGTACCGTTACAATGTGGGGAGTAACCAGGTTTGTACCGTTACAATGTGGGGAGTAACCAGGTTTGTACGTTACAGTGTGGGGAGTAACCAGGTTTGTACCGTTACAATGTGGGGAGTAACCAGGTTTGTACGTTACAGTGTGGGGAGTAACCAGGTTTGTACGTTACAGTGTGGGGAGTAACCAGGTTTGTACCGTTACAATGTGGGGAGTAACCAGGTTTGTACCGTTACAATGTGGGTAGTAACCAGGTTTGTACCGTTACAATGTGGGTAGTAACCAGGATGGTACGTTACAGCGTGGGGAGTAACCAGGTTTGTACGTTACAGTGTGGGGAGTAACCAGGATGGTACCGTTACAATGTGGGTAGTAACAAGGTTTGTCCAGTAATGACTAGAGGGGCTGTCTGAAATACTTTTAGGGCACTGCTCTAGCATCTAGAGGTGTTTTTCCCAGAGGTGATTTGCATAAGCTCGCCTACCTTGTGTTCTGCTGTGAACGATTACAAACAGAGGTTTTATTGCAGTGCATTGTGGGCCAGCGCACAGGTGAACGCCAATAAATCACCTGATTGGAGGGTTGGGAGGAAGGGGAGGCAGGGCAACAAAACATGACACGGAGCAAAGTAAATAAAGGCTTGGCAGAACTAAAGGAATATTGACAGACCTGTGTCCAACTCACAAACCGTCCTTTTAATGTGGTAACACCATCTTGCTTCAGTCTACACAACAAAAAAAAACAGGTACGAGACCAGTGGTGATGAACTGGTAACATGTGGTTAAACTGGTCATAAGACACACTGGCAACAAGTTATCTGGTTTAACTGATAATAAGAAAGATTGGTAATGTATCTGGTTAAACTGGTTATAAGACACTGATAACAAGGCCTGTAATTCGTGGTGTAACTGTGGACCGGAAGAAGGAAGCGCTAGGCTCATTGTGTACAGAGGGTCAAAGGTCGAGGGTCCGATCCTTTCCGACACATTCTGGGAAGAGCGCCAACTGGAGCAACGCAACACAGACCGAAGGAAGGAGCTGGAGGAACACAACCCTGTGGAGGAGGGAGGGACAGGGCAGCGCTACAACACTAACAGACACAAAATAAGAGCCTGGTCCACGGATCATAGAACCAGTGTCAAGACTGCTAACGCGTGGACGGATGTAGGTCGTTTCCCTGGTTGTGAGGGTTGACGGAATGTGTTTTGGCAGGAAAACTACGTTTTACCGGTTTCTGTTGAGCCGGGTGGAAAAGACTTAAGGAATGTGATGATTTGCATATCGTTTTTGGGAATGATAGGTTACATAGCTTTGCATCTCTGCTAACTATAATAAAAGGAAAATATACAGCAGCAGAGAAACATCCAAATCATCTCTGCTAACAAACATGCATTTTCTTCTCAGCCTAGTTTATGTTCTCATCTAACCCAAATCTGTACCCATAATGGAACCAGAGCTGATGGGGGGGGGGGGGGGGGGGGAGATGCACAACTCAAGGTCATGTTAATCTATCTCTCGTTTTTAAAGTCATTTAGAACAACTTGTCAACGTTAGGACAAACATTGACATACCCTTGACAAAAAGCCAATTCATGCAAATCCTAATTAAAGAATAGTACCAGCAGCCAGAAGACACAAAAACAGGGTTCCTGAGATGGCTCGATCGGGTTCAGGATCAGAACTTCGAGGACACATTAACTGTAAAATAATCTCAATCCTGATTTGTTTCGAGTTTGTTTTAGTGGTTGTCGTTTGTGAGGTACTTTATATTTCCACTTCCATGTCGACTTTGAAGACGTCTCAGTTCCAGAAGAAGTCTCCTCCTCAGCCCGCTGGTGGAAAGGTTCTCAATATCACATTATTCTTTCATAGCTGCTTGACGGAGCTCCTGTAACTCAGCCCCTGCTCTCAGATCACCTGGATAGATAAGACTCCCGCTCTGCTAGCGTTGTAGTGGACTAACAGAATTGACACCCGCTGTACTAGTGCCGTATTGGATGGACAGATGTCTCCACTCAGAGACTGGGAGAGACGTGGACACTGCTCGCCACTCTCAAATTCACAAAAAAAAACAATGAAAATATTAGGAGGTCTTGCTAGCTGAGTGTGCTAGCTGTGCACGTGCTAGCTATACGCATGCAATCAGTGCTAGCATATAATGGCTAAAGCCACATGTTCCCAGATTAGTCATGTGACCTTAACATTACACAAATTAACATTAATCAATGTATTGGTTAAAAGGCCAATAGGGTATTTTAACCAATACATTGATTAATGTAATTTTCAGTAAAAATCGATAATTGTTTTCCAGTTTGGTGCAATGTTTCGACATCCAAGTGTTGCCCACGGCAACACTGACCACTGACAGTCAGCCACTGTGGCTTACTATTAAGGAATCAGTTCAAATCAAACGTTGTGTAGACATCACTTAATGCTCCCATGTTCAAACCTACTCGCAAAAAGCAGGTTGTAACACAGGCCTGCCAGTTTAACAAATCACATTTCATGATTACAGTTCATCACCTTCTGACATTACAATGAGCACAGTAATACCAAATACAATGTACTACAATATGTTTGCATTCTGTCCATTTGCAAGACAGACCAAAATTACCAAGATGCAAACCTAGCTCAAATAGTAAGACGTGGAATAGTTATTCCACTTAAAAAGGTTGACTTGCAAACAACTTGGGAGTCTGCAACCCGCAAACAAAATTTAGATCAGGTTGCAAACTGTGCGCTATATATAGCACACACACACACTACGACATCTCATACTCAACAGGCACACAGCAGTGTGGTCATTTCATGTTGTAGTGAAGACGTATTGATAAAGAAAATAATGACATAAGACCAACATGAAGCAGTTGTATAGAACAACCACCAAGATGACAAAATACACATATATATTAGTAAAGACTAAATACTAGTCATGGGTTAGTTAGAATAAATACTTATATTAATGTTTTAGTTAAGACTTAATACTACTGTCTGTACTGTTAGTTAAAACTCAAAAGTAGTCATGGGTTAGTTCAGACTCAATACTAGTCATGGGTTAATCAAGACTCAATACTAGCATGGGTTAGTTGAGACTGGTTCAAACTTAAGGTAAGACTGGTTAAATCATTAGTTAATACCAACAGGTCTTCTCCCTGAGTGACAGTTCTCATGTGTCGTCATCAGCTAGTCGTTAGCAGTGTAGCCGTTAGCCGTTCACGTCGCCACATTAGCTCGCCTAGCTAGCAGCAATTATTGACACATCTGGATTGTAAACGTGACATTAAGTACACACTAAACCCACCGGGAGCATGGGAACAGATCACCCGTGTACGGGGGGTTACGTGTAGCTACCCCCCCCCCCACCAGGAACCGTTAAGACCGGAGCTAGCGGCTAACCTAGCATGCTAACCGCTAGCTAGCTAACAGGCTTTAAACTTTGTTTAACACGTAAAGTGAACACGTACACGTTGGAGGAGACGAGGAGGCGAGGAGGCTACACGGAGGAGGACGGGAGGACACACGGTAGACCAGCCGTGTTGTGGTGTTAACGAGCGGAGACAAGAGCCTCAGGGACTCCGCTGTCTGAGGCCGGAGAGAGACACCGAGGGACGGTAGACATCGCCGAAGAGACCAAACTGGTCCGGGATAGACAGTCCCGGGGGATAGACGATCCGGGATAGTGTGTCCAGGGATCGACGGTCCAGGGATAGAGAATGTTCGGGATAAACGGTCCGGGGATAGAAGGTCCGGTGGATCGTCGGTCCGGGGATAAACCGTCCGGGGATAAAAGGTCCCCGGGATAGAAGGTCCGGGGGATAGAGGGTCCGGTGATAGAGGGTCCGGGGATGGTTGATCCGGGGATAAAAGGTCCGGGGGATAGTCTGTCTCGCGGATAGTCGGTCCGGAGATAGTCGACGAGCTGCGGCTCCAGTGGTGATTGATAATCAAAATCAAACCCTTTCTTTCTCCTTCAGGGTGAAGTTTGTGTTGGAGGCGCAGGACGAGTCACCTCACAGCTTCTGAGAGGAGGAAGAGGGCAGGACATACAGATATACATACACACACACACACACACACACACACACACACACACACACACACACACACACACACACACACACACACACACACACACACACACACACACATACAATGCATACACACATATAACACAACAAAAAACACACAATTGGCGTGGTCTCATGTCACTGTTATGTTTATCACAGGCGTTAGACCACCTTCTGCAACAATAGGACAATATTATCAATATGTTATGAATATCAGTTGTGGAAAAACACATAACATTCGTTAAATAACACATTGTCAAACTCTATATGTTGTCTTTCATAATATACATAAAATAAATAATAAATAATAATAATAATAATAATAAATAATTTCATAGAAATGTAGTCGTTTACGAAAAAATCTGTTGTGCATCAGTATCACAGTATAAGTTGTGGACAAATACATTCATGGAATGACGCATTATCAATCTCTGTATGTTGTCTTTCATAATATACATCAAAACATGGAAAATACAGTAATAATAATTATAATAATTTAATATAAATGTTGTCGTTTAGGAAAAAATAATAATTAATAATCAGCCTATACTTGGGGCCCCCCGTCTCTGTGATGAAGTGGCGACATGATGAAGTTTATATCGCGTTGAATCCTGACTTCTCGCGAGAAGACATCTCCCTCTGGTGGGAGAAATGCCCTCACGTGAACCAACCCGACTGATGAATGATTCTTGTTCATTTTGTGGTATTGTATTATTTTATGATTTTATTACTCCGTTAATGTGAGAACAGAACACAGTGATGGATGCCTTTTTAATGTTAGATTGAAATTAAACTCTAGAGCTGATTTTATGAACAAATTGGAAGGCAATTGTAAAACACACACACACATCCACATGTATACACACACTCACCCATGCAACAGCACAATAAGACATATTTAAAACACAGATGAGGTCTTTCTGTGTCTTTGTACTGCCAATTAACAGACTAAACGAAAAAGAGGAAATGAATCGCTGGAGGAAGGTCAAGATAACATAAGAATGGAACGGTAAGAGAACACAGGGAGAGAGATGAATAGAGATGGAGAGACAAAGAGAGAAATGGAGAGAGAGGGAGACAAAGAGAAGGAGAGGGAGAAAGGGAGAGGGAGATGGAGAGACAAAGAAAGAGATGAAGAGAGAGGGAGAGAAAGAGGAGGAGACGGAGAGATGGAGAAAGGGAGAGAGGGAGGGAGAGAGGAAGAGAGAAATATGGTGAGAGAGGGAGAGAAAGAGGAGGAGAGGGAGAGAGATGGAGAAAGGGAGAGAGAGAGTGAAAGATTGATAGGGAGAAAGAGAGGGAGAGAGAAAGAGGGAGGGAGAGGGGTACAAAGAGTCAGAGGGAGGGAGGATGAGAAAGTGAAAACTATGTTGTCATGGAAACTGGCCTGGATCTGAAGAGCAAAACAAGAATGTAAAGTGGTCCCTCCTCAGGGATACTGATGGACAATAAATGGAAATGAAGTATCTGGAGGCTGTGATGACGACCGTGAAGACAAAACATGAGATGAGGTCGTATCAGGAGGCTGTGATGATGACCATGAGGACAAGACATGAGATGAGGTCATATCAGGAGGCTGTGATGATGACCACGAGGACAATACATGAGATGAGGTCATATCAGGAGGCTGTGATGATGACCATGAGGACAAGACATGAGATGAGGTTGTATCAGGAGGCTGTGATGATGACCATGAGGACAAGACATGAGATGAGGTCGTATCAGGAGGCTGTGATGATAACCATGAGGACAGGAAACATCACTGTGGTCAAACTTAACGTGTTCAATTGATGCAATGGATGCTAAATGTTTCTCAAGCAGTAGGAGTGTCCTCCAATGTACGGATAAACAGTACTCTAGTATACTCTAATAACAATAGTACTCTAATGTACTGATAAAACACAGTATTTTAGAAGTGTGTATTTGAGATGACTATATTCGATTAGAGAGGCATTATACATCACATTAATGATGAGGAACTCCACTCCATGTTCCACTTGTGAGGTTCTCACGAGGCTTTGTTGAATAATAATAGCATTATTTTTCAGGAGACATATTTCAACATATATATATGTGTATATATGTGTGTATTTGCCACCAAGAAATATACAAATAAGAACAAAATAAAGATTAGAAACAGAGACATCAGACCTGAAGAGCCCAGCAACATCACAGTTAGCCTCAGAGGCTCGTTAAGGAGGAAGGAGAGAAGATTTGTTCCTCTTCTCCCCTTGTGTTATTCCTCTATCCCTTCACCTCTCTCTCCCCCATCTCTCTCCCTCCACCCCCTCTATCCATCCATATATATCCATCTCTCTCTCCACCCCCATTCTTTCTCTCTCTCCAACCTCTCTCTATCCCATTCCATCTCTCTTACTCTCTCTCCATCTCTCTCTCCTTTCCATCTCTGTCTGTCTCTCTCTCTCTCCTTTCTGTCTCTCCCTCCATCTGTCTGTCCACTGTCTTTCTCTCCCTCACCTTCTGTCTCCTGTCTCCTGTCTCTTTCTTTCCTTCATTCCTTCCTTCTCTCTCTCTCTCTCTCTCTCTCTCTCTCTCTCTCTCTCTCTCTCTCGCTCTCTCTCTCTCTCTCTCCTCTCTCTCTCTCTCTCTCTCTCTCTGCATGAATGCTGGAGTATCTCCATCCATATTAGAGTTGGCTAGAGAAGATGTTGCCAAGCAACGGATACGACTGTGGTGACAACAACCCCCCAGTTCACTTACACATCACACTGAGATACATAGTGTGTGTAAGTGTGTGTGTGTGTCTGTGGCTGTGTGTATGTGTGTGGCTGTGTGAGAATTTTAAACTCAGATGACATAACCACCACAACAAAATTGTAATTTATATGTCGGAAGTGAATGGGGAGCAGCATTTCATTGTATTTGTTAAATATGGCAAAACAAAAGAATCTGGAATCTTAAACCTAATGATGTAAAACATTCCAGTGTTTGAACTAGAATGAACACTAGATGGCGCCAGAGTCTCTCTGTTGAACATGAAGGTGAACTCTATACTTTATATGAGCTCACAACTAGGAAAGTTATACTTGAACATGTATCAGTATGTAAAAAGAATAGCATTTACATGTAACATATTATACATACTATATATACTCAAATGTATGCATAACCACATATTCATGATATCAACCATTGATCATAACTAACTGTTGACTGAGGTCCAAATGAAGCCGCTTCCAGGGGGTTACAGACCCAGGGTCAGTACCAGCGCTGGTGTTTTACCCCCTGCTGAGGTCTGGTCCACTTAAGCCTGAATATAAAGAGGTTACAGAGACTGGGGGTGTTGCTGTGATATTTGGTAAAACATTTACAAATATAAGCTCTTATGAAACACAATAACTGTACTGAAACACAGCAAGCTTCTAGAAGGTCTGGATCGTATTAAATCTCTTTGTCTCTCCCTCCCTCACCCTGACTGCCTGACTCTCTCTCCACTTTCTTTTTACTTTCTATATTTTCCCTTCATGTCTGGCTGGGAGGCAGATGTGCTCATGGGATAGAAACAGAAGGGATTCTGGGTAAAGACGTATACTAGGAAACAGATGGCGAGCAGGAAGCTCAGAACAGAACCCTGAATCTGTTGGGAAGATCCGACACCACCAGCCATCCACTGTGGCTCCAGTGAGGTGGAAGACATGCACTGGAGCCACTGGCTTGTTAAGACCTATCACTGGTTTGTGAAGACATTTTCTTACTGGCTTGTTAAGACCCAGCCTCTGGCTTGTGAAGACCTAGTCACTGGCTTGTTAAGACCCAGTCACTGGCTTGTTAAGACCTAGTCACTGGCTTGTTAAGACAGTCACTGGCTTGTTAAGACCCATCACTGGCTTGTTAAGACCCAGTCACTGGCTTGTTAAGACCCATCACTGGCTTGTTAAGACCCAGTCACTGGCTTGTTAAGACCCATCACTGGCTTGTTAAGACCCAGTCACTGGCTTGTTAAGACCCAGTCACTGGCTTGTTAAGACCCATCACTGGCTTGTGAAGACCTAGTCACTGGCTTGTTAAGACCCATCACTGGCTTGTTGTGTGTGTGTGTGTGTGTGTGTGTGTGTGTGTGTGTGTGTGTGTGTGTGTGTGTGTGTGTGTGTGTGCGTGTGCGTGTGCGTGTGCGTGTGTGTGTGTGTGTGTGTGTGTGTGTGTGTGTGTGTGTGTGTGTGTGTGTACTGTATACTGTGGATGTGTGTACTGTGGATGTGTGTATATGTGTGTGCTGTGTGTGTGTGTGTGCGTGTGTCTAATCCTTGCAGCCTGTGAACGGTCAGACCAGGGTAGTGTGTCTGCTCGCCGTTGGAGGTCAGTCTCTGTTACTGATCCCAGACCAGACATGATGGTCCAGGACCGGTTGGTGTCTCTTCTGTCTCTTGTATCTCCTTGTCCGGTTGTTGTCTCTTCAATCTCGTGTATCTCCTGGGCGGTTTGTGTCTCCTCTCTTGTTTCTCCTGGACCAGTTGGTGTCTCCTCTCTTATTTCTCCTGGACCAGTTGGTGTTTCTTCTCTTGTGTCTCCTGGTCCAATTGGTGTCTCTTCTCTTGATCTATTCTATCTGTTGTGTCTCTTGTATCTCCTGGTCCAGATGACCACAGGCCTTCCAAGAAAAGAAGAAACTCTTTAGTTTTCACCTTACAAAAAATACTACAAAAGATCAAAGGCAGAAATACCAAGAGGGTAAAGTCACCAAGACATCTTGAAACCACTCTTATCTGTGTGTGTGTGTGTGTGTGTGTGTGTGTGTGTGTGTGTGTGTGTGTGTGTGTGTGTGTGTGTGTGTGTGTGTGTGTGTCTGTGTGTGCGCGCGCGCAAAGAATACCTTGAAGGCATGTGATTGGTTGACATCAGAGTCACTGTCACATGTTACGGTGATGTTACGCCATTATGCTGAGATAATCAAGGTGTGGTCTCCTCCTCTTCCTCCTCTTCCTCCTTCTCCTCACTTTTCTCACTCTCCTCCTCCTCCTTACCCTCCTCCTCTACCTCCTCTACCTCCTCCACCTTCTCCTCATCCTGCACCTCCACCTCTTCCACCTCCTCCTCCTCCACCCTCCTCCTCTCTTCCTACTCCTCCTGCTCCACCATCTTCTCCTCCTCCTCCCCCTCCTCCTCTCCTCCTACTCCTGCTCTTCTCCCCCCTCCTCTCCCTCATCCCCTTCCTACACCTCCTCCTCCTCTGCTCCTCCTCACCCTCCTCCTCCTCCTCCTGCTCCACCTCCTCCTCCTCTCCTCTTGTTCCACCTCCTCCATCACCTCCTCCTCTTCCTCTTCCTCCTCCTCCATGACATCACATCTGTTGTGGAACAAGACTGCGTATCGTTTGGTAAATACTGAACAGAACGTGCCTTCATATTAGGAAGTGATGATGTTGCTGCTTCCTGTGGCTGAGCCAATAGAAACGTCAGTCGTAACACTGGTCCCTCCTGAGCAGCTGCTGGGTGATTTGTAGCTCTGCTGGTAATGGAGACGTCCTCGTAAACCAGGAGCACCAGGAGGAGGAGAAGGAGGGAGGAGTAGTAAACCTGACTCCTCTCTCCTCGTCTCTAACTACCACTACTACTATTTATATATATATATATATATATATATATATATATATATATATATATATATATATATATATGAATAAAATATCAATAACGTCAGTGATTAACTTATATTTATATATTAATATAATATCAATTATTATATATATATATATATATATATATATATATATATATATATATATATATAACTATTCATATATTCCTATATTATTCCTTTATTATTCCTCTAGAAGACAATCCTCTTGAACCCTCTATAAGACTACCCTCTAGAAGACGATCCTCTAGAACCCTCTAGAAGACGATCCTCTAGAACCCTCTAGAAGACGATCCTCTAGAACCCTCTAGAAGATGAGCCTCTAGAACCCTCTAGAAGACGATCATCACATCGGAAGCCCTCAGCTGCTGCAGGAGACCCCTAGAAAACAAAGCGGTCTGTGAGGGACCATCTGCTGCCCAGCACCCGTACGGTAAACAGCTGAACCTGGAGCTCCTCCAGGGGCCGGGCATCGGGAGGCTGTAGATGAAGTCCTCGCTTCTAGAAGGTTCCTCTGATGTGTGGCAGATGGGCCTCCTGGACCCTGACGGACAAGTGGTCTACATAAATATGCCACGCTACATTAGCCACCAAAGCTCCTCCACATGGTGTTAGCAGAGGGCCACGATGGTGCTTACACCCCCACCTCTCTCACTTCTGAGAGGAGAGAGGAGAGAGGACAGGGGAGAGAGGAGAGAGAAGAGGAGACAGGTGAGAGGAAAGGAGAGAGAGGAGAGAGGAAGAGAGGAGATGAGAGAGAGAGGGGAGAGGGGAGAGTGAGAGGAAAGGGGAGGGAGGAGACAGAGGAAAGGGGAGAAATAAGAGAAGGAGAGAAGATTGAGGGGGAGAGAGGAGAGGGAGCTCCTTCCTTTCCTCTCTCCTCCCTCCCCTTTCCTCTCTTTGAGAGGGGAGAGGAGATAGGGAGAGAGGGAGAGAGTGGGAGAGAGGGAGATAGCAGAGAGGATTAGAGGAGAGGAGAGAGGAGAGGGGAGAGAGGAGAGGGGAGAGAGTGAGAGAGAAAGAGAGAAGAGGAGAGAGGAGAGAAGATAGGGATATAGAAGATAGAGAAGAGAGAAGAGAGGGAGAGAGGAAAGGGAAGAGAGGGAGAGGAGAGGGGAGAGGAGAGAGACAGTGAATCCTTGTACTGAAAGAACACGGATCATGGATGGAGAACAGGAAGGTGTATGAGATATTGTTCACATTATACTGGAGAGGTGGTGATAGAGAGAGCACAGGAGAGAGTGAGAGAGTCTCAGTATAAATCACCTCTCAGTACTCACAGTAACGCTGGCACACAAATCCTGTGCTGACAGCATTTCCTGTGTGTGCTCCCAGGGGCCGCTGGTTCAGGAGCCTCTTCCTGCTGCTGTCCCTCAGCTCAAGGCCACTCAGCTGGGCTGTAATTCAGGGCCAGGGGCCCCGGGGCTGTCTGGACCGTCTGCAGGGGACCCTGAGCACCTCCTCATGGGTCTGGATGCTTTATGAGGGGACCTACTCTTATTGCTGCCCTGCTCCTCAACTAGCAACTAGCCAGCAACCAGCAGTCGGCAAACAGCCAGCAACCAACCAACCAACAGCCAGCAACCAGTCAGCGAACAACCAGCAGCCAGCCACCAGCCAGCCAGTCAGAAGCCAGCAACCAGCCAGCCAGTAGCCAGCCAGCAACCAGCCAGCCAGCAACCAGCAGCCAGTAGCCAGCAACCATCCAGCCAGCAACCAGCAGCCAGCAACCAGCCAATAACGAGTCAGCCTTCCCCAGTCAGCCTGGCAGATTACAGTACAGTACAGTACAGTACAGTACAGTACAGTACAGTACAGTACAGTACAGTAGGCTAACGCACAGCAGCCAGAGAAGCAAAGCAGACACTCTTCTCCCGCCTCCCCCCCGCTCTCCTCCCTCCTCCCTCCTCCCTCCTCCCCCCTCCCCTCCCCCTGCTGCCTTGCTGTGTGGTCCTGTACAGAAACCTAGAACAGAAAGAAACAGAAAAGAAGGAGGAGGGATGAGAGAGTAGGGAGGGTGGAGGAGGAGTGAAAGGTGGAGGAGGAGGAGGACTGGTGGTAGTGGTGGTGGTTTACAATGCAAGGACTTGTGCAGCTGCAGCCAACATGTAACTATACTGGCACTAAATGGAGGGGAGAGGATAGAACCTCTTGTTCCAGCAGGCCCTCCTGTTACAACAGGCCTGTTCAAAGTGAGCCCCACGTCCTCCTGCAGGAGAACCATCAGTTAGCTCCTTGTGCTACAATGCTACATAATTATAATGACAGAAATACACTCTCTCACACATTGCTGCCAAGAACACACAAACACTCTCTCACACACCATCGCTCCCTCCAAGCTGGTCTTGAAACTGAGGGACCTAGGTCTGGGCGCCCCCATCTGTAACTGGATTATGGACTTCCTGACAGGCAGGCCTCAAGTGGTGAAGATTGGAAAGAACCCATCATCCACTCTGGTCCTCAACACCGGAGCACCCCAAGGCTCAGTCCCCCTGGCTGTAATCAATGTATACACATGACTGTTCTGCCACACACCGCAATAATCGGATAATCAAGTTTGCAGATGACACTGGCCTGATAAGTGACGATGACGAAACAGAGTACAGAGATAAGGTAGTCCGCCTGACGTGATCATGCAAGGACAACAGCCTTGCACTGAATGTCAGCAAGACTAAAGAGCTCATCGTGGACTTCAGGAGACACCGGGGCACCCACTCCAGATCAGCCTGGACGGGATGCCGTGGAAATAATCAGCTGCTTCCGTTTCCTGGGACTACAGATCTCCGACTAACTGGTGGGCATGAACATGCATGAACATGGAGGTCATGCTGAAGAAGGCACACCTCTATGTCCTGCGGTGCCTCAGGAGAAGCGGCATAGGCAATCGGTGGCTGGTGAATTTCTACTGTGGCACTGTAGAGAGCGTCCTGACGAGTGGCGTCACTGTGTGGTACGGCAACACCACTGCACAGGACAAGAAAACCATCCAGAGGGTCGTGAGGACGGCAGAGAGGATCATCGGGTGTGCACTTCCATGCATTGAGGATATCTTTAGGACCAGATGTCCGAATAAGGCCATCTCCATCACAAAGGACCGCAACCACCTTGGGCACCATCTCTTCTCCCCCCTACGGTCCCGTAGCTGGTTCCACAGCATCCGTACAAGGACTAACAGGTTCATGGGCAGTTTTTATCCACAGGCAGTGTGCCTACTGAACTGCTAGGAGTGCTGCCTGCCCCTATCATACCATTGTGTTCCCTATTACATTACACTATCATACACAATCATATTGTTGCTGGACTTTCTGGACTCATTACAGTTACTGCACTAAACTGCACTGTATTCGTGATGCTGCTGCACTACTGGCACTTTAAAATGCTTTTAAATGCTTTTTGCACAATTCAACACATACAATTCAACACATACGTATACCTATAATTCCTTTCGCTGTACTGTACTGTACAGACAATCAATTATACTGTACTGACAATCAATAAGAATCTAATCTAATCTAATCTAATATCATCCATCAGTCACTTTATTGTTATTTTTATTGTGTACAGTATTGTAACTGTATAGTGTTGTATAGTATAAGTATAGTATAAAGTACATAGCAAAGCATATAGTGTTAAATTGTAGGGAATTCATACTGCGGAAAAGAATGGGGAGTAAGCATTCCATTTGACTTGTTTGTTCCAATGTACTTTTACTTGAATCTTGAACACGCACACACACACACACACACTCTCTCTCACACACACACACACACACACACACACACACACACACACACACACACACACACACACACACACACACACACACACACACACACACACACACACACACACTGAGACACAGAAACCCACCAAACTCCTCCTCCCTGACCGGCTGTCAGATGGCTCCACGCTACGTTCCTATTGGCTACACACGCTATGTTCCAATTGGCAGATCCTGCTCTCCTATATCTCTCATCTCCTGCCAAGAAGCAGAGACCCAGAGAAAGACCAGCTTGAGGTCTAACATCTCCTCAGAGAGACCTGCTGGAGGTCTCACATCTCCTCAGAGAGACCAGCTGGAGGTCTAACATCTCCTCAGAGAGACCAGGTTGATGGCCAATATCTCCTCAGAGAGACCAGGTGGGATCTAACATCTCCTCAGAGAGACCAGCTGGAGGTCTAACATCTCCTCAGAGAGACCAAGTGGAGGTCTAACATCTCCTCAGAGAGACCAGCTGGAGGTCTAACATCTCCTCAGAGAGACCAGCTGGAGGTCTAACATCTCCTCAGAGAGACCAAGTGGAGGTCTAACATCTCATCAGAGACACCAGCTAGAGGTCTAACATCTCCTCAGAGAGACCAGCTGGAGGTCTAACATCTCCTCAGAGAGACCAGGTGGAGATCTAACATCTCCTCAGAGAGACCAGGTGGAGGTCTAACATCTCCTCAGAGAGACCAGCTGGAGGTCTAACATCTCCTCAGAGAGACCAGGTGGATGTCTAACATCTCCTCAGAGAGACCAGGTGGAGGTCTAACATCTCCTCAGAGAGACCAGGTGGAGGTCTAACATCTCCTCAGAGAGACCAGGTGGAGGTCGAACATCTCCTCAGAGAGACCAAGTGGAGGTCTAACATCTCCTCAGAGAGACCAGCTGGAGGTCTAACATCTCCTCAGAGAGACCAAGTGGAGGTCTAACATCTCCTCAGAGACACCAGCTAGAGGACTAACATCTCCTCAGAGAGACCAAGTGGAGGTCTAACATCTCCTCAGAGAGACCAGCTGGAGGTCTAACATCTCATCAGAGACACCAGCTAGAGGTCTAAGATCTCCTCAGAGAGACCAGCTGGAGGTCTAACATCTCCTCAGAGAGACCAGCTGGAGGTCTAACATCTCATCAGAGAGACAAGATGGAGGTCTAACATCTTCTCGGAAAGATCAGGTGGAGGTCTAACATCTCTTTGGAGAGACCAGGTGGAGGTCTAACATCTCCTCAGATAGACCAGGTGGAGGTCTAACATCTCCTCGGAAAGTGACCAGGTGGAGGTCTAACATCTCCTCAGAGAGACCAGGTGGAGGTCTAACATCTCCTCAGAGAGACCAGCTGGAGGACTAACATCTCCTCGGAAAGAGACCAGGTGGAGGTCGAACATCTCATCAGAGAGACAAGATGGAGGTCTAACATCTTCTCGGAAAGATCAGGTGGAGGTCTAACATCTCCTCGGAGAGACCAGGTGGAGGTCTAACATCTCCTCAGAGAGACCAGGTGGAGGTCTAACATCTCCTTAGAGAGACCAGGTGGAGGTCTAACATCTCCTCAGAGAGACCAGGTGGGATCTAACATCTCCTCAGAGAGACCAGGTGGAGGTCTAACATCTCCTCGGAAAGTGACCAGGTGGAGGTCGAACATCTCCTCAGAGAGACCAGGTGGAGGTCTACCATCTCCTCGGAAAGACCAGGTGGAGGTCTAACATCTCCTCAGAGAGACCAGGTAGAGGTCTAACATCTCCTCAGAGAGACCAGGTGGAGGTCTAACATCTCCTCAGAGAGACCAGGTAGAGGTCTAACATCTCCTCAGAGAGACCAGGTGGAGGTCTAACATCTCACCTGCAAGCTCTAACTGACCTGAAGAGCATCCAGATAAGACACCACACAGCTCCCCTTACACTCTCTCTCTCTCTCTCTCTCTCTCTCTCTCTCTCTCTCTCTCTCTCTCTCTCTCTCTCTCTCTCTCTCTCTCTCTCTCTCTCTCTCTCTCTCTCTCTCTCTCTCTCTCTCTCTCTTTCCCTCCCTCCCCCACCTTGTCTCCCTCCCTCCCCTTCCTTCTCTGCCTCCCTCCCTCCCCTTGTCTCCCTCCCTCCTCTTCCCTATCTCCCCTCCCTCCCTCCCCTTGTTCCCCTTCCTCCTTTCCCCCCCTCCCCCTCTCCCCCTCTCCCTCCCCCTCTCCCTCCCTCCCTCCCTCTCTACCCCCCTATCACCTAATCATCTCCACATGCCTCCTCTCCTCTCAGCAACATACTGTGCTCTTTAAAAAGGCCGACGTCTATCGCCCAGTGAACAGAACACGTCAGGCAGTAGAACAGGTCTACAACACGCCTAGGGAGTAGAACGCATCTAGGGGAGTAGAACGCATCTAGGGGAGTAGAACGCATCTAGGGGAGTAGAACACATCTAGGGAGTATAACGCATCTAGGGGAGTAGAACACATCTAGGGGAGTAGAACGCATCTAGGGAGTAGAATGCATCTAGGGGAGTAGAACGCATCTAGGGAGTAGAACGCATCTAGGGGAGTAGAACGCATCTAGGGGAGTAGAACGCATCTAGGGAGTAGAACGCATCTGGACGGACGGACACGTCTAGGGAGTGTATATTATTAGTTTGTGTTCTGGATCTTGGTCCAGTGCGACCATAAACAGACTACAGGCTACTTCTTTCCTCATGTCCTCGTACCTGTTGTGTCTTACCCACTCAGAGGAATGTGTCCTCCTGACTCCTCCAGACTCCGTTAAACACACACTCACACACCCTTACCTGATCTGCCTCTCTCTCTCTCAGTCACACACACACACACACACACACACACACACACACACACACACACACACACACACACACACACACACACACACACACACACACACACACACACACACACACACACACACACACACACACACATGGAGTCAGTAACTACAGATGCTTACATGCACATGCATATTCAAATACATATTTAGACACACACATACACCCACACACACACACACACACAGTGATTCTCTGACTCATGGAAACAGGACCATGTTTCCCCTCCTCCCCCCCTCCCCCCCCCCCCCCGAATCACACACACGTTCACCTCTTTAGTACTTGTTTGTTATATACACACACTCATGCACATACACACGCACAAACGCACACACTCTCTCTCACACACACACACGCACACACACACACACACACACACACACACACACTGTGCTTTATTGCATAAGTTACCGTATATTTTGTGGGAACTCGGGGGAAATAATGTGCTGGTTAAATTAATATTAAAAACCTGAAACTTCTGAATGTGATTATGTGTGTAATAAACTTTTGTAAGTACGTCATTTGAACACCATTCTCTATGTTCCATGTTTTCTATTAAATATACAGCAGAAAATAACTGGACATGATTTATGACATGATTAATGACATGATTAATGGCATGAATAATGACATGAATAAGCACCTGATTACTGACATGAATAAGGACATGAGTAAGGACATGATTAATGACATGACGAATGACATGAATAAGGACATGAATAAGGCAACCATACAACAGGACAGTGTTCTGTCTGTCCTTGTAAACATAGTTCCCTCACCAAAAGCTTACCGCTAGCTAAGTCCTGACTAGTGAGAGCCTTCTCCACCCGGTCTGGGGCTCTTCTGGGAGAGTTTTAAAGGGTCTATCGCAGTCCCCTCCCTCTGTACAGGCAGCAGGAACACATTGCAGCTAAGGATTCTGGGAAAAATAACGACAGAATATGGTAATATGGTGGATGGGGAAGACAAGATCCTATCTGGTGGTTGACTTCCCATGATACATGAGGACTTGGTTTAACCAAGGTATCGAAATTGTGATGGTCAGATTTGAATCAAAAATATATGAAGGGTTAGTTTGTAAAACAGTTCACCATGACTAGGTCAGGTTCAAATGTGGGGGTTAGGTTTACGCTAGTTGTGGTTTAGCGTGGTTAAGGTCAGGGTTTGGATCTGGGAGCAAGCAGTGCCTCATGGTCCATGAAAACCAAGACAGGTGAGAAGAGGTGGAATACATTGGCAGTATTTTACATTTCGCTTTTATTAAAAGAAACATACTGAGAAATTATACATGCATGTCTTTAATGAAGAGGTAGTCGGGGTTATACTCATTTATGAAGAGGTAGTCACGGTTAGACTTCATGGACCAAACCTTTTGTCTGGGAGTCTTTTGTCTTGGCCTTAGCTACAGCAACATGAGAGCTAGCATAAGTGTCAAATGTAAGCGTGCTAACATCCACACATGAATGATTTACTGTATATTTCATGTTTGCAAACCCTGTGTGTTACAACGTGCGTAAAGCTTCCATGAGGGTCCTCGCCCCGGTCTCCCAGATGTCCCGTTGAGGAGTTTCATTAAAGGTGGGCGGAGTTAGGCCTGCAGCTGCAGCGCAGTAATGAGATCCTTCATAAAAACTGTTATTTACCTTTGGTGCAACACCTCGTGACACGGGGGGAAGCTGTGAGATATTCTGACTGTTGGTTCTTTAGTCATTGCGCAGATGTTCTCATCTGACGTGACTTACTGGGACTCTTTATAGCTGTCACTAATGAGTAAGTAGGGGTTAGACCAGGACATCTTGCTCAAGGGCGCCTGCGGGTTAGACCGATTGGATGGACATTGGGGTTCGAACCTGGAACCTGGAGCTTTCAGCGCTGGAGTCAAACGTCCGAACCTAGTGGTTCCCAAACTAACGACTAGAGTCTAGTGGTTCCCAAACTCACCACGAGAGTCTAGAGGTTCACAAACTAACCACAAGAGTCTAGAGGTTCACAAACTAACCACAAGAGTCTAGGTTCACAAACTAACCACAAGAGTCTAGCGGTTCTCAAACATTCTAACCCTAGTCAATCCTTCACAGTGATGTTTCCCCCAAGGTCCAACCTAACAAAAATGAACATCAATATTTTCCTAGTACCTGTTATGAATTATGCAGGGATATGTTAAGATATGCAATATTTGATAAATTAAACCATGATATATATTTACCATGAACAGAACAGAACATTAACAGAACAGGCTAGAGAGCACTCAGTAGAGCTCATACCTCCTCCAGACAACAGACAAACAGACATTTGACAATAACCTGAGTTATTTTGCCAACAGACAAACAGACAAATAGAAGTGAAAACATAACCTCCAGTCCATCTTGGAATGGTGGAGGTAAACATTAACAGAACCCTCCTGAATAATGGATGGTCATGACACCCGACACTCAGAGGTCGAGGTGGCTGGCTGGCGGTTTGCTAGGGTGCTAACAGGAAGAGGTGGAAACGGAGATGAATCATTTAGAAGCGGTACCAGAGCGCTCCTCGCCCGTCTCAGTGTCCCAGGCTCATTCCGTCGCCCTCGGTCCACAGACAGCAGCCGACACACGCTCTGTTATTACCGGGGTATGATTTGAAAAACATTTCCTGTTCCTCCTCCAATCATCAACATTTTGTGACATCACCACAGCTGCATCATCATGCTGTGTCTGGGCTTGCTGCTCTGCTCCCTGCTGACCCGGCTGCAAGGTGAGGACATAAGGACACACCTGTAGACTACACTCTTCATCATATCATACACTCCAGTTTAGAGATAGTGAGAGGCCTGCAGTATGGTCTTAACCAATAGGCCCTTGAGGAGATCAGGACTGTGTTTGATTATGTCTCAGAATATTTTTCTTCCACAGTTGGCTTTGTCACAATTCCTGATAAATTGCAAAGACTGGAGTTTTATTACAGACCATAATACTTAACATCTGAGGCCTTGTTGAGGTTCAAAGACAGGAACATCAACAAAACACTAAGTGTTTCTCCCACTTTAGAACGACATCATTTAATGGTACATATAACTTTATGTAAATATGTCTTTCTGCTTTATGTATTCTATGTGTTCTATTCTCTCTTTTTGATATGTAAATCGGTAAGTACTGGAGAACTTAGTTTTTTTGCCCGCAGGATTAATACAAGTATGTATTTATCTATGCATAAAATATCTATGTATTTCTGTCTTTAGATATTAATATTATTTGAGGATAATTTCTAATAGTGAAACAGTGTTATTATAAAACTCTCCTCAGGTCTAGAGATCCTGGACCCCCATGAGGTGGAATACCTCCACCTGCAGGCCACGGGCACCCTGGGAGGCTCCGTCACCCTGGACTGTGGCTCCACCCTCCCCACCATCTACATCTGGGCCTACAGCGGGGCGGGGCCCGAGGACAGCGTGGCCCTGGCCTACGACTACGGCCAGGGGGCCAAGCTGCAGCCCCGGGCCCACCGCCACGCCCGCATGAGTGTCCCCCTCAACTCTTCCGCCCTGACACTGGAAGAGCTGCAGGCGGAGGCCAGGGGAACCTACACCTGCCAGGCGCTTTACGACAAAGAGGACGGAGCGCGCATCACCTTCTACATCACCCAGCTAGACATGGAGGACTGATGGAGAGATGACATCACTTCCTGTGTCTGATGTGTGTGTATGTGTGTGTGTGTGTGTGTGTGTAAACAATCTGCTGGTTATATATTCCCATACAGTCTGATTTCATATAATTGATCTTATTATTTTAGGATGTGAGTGTGTGTGTGTGTGTGTGTGCGTGTGTATACAATGTATATATATGTATGAACAGTCGGCGTTAGTTTTCTTGATGTTGTCTTTAATAGTACAGTGTTGATTTTGGTCTGTTGACTGGTTTAACAGGACAATCCCCTTTCAGACCTAAACTACATGTTTTGCTTTAATGCTAAACTTTAATTTATTATTTAATTTATTATTTTTGAAGGTAAAACCTCTACCCGTAGTATTGTCAGCTTCATCATCACTTTGACTCTGACAGTAACATAAAACTAGTATCCATAAAGGTATAGTGTGTAGGATATAGGTATAGGATGGATTTGACATTTTTACATGAAGTCCAAGAAGAAAATAAACCTGCTAACCGAGTCATCCACACCAGATAAACACACTGTGAGAGTGATGAAAGAGTGATGAATAGAGTCTTGAAAGAGTGATGCATAGAGCTATGAAAGAGTGATGAATATAGTTCTGAAAGTGTGACGAATAGAGTTATGAAACAGTGATGAAGAGTTATGTAAGAGTGATGAATAAAGTTCTGAAAGAGTGATGAATAGTTATGAAAGAATGATAAAGAGTGATGAGTTATGAAAGAGTGATGAAGAGTTATGAAAGAGTGAAGAAGAGTTATGAAAAAGTGATGAAGAGTTATGAAAGAGTGATGAATAGAGCTTTAAACCAGTTTTAAACTCTCGTGAGTTGAGTGGGTGTGTTTCCACACTGCCCATAACTGACACACTGAACACATTCCTGTTGAGGAACATGAGGAAACCTATAAACCATCTTGTCAAGAGAGAGACCAGAGGGGGGAAGTTTATTCCTGCCACAAATTAGTAGATATTACAGGAAATACATACATTGATGGCTGCTAAAATCAAATTGAAAGTGAATCTCATCTATCCGACACACACAGGAGCACTCACTAAAATGTTTCGGAGGGCCTCGGAAACACAACGATCCACTGATTGGCCTTGTTACCATGCCGACGGAGAGCCCCCATCATTAGCGGGAGGGACATGTGGACCGCTTTGTGAGACGCTCTCTAGTGCCTCCATTAGGCTACTTCACAACACACTGATCCAACACATTCACACTCTGTCAGGGACGCCCTGAGGGAGGAGGAGGAGGAGGAATAGGGAGAGGGAGCGCTGGACTAGTGCTAACAAGAGGAGGGAGGGTTGGGTTGGTGCTAACGGGAGGAGGGAGAGAGGGAGGGTGGAGTTGGTGCTTACAGGAGGAGGAGAAGGTGGGGTTGGTGGTTACAGGAAGAGGAGGAGGAGGAGGAGGAGGAGGAGGAGGAGGAGGAGGAGGAGGAGGAGGAGGAGGAGGAGGAGGAGGAGGAGGAGGAGGCGGAGGAGGAGGAGGAGGAGGAGGGAGGTGGGGTTGGTGGTTACAGGAGAAGGAGGAGAATAAGGGAGGTGGGGTTGGTGCTAACAGGAGGAGGAGGAGGAGGGAGGTGGGGTTGGTGTTAACAGGAGGAGGAGGAGGATGAGGGAGGTGGGGTTGGTGCTAACAGGTCATCTCTGCAGTTTAAGAGAAAGGAGGGGGACAATGACCTTGCTTGTTCCCAGAGCCCCCCTAACGAAGGGGGCGTCCGTGTAGCGCCCAGGGGTGTGATGGGGTGGGGCAGGACAGAGAGTGAAGGGTGGAGGATGCAGGACGTAAGGTGAAGGATGTAGGGTGTAGGAAGCTAAGGCGGAGGCTGCATGGCTCAGTGGAGGCACAGCGCCAACCGGCAGACGTGGGAGAGAGAGAGAGACAGAGAGCCAGCATCTGTCAGCATCCCCACTCTCTTCTTTCTGTCTCTCTCTCTCTCTCTTTCTCTCTGTCCCCGGGCCATTTCTCTTTCAATCCCAGCTTCATTTCCTTCCCATTGTCCTCCTCCTTCTCTCTGTTCCTGATGGTTCCTGGGGCCCTGGCCAGCTCTCAGACCCACTGACAGGCATTCCTCCGACCCCCGGACAAGCCTCCAGCCTCGAAGGTCGCTGAAAGACAACTTTGAGGAGATTAGCCGGCCAGACAATGGCCTCTCAGTGCCTCATGTCTCATGTTGTGGAAATCAGGGCCCGGCCTCAGTCATGTAAATACTCAGCATCACAAAGAGAGAGCGGAGCCCTTAGACAGACAGACAGACAGACAGACAGACAGACAGAGGGACAGATGGACAGACAGACAAACAGAGAGACAGTAGGACACACAGACCGACAGACAGGCGCTCTGTCTGGGAACAGCGGAGGTTAGGTCCGACCGGGCAACCAAACACGGTTAGCTGCGACAGAAGAGCTCAGAATAACAGACGGACAGCGGTCCCACGGCCGGCTGTGGCCGGGCGGTGCCAAGAATATCCTCCCCGTACCCGAGGACCGGTGCCAGGCCGCCCCGAGGCCGCCCGGGGAGGCGGGGCCGTGCTCTGGCTCGAGGCTCGGCAGACAGGCGACTGCCACCCCCCCCCCCCCTACCACCGTCGCCTCATGAACACTGATGATCCACGACAGACGTTGGTTTTAAAGTAATGCATACATCAAATACACACAGACACTTACACACATACACACTTTCACACATGCTTGTCATACACAGACGACTGTCTCATACACGTTCTACAACCACTTCTTTTCACGAGCCCCTGGTAGTCAAAGAGGTCAACCCTGTTCTTCCCCCACAGGACAGAAAGGGACGGACCCAACGTGTTCACGTTGGGTCCGACCCCATCACATTTTTTCTCATCAGCGGAACTTCATCAAACAAGAGACTGATTGAACTGTGTAGGAAATCACGCATTCTATCCTTGATCCGACGCCAGTTGACGAGAGACAGAGAAAACACACTTGTTACTCTTCCATATCTTCTCTTTATATTATTACAAAACTTTTTACACGTTTACATCGCTTACCATTTCTCCACTGACAGAACACAAGGGCAAACAATAAGACACATTTCTCATCCCCGGAAAGGCATAAATAATATAAAAGACAAAGGTTTTTTTTCTTTTAAAACAGATAACATTCGTATGAAATTATATTTTACTACTACCAAAAAATAAATAGGCCATTTAAAGAGTTTGTTTATTATAAACTTTGAAGAACGTCTTTCCCTTTGTGTGGAAACAGAGTCGTGGTCCTCTGAGTGACGGGAGTCCGGGTTTTAAAGTTCTGCCGCTCATCCGTCTTATCTCCCGGGTCTCCTGCTCCTCATTCCTTCTCCCGCCGTTCTCCAACATCTCAGTCCAAACACAGAGACGGAGAGGCAGAGAACGGGGGAGAGCGCATGTCACTGAAGTAGTCTCACCGAGTGGAGCCTCGCTGGCCCCAGTGTCTTCCCACAAGTCTTATTCTGGGCGCTGGGAGACGGCTGCCGTCTTGTCCCTCCACAGCAGCGAGGGAGGCAGGAGTAGCAAGAAATCTCTCTTTGGTCTGTCTGTTGGCCTGGGCTTGGAGCAGACATCCTCCTGCAGAGCGGGCTTGGATCTCAAGGTCCTTCAGAACGGGCTTTGATCTCAAGGTCCTACAGAACAGGTGTGGATCTCAAGGTCCTACAGAATGGGCTTGGATCTCAAGGTTTTACAGAACGGGCTTGGATCTCAAGGTCCTACAGAACAGGTTTGTATTTCAAGTTCCTACAGAACGGGCTTGGATCTCAAGGTCCTGAAGAATTGGGCTTGCATCTCAATGTCCTGAAGAAGCAGGCTTGGATCTCAAGGTGCTGAAGAAGCAGGCTTGGGTCAGACCTGCTGGATGAGCTCGGTACCCGTGGTGTTGTTGGAGATCCAGCCTGGCTTCTCGTCACAGTCCAGGTCCCCCAGACCCAGGGAGTCCCAGCCCACCACGGAGCTGTTGAGGCTCCGCAAGTCCTCTTCAGCTGGAGAGGAGAGGAGCACAGGGGGGGTTAGTCACCACTGTCACATCCACCCACTAGAATTTGTCACCACCGTCACATCCAACCCACAGAGGGGTCCCTGGAGGTGCAGTCGTTGGTGTACAGGGAGAACAGCAGTGGGGAGAGAAAGCAGCCCTGTGGGACGCCTGCTGGTTGATGGGATGGAGGATGTGAGATTTCCAAACCTGACCTAACCTCATCTCTCATCTTCTCTCATGCACTAACCTTGTTAGAGCATAACTATCCTTATCATTGTCATCCATAGAACATTACACTATCATACTTTAGCAGGACTTTCTAGACTCATTACAGCCACTGCCCTGTTCTGCACGGTACTGCACTGCACTGTATTCATGAAGCTGCTGCACTACTGGTCATTTAAAATGCTTTAAAATGTTTTTGTTGCACAATTCAACACATGTATATATATATATATATATATATAACACATGTCCCTTTATTGTTATTTTTATTGTGTACAGTATTTTTATAGTATAGTGTTTTAGAAAAGTTTAGGGGGAGGGAATCGGGAGTAAGGATTTCATTGTACTTGCATATGGCAATATGCAAGTATGAATCTTGAATCTTGAATCTCGAATCATCTCTCATGCACTAACCTTCTCTCTCATGATTCCTCCATATTTGTTTTATTGTTATCCTAACAGGGACATGTAGTGAAGACATCTCATCTAGTGTGAGCCCGGACTCATTTGGTGGGGGGTTCAGAGTAACACAGGAGACACCTTTCAGATCGGTGCAGAGAACGTCAAATATACAAAATTATGAAAAAAAGGCATATTTCTATAACCCGGTCGGATTCAAGTGCCAGATTCCGTTGGGGTGTCAATCAGATAATATTTAAATATATATATTTTTTCAATGAATCAATAAAGGTTCAATAAACACATGACCAATGATCAGGACCCTTCTCACCAGAGTCTTCATGCGCGGAGCGCTGGTCCTCGTTCCCCTCCAGGCAGAGGGAATCCTGGGAGGTCCCGGAGTCCGCGTCCGGGTCCTGGTCCGACGTGGGGCCGCCCTCCTGGTCCTCGGGGCCCGGTGGGGCATCGGGGGCACCTGGATGGGGTGTGGTCGTCACGGAGACCTGACCAAGAGGAACCATCTCTAGACCCTCCTGATGGGGGCAGGGGCCCCCACGCTGCAGCATGGGCAACGTACCATTGGTCTTAGTGTAACACCTGAGGGGAGAGAGAGAGGGAGGGAGGGGGAGAGAGAGAGAGAGAGAAAGAGAGTGAGAAAGAGAGAGAGAGAGGAGAGAGAGAGTTGTTTTAAATCTTGTCTCCCTCCAGCCTCGAGATGTACCGAGGAGAACCTCCATGTTGAACCAGAGACACACAGCTCACATGACCTCCTGACTCACGGTGTGTGTGTGTGTGTGTGTGTGTGTGTGTGTGTGTGTGTGTGTGTGTGTGTGTGTGTGTGTGTGTGTGTGTGTGTGTGTGTGTGTGTGTGTGTGTGTGTGTGTGTGTGTGTGTGTGTGTGTGTGTGTGTGTGTGTGTGTGTGTGTGTAAACAGGTATGTGTAAATGTGTGTATGTGTGTGTGTGTATGTGTATGAGTGTGTGTATGTGTGTTTCAAGATTCAAGATTCAAGATGGTTTATTGTCCATGTCTAGCAAATACAATATACTATACTATACTATAAACAACACTATATACTCAAGATTCAAGATCAAGATTGGGTTTGTTTTGTTATAGAATGGAATGCTTACTCTCCATTCTACCCTTTCCCTCCTGCAGTATGAATTCCCCACAACAATACTATACTACACTGTACAATACTATTCTATACTAAACACTACTATACTATATAAAAACACTATTTACTACCTATGATATGCTATACTATATACTATAAACAACACTATACTATAACAATGCTGTATACAATAAAAACAACAATGAAGTGAGTGATGGATGATATATACATATGGTGTATTATGCAAAAAGCATTTTAAAGTGCCAGTACTGCAGCAGCATCATGAATACAGTGCAGTACTGGGCAGTAACTGTGATGAGTGCAGAAAGTCCAGTAACAAAGTATGAAGTATTGTGTGTGTGTGTATGTGTATGTGTATGTGTATGTGTATGTGTATGTGTATGTGTATGTGTATGTGTATGTGTGTGTGTGTGTGTGTGTGTGTGTGTGTGTGTGTGTGACGTGGCTAACCCGCTGACCTCGCCAGCCTGCTAACACCACTAGCTAACCTAGCAGCAGAGGGAACCCGCTGACCTTAGCTTACCTGTTGTTGTTGCAGAGGTTCTGACAGCTCATGCAGTCGGGGGAGTCGGTGTGGGGGAGGGCTGAGTACACTCCCCCGCCCTGCCGCCGCCAGAGGGGAGACAAACACACACGTTAGCCAGAGTAAACATGGCTGGCACCTGCTAACACACTCTCTGCTAGACGCTAGCTAGCTGGGAGGTGGACGGAGGAATTGAAGGTGTGTTTGTAAATGTGTTTCTGTGTGTGTGTGTGTGTGTGTGTGTGTGTGTGTGTGTATGAATTTCTGTGTGTGTATCTCGGTATTCATATGCTCTCTCTCTCTCTCTCTCTCTCTCTCTCTCTCTCTCTCTCTCTCTGTGGTATCTCTCTCTCTCTCTCTCTCTCTCTCTCTCTGTCGTCTCTCTCTCTCTCTCTCTATCTCTCTCTCTCTCTCTCTCCTCTCTCTCTCTCTCTCTCTCTCTCTCTCTCTGGTCTTTCTTGCTCTCTCTCTCTGGTCTCTGGTCTCTCTCTCTCTCTGGTCTTTCTCTCTGGTCTCTGGTCTCTCTCTCGTATAGCTCTAGGGTAAGGTGGTGTTTTGCGTGGTCACTCACGTTGTGGTGGTGGTGGTGGTGGTGGTGGGGCCCCCCGTGGTCCCCATGGGCGGGGCCCCCCAGTCCATCATGGGGGGGTCCCTGCTGGGAGTACAAGCCCCCCGAGCCGTTGAGCAGACCCGCCCCTGGGAGCTTGTGGTGCAGGTGGTGGCAGCCCTGGGCCAGCAGGGGGGCCCCGTGGGTGTAGCCCCCACCGTGCACGCCCCCGGGCAGGGCCGTGTACTCCAGCACATGGCCATTCATGTCAGCCGGCTGATACAGGTAACCGGGTGAGTCGTATTCTGTTAGGGGAAGAAAAGGAGGGGGGAAGGGGGGGAGGAGGAGAGAGGAGAGGAGAGGAGAGAAGGAGCGGAGGGGGAGGAGAGGAGAGATGAGAGGAGAGAGAGGAGAGGAGAGAAGGAGGGGAGGGGGGAGAGGAGAGGAGGGGGAGGAGAGGAGAGCGAGAGAAGGGGAGAGAGGAGAGAAGGAGAGAAGGAGCGTTGGGAGGAGAGGAGAGGAGAGATGAGAGGAGAGAGGAGGGGGAAGAGAGGAGGGGGAGGAGAGGAGAGAGAGAGAAGGGGAGAGAGGAGAGGGGAGTGGAGGGGAGGGGGAGAGGAGAGAGGAGGGTGGAGGGGAGGGGGAGAGGAGAGAGGAGGGGGAGGAGAGGGGAAAGGAGAGAAGGAGCGGAGGGAGGAGAGGAGAGAGGAGAGGGAGGAGAGAGAGGAGAGGAGAGAAGGAGCGGAGGGGGAGGAGAGAAGAGATGAGAGGAGAGAGGAAGGGGAGGAGAGGAGGGGGGGAGTGAGGAGAGGAGAGAAGAGGGGGAGGCGAGGAGAGAGGAGAGATGTTATAGTCTTTTTCTTCCCTCTCTGGGTTTTTAAGGAGTTTTAATTGACCTGTAAATGTCGGAGGAGTGTCGTACTTTGAGAGTGTAACAGTATAAAGATTATATATTATATTTAGGATAATATAAAGATGTTATTCATAACAGTATGAAGATGTAATCCATAACAGTATAAAGATGTTATCTATAACAGTATGAAAATGTTATTCATAACAGTATAAATATCTTATTCATAACAGCATGAAGATGCTATTTATAACAGTATAAAGATGTTATTTATTATTATTTATTAAAGAATAAAGATTCAAGATGTTTTGGAGTACAATGGAATAATCCCCATTCCTTCCCTGCATTATGCATTTCCTACAACAATACCTTACTGTGTGATTTACAACAGGTTATAAGACGGTATTAAGATGTTTCTCATAACAGTTTAACTCACTGAGTGAGTTGTTGTTCTGGCGATTCCTCCACAGACACATGGCGATGAAGACCAGGAGGATGACCACCATGACCCCCAGGACGCAGCCCACGATGAGGTAGAGAAGACCCCCCGGGGGGCTGGGGGGGTCCGGGACCTGGTGCCCTGGAGGGGTGATGGGGCGCTGGCTGGGACCACCCGGGACCACTCGGGCTGGAGGAGCAAGAGGAGCAGGAGGAGGAGGAGGAGGAGGAGGAGGAGGAGGAGGAGGAGGAGGAGGAGGAGGAGGAGAGGAAAGGTAGTGGTGGAGGAGGAGGAGGAGGAGGAGGAGGAGGAGGAGGAGGAGGAGGAGGAGGAGGAGGAGGAGGAGGAGGAGGAGAAAGGTAGTGGTGGAGGAGGAGGAGGAGGAGGAGGAGGAGGAGGAGGAGGAGGAGGAGGAGGAGGAGGAAGAGGGGAGGTGGAGCATGAGGAGGAGGTGGCGGAGGAGAGGAAGGGTAGGGGTGGAGGAGGAGGTGGAGCATGAGGGGGTGGAGAGGAAAGGGGGGGGGGTGGAGGAATAGGAGGATGTGGAGGAGGAGAGGAAGGGTAGGGGTGGAGGAGGAGGTGGAGCATGAGGGGGTGGAGAGGAAAGGGGGGGGGGTGGAGGAATAGGAGGAGGTGGAGGAGGAGAGGAAGGGTAGGGGTGGAGGAGGAGTAGGAGGAGGAGAGGAAAGGTAGGGGTGGAGGAGGAAGAGGAGGAGGAGGAGAGGAAGGGAGAGGAGGTGGAGAAAGAGGAGGAAAGGGCAAGGGGGAGGTAGAGGCAGAGGAGAAGGAGGAGAGGAAGGAGGAGAAGAGGAAGGGTAGAGTAGGTGGTGAAAGAGAGGAAAGAGAGGAAAGGGGGGAGGTAAAGGCAGAGGAGGAGAAGAGTAAGGAGGAGGAGGAGAAGGTATGAGCTGTACTGTTCAGTCCCTTTCTATAAAGTGTGTTTTATAATTGACTGTGTGTGTGTGTGTGTGTCCATGTGTGTGTGTGTGTGTGTGTCCATGTGTGTGTGTGTGCTCACCGTTGGTCTCACAGATCATCACGTTACTGTACTCGCTCTCCCCCCCGTCGTTGAAACACTGCATCTTGATGTCGTAGGATGTCTCCGGCTGCAGCTGACCAATCATGTGCCAGTGATTCACACCTGGGGGGGAGGGGGGGGGCAGTGGGCAAAGGTCACAAACCACTTCCTGTAGAATAACATTTAAAAAACAACAACAGCGACAGCAGCAGGAGACACGTCCTCGTCCTGCTTTAATGTCCCATGAGGTCATGTTCTCACACACACACACACACACACACACACACACACACACACACACACACACACACACACACACACACACACACACACACACACACACACACACACACACACACACACACACACACACACACACACACACACACACACACACACACACACACACACACACACACACACACACACACACACACACCCTGCACTAGGTCCAGACAGATCAACTCCAGACCAGTTCCTTATAAGGAGTCCCATGTTTGTCCTGGCTCCCTGCCAATATCCCTGCTACAAACACACACTACATACACACACACACAAGCACACGCACACACACACACACTACACAGATTCATTTGACACACATTACACACTCGCACATGCCACACACACACACACACACACACAGATTCATGCTACACACACTACACACTTGCACACACACACTTGCACACACTTGCACACACACACACACACACACACACTGCAACCCGAGCCTCCAGCTCAGTAACCGCTAGCTTACACCGGCTGCTGTTTTAAGGCGTTCTGTTGAATGTGAACAATAACAAACCATCAGCAGATTAAGTGAACACATCCACAGCTGACGATTCTGCGGAGAACCGGCTCTGAGGGAACCTCACACCTCGGCTGAGATTGGACGACAGCTCAGAGAGAAAATATACAAGAGACGTGGGGGAAAGCCTCACGCTAGTGTTAGCACTGTTAGCACTGTGTTACCGCGGTAACAATAACACACAGTGCTGGGGGGAGGGGTCTGTGGTGGCCATGCGCCTCTCTTTCTCTCTCTCTCTCTCTCTCTCTCTCTGTTGTGCTCTCTCGCTCTCTATCCCTCCCCCTCTCTCCCCCTCGTTCTCTGAGGAACCCTCCCCCATTAGCAGGGTTCCTGTATTAGAACCAGACCTTCACCGCAACACTTCAAACAAGCTCCAGACCCCTCCCCCTGCCCCACCCGCCGAAGACTCAGCCCTCCCCCCTCCCCTAACTACACACCCCCACCTCTTCCCCTCCACCTCATCCCGGTGACAGAAATACACCCGGGAGAAGTTCTGGATCACAACCTTTTGTTGTGGGCTTCAGTGTGAGGAGAGACAGACAGACACACACACAGGCTCAGACACACACACACACACACACACACACACACACACACACACAAATACACAGGCTCACACACACACACACAGGCTCAGACACACACACAGGCTCACACACACACAGGCTCAGACACACACACACACACACAGGTTCAGACACACACACAAACACACACACACTTCTCATAGTCCTCCATATAAAAAGACCTCCTGGCCTTGTCATGGTGTCCTCCTACCTTCTACCACGTCTCTCTTGTAGTCGCTGTCGTTGTCGCTGTCGGTGGGGCGGTAGTAGATGTAGAAACCCTGGATGGGGGTGTTGTTGTTACTGGACGGTGTGTACTGGGAGGAGAGAGGAGACAGGAGACAAGAGACAAGAGGGGGGAGAGAGGAGAGGAAAGAGAACATAAGTACACAACACAACAAGAGTAAAAAAGCAACGGTAAGTCAGGAAGTCAAGCTTGTGTGTGCGTGTGTGTGTGTGTATATTGGTGTGTGTGTGTGTGTGTGTGTGTGTGTTTGTATATTGGTGTGTGTGTGTGTGTATTTGTGTGTGTGTGTTTGTATTGGTGTATGTGTTTATATTGGTGTGTGTGTGTGTGTGTGTGTGTATTGGTGTATGTGTGTGCGTGTATGTGTGTGTATATTGGTGTGTGTGTATATTGCTGTGTGTGTATGTGTGTGTGTGTGTGTGTGTGTGTGTGTATTGGTGTGTGTGTGTGTTTGTATTGGTGTATGTGTGTATATTGGTGTGTGTGTGTATGTGTGTGTGTATTGGTGTATGTGTGTGTGTATGTCCATGTGTGTGTGGGCTCACCGTTGGTCTCACAGATCATCACGTGTGTGTGTGTGTGTGTGTGTGTGTGTGTGTGTGTGTGTGTGTGTGTGTGTGTGTGTGTGTGTGTGTGTGTGTGTGTGTGTACTCACGGTCCAGCGGAGCAGGATCTGTGTAGAGCTGATGGCGTCTGTAGAGGAGATGTGAGGCCCGGCGACCGGTCGGTCTGAGAAGCGAGACCCCGCGGGGGACACCTGGTAGGACCTGGAGGGTCCGCTGGGGGGACTCTCGCCGTACGTGTTCAACGCTACCACGCGGAACTTGTAGGTGGTGCCTGTCGGAAAACCATGTGATGTCACAAGGTCAATACACGCACGGTACTGATGGTCATGTTGTGGTGGTACTTTGATTCCGATTATCCTTAGGCAATAAAGCTTTGAATTGAAGAATTGAGGGCAAGGGAGAAAGAGAGAGAGAGAGAGAGATGTAGAGATAGAGAGAGACAGGTAGAGAGACAAAGAGTGAGAGGGTCCTAAGATAACATCTAAAGGACCTCCACCTCCAGCTTCACAGACCAGGGACTCACCCAGTTCACAGACCAGGGACCCACCCAGTTCACAGACCAGGGACCCACCCAGTTCACAGACCAGGGACCCACCCAGTTCACAGACCAGGGACCCACCCGGTTCACAGACCAGGGACCCACCCGGTTCACAGACCAGGGACCCACCTGGTTCACAGACCAGGGACCCACAAGGCTCACAGACCAGGGACCCACCCGGTTCACAGACCAGGGACCCACCCGGTTCACAGACCAGGGACCCACCTGGTTCCAAGGTCCGGACCTCCACCGAGAGCTTCAGCGGGGAGATGTTGTCGGCCGCGGGGGTCCAGTCAGCGCTGCGGCGCAGCCGGTACTCCACCCGGAAGGCAGTGATGGGGGACCCCCCGTTGGCCCTCGGGATCCACGTGACGTAGACGGAGCTCTCCGTCGCCATGGAGATGGTGGGCCGGTCGGGGGCCTCGGGGACTGACGGAGAACATGAACAAAACACCTCAAAACACTTGACACAAGAGGCTGGCTGTAACGTGTTACGTGTAACGTAACGTGTCTGAATGTTACAACACAGTCGGAAAGAAAACGGAGTGGAAGAGGGAGGGACACACACACACACACAGTACAGAGGTGTATAGATGCATGCTGGGTAGGAATGTGTGTACTTACTGACTGGCTCTCAGCCACTTAGAGAGCACAGGAGAGAGAGAGAGAGAGAGAGAGAGAGAGAGAGAGAGAGAGAGAGAGAGAGAGAGAGAGAGAGAGAGAGAGAGAGAGAGAGAGAGAGAGAGACGAGAGAGAGAGAGAGAGAGAGAGAGAGAGAGAGCGCGAGAGCGCGAGAGAGCAAGAGTGGGTTAATAGAAGGTCTTGTGTGAGTGGTCTGCTCATAGCCTTAGAAAAGCATATACTGTAACACGGAGAAGTGCACACACACACACACACACACACAGGAACTTACAGTACACACAGGACAAACACACAGGAACAAACACACACACACACACACACTCGCTGTAACCCAAACAGGCGGAAAATACACACTTGAAATACCTAAACAATCAACTTGACCAACTGCTACACACTCTCTCTGTCAGTATAATACTCTGTCAGTATAACACTCTTTCTGTGTCAGTATATCACTCTTTCTGTCAGTATAACACTCTCTCTGTCAGTATATCACTCTCTCTGTTGTCAGCATAACTATCTCTCTGTCAGTATATAACTCTCTCACTCTGTCAGCATAACACTTTCTCTCTGTCGGTATAACACTCTCTCTGTTGTCAGCATAACTATCTCTCTGTCAGTAAAACAATCTCTCTGTCAGTATATCATTCTCTCTCTCTGTCAGTATATCATTCTCTCTCTCTGTCAGTACATCAGTCTCTCTGTCAGTATATATCACAAGAGACTCACATCTCACACTGTGACCTGTACACACAAAGCCATAAGACAGCTCCACATGGAACACCCAGTGCTGGTCCAGCTCTGGTCCAGCTCTGGTCCAGCTCTGGTCCAGCTCTGGTCTAGCTCTGGTTTAGCTCTGGTCTAGCTCTGGTCCAGCTCTGGTCCAGCTCTGGTCTAGCTCTGGTTTAGCTCTGGTCTAGCTCTGGTCTAGCTCTGGTCCAACTCTGGTCCAGATGCCACATGGCTGGGTGTGTGTTCTCTACCTCGGTCATGTATGACGACTCCAAAGTGTGTGTTAGGCGTCTTCTCCACAGGGACTTTGGGAGGAACCGACACTACCGGAGGCCTGGAAGGATTCCGATTGGACGAGGTGCTCTTCTCTGAGGGGGGGGGGGGGGGGGGGAAGGGAAGGGTCAAATGTTATGATGTTGTTATTAAAAAATGATGACATGGTATCAAAACAATCTCACAGTATTAATGTGATTAATACATTATTAATGTATTAATTATATTAATACATTATTAAAACATTATCTCACAGTATGAATGTTATGTAAACATTATTAATGTATTAATGTTATAAATCCATTATTAAAACATTATGATGTTGTGTAAACGTAATTAATACATTAATAAATCATTATCTTACAGTATGAACGTCAATAATACATAATTAAAACATGATCTCACAGTATGAATGTTATCAATAGATTATTATTAAAACCCATATATGTATCAGATTGTAGCGGACCTTTCCCGGTGCGGAAGGTGAGCATGGCGGGCTGGCCCTCTCCTGCCGGGCTGCGGGCCACCATCAGGACCTCGTACAGACTGGACGCCTCCAGCTCAGACAGACGCAGGGTCTTCTCACTGCCTGGGACTCGAACCGTGTACCAGCTGCTCACCACCGTGCCCAGCTCATCCACCTGACACACACACACACACACATGAACACATGAACACACACATGAACACACACACACAAAGACATACAGACACAAACACACACACACACACACACACACATACATGAAAAACACACACACAAACACACACACACACATATGAACACAAACACACAGAAGCATGAGCACACACACACACACACACACACACACACACACACACTTGTACAGTCCACATCATACAAACAATGACATACAGACTTGTATAAAGACTTGTATAATGACTTGACGGGAACAGAAACGCTACCTGAGGGAGATTCATGTCATATGTTCCTGCTGCCAACACACTTAGCTAGGAGAAAAACTATGTTCGAGCTTATTAGACACGCAAACACTGGCTTTCCCGGAGGAAATGACCAAGTGTGCATTCAGCCCAGTCCTCCCCTGACCCTCCTGGTTTAACAAGGGTTAGGCAGCAGCGGTTACCACTCCAAACACCACACGCTGAAATTAACTGTGGAAAAGGGTATGATTCAAACCTCAAGTCGGAACATTAAGAGGTATGTTGTGTAAGATGATGTCACTTTAGTGAACAAACTGTCGTTCCTCCGTTAGAATATAGTCACGTTTGGAACTTAAGGACAGTGACCAGTGAGTAGTGATTAGTGAACAGTAAGTAGTGAACAGTGACTAGCGAACAGTGGCTAGCGAGCAGTCACTATTGAACAGTGACCAGCAAACAGTGACTAATGACCAGTGACTAGTGAACAGTCACTAGCAGTGACTAGCGAACAGTGGCTAGTGAACAGTGACCAGTGAACAGTGACCAGTGAACAGTGACTAGTGAACAGTGACCAGTGAACAGTGACTAGCGAACAGCGACTAGCGAACAGTGACTAGTGAACAGTGACCAGTGAACAGTGACTAGCGAACAGCGACTAGCGAACAGTGACTAGTGAACAGTGACTAGCAAACAGTGACTAGTGAATAGTGACTAGTGAACAGTGACCAGCCAACAGTTGACAGTGGCTAGTGGACAGTGGCGCTGTAAATAGAGACCTAAAGAGTGCCGCTAGCTGCTAGGTCTAACCTTGCGGTATTTGACAAAGTAGGCGTTGATCGGCCGGCCCCCGTCTCTCCCCGCCCTCCACTCCAGGTCGTACACGTCGGGCTTGTGGGTCTGCGGCGGGCTGATGATGATAGGCGCTTCGGGGGTTGGCCAATCGCCGCTTTTATCGCCGTTGACAGGCGGGCCGAAGGAGTCCCCGCCTCCCAGCCCGTCCTCCTGCGTTAGGAAAGGCTCCTCCCACTTGTCACTCTGCATGGGCTGATTGGACGGAGCCATGTCCGGCTCTTCTATGGTGGAGTCTGCCTGGTGCTCTGAAAGGGAAAGACAGAGAGACGATGTGAGTACCCCATTAATACTAATACTACTATAAAACAACTTGAGCCATTAGCCACTACTCTACGAGCCACTACTCTACCTGCCACTAGCCAGTGGCCACTACTGTAAATGCCTCTAGCCACTACTCTACTAGTCACTAGCCACTACTCTACTAGTCACTAGCCACTAAACTACTACTCTATCTGCCATTAGCCACTACTCTAGTAGCCACTAGCCACTACTCTACTAGCCACTACTCTTTCTGCCACTAGCCATACTCTTCCCGCTACTAGAAACTCCTCTACTAGCCACTACTCTACCTGCCACTAGCCACTCATTTACCAGCCACTAGCCACTACTCTACTAGCCACTACTCTACCTGCCACTAGCCACTACTCTACTCTTCTCTGCCAGACTCAAACACATGTGGGCATTGTTGTCCAGTAAGGCAACCGCCAGCCAAAAGACCATGGAAAGTTTTAGCGTGGGGAGCAGAGCTTTCAGTCTCTGTTTAATACCAATGGCAGCACTTAATCAGGCTTTGTTTGGTAGCTCTCATATTTAAAGGCAGTGCCAGGGCTAGCTCACTCCACCTGCGGAAGGCTCCAGTAAAGACTGTTATGAGGCAGACTGACGCTTGGAGGACAAAGTGGGGACCAGAATATTAAATCTACAACCTGAGTAGCAGAAGGAGGAAGCAAGCTATGCTAGGCTAGGCTAATCACAGGGGTTCCCCCGGCAGCATCGCGGACCCCGCTTGCTGGTGTGTTCCGGTGTGTGTATGTGTATGTGTGTGTGTGTGTGTGTGTGTGTGTGTGTGTGTGTGTGTGTGTGTGTGTGTGTGTATGTGGTTCACTTTACAAAACAAACAGGCCCCTAGCTGGTAACGTTAGCCCTGACCCCAGCGCCGCAGCAGCTGGCACATTCCACACGGGGACCGTTGAAACAGCAGAGAGGATCAGAGCCCAGCAGCACATCCACAGTCCTGTACTCCTTCTACTCTCACTCTATTTTTCTCTCTCTCTCTCTCCCTCCCCCCCTCCCTTTCTCTCTCCCCCCCCCTTCCCCTGTCTCTCTCTCCCTCCCTCTCTCTCTCTTTCTGTATTCAATAGCTCCAAAGTTTCCCCAGCATCGAGGCCTGAGGAGTGTTAGAATCAAGGACAGAGATACTCTGACCCTCCCCAGGACAAGGTCAACACACTCAGAGATGACCTTCTAGATCACAGAAGGGAGGGGGGGGGGGAGAGTGTTAGAGCTCTGAACCATGAGGTCTCTGGACCAGGAGCTCTCTCCTAGACCAGGAGCTCTCTGGACCAGCAGGTCTCTGGACCAGCAGCTCTCTGGACCAGGAGGTCTCTGGTGGACCAGCAGGTCTCTGGACCAGCAGCTCTCTTGACCAGGAGGTCTCTGGTGGACCAGGGGGTCTCTGGTGGACCAGCAGGTCTCTGGTGGACCAGCAGGTCTCTGGACCAGCAGCTCTCTGGACAAGGAGGTCTCTGAGCCAGGAGGTCTCTGAACTAGCAGCTCTCTGGGCCAGGAGGTCTCTGGTGGACCAGGAGGTCTCTGGTGGACCAGCAGGTCTCTGAACCAGCAGCTCTCTGGGCCAGGAGGTCTCTGGTGGACCAGCAGGTCTCTGGACCAGCAGGTCTCTGGGCCAGGAGGTGCAGGGAGGGGAAATACCAAGGTGGACACGTGGACTCCAATAGCCTCGCCGCTAGCCACAAATAAACAGCCTGGTTTACCTTTACTGCCAGTGGAATGCGATAAGCTCCTTTTTGCCTGTTGCCTTGACGACGACGGCACACACACACACACACACACACGCTGACCTTTATAATACCTCAGGCGGTCGGTCTTATCAGTCCGTTGTGGGGGCGTGCACGAGGAGACGCACAGACCTCAGAGGAGTGAAGGATCAATCTCTGCCTTGCACAAGACAGGTGTGTGTGTGTGTGTGTGTGTGTGTGTGTGTGTGTGTGTGTGTGTGTGTGTGTGTGTGTGTGTGTGTGTGTGTGTGTGTGTGTGTGTGTGCATGTACGTACATCATCGGTGGGGGAGTAAGAGAGATCTCTGGACCCTGGAGTGAGACGGGGTTGGGGGAGGCTGGAGGTGAGGGGGTGGGGGGGGTAGGTATGGTGGGGGAGAGGTGTTCATAAATAACAGGCGTGTGTGTGATGATGACAGCTGGGTGGTCTGGTCCTCCTCATGAGGTCCAGCTACTCCTCACATTCCAGCGTCTCCCCCCCCCCCCCCCCACAAGGGGGAGAGTCAGGGGGGAGGGCTCTGCCCCGGCAGCCCAACAAAGATCACTCTCACTGGGACTCCGCGAGAGAGAGGAGATGCACCTCCCCTGGAGCTCCTGGAGGTGAAGGAGGTGCAGTCTTACTGCTGTTGGCACACACACACACACTCAAACACACACACAGGCACACACTCACACAGCACCGTTGGATTTGGCTCTACAGAGATGTGTGCACGTACGTGATTGGACGTTGAGCATGGCTGACGACTGGACCGAGCCAATCCCGTTGTCCAGCAGGCACTGGTACACGCCCCGGTCCTTTAAGGTCACGTCCGTCACGACCAATGAGGACCCTGAGATCTGAAGGCGCTGGGAGGATGAGGGGCTGAGTGGGCGGGCGTTTAACAGCCAGGTGACGTTTGGGGCGGGGTTTCCTCGCGGCACGCAGGTGAAGCGGGCCACGGCCCCAGAAGGTAGCGTCTGGTCACTGAGACCTTTTACCAGGGAGGCTGGTTCTGGAGAAGAGGAGAGAGAAAGGAAAAGAGGAAGAGAGGATGAGAGAGGATAAGAGGAGAGAATACCATTTCAAGATAGTATTTGAGTCCATTTTAAGAACAGCAAATAAGTCCACGGAAGTACAGAACAAAATTATACCAGCAAAAGAAACCAGCTTAGAGATGACACGTCTGTCACAGTAGAAGAAGTCGGTATCACTACAGGAAGTTTGTTACACTAGAGGAAGTCTGTAACACTACAGGAAGTATGTTAACATTACAGGAAGTCTGTAACACTGCAGGAAGTCTGTAACACTGCAGGAAGGCTGTAACACTGCAGGAAGACTGTAACACTACAGGAAGTCTATTAACACTATAGGAAGTATGTAAACACTACAATAAGTCTGTAACACTACAGGAAGTCTGTCAACACTACAGTAAGACTGTATCACTACAGGAAGTCTGTAAACACTACAGGAAGTCTCTAACACTGCAGGAAGTCTATTAACACTATAGGAAGTCTGTAAACACTATAAGAAGTCTGTAACACTGCAGGAAGTCTGTAACGCTGCAGGAAGTATGTAACACTACAGGAAGTCTGTATCACAACAAGAAGTCTGTCAACACTACAGGAAGTCTGTATCACAACAGGAAGTCTGTAGCACTACAGCGGCCAACAGACTCACTATCCCTTCAACCACAGCAGCAGCAGCAGCAGCAGCGGACGAGGGAGGCCTACCCAGTACAGTCACAGTGTAGTTGCTGCCAGTCTGGGTCCCCTGCTCCTCCTCCTCCGTCCGGACGCTGCAGCGGTACACCCCTGCGTCGCTCCGCCTCACCGCCCCCAGCACCAGGTTGGCGTGGCGCAGGGAGCGTGTCTCCCCCAGCTCCAGACGCTCGCCGTCTTTCAGCCACTGCACGCCGCCGCTGCCACCGCTCACTACGCACTCCAGTGTCAGCGGCTGAGACAGCATCACGGTGACGGCCCGGGGCACGCTGGGATACAAGACGGTGGCGGTGGGGGCGTGGCCGGTGTTGGGGGAGTCTGATGGAAGGGGAGGAGTCAAGAGGGAAACCTGACACATCCTGTCAACGGACAGAACATCTCATCTCATATAAATATATATATATATATATAAAAAATATCATGATATTCAGACTCACGCCTGACGGTCAGCTTGGTCCCATGGGTCTGTAGTTTGGTTTCCCCGGTAACAGGGTTGAACGAGCCACACTTGTACATCCCCCGGTGCTGCGAGGTCACCGAGAGGATCTGAAGGTTTCCCGACGGGAGAACCAACACTTCACCTGGAGAAGAGAGGGGACAACGGGCGGGTCGGTGGTTAAACGTGAGAAAAACCTTTTTAGAAACAGCCTTGAGAACATTCAGTAGCACCATAGATGCTCCTGATCTCTTTGCACTACCGAGGTGAATCGAGAAAGGTGTTCTGGATCTGATCTGATCTGATCTGATCTGATCTGTGAAGTCAGAATCTTCTTGGAGCTTGAAGATGTCCCCGTGAACTTAGGTGCACATTTTACATCAAATATATACAGCCGCCCAATATGCATCAACAGGGTCATGACCCCAAGATGTGAAGGTAAACCGCAGACAAACAAGTTGTATATTTGTGTTGTCTTGTGCTATTCTATCGTGTCAATTCTGCTTCTATTCAGAACTAAATAGACTCCAACTGAAGGTGGAGTTAGTATTTAAATAGACTCCAACTGAAGGTGGAACCAGGTGAGGTGTGCACCAGGTGAGAACGGCCAGGTGAGGTATGTACCAGTAGGCCCAGTTGAGGTAGGGCCATGTGGGGTGTGTACCAGGTGAGATGGGAACAGGTGAGGTAGGGCCATGTGAGGTGAGTACCAGGAGAGGTAGGACCAGATGAGGTGTGTACGAGTTGAGGTGTGTACCAGGTGAGGTAGGACCAGGTGAGGTAGGATCGGGTGAGGTAGGATCGGGTGAGGTGTGTACCAGGTGAGGTGTGTACCCGGTGAAGTATAATCTGGTGAGCTGTGTACCAGGTGAGGTGCGTACCTGTAGACTCTTCGAGCCAATCCCCTTGCACCTTGAGGCGGGGAAGAGCGGGGGGGCGGCTGGGGGGCAGTGGACACTCGATCACCACGCTGGTGTTCTCCTGCACCACCAGGGACCTCCTCCTCACCTCCTCGTAGTCGGAGATCTCTACCGGGACCAGAGACAGGGGGGGGGGGAAACAGTTGAAGGGAGAGAGAAAGCGAAGAGAGAGAGAGTTAAAGGGAGAGAGAAAGAGAAGGAGAGAGGGAGGGAGAGAGAAAGAGAAGGAGAGAGCGAGAGCGAGTGGGAGGAGGAGGGAGAGGTCATTGTGAAGTAAGAAAAGACAGACATAGACAGAAGAAGAAACCGAGGGAGAGAAAAAAATAGAAAAAGTCTTCAGTTAGAAAGGTCCTCGATCCAAGAGATAAACAGAGCTGTTCTACTAAATAAGTACTCCAGACGGATTGAGGTCCAAAACCAAGGTCGGGACGTGCACGGCCGCCAGAGGAAACGTGCACTGTTCCCCAGGAAGGCCACTGCTCATTTAGGACTCGTGGAGAGGTGTCTGGAAATGTGCCTGAGTGAAAAGACGCTGGCTACTTCCTTCCTTCCTGTAGCGCCCAAACACACACACACGCCACACACACGCCTTATACCAACACACACATGCACACACACGTACAGACACGCTTCACACTCATGCCTTACACACGCACACGCGCACACACACACACACACAGACATGCTTCTCTCTCCAACACACACAAACACACACACACACACACACACGTGCCTGGCACAGCCTTCCTCCTGCAGACTAACTTCCTGTTCCTGTCTGAACACTTTGATATGAAATACGAGCTGTGTGTGTGTGTGTGTGTGTGTGTGTGTGTGTGTGTAACTTTGATCTTGTATTTGATCTTTAATATTTGATTACTTGAGGGTCAAGATCATCAATCAACGGTTCACTAAAGTGTTTTCTGAGGAAAGGTTCTCCGGAGAACATTGAGGAGATGCAGCTCAGAACTTGTACAATTTCTTCTTAGGAAAACTTCTTAAGAAGTTATGTAAAGTTATGTAAATTTATGAACCCTTGCTCCCTGATCCCTAGCCCCCCCACTCCATCCTCACCGGCGATGGCAACAGTGGCGCGGCTGCTGACCACGGCGAGGCCCCGTCCCAGCCTCGCCACACACTGGTAGACCCCCCGGTGGACGGGCTGGAGGGAGGAGAAGGTGAGGGAGCCCTCGCCCGTGGACACCCCGGGGAGCGAGGCCCGGTCCAGGGGCTGGCCTCCCTTCAGCCAGGACAGCTCCACCCCGGGGGGGTTGGCACTACACCGCAGCCTCGCCACAGAACCCACACTCTGGAGCACCGACACAGGCTCGGATCGGAACCAGGGGACCTCCACCGCTGGAGGAGGAGGAGGAGGAGGAGGAGGAGGAGGAGGAGAGGAGGAGGAGGAGGAGGAGGAGGAGGAGAGGGGGGAAGGAAGAAAGAGGAAAGAGGAGACGTGGGAGGCGAGGGAGGAGCGGAGGGAGGAGAGAGGAGAGAAGGGAGGAGAGAGGAAAGGAGGGAGGACAGAGGAGGGAGGAGAGGGGAGAGAGGAAGGAGGAAGGGGGAGGAGAGAGGAGGGAGGAGGGGAGGAAAGGAGAGAAGAGGTAGAAAGGGGGGAGAGGAGAGAGGATGGAGGAAGAAGGAGGGAGGAGGGGAGGAAAGGAGAGAGGAGGGAGGAAGAAAGATGGAGGAGAGAGGATGTCAAGTAGTGCCACTGGGTTTGGTCTCTTTTTCATTAAGTCAAAATAAATCATGCCTTCAATACTTGAAGTCATTTGATTTGATAAATTGCGAAGGGACTGGGCTAGGCTAGATACGATTGGTTCACTAGAGCTAAGCTTGGTTCACTATGGCAAGATTAGGTTAAATAGAGTTAGGCTAGGTTCACTAGATGCCAGGCTAGGTTCACTTAAACTAGGCTGGGTTGAATATAACTAGGCTAGGTTGACTCAATGCTTGGCTAGGTTCACTAGATGCTAGGCTTTGTTTACTAGAGCTAAGCTAGGTTCACCTAAAGCTAGGCTAGGTTCACTAGAGCAAGGATAGGTTCACTAGAGCTAGGCACTTGCCGGGGACTCACCTGAAGAGCTAACGAGCAGCGAGTGGCTGAGACACAGCCAGGCAGACACTAGGACCCTGAGGACACCTGGGTCCATGCTGACCTTTGAACCCTGTCAGGAGCCGTGTTGCCTTGGAGCGCTCAGTGAACCCACCTGGAACAGAAGAACCAGACCAGAGAACAGATGCATTACTGCTACTTTAAGGGGTTAGGCGGTACAGAGACAGGTAATTTAGGAGCAGGTGGGGTTGGACAGTACAGAGACATGTCATTAAGGAGCAGGTAGGGGTTAGGGATAATTTGTCTACAGTGAGGTTCCAACTCAGAGACGTTTGTCTGGAAGTCAGATCAACATTACATTGCATATCATTATATTACATTGCATTACATTCATTTATTTATCTAGTAGACTAGGTCTCCAGTGGACCAGTTTAGCAGTGGTGGAGGAGGTCTGTTCTTCCTGACACATTCCTTCTCCTCACACTACTTGATCTGCACCTCCTCCCCTCTGACCCCCCCCTGGCCCCTCCCACTCATAGGCTCCTCCTCCCTGACCCCTCTGCTGCTCGCTCACTTGAGGGTCCTCCCTCTCCATGACTGGAATGTCCTCCCATCCCTCCCACAGGGAGAGAAGCGAGAGTGTGTGTCCCACCCTCTTAATATCACTCTCTTGTCACACTGAGCCGCTTCCTCTCAGGGTCACCATAGCCTGACGTGCACAGACACACACACACACACACACACACACACACACACACACACACACACACTCACACACCCAGTCAAACACACACACACACACACACATACAGACACAGAGTCAAACACACACACAGACACAGAGTCAAACACACACACACAATAAGTGTGCAAAGACGAGCGAGAGAGAGCACCCAGTGGGTAAGCGAGAGAGTAAATGTAATTAGGAGCATTCCTGCCCCCCCCCCCCATGGGCCCCTCCTCCTCCTGTAATCCAGGGGCCACTTTGATCCCGGGAGCCTAGGGCGTTACCACGGAGACAATAGCCCCCCTGCTGGGACGATGACCTGACGGATGACGGAGGGGGGGTGGCCAAGCACCAGCCGGAAGGATGGAGGTGGAGATAGGGGGAGAGAGAGGGGAGAGAGGGAGGGGGGAGAGATGCAGGAGAGAGGGAGAGATGGAGGGGAGAGATGGAGGAGGTGATGGGTGAGAGAGGGGGAGAGAGGGGAGAGAGGGAGAAGACAGGGGGGAGAGAGGGAGGATAGAGAGAGGGAGGAGAGGAGAGAGGGAGGAGAGAGTGAGGATAGAGAGAGGGAGGAGGTGGAGGGTGAGAGAGGGGGAGAGAGGGAGAAGACAGGGGGGAGAGAGGGAGGATAGAGAGAGGGAGGAGAGGAGAGAGGGGGGAGAGAGTGAGGATAGAGAGAGGGAGGAGGTGGAGGGTGAGAGGAGGGGGGAGAGAGGGAGAAGGAGGGGAGACGGAGAGAGGAGAGATGGAGACTGGAGAGAGGGAGGGAGGGGGAGAAAGGGAGGAGGGGGAGAGAGAGAGGGAGTGATAGAAAGAGAGAGAGGGATGGGAGGATGAAAGGGAGGTCATTCCCGGGGTTCCGGTTTCTGGTCACATCAACACCGTGGGATCTGAGGGACCTACAGGGACCCATTCTCTGAAGAGGAAAGAGGTGAAGAGAGGAGGGGAGGAGAGGGGAGGAGGGGGGGAGAGGAGGGGAAGAGAAGAGGGGAGGGGGGAGGAAGAGGAGGGGAAGAGGAGAGAGGAGGGAGGGGCGGATGAGTGAGGAGGGGGGGGGGGGCAGACCAGAGCAGGAGAAGGGAGGGAGGGAGAAGTGGAGGAGGAGAAAGGGGTGGAGGGCAGATCAGAGGAGGGAGGGAGAAGGAGCAGGAAATAATAAACTTTCCCAGCTCCAGCGCCACACCCCCACTTTTCACCCCGGGGTCAAGGGTCAGGTAGGAGTAGTGAGAGAGGGAGAAACGACGAGTGTCTGGTGGCCCTGGAACAGCCCCCAGAGGTTACCTCTCCCCCCTCATCCCCCTTTCTCTCGCCCTCTCGTTTTTACAAACACACACACACACACACACACACACACACACACACACACACACACACACACACACACACACACACACACTCACACACACACTCACACACACACACACTCACACACTCCATTGAATGGCCTCAATGCTCAGACACAAGCAGGTGTCTGAGTCTTTAAAGGAAGACAGAAAAACAGCAGAACTGAGTGGGTTTGTAAAGGGATTACGCTTTCTAGGAGAGAAGGAGAGGGAGGGGAGAGAGGAGAGAGAAGGGGAGAAAGGAGAGAGGAGAGGAGGAGGGGAGAGAGGACGTAGAGTTACAGTGATAGAGGAGAGAACGAGGACATAGAGAGAGACAGTGAGCGAGGAGAGGAGAGAGGAGAGGAGAGAGAGAGAAGCGAGGAGAGAAAGAGAGAGAGAGAGAGAGAGAGAGAGAGAGAGAGAGAGAGAGAGAGAGAGGAGAGAGAGAGAGAGAGAGAGAGAGAGAGAGAGAGGATCAGTACCGGCCGGCCCGGCCCGGCGGGTCAGGACCAGCTGGCCACCTGGACGCCTTCTGCTTCGTCTCCATAATCAGCCATAGTTACAACAACAACAATAGCAACAACACAGTGGCTCTGGGTACAAACCAGGTGAGCCCTGGCGTCACACCTTTTATTAACCCAGCCTCTGTTAATGTTCTCCATGAACGTGGCACACTCTCGCGTGACGGAGCTAGCAACGGAGGCGGCGGCGGTGACTGGCTGCACTGTATCAACACACCCCTATCTGCTGCTTTGATCTTCCAAGACGAGGAAGCAACCGGCGTGTCTCCTGCTGGTGCTTATCTGTACGCAACAAAACCCACACCACCTCCACCACCTCCTCCACCACCACCACCATCACCACCATCATCATGGCTGACATCCGCCAGCATGGTGCCGTCTGCCCCCGAGACAGACGCCTCTCCACGTATCAGGCCGGCCCGATCGGACTGCCCCGATGCTGCCGGAGGATGAGAGGCAGAGGAGGATTCACACTCGCGCTCCCGCTTCCTCCGGAAGAAAAGAAAACAGACACAGACAGCCGCACAAAAGACCCACCCCCCTCCCTCCCTCCCTCACTCCCGGGGCCCCTGGGGGCCCCCCCGGATCTGCTGTCTTTCCCCCGGAGGGAAGTCACCTGTCAGGAGGTTGAGGGTCGCTCTCTGAGCGGTCTGGAGACAAACTGACTCACCCTCACGTCACACCCTCACCCACTCCACCCGAAAGCCTCCTCCCCAGACTGTCCTACGCCTCCGTCCTTTCAGTCTCCCGTCTTTCCTTCACTTGTTTATTTGGATTAGGACTTACTTTAGGGGAGACCCCCCCCCCCCCCCCTAAAACGCTGTTCTTCCTTCTTCCTAGCATGTTTCCTTCTGGTTTAGTACTCGTAAACACTACAAGGACCTCGGAAGGAGATGAGGACCCGGTTGAAGGAGATGAGGGTCTGAGGGTGGAGACGGCACCAAGGACGTTTTTAAACTACACCTTCCTGTGTCGAAGAACAAGCTGTCTTCACCCACTGTAAACTGATCCAGGCCCATGGACACTGGGCCAGTGGAGAGGAAGAGGGAGGAGGGGGGAGGAGAGGGAGGGGGAGGAGGGGAGAAGGAGAGGGAGGGAAGGGAAGGGAGGAGAGGGAGGAGGAGGAGGAAGGGGAGAAGGAGAGGGAGGGAAGGGAGGAGAGGGAGGAGAGGGATGAGAGGGAGGAGAGGGAGGAGGGGAGAAGGAGAGGGAGGGAGAGGAGAAGGAGAGGGAGGGAGGGAAGGGAGGAGAGGGAGGAGGAGGGGGAGGTGGGGAGAAGGAGAGGGAGGAGAGTGTATATATATATGTATATATATACACGACTACTACTGTAGTCGTGTATATGCAGTATACACGACTACAGCATATATACATGCTATTGTAGCATGTATAATAGACTAGATTGAAACCAAATCAATGAGCCAACTGGACATGATATAAACTATATGGTATTGGTTAACAGGGACTATCAAAGACCGCAGTGTCCCAGGCTGTGTGACTGTTATCCTAATGCGTTAAGGACGTACGTGTGTAGGATAACATGTGTTGTACATGTGTTGTGTGTGTTTGGTGCCTTCAAAGTAACTTCATTCAGATTCACACAAAACACACAAACAAAGAGATCGGAGACACACTGAAAGGTGATGAGTGTGACTATGACTGTGTGTGTGTATGGGGGGGGGGTTGTGTGTGTGTGTGTGTGTGTGTGTGTATAGGAGGACTAATGTGACCCTGATCTCTGAGGGCTGATCCTCCCGCTGGAGGATAGACCTGCCAGCACTCGCCCTGCATCCTGACACATTCCAGAGAGAGAGAGAGAGAGAGAGAGAGAGAGAGAGAGAGAGAGAGAGAGAGAGAGAGAGAGAGAGAGAGAGAGAGAGAGAGAGAGCGAGAGAGAGAGAGAGAGAGAGAGAGAGAGAGAGAGAGAGAGAGAGAGAGAGAGAGAGAGAGAGAGAGTGAGAGAGAGGGTGAGCGACAGACAGAGGGATGAGCGAGAGGAAACAACAGACAAATCAAATAAACAAACCAGAGCGCACGCACACATTCACACATACATAAGAAAGACACACACACTCATGCAGAACCACGAGGAGAGAGTGGGAGACATGAGGGGGACAACATGGGAGGAGAAATTAGGTGTTTGTGTGACAGGAGAAGAGGAGAAGGGAGGAGAGAGCTGCACAGAGAGGTCACAAGTTGTTGCACACACACACACACACACACACACACACACACACACACACATACACCACTAGTGTGTATGCTGTCTTGGATCAGTTTACGGTATGAACAGGCTTCAGCGAGGAGGAATATTCTGGTGCTGACTCCTCTCTCTCCTCCCCTTCACCTCCTTGGTGGTACTGACTCACGGCTCATGGGGAGCAGGCTAACGAGGAGGAGTAGAACCAGAATAGAAGAAGTGGAAGTTGAGGGCCCTCAGTAGAGCCCATACCTCCGCCATTCCAAAAAGTCCCCTGGATCCGGATTCAGGTGCGGATCCACACCCAAATCTAATGAGCATTTCCTTTCCTTGAACCATAGGTAAGCTAACCACCAAGGGTTGTCCAATTCAATACACAACTTTTTGAGTTATCTTTCTAACAGACAGACAGACAGACAGACAGTCCAGTCCAGTCCAGTGAGTGTCCACTGAGAAGGGGGGGGGGGGTGGGGGAGAGACAATGAGAGCGAGGAGGGAGACACATGGAGAGAGAGAGAGAGAGAGAGAGAGAGAGAGAGAGAGAGAGAGAGAGAGAGAGAGAGAGAGAGAGAGAGAGAGAGAGAGAGAGAGAGAGAGAGAGAGAGAGAGAGAGAGACATTAAGAGACAAAGGGACGACATGGAGATTTGGAGAGACATACAGGGAGAGAGGGGGAGACATGGGGAGAGGAGAGAGAGAGGGGGGGAGACATATGGGGAGACAGAGACATGATTTGAAATGACTTGGAATGTTGGAGGGGAATTAGGAAGTGAAGCGCAATGCCGTTTTCTTGGAAGTTGATCCACAACTCAAAGTGACTGTCTCTCTACCGCTCTCTCGCTCTCTGTCTCTTTTATCTCTGTCTCTGTCTCTCTCTCTCTCTCGCTCTCTTAGTCTCATTCTCGTTCTGTCTCTCTCTCTCTCTCTATCCGTCCACAACACAACACAACACAAGACAAGACACCTCCCAGGGCCTCCCCCCAAGCGTGGGAGTCGAGGGGGGAGGTGTCCTATACAGCAGCCATGTTTACCAAGGACACACAAGCTCCCCCTGGTTCCCATCCCTCTATTCACACTAACACACACACACACACACACACACACACATAGCGACCGCCACAAAGTTATTCACGAAGACCTGGGAGACAGAGCTAATTACACACACAGCAAACTGAGAGAGAGAGAGGAGAGAGAGAGGAGAGAGAGAGAGAGAGAGAGAGAGAGAGGAGAGAGAGAGAGAGAGAGAGAGAGAGAGAGAGAGAGAGAGAGAGAGAGGTAGTAAGAGACAGAGGGAGAGCAACAGAGAGACAGAGGGAGAGAGAGCGAGGTAGAGAGAGACAGAGTGAGAGAGAGAGAGCGGTAGAGACAGTACAGTATCTTGATTGTAGATTGTTCCGGTAAACCTGGAGTTACCTGGGACAGATGCAGATTTGTGTGTGTGTGTGTGTGTGTGTGTGTGTGTGTGTGTGTGTGTGTGTGTGTGTGTGTGTGTGTGTGTGTGTGTGTGTGTGTGTGTGTGTGTGTGTGTGTGTGTGTGTGTGTGTGTGTGTGTGTGTGTGGTGTGTGTGTGTGTGTGTGTGTTGGGGAGCAAGCAGCAGTAATAACCAGGGACTGAAACACACGCTAGCCCTGCACCTCCTCTCTCTCTCTCTCTTGCGCTCTCTCTTTATCTTCCTCCCTCTTCTCTCTCTCCCTCCCTCCTTCTCCTTCGGCCCACCAGGAGTAAGGAAGAGGAGGAGGAGGCGAGGAGGAGAGGAGAAGAGAGAAGAGGAGAGAGAAGGATGAGGAGAAAAGGGGAGGAGAGAAGAGGAGGCCCTTGCTGTCGGTGGGGGATTCAGGACTCATCTCCCGCATGTGCCAAGAAGCTACAGGGGGGAGGAGGAGGGAGGGATGATGGGTGATGTGTGTGTGTGTGTGTGTGTGTGTGTGTGTGTGTGTGTGTGTGTGTGTGTGTGTGTGTGTGTGTGTGTGTGTGTGTAGGGAGGGGGGGGGGGGGGCTGTGATTGTGCTGCCGTGGCAACAAGGCGGGAGAAGGAGCAGGATTCACATTCCTTACGTTCAGTACTGATTAGAAAGATGAGGGGAGGGAGGGAGGGAGGAGGAGGAAGGGGGGGAGTTAGGGAGGGAGGAGGAGGAGGGGGAGTTAGGGAGGGAGGAGGGGAGGGGGAGTTAGGGAGGGGGTCCCTGTGATACCGGTTTGCCAAATGGTTTTGTTTCCAACATCCTGAACTATGAGCAATATCTACAACTCCTCCTGAGAACCAGATCAACAAAGGAGAACAAAGAAGAACAGAGAGAACCAAATAACAAGAGAGAGGAGAAAGAGAGAGGAGGAGAGAGAGAGAGAGAGAGGAGAGAGAGAGAGAGAGAGAGAGAGAGAGAGAGAGAGAGAGAGAGAGAGGAGAGAGAGAGAGAGAGAGAGAGAGAGAGAGAGAGGGAGAGAGAAACAGAAAGAGAGAGTAGGTTGAGAGAAAATAGAGATGGAGAGAGAGAGAGAAAAGAGAGAGAGAGAAACAGCCCTCCCCGATGCTCCTGGATTCCATCATCCCGGACGTCGCTACGGCAACTAGCGCCGGAGAACGTAGACAAGGGTTCTGTGGAACCTCTCACGGGCCAGCCCCTGGACACCAGAACACTTCAATAACACACACACACACACACACACACACACACACACACACACACACACACACACACACACACACACACACACACACACACACACACACACACACATACACACACACACACACACAAACACAGAATCGCATCACCGCAGAGTTGAAGATCGTTCTTGTTGTTTAAATGTTTCATGCATTCTGCGAGAGGCGAGAACAGAACGCGTGTTCTCTGGCACTTCATGTGATTCATTAACCGACCGAAAGGAGGGGGGGGGGGGCTGAGGAGGAGAGAGATGAGAGACGAGGGTCCGGGGGAAGACGTCCAGCTCGTTATGCTTCTCCCCCTCTCACTGTCTCCCCCTCTCTCTGTCTCCCCCTCTCACTGTCTCCCCCTCTCACGGTCTTCTTCTCTCCCTTTCTCCCAATCTCTTTGTCTCCCCCTCTCCTTCTCTCCCCCTCTCTCTGTCTCCTCTTCTCCCTGTCTCCCCCTCTCCCCCCTCTCCCTGTCAACCCATGTCTTTGTCTCCCCACCTCTCTGTCTCCCCATCATTCTTTCTCCTCTCCCTGTCTTCCCCTCTCCCCGTCTTCCCATCTCTCAGTCTCCCCCTCTCCCTGTCTCCCCCTCTCTCTGTCTCCTCTTCTCACTGTCTCCCCCTCTACCTGTCTCCCCCTCTTTGTGTCTCCCCCTCTCTCTCTGTCTTCCCCTCTCCCTGTCTACCCATGTCTCTGTCTCCCCATCATTCTTTCTCCTCTCCCTGTCTTCCCCTCTCCCCGTCTCCCCATCTCTCTGTCTCCCCCTCTCCCTGTCTTCCCCCTCTCTCTGTATCCCCCTCTCTCTGTCTTCCCCCTCTCCCCGTCTCCCCATCTCTCTGTCTCCCCCTCTCCCTGTCTTCCCCATCTCTTTGTCTCCCCCTCTCTCTGTCTTCCCCCTCTCTCTGTCTCCCCCTCTCCCTGTCTTCCCCCTCTCACTGTCTCCCCTCTCACGGTCTTCTTCTCTCCCTTTCTCCCAATCTCTTTGTCTCCCCCTCTCCCTGTCTCCCCTCTCTCTGTCTCCTCTTCTCCCTGTCTCCCCCTCTACCTGTCTCCCCCTCTTTGTGTCTCCCCCTCTCTCTCTGTCTTCCCCTCTCCCTGTCTACCCATGTCTCTGTCTCCCCATCATTCTTTCTCCTCTCCCTGTCTTCCCCTCTCCCCGTCTCCCCATCTCTCTGTCTCCCCCTCTCCCTGTCTTCCCCCTCTCTCTGTATCCCCCTCTCTCTGTCTTCCCCCTCTCCCCGTCTCCCCATCTCTCTGTCTCCCCCTCTCCCTGTCTTCCCCATCTCTTTGTCTCCCCCTCTCTCTGTCTTCCCCCTCTCTCTGTCTCCCCCTCTCCCTGTCTTCCCCCTCTCTCTGTCTCCCCCTCTCCCTGTCTTCCCCCTCTCTCTGTCTCCCCCTCTCCCTGTCTTCCCCCTCTCTCTGTCTCCCCCTCTACGCCTGGCGGGTGACTCGATGAAGCGCTGCAGGGCCACATGATGGCCGCTCAACACAGACGTGCGTTCCTGCTACCGCCTGTTAGCGCGGGCTGCTAACACACGCTAACACATCGTAGCCCTCAGATGTTGATGTTTGTGTTCCAGTCGTTCAAACAGTCAGACGTGTTACTGAATGTTTAATGGAAGAGAAAACATACAGCCGGCCTAAGCCACATGGAGCTACTGCTACCGCTAACGTCCAGGCTGAACTCATCAACAGAACACACACACACACACACACACACACAAACCACACACAGGCAAACACTTTGAATTCCCTTTTAAATAGAAGAGGTTCCATCGTCTTCCAGGAGGAAAGGCCCAAAATGGCAGCCATAACCACAGGGCCGGGATCGCTCACACACCCGCCTCTCTCCCTCTCTCTCTCTCTCTCTCTCTCTCTCTCTCTCTCTCTCTCTCTCTCTCTCTCTCTCTCTCTCTCTCTCTCTCTCTCTCTCTCTCTCTCTCTCTCTCTCAACCCTTCAAACAAGTCGCCTGCCAGCCACTACGCCTTAATATAGTCTTGGTGATCGTCTACGGCTGTGCGGTGTGCACACATACACACACACACACACACACACACACACACACACACACACACACACACACACACACACACACACACACATAGACACACACACACACACACATAGACACACACACATACACACACACACACACACACACCACACACACACACACACACACACACACACACACACACACACACACACACACACACACACACACACTCTGGTTGGCAGAAACTCATGTCAGATGTGACTTATTGGTTCAACATTAGAAATAGAAAGCTGCGGCTTCCAGAACACAGAAGAACCGCCATCAGGAAGACGCTGAGGATGCAGAAGTAAAAATCCCAGGTTCTCGTTTGACTCGGAAGGAGAGGCTCGGTTCTGCAGGCCACTCCGATTCAGAGCCGGTTCACCTTCACCAAGATACACAGAAGGGACGCCACCGTGAGAACCGCCACGTTGACCCGGCCCAATCGAATCAACTGTAGAACCAACCGCAGAGTGGAACCGGCAATTAAAATACAAGAGCTGTCGGGTCCACGAAGCGAGTATGAAACTCTCTCCACATCACTGAGGTATCGCTCAACTTTTGGACCTTACCAGCAAAGTGACATTACCAGCAAAGTATCGCCGTGGAGACGAGACGAATGTTGTTGTTGTTGTTGTCGTTGACATCCAGCGGGCTGCGGTCCCGTGGGAACATAAGGAACCCTGTTCTACATCATATTTAGAGTGTGCTTTTCTGGATGATTCTGCTTCAAACCCGTGGATCGTTGTCCCGGCTATCTGAGGCGGTCCGAGAGCATCTTGGCAACAAGACCGCTGGTACGTCAGCGGTTTACGTTCTCCTTATCGTGTTCTGGATGAGAACCAGACCCCGCGTTCGCTTCACCAAGAAATCGAACCATCTCCCAAAAAAAACAAAGACACAAAGTAAGAACGTAAGAGTGACATTTAGACTCCGTTATCTCCCCACCATGGTTTCTTTTTTCGCTTTAAACGGCCGGCGGTCGGAGGGAACATCTGTTTCTGCGGCTTCAAAAAAAAAAATATGTTTGTTTGCTTTAACAATTATGAGAACCTCTGTTTCTCATTTCAATCCTCCTCTCCAAACTCATTACGGCTTCAGGTCCACCGCGGGGCTGAGGGTCCGGAGGAAACAGGACACCAGAGGGAACACGCGTTACGCTCCGCTGCTGGAGCTACCAGCTCTCTCCGTCCCACGCCGAGGAGAAGAACGTGGGACGGCAGTGTTTAGGGATCCACGTGTTTGGAGACACCTTCTGGGGGGGGGGGGGGGGGGGGTTTCTGAGACGAATACCTGGTGGAGTCAACACAGGAGGACGGAGCGCTAGCAGCAGATAAGAAGTCCCGACAGCTTCAGTGTAAACAGGACTACTGCTAAACTCCAGTGGTATCTCCTCTCTACGCTGGGAGGGGGGGTGAGGAACGGGAGGGGGGGGGGGGGAGAAAGAGAGAAGGGGGAGTAACATATGGGCCCTTCAGTTAGACATGATGGTGGTGCTTCCTCCCTTATCTTCCTGAACCTGAACGTCTTTCTCCATCTCCTCCCTGCTGAGGGCTGCTGGCTGTCGTCACTCAACAGCCTCCCCCCCAGGCCCTACCATCCCTCCCTCCTTCCCCCCCAAGCCCCTACCCTCCCTCCCAGCCATGCCAGTGTGTCTGCTGCTCCATCGCATGGGGTGAGGCAGGAGGCGGAGCTCTCACCCCTTTAACCAATAAGAGCCGAGCATTACCTTACTAGCAAACGGTGGGATGGAACGCGGTAGGGGGGAGGGCGGGTGAGGGAAGGTGTGTGACTCTATCTATGAGTCATGAGGGTAACGGTAGGATGTGGACCTGGTCAGAACCCCTGGTGGGTCCCGATCCAGCCGAGACCACGTCCAAAGGGGGGGGGGGGGGGGGGGGGGCGGGGGCGGGGGTCATAAGTTCTCACGAAAGTTCCAGACGAGCTTTCCATGTGTTGGACCGGGACCATGTTGGACCAGGACCATGCAATCGCATTCAATTAAATTGAAATAAAAATACACTTTTTATTTGTGAGTCATAACCTTAGCAACCAGAACCTAAGCATCTGAGGACAGGTTGGTGTGGAACTGATCTCAGATCAGAGACTCCTCCTCATCCTCCTCCTCCTCCTCCTCCTCCTCACATCTGGGGAGCAGAGATACGGAGCGAGGGAGGAGGGGGTGTGACTCTAAATACACACACACACTCACTCACACACACACACACACACACACACACACACGCGCACACCCACAACTACTCTTTGTTGTCCCCCACCCTGAATCATAGCTGTTCTCTTCATATGCAGTACTACACAGTACTACACAGTACTACACAGTACTACACAATACTACACAATACTACACAATACTACACAATACTACACAGTACTACAAAGTATTAAAAAGTACTAAAAAGCACTGCACTGTATCATGTTTTACAATTATTTTGAATCCAAATATCTTTGGGATTTTTGATTCTAAATGATGAAACAAGACAAGTCAAAAATCAAATCCAAGTCATGGTCATGAAAGGATATCCTCCACAGTAGAATGTGAGTAGAATGTCGTGGATTTTTACAGGATATTTTGGAAGCTGGACTTACACACACACACACACACACACACACACACACACACACTCTCTCTCTCTCACACACATACACACACACACACACACACATACACATCAAGGGCTACAACCAACACGCCGTCTCTCGGTGGGTCCCCGTCGAGGGCCCACCGAGGGCCCGTCGGACCCCGGATGATCAACGGGTCCATTATGTCCGCCATCATTACGTCAAATTGCCCACTTAGCATTCTTCTCCCAGGCTACATGTGTTGAACATTAGCCGGCGTTCTAATCGCTCAAACATTATTCTAACACACTTAATGGCAGGCACTGGCCTTTTGTTGGGCCGTGTGTTTGATAAGAGCTCTAACGATTTATGTATTTCTCTCTCTCTCTCTCTCTTTCTCTAGCTAGCTAAACTGTTGTTGTTTTTTACCCAGAATGCACCACTGGTGTATTTCCAGCGCTATCGGCGGTCGTGCTAACGCTGGCTGCGGTCGCGCAGTATAATTACGATGCGACCGAATGCTAATGCAGGCTCTCTCTCTCTCTCTCTCTCTCTCTCTCTCTCTCTCTCTCTCTCTCTCTCTGTTCTAGAGATTTCTACTCCCAAACCCCAGAGATCTGATCAACATGTCACTGATTCCTGGAAGCTCCTTGATTTGAGCTCTGAAAAGATCAAACATTAAATCCTTCAGCTTTTAAAACGTGAGTCAGTTTGCGATTCTCTGTCCAAACTGAGTGTAATCAGTGATAGTCAGTGTAATAAAAACAATTTTGGGGACCGTCGTTGTCATTTTCAGAGGATCTACGAAATAAACACAAATCCAACATTTAAAAACCCGATCTACGTCTCGTTTTGTTGTTCTCTGCGGACTGATAAACCATTCAGAGAGATTTGAAGAATCCATACGGGAGGGGAAACCATCTTGAGACGTCAGATCAGACCTTGTCTGCGTTGATCGACTCCTCGACCCCAAAGCCCTTCAGTCGGTTACACGTTCTCATTGTCTTCCAGCGGGACAACAAAAGGCCCTCCAGGAAACACACAAAGGACTCCGCCGACTGAAAAGCTCCTAATCCCCCGTTGTCCTCCTCCTCCTCCTCCTTTCCTCACTCCTCCTCCTCCTCCTCCTCCTCCTCCTCCTCCTGTGCACCTCCTCCTTACCAGCCGCTTGACACCACACGGGACGGTGTTCGTCGCGTGCACCACCTCGTCCACCTCGACGGGCCACCTCGACGGGCCCCCCCAGCGGTCTCCCCCCACGGCGCCGGGGGCCCGACCGATGGGGAGGGGGGGGGGGGGTGAATTCAGGGGAGGGTCTATAGGAGCCGTCGGACGCGGCGTGTTGTCGGCGGAAACCGTTTGATCCCAGGCGGGTTCTTTTGGGAGCCGCTCATGTGTGTCCAGCTCAATGGACGTGCGGGTCCAGGGACACGTCCCCGCTCCTTTGTCTCTGAAGGGGTCTGACACGGAGCTGCACACCACGGGGACCGCCGAGTGACCGGTCAAAAACCTGGTGGTCTTTAATCTTTAGTCCCAGGAAATAATCTTTTTGAATGAATGAATGAATGAATGAATGACTGGACTTGGAGATGTATGGATTATAGATTTAGGAGTATAGATTGTAGATTCAGAGTATGGATAATAGATTATTAAGACAGAGACGAGAGTCTTGTTGTGTGTGTGTGTGTGTGTGTGTGTGTGTGTGTGTGTGTGTGTGTGTGTGTGTGTGTGTGTGTGTGTGTGTGTGTGTGTGTGTGCGTGTGCGTGTGCGTGTGCGTGTGTGCGTGTGCGTGCGTGTGTGTGTGTGTGGCTTTTAAACCCTTGCTCATACGTGTCAATACACAATCCATGTGGTGGAGAACCACTCAGAATACACAAGCTCAGACCAAGAAGACCAAAGGAGAGATGATAAAATAGAATATTACATAATGTAAATAAAATATAACAACAAACCCTAAGATACTACGCGGGAACTTTCTCAGAACAAAATGTGTATTTTGTAGATGGTGTCCTACTGAACGGGATGTAAATCAGAGCCAGGCCAAAGGGTTGTGTATTCAACTTCAGACTTAAAGTTCACTAGACAGACAAAAGGATTGGGTATTTAAAGTTATTGACTACGTATTTCTTAATTTGTATTTCTGTGGGTTTGGTGTACGTAATGCACATAAAGAAGCCTACAATAGGCCAACACATGTATGAAAACGTGTATTTATTTATTTATTTATTTAAACGTCTGACTAAAATCCTTCCTAACACTATTAGTAGTGTTAGGAAGGATTTGAGTTACTTATAGTAAACCAACTGGTGGTTTAATTCAACTTGTTAGGTGAACGTATAGAGCATATCAGTGACATAGAAAGACTTTATGGGGGAGAGATGAATGGCTTGAGGTTACTTTGACATATCCGTCTGCGTTTCGTTGTACAGAAAGTGGGCCATAAAAGCAGACTATAACTTTAGGACCCACTGTGAGGAGGACACTATTATGAGGACACTTCATTCCTTCCTTGTCCATCTTGAGGGACTCGTCTATCAATTTAAAACGCATTTCATGTGGTTTTTCATGGAGAATTAAGATGCTAAAAGGTGGTTCAAATAAAAATTTTAAAAAAGAAATGGGAAACCAGGAAAAACGATCATATTCGCTGTCTATTTTATTTCTCATTAAGTGAAGGCGGTAAACAAGATAAAAAACATTTTTTTAATGAGAAAATTACCTTTTAATGTGATGTGCGTATGGCCGTTACATTTCTGAGAGTTAAAACCTGAACTACATAACATTTATATGTAATATATTTTTGGGAAATTATCACACTTTTTATAATGACAATATAGGGTACACTTCAAACAGTACTACACCATTATTACAGTCTAATACCGAATTAAACTTTAGGGTCACCTTTCCATAGTTTCCCCGTGAAGACCTGATTAAATCTAACAAACCAAATCCAAAAACTTTTCCTCGGTGATTCATTAATTCATAAATCTCTTTAAATCTCTCATAGAAACCCAGACCACTTATTCCTCTGGGTCTCCTCAAACACTGCGCTGTTCTCCCTGGAGAATGACTTTTCTGAGAGTACCGACCCGTAGACAGACCCTCATGCGTAACCCCCCCCCCCCCTACCCGGGACCCGGGGACGCGTCCACGGGTCCTATGCGTCCCGTCCCCCCCGGGACCTAAAGACGGAGGTCTTACCTCTCTGGTTTGACGAGCCGCCGCCGGTCGGATCAGGATCAGACGAACAACGCATTCTCATGAAGCCAAATCCGCACGGGTCCCTCCATGAGACTTGGGGGTTGAAAGTACAGGAGGAAAAGCCAGGAAGGAAGGGAAGGAAAGCAAAGCAAGGTAGGTATGGGGGAGGAAGGTAGGAGACCAGCAGCGGGGGGTCCGAGGCTTGGAGGCGCGGCGGCGCTCCGTCTTCAAACTTCAGCGGAGGTGACGGGACTTTGTGTCGAAAAAGTTCCGAGGTGCCGAAGTCCTGGACTCGTCGTCATGCTCTCTCTCCTCCTCCTCCTCTCTCCTTCATGCTCTCTCTCGCTCTCTCTCTCTCTCCGAGTCGTTACAACTTCCCCCTTCTCTCTCTCTCTCTCTCTCTCTCTCTCTCTCTCTCTCTCTCTCTCTCTCTCTCTCTCTCTCTCTCTCTCTCTCTCTCTCTCTCTCTCTCTCTCTCTCTCTCTCTCTCTCTCTCTCTCTCTCTCTCTCTCTCGCTCTCTCGTCTCTCTCTCTCTCGCTCTCTCTCTCGCTCTCTCTCTCTCTCCTTGACCGTCTCCTCTCTCAACTTAGTGTCGAGTAGCGAACCGACGAGCCTCTGATCGTCAAACCAAGAATGTTCCAGCTCCCTGCCAGAGAGGGGGAGAGAGGGGAGGGAGGGAGGGAGGGAGAAGGAGAAGGAGGAGGAGGAGGAGGGGAGAGAGGGGGGAGGAGGGGAGCCCTGCTCTTCAACCAGCCCCATACATCAGACTGCAAAACAAACACACACACCTCGG
>CM050999.1:18144644-18172144 GCA_027704905.1 Muraenolepis orangiensis
GGTGAGAGAACAGAGGACAGAGAGACAGAGAGACAGAGAGACAGAGAGACAGAGAAACAGAGAGTGAGAGGACAGAGAGACAGACAGACAGAGAGACAGAGGGTGAGAAAACACAGAGGACAGAGAGACAGAGAGACAGAGGGTGAAAGGACAGAGAGACAGAGGACAGAGGGACAGAGGGTGAAAGGACAGAGAACAGAGAGACAGAGGGTGAGAGGACAGAGAGACAGAGGACAGAGAGAAAGAGGGATAGAGAGACAGAGAGACAGAGAGATAGAGAGACAGAGAACAGAGAGACAGAGGGTGAGAGGACAGAGAACAGATAGACAGAGGGTGAGAGGACAGAGAGACAGAGGGGAGAACAGAGGACAGAGAGACAGAGAGACAGAGGGTGAAAGGACAGAGAGACAGAGAGACAGAGGGTGAGAGGACAGAGAGACAGAGGGATAGAGAGACAGAGTACAGAGAGACAGAGGGTGAGAGGACAGAGGACAGATAGACAGAGGGTGAGAGGACAGAGAGACAGAGAGACAGAAGGTGAGAGGACAGAGGACAGATAGACATAGGGTGAGAGAAAAGAGGACAGAGAGACAGAGAGACAGAGAGACAGAGAGACAGAAAGTGAGAGGACAGAGGACAGATAGACATAGGGTGAGAGAACAGAGGACAGAGAGACAGAGAGAGAGAGACAGAGAGACAGAGAGACAGAGAGACAGAGAGACAGAGAGACAGAGGACAGAGAGACAGAGGACAGAGGGTGAGAGGACAGAGAGACAGAGAGACAGAGGGTGAGAGGACAGAGGACAGATAGACATAGGGTGAGAGAACAGAGGACAGAGAGACAGAGAGACAGAGAGACAGAGAGACAGAGGGTGAGAGGACAGAGAACAGAGAGACAGAGAGACATAGGGTGAGAGGACAGAGAGACAGAGAGACAGAGAGACAGAGAGACAGAGAGACAGAGAGACAGAGAGACAGAGAGACAGAGGGTGAGAGGACAGAGGAGCAATCTGCTGAATGCAGTGTCTATCATTCTGCCACACAGACATCACGGCTGTATGCTCTCACACACACACACACACACACACACACACACACACACACACACACACACACACACACACACACACACACACACACACACACACACACACACACACACACACACACACACACACACACACACTCATACTAAGGCACACCCACACACACGTGTGTGTTTTGTCTCTCACACACACACACACACACACACGTGTGTTTTGTCTCACACACACACACGGTGCGGCTGCCACGTGTAATGGACAGAGGAGATGTCTCAGCGATGGGCCCTCAGGGGCCCCCAGAGGACGACCGCTCTCCGGAACAGGATGAGCCGGGAACATCTGGGGCAGACGCTGATGTCTTTATAATAACGTGCTAGTCCCACCCCAACCCTTAACATCCCAGCGTGGACAATCCGGCCCATCCCACGCTCTCACCCCCTCTCCCCCCCCCCCCCCCCCCCCCTCACGGCTCACCCCCCTCCCTCCAAACACACCATTCTCCGCGCCTGCTCTGGAGGCGTACATTTACACCCCTGGGGATACAACGATGATCCAGATAGAGCTGTCTGGAGACCAGATCTGTTTACTGCTGCCCCGACGCCCTCGTCCAAACACAGAGTCCATATATCACAAGTACAGTCTATATAACACTACCAGGGGCTATATAACGTCACCAGAGTCCATAAAACATTACTAGTCTAAATAACATTACTAGAGTCTATGATACAATGTACAATGGAACTCTTACTCCCCATTCCCTCCCGCAGTAAGAATTTCTAGAACACAAAACTAAACAAAAAATACTATACACAATTCAATTAAAGTGCCAGTAGTGCAGCAGCATCATGAATACAGTGCAGTATATAACATACAAGTAATATTATATATAACATTACTAGAGTCTAAATATCACATGTACAGTCTATATAACATTACCTGAGTCTATATACAATTACCAGAGTCTGTATAACAATTTTAGAGGCTGTATAGTCTGTATATGATTACAAAAAGTCGATAACTAGATAAGATAACTAAAGTCTATGTATCAAAATTAGAATCTATATTACATTACTAGAGTCTATATCACATAGAATATATATATAACATTACCATAGTCTATAACAAAAAACAGTCTCTTGACTAAATAGAGACTATATGGTGACTACAAAGTGACTAAAAGATGACTAAAATATGACTAAATAATGACTTAAAGGATATGACTACAGATAGTGTAGACTACAGATATGACTAGATTGTCACTAAAAGTGTACTTAATAGTGACGCTTTAACAACTAGATAGTAACTAAGAGGGGACTAAATAGTGACTAAAAGGTTACTAAATGGTGACTAAAAGGGTATGAGATAGTGACTAGATAGTGACTAAAAGGGTACTTAATAGTGACTAGATAGGTCAGGTCCCATGCTGTACGTCAGAGTGTCAGACTGAGAGCAAGAGGGTCTCTGTGGTCCACTAGAAAGGCACAACCTTTAAAGGTAAATGAACTCTCTCTCTCTCTCTCTCTCTCTCTCTCTCTCTCTCTCTCTCTCTCTCTCTGTCTCTCTCTCTCTCTCTCTCTCTCTCTCTCTCTCTCTCTCTCTCTCTCTCTCTCTCTCTCTCTCTCTCTCTCTCTCTCTCTCTCTCTCTCTCTCTCTCTCCCTCTCTCTCTCTCTTTCTCTCTCTTTCATGGTGTGTTAGCTCCCACAGTAAAATGCTCCTCACAGCTTGTGGTCTTCATGGTAGTTTTACCTTCACTGCTCATCTCGCCAGCTTGTCAGGTCAAGATCTTCTAGTCCAGGAATTCTGGTCCAGATCTTCTGGTCTCGGACTTCTGGTCCAGATCTTCTGGTTCAGGACTTGTGGTCCAGATCTCCCGGTCAACCTTGTGGTAATCCTGTGACTGATTAAATTTTTGCTATCACTTATACCGTTTTACCGTTTTGAATACGGTATAGACTCCGGTATTAGTTAATACAGGTTTCAATACCGTATTAGTTAGTGCACATCGAATACACTTTATGTTCACACTCTCTTCTAATTCGCGATTTGCTGCGCGCACACACATGCTGTAGTATGGCGCTGTACGAGATGGAATATGTACATATAAATCAATGTAATAAAATATACATTGTTATATGCTATACGCCCTTGTTCAGCAGCCTATTGGCCTGACTGTGGAAGCTATCTCTAAGCCTATTTGTTGCACTTGATACTGCGGTATCGCCCTGCCTGATGGTAAAAGTGAATACAGTTTGTGGCTGGGGTGGGCATTGTCTTTTATGATGCGTTTGGCCTTGGCCACGCACCGCTGGTTGTATATATCCAGGAGGGAGGGGAGCTCACCTCCAACGATATACTGGGCCGTCCGCACCACCCTTTGAAGCACTCTGCGCTCGAGTGCGGTGCAGTTCCCGTACCAGGCAGTGATACATCCTGTAAGAACACTCTCGATGGTGCCGGTGTAGAATGTTCTCAGGATGCGGGGGCCCATGCTGAATTTCCTCAGACGCCTGAGGAAATACAGGCGTTGTTGGGCCCTTTTCACCACGTGTGTGGTGTGCGTGGACCATGTGAGGTCCTCGGAGATGTGCACGACGAGGAACTTGAAGCTGCTGACCCTCTCTACTGCAACACCGTCGATGGAGATAGGGCCGTTCTCTCCTCTCTGCTTCCTGTAGTCCACGATCAGCTCCTTGGTCTTCTTGACGTTGAGGGCGAGGCTGTTCTCCTGGCACCACTGCTCCAGCGATCCAACCTCCTCCCTTTAGGCTGTCTCGTCGTCGCCGGCGATCAGGCCCATCACTATCGTGTTGTCAGCAAACTTGACGATGACGTTGGAGCTGTGCATAGCCATGCAGTTGTGGGTGTAGAGGGAGTAGAGGATAGGGCTCAGCACGCATCCCTGGGGGGGCTCCCGTGTTGAGGGTCAGTGGCTCTGAGGTGGTGCTGCCCATCCTCACCACCTGGCGGCGGTCCGACAGGAGGTCCAGTATCCAGCTGCATGTGGATGGGGGCACGCTTAGACCTCTAAGCTTGGTGTCGAGCTTGGCAGGAACTATCATGTTGAACGCTGAGCTGTAGTCCACAAACAGCAATCGCACATAACAGTTCTTTCCCTCCAGGTGGGAAAGGGCAGTGTGGAGGTCCATGGCAATTGCGTCGTCCGTGGATCTGTTTTGACGATATGCAAATTGCCATGGGTCCAGCGTGGCAGGTAACACGGAGCAAATAAAGTCCATAAAGACCGTCTATAGTCATTCAGGCATGTTACCTTGGGTTGTTTAGGGAAAGGCACGATGGTTTGAAGACCGCGGGAACAACAGCCTGGGACAGGGAGAGGTTGAAGATGTCTGCAAAGACTCCTGCCAACTGGTCCGCACATGCTCTGAGGACGCGGCCCGGGATGTCGTCGGGGCCTGCCACCTTACGGATGTTCAACCGCTTGAAGGTGCGGCGCACATCCGCCTCCGAGATGTTCAGCAGGCTGGTCTCCTCAGGCGGTGCTGGCTTCGGCGGGCTGCCGTTCACGTCGAACCGAGCAAAAAATGTATTTAGCTCTCCTTGGAAGGGAGGTAGAGGAAATCTCTACACAACTGGTTCTCCCTCTGAAGTTTGTTATCGTCTGTAACCCCTGCCACATACCCCTCGCGTCGTGGCTCTTGAATTTCTCCTCCACTCTGAACTTGTACTCCCGCTTGGCAGTGACGATGGTCTTACGGAGGTCATAGCGGGCTCTCGTATATTCCTCCAAATTCCCGGAGCCAAAGGCGGCGTTACGCCCGTGTAGGGCAGCGCGAACATCGCCGTTAATCCACGGTTTCTGGTTGTGATATATACGAACCGACTTGGTCGGAACAACGTCATCTATGCACTTCTTGATGAACCCAGTGACCGAGGACGCGTACTCGTTGATGTTATTGTCCCAGTCAGCGCGATCAAAACAATCCTGCAGCATAGAGTCCGATTGGTCCCACCAGCATTTGACCTCCCTCACAGCGATTGGTTGCTGCTTCAGTCTCTGCCTATAGGCGGGGAGTAGCTGGATAGAGCGGTGGTCTGATTTGCCGAACGGTGGGCGGAGGAGGGCCTTGTAGCCATCACGGAAGGGAGTGTAGCAGTGGTCGAGGATCCACTCACAACTTCGGGAGAACCTTCTTCAGGTTCGCCTTGTTGAAGTCCCCTGCCACGATGAAAGCCAATTCCTGTTCGCTGATAGCCCCATACAGTTCCTTCAGCGCTGTGTCCGTGTTGGCTTGTGGGGGAATGTAATCAGCGGTTACCGCTGTAAACTCCCGAGGTAGCCAGAATGGACGGCACATAAGCATCAGGTACTCCAGGTCCGGGGAACAGAAAGACTTGAGGGGATGTACATGACTTTGGTTGCACCAAGATCTGTTTATCATGAGACATACCCCCCCCCCCCTCCGCGATCTTTACCGGAGAGAGCCTTTGTTCTGTCCGCCCGGTGGACGGAAAATCCTGTCGGCTCGATAGCTGCGTCGGTAACCCCCTCCGTGGGGGTCCCTCCATGTCTCCGTAAGGCAGATGATACAATTGTCCTTAGTTTCCCAGTGGAATTGAATACGAGCCTGTAGCTCACTTAACTTATTGTCCAGATATTAGCCAGTACAATGGTGGGTAGTGGGGGGCGATCGGATCGACATCTCAGCCTGACTAGCACGCCGGCTCGCTTCCCTCGCTTCTTCCTGCGATGCTTGCGTGTAATCGTGCCCAAGATGGTCGGAGATAATCCAGCTGTGACTTCGGGCGGGACGTCCGAGTCGAAAGAATGAAAAATCTCCGGTAGGCGGCGAGAGACTGTCGATCTGATCTCCAGAAGTGTGCAAAAGTCATAAGTGAACGTGCTGCTAGCTTTCTGTACAAAGATAGTCACGATAAAAATAATAAATAACAAAAAACTGCGTCGTCCGGGAGCTCGCAACACGGCAGCTTTTTTCTGTGCTGATGCATTATATTTTACTTTTATATATTTAACTTTATACTGTTTTGTATACTTTTTTTACTTATTTTATTCTATTCTGTTTTTATTTGATCTTATTTTTATATAACTGCTGTCTGTCGTCGGGTATTGCACATAAGATTTTCACTCACTACTTATACTGTATACGTGTAAACTGTGAAGTGACAATAAACTTGACTTGACTTGACTTGGCACTCGATGCCAGGTTTTTGTTCACACACACATACGAAGCGAAACCTGTAGTAGTTGTATTGCTTTGCACCCAAACTAGTTACTTTGGGATCTAAACCACCTACCCAAGGTGGATTAGTTAATGCGCACTAGTTAGTAGTAATTACTTGCCAGTGTGAAAGCAAAAGCCAAGCGAAACTGGTTTTGCAGCACCGCGAATACCGTATGTTAGCCCAGTGTGAAAACGGTATTATAAACTGTAACCTTTAATTTCAACTCATCGCTTTGCTTCATGTCAACATCTTCCGCTCTATCAAGCGTCTCTGTTCTTAATCTAAATCTGGAGTATTGAATCCTCTTTATTGGTCACATACATGTAAACCCACAGTGAAATGTGTTGTTCTGCATTTAACCAATCCTAGTATGAGGACCAGTGGGCAGCTATTGGGATGAGGTCTGGGTCTGGGTCTCCTATGATCCTTTGACCACCAGGTGTTGGGGATTTGTCTTGGGTTAGGGTTAGGAGACTCATAGCTTGTGAAGGCCTTTTAAGAGAGTTAATGCGCTGATAAAAGGCAAAACAATTGAATTCAACTTGGACTTCTTGGACTTGATGGTCAACGATTGGTTGAACAACAACCTCATCAACAGGCAGAAGATTTAACTGGAAGAATCAAACCTGTGAAGCTTTGAGGTCTGAGCCCAGCGCCAGAAGAAGGCCACGGGACCGTGCATGGACCCTCATGGAGATCCAGATCCCAAGGACCCTGGGAACAGAGGAGCAGGATGGGGCCGTCTGCTGTCCAATGTCAGATGCTGGGTAAACCGAGACGCTGGGACGAATCCGTCTGACAGAGAGATGAGGAGGCCTGCCCAGTCCGATTGATGGGCCGACGGGGAGCCTTCAAAGAGGTTCAACTCTGTTATTGTGACAGCAGAGGCCAGGCCAGGTGTCGGGGGAGACAAGACCGTGAAGCGGTTACCATAGTTTCAGGGCGGTTACCCGGTGTCACGCCATCGTGGCTATCGGATCTCAAACCGGGGCTTCGAGAGGCCGGTCGAATCCCAGGTGCTCACAGGTAGGGGAGCTGACGTTAAACCCGGAAGGGGTTTTGTGGTCTCAGGGTTCAGGGTTCAGGGGCCGCCGAGCCGGCGTGGTGACTGACCGTGACCTCGGGGCCGTAGATCACAATGACAACAGGCTCATTAAGGACCACGTGGACCGTTCTCTTACGGTTGATAACATGCATGACCCAGACTTAGTTACAAGATCATCATAATGTGCATTGAGTATATTAGTACTATTATTATTATACTATTATTACAATTATAACTAGATCAATAGTTCTGTTTTAATCTGGACCCATATCTTTTCACTAGGTCACATACATTTCAAGTGCAACAGTTCAATATTTGAAGGCATAGTGTTTCTAATAAATATGTTATTATATATTTATATTGTGGCTATGAGATTCACACGTATTCATCCACAAATAGTCATGTGATACCCAGAGCCCCAAGCAGCTGATTGGACAAGCTAGTGACTTGTGATGGGATTTCAAATACAGGTCTCATTTAGGACGAGGTAGGAGTCAGCATTCAGCTCATGGACCCTTATAAATAGGTTGTGGACATTTGGGGATGGAACCCAGAACCTTGGTGTTGTCCCTTAAACCCAGTGGGAACCATGGGATGGAACCAGCAGCCCTCCGTGGTCCATCCAACTGCTCTAACCTTCTGAGGTACTGAGATACATCCAAAATAAAAGTATGCTAGGTCTTCTTTCAGAGCACCTTGTCCACAACATTTCCACGTTCCCAGAATATGTGAACCAAACCTGTCCAAGTTTACCAATTTAGGTCTGAGGAATTCTCTGTGACCACGTTTTTCCAGGTTCATCTCTGGCGGTTTAATCTGGCTCACGGACATTAGGACAAAACTTACTGGCCCCAGCACCCTCACCCCTGACCTGCCTGTAATCCCTCTCTCCCCCATCAGCTCATTAGGCCAGGGAGACTTCACACCTCTCCCCACGTTGGGCCCAGCTGCGTACCCGGGTGCCCAGACCGGCCCCCGGGCGTCAGGAAAGGCTGGGGCTTCGCAAGCCGCCACGGGGGCTTCTGATCTCTGCCCGGGAATGGCGGTAAATCTGGGAGAAGAAGGTGACAGCCAAAGTGCTCATTAAAGTAAGAGCGACGTAATAAATGAGGAGAGAGGGAAACGACTTTGCCGTACCTGTCAGACTGGCCTCCGTAATGAGAGGAACCAGGGGCTGGAGGGCCGCTAACGACGGATGATTAGGAGGAGGTTGATGGAGTGTTAACTACGTTAGCAGTGGCCTTAATGGGCCAAACACCCAGGGTCCCATAAGCACCACGGCGAGTTCCTTGAACATGAAGACATCCTAAACTTCCAGGCCCCAAATGTCGAGCTGCATTAGGAACAGCCTCTCTGCACACGAAGCCTGCAGACCATAAAACCTCTTGGACCACAAGTAATTACCTGAAGAGGACTAGACCAGAATAGGTTGTAGAACACAGACTGTGTAACAACATGTAGACGTAGAGCTCAGCAAGATAACTCAAAAAGTCATGTACAGAATTGGAACGAAAATTCCATTGGTTAGATTACTTATGGGCCAAGGAACAATTGATACGATTCTGGCGCAGATCCCGATCCAAATGCGGATCATGGGGACTTTTGGGTGTGGCTGAGGTATGCGCTCTGCATAGGGCCTTCTTGTTTCTGCTGTGAAACAATCTGTCCAAGACACGTTGCCACTGGCACACACAATCAACAAAAAAACAGGCTAACGTTGGCCAAGCTGCAGGAGACCTGATGTTGGCCTCGGAGGTTTGGCTTTTTCACGTGTGTCTCCGATTAGCCAGCGGCGCCGCAGTGAAAGGGTTTCTCTCTTCGGGTCCTTATCGGCCCAGCAGTACCACTGATCCACTGGTCCGCACAGTGGACCCCCCGTTTAAAGGGGACACGCCCCTGCCATGGGGCCCGACCGGCGGGACTCAAGGCTGGCTGGCAGCACCTGGCAGTTTCCATCACCTCCACAGTGGGTCCATTCTGCACACCCTGATGATCACCCATTACCTCCAGTCTCCAGACAGACTCAAGCCAGAGTTTTTCCAGCAGGATTTCAGGATTTGTTTCTGTATTTTTAGTCGGTCATTTTGGGGGTAAAACGCAGGATTAGCGCTAAGAGTCAAACTAGCGGTGGGTGGGAATCTCACAGGCGCCGCTGAACTGCTAACGCTAATGTGTTAAACTCGGAGCTTGTTGATACCGTTTGTGTGTAAAAATGTTAAATGATGAGGTGTTGTTTTTAGGGTATCAGGTGCAGGGGAGCTGGAAGTGTGTTTGTTTTTTGGACGTGTTTGCTGGTATTGTGAGGAGGAAGAGGAGGATGCTTTTCTGAAAACAATGACTCCAGTGTTCCGAGTGGATATGAGAACCTTCTGCTGAGGTTCTCTTCTGGAGACGTCAGATCCAAACTTTAATCTCGACTCTTGCTCCCCCGCTCAGCGGCCGACGGAAAATGTTTTTTTTTCTATTTCTGAAAATTGCATCTCCAGTGTGACAGCAGCAGTTCCCCCCACATCTTAGAATAATGAAAAGGGCAGCGGAGGAGGAGAGGGGGGAGGAAGGGAGGGAGAGAGAAAGAGTCCAGGTCTGGCTGGATTTAGGAGGGAGAGTGAGGGGGAGAGCGGGGCTGTTTTTCCTCTCTCTCTCTCTGAGTCCATGTTTCTCCTGCAGCAGGACAGATAGATAGTGACGGACGACCAGTTGGTTTTCATTAAGGTCTCCGCACTTCAGACCAGACCTCCACACCACCACCACCACCACCACCTCCACCTCCACCTCCACCTCCACCTCCACCTCCCCTACCACTACCACCTACCCAACCACAACCTCCACCACCACCACCTCCACCTCCCCCAACACCACCCCCACCACCACCACCTCCACCACCACCACCATCACCTCCCTTACAACTACCTCTGCACCAGCACCACCAGCGCCACCACCAGCACCACCACCACCACCACCTCCGCACTACCACCTCCACCTCCCCTAGCACCACCACCTTCCCTAGCACCATCACCACCTCCACCACCCCTACCTTTCACCCAAACATCCCCTCCCCTCCCCTCCCACCCCAGCACCAGCACCACCACCCTCTCCACCCTCTGAAGAAAAAGGTACAAACTGCTTCCTATAAGTGAAAAAAGAGACCTGTGCCGGAGGGGACTCCCTCCCCCCATCCTACCCCCCCCCCCCCATGTATTTTTCTAATATCCTCTTCAGACTGGCGGTCTCCGGCGGCTGGCCGGTCCTTTAAAGCAGCACCGCCTGTCATCCGCCCTGCAGGGGGTCAAGGGAGGAATGCTGCTTCAATAAGGAAGCTGCACCTTCCCGCCGTACCGCACCACGTTATGCTTGAAGTACACAGATTGGTTTACACAGTGTTGTTGCTGTTGTTTTTATGATCGACTGCGTTTCCCATGATGCATCGTGATTCGCGTCAATGTCGGGCGTGTTGGGCGGAACATATCGGCTACCGCTTGGTTTTAGCTAGCTCTTTCAGTGGGTTTTATCAAGAGATGAAAGAATTGAAAGATATATTTTGAGTTCATCTGATTTGTTTGGAACTCAAAACGGAGCCCCTCAAACTATCTCAAATAGCACTCAATACGTGTCACAATCCTGTGATCTAATAGCAACAATTTACAATTCAAGTCATGTGTATTTATGAAGCCCTTCATCACAAGGTTCACGGCCCCCGGGCCGGAGGACTGACCGAAACCCCTGGTCCACGGGGACGCTGGGCATTTAGAGTCAGTAAAACAAGAAAATACATCCGGGTACGATGCTGAGCATCGTTAGAGACTTAAGTTACTGGGCTCGATTTTCCCCGATGTCCGCCGCAGTCTGTAGGCATCTGCAGGCATGTCTTGTATGAATCCACTGTAGCTTTTAGACAAAAAGCCTCTGCTAAAAAAATTATAAATAGTGATAGAAGTTATAGAAGGAGTAAATCCAGTGGTATTGGAAAAAAAAGTTGTTGAACGTGTAGAACTTGCGGCTCTGCAAGGGACAGACGCTGGAAATCAACACAGGACAAGTCGTATTATCGTCAAACGCTTGGAATGAAAGAACGCCTTCCAGTGAGGAAACACGTTGATGTGAACCATGAGGGACGTCTCGTCTTGGAGCGTTTGATGGAGGAGGAATCGGGTGTTGAAACTCCCTGGCTTCCTTAGGGGGGTCAGCTGATACTGGGAGAGTATAGAAATATATATGTATATATATATATATATATATACTGTGTGTATATATACTGTATATATATATACAAGATACAAGATACAATATATTTGTATTGGCCAATTGCAACAGGTACATTGGAATGCTTACTCCCCATTCCCTCCCACAGTATACATCTCGAAAACAATAGCATAAAAAAAATATGTATATATTATTTTTATGGTATTGTTAAATAAAAAAAATATATATAAATTTAAATTTAAAATTAAAAATTTAAAAATATATATATAATTTCGTTTAAAAATGAAATTATATATACTCTCCCGGTATATATACGTATATATATATTATATATATATACATATATATAATGTATACATACATATATACTATATATATATATATAATGTACATATATATATATATGTATATATTCATTATATATATATGTATGTATACATTATATATATATATATATATATATATATATATATATACTCTCTTTTAACTTCATCTGTACTTCAAGAGCTGGCGATCGCGGCTGCCCATGTGTGTTTAAATTGCTCTCCTGGCAGGGGAGAGAGTAATGGGGGAGTCAGGGTGAGTGGAGAGGGGGAGGTGGCGGAAGAACTGGGAAATGGGCTCCGCTGCCCTCGGAGCACAAACTGACACTCAGAGGAACTGAAACAAACTACAGATGTTCCTTATTGAAGAGCTGGTGACCTGGTCTGGTCACGTGACTCTCTCTCTCTCTCTCTCTCTCTCTTCTCTCTCTCTCTCTCTCTCTCTCTCTCTCTCTCTCTCTCTCTCTCTCTCTCTCTCTCTCTCTCTCTCTCTCTCTCTCTGTCTCTATCATACACTAGTACATCTCTCTCTGTCTCTTATACACTAGTACATCTCTCTCTCTCTCTCTCTCTCTCTCTCTCTCTCTCTCTCTCTCTCTCTCTCTCTCTCTCTCTCTCTCTCTCTCTCTCTCTCTCTCTCTCTTATACACTAGTACATCTCTCTCTCTCTCTCTCTGTCTCTGTCATCACTGTACTCTCTCTCTGTCTCTTATCCTAGTCTCTCTCTCTGTCTCTCTGTCTCTGTCTCTCTCTCTCTCTCTCTCTCTCTCTCTCTCTCTCTCTCTCTCTCTCTCTCTCTCTCTCTCTCTCTCTCTCTCTCTCTCTCTCTCTCTCTCTCTCTCTAAATGACCTTAATGTAATGTAATGTATTATATATTATGTAAATATATATGTGTTTATGTCTGTATATACTATATTAGTATGGTGACTTGTAGTTCTCTTGTCTACCTGTTGAATGACCTTATTCTAAGTCACGTTGGACAAAAGCGTCTGCTAAATGCCTCCTCACCCCCTCACCCTCCACCCCTCCTCACCCCCTCTCTCTCCCCCATGCCTCCCCCAGGGCAGTGCTTCAAAGGGGCGTGTGCACGAGAACCGGGGCTGACTTTAAGTGGACAAGACAAGTCCTGTCTGTTCTTTCGGAGGCGCTGACCTCTGACCCCGACCGGCTCAAACGTTGACAAACCGACTGTTCGTTATTTCAATCAATCAGGAGGCGGGGCTTCCTGTGTCCAATCACCCGCCGCTCGCCAGACGCAGTGCAGGAAATCAAAAACACACAGCTCCACACAGGAAGGGGGAGAGGATACATTTTTATGCTATTAAGGGGAGTAAATATAGCGTGCGGAAGGCACGGGCCGGGAGGGAGGGAGGGAGGCGTGGAGGAGCGGGGTTCGGGCGGAGCGCCCGGCGCTGGCGAGGAGAGGACCCCGCCTTATCTCTGCCTCCTCCGTCTGCGCCGTGGCGGCAGTCCAGGTTCCAGCACCTGACGTGCGTTATAAAGTACGGGCCATCTGTTCTGCATCTCGGTAATAAAGAACCGCACGGTAAATATTTCCACGAATCTCCCAGGACGGCCTTCTGGAAGAGTCCCAGTCGGCCCCGTGTTCTGTGTTGTGTTGTGTTGTGTTGTGTTGTGTTGGTGCCAGATGAAGGCCTGTGTTCATATGCATAGATTGATACGCATTCTGAGAATGTTTCTTCACTTCAATACCCAACGACTGACCCCCTCTCGTTTGCTGTTTATTTTATATGTACTGGGACAGCAAATGCGAGTTCATCAAATTGCTAAAGGCATCAGATACGGTTTTTTCCTTCAGACCACTGACCACCAGAAGGAATTCAATTCTCTATTCTGGTTTCTGAAGTCACAAATCATTACACACCGCCATGTTTTAGAGGTTTAGGGTCGTCTGTATTGTTCTGTTTTATGCAGCAAAGGCAGTTGTCAGCGATTTGACTTTGTATTTATCCATCTGTGTTTGCTGTGCTTGTTGTCGTGTATAAAAACACATGTCAGCAGCGGAGTTAGGAAAGCAGACGTGTCCCGGGATGGAGATCAGCAGCACGGGAACGGGAACGGTTTCGGGTTCGATTCCAGGAACAAAAAAAAGAGAAGAAGCAGTTTTCCAGATAACCTTTCTCCCTCTCTTTAACCTCCACCATAAAGTGTTGGGGAGAAGGGACACTCCTCCTGGGGCTGACATGAACCAGAGCTGCTTCCCCTTCCAAGCCTCCCTCCTCCTCCCCCTCCTCCCCTCCCTCCCACTCGTCCTCCTCCTCCTCCTGCCCCCTCTTCCCCCTCCTCCCCCCCTCCCACTCCTCCTCCTCTTCCCCCTCCTTATCCTCTTCCCTCCTCCTCCTCCTTCTCCTTCTCCCATCCCTCCCACTCCTCCTCCTCCTCCTACTCCTCTTCCCCCTCCTTATCCTTTTCCTTCCTCCTCCTTCTCCCCTCCCTCCCACTCCTCCTCCTCCTCCTTCTCCTCCTCCTCCTCCTCCTCCTTCTCCCCCTCTTCCCCCTCCTTCTCCTCTTCCCTCCTCCTCCTTCTCCTTCTCCCCTCCCTCCCACTCCTCCTCCTCCTCCTCTTCCCCCTCCTTATCCTCTCCCTCCCTCCTCCTCCTCCTCCTCTCCTCCTTCCCTCCTCCTCCTCCTCCTCCTCCTCCTCCTCCTCCTCTCCTCCTCCTCCTCCTCCTCCTCCTCCTCCTCCTCCTCCTCCTCCTCCTCCTCCTCTCCTCCTCCTCCTCCCCCTCCCTCCCACTCCTCCTCCTCCTCCTCCTCCTCCTCCTCCTCCTCCTCCTCCTCCTCCTCCTCCTCCTCCTCCTTCTCCTTCTCCCCTCCCTCCCACTCCTCCTCCTCCTCCTCCTCCTCTTCCCCCTCCTTATCCTCTTCCCTCCTCCTCCTTCTCCCCTCCCTCCCACTCCTCCTCCTCCTCCTCCTTCTCCCCCTCCCACTCCTCCTTCTCCTCCTTCTCCCCCTCCTCCTCCTCTTCCTCCTCCTCCTCCTCCTCCCCCTCCTTTCCCCACTCCTCCTCATCCTCTTCCCTCCACCTCCTCCTCCTCCTCCTCCCCCCATTCCTCCTCCTCCTCCTCCTCTTCGCCCCCTCATCCTCTTCCCTTCTCCTCCTTCTCCTCTCTCTCCTCCTCCTCCTCCTGCTCCTCCTCGACATCCAAATCTAAAACCACTGTGTCTTCTCAGAGGAGCTGGAGACATGTGTCTTCATAATCGATAAGTGATTTATTAGTTAGTTGATTAGTGATGTACTGGTTCGTTTTTGGCTGTTTGTTTAGTTGTCATTTGCTTGTTTTTTTGTGTGTTATATTGATCATGATATTATTTTCTAGTATTATTATTTTAATATATATATATGTATATATATATGTATATATTTAAATATATATATATACATATATATGCATACATATATATATATGGATATATATATGGATATTTATATGGATATTTATATATACTGTATATAATGATACCGCTGACAACCATGTGAGCCTCTGACTACACACTGGACTCAGGGGTCGCCAGTAGAGAGTAATTTAGAGAGAGAGAGAGAGAGAGAGAGAGAGAGAGAGAGAGAGAGAGAGAGAGAGAGAGAGAGAGAGAGAGAGAGAGAGAGAGAGAGATGGACTTTGAACCTCCTGCTGCAGATCCAACATCTGCCCGGCCGGCTGAACCAATCAGAGGCCGGCGCCGGGAGCTGCGACGAATGGGCCTGCTGGCTGATCCTTTCATGGAGTCCTGGGGTGAGGGCTAGCCCCTCCCCTCACCCCTTCACATACACACACACACACACACACACACATACACCACCCCTCTCTGTCCACCCGGCGGTCCCCCGCATGGCTTTGATATCGTAGACCCCGCATGAGGGAGAGAGAGTCTGGCCTGGCCCTCACCCCTCGTCACCCCTCACCCCTCATCACCCCTCCCCCCTCATCACCCCTCCCCCCTCATCACCTCCCCGCTCTCCACAGCCTCTCCATACCAAATGATCCCACGGATCATGACAGAGAAATGACAGGAGAGAACTAGAGGACATGTTTTGTTATAGAAGGTTGATTGTCTCCTGGCCTCACCACCACCTCCTCCACCACCACCATCACCAGCACCATCTCCTCCACCAGCACCACCACCTCCTCCATCACCACCATCACCATCACCAGCACCATCTCCTCCACCAGCACCACCACCTCCTCCATCACCACCATCACCAGCACCATCACCACCATCACCAACACCATCTCTTCCACCAGCACCACAACCTCCTCCATCACCACCATCACCATCACCAGCACCATCACCACCATCACCAGCACCATCTCCTCCTCTACCACCACCACCACCAACAACCCCCCCACCTCCTCCACCACCACCTCCACCTCCACCACAACCAGCACCAGCTCCTCCTCCTCGTCCAACCCATCCTCCACCACCATCTCACCATTTTGTCCACCATCACCTCCTCCTCCACCCCAATCACCTAATCCTAGCCCCTCCTCTCTCTTCCTCTCATGACTTTGTGAGGAGGAGGAGGAGGAGGAGGAGGAGGAGGAGGAGGAGGAGGAGGAGGAGGAGGAGGAGGGAGGTTTTCCCTCTGTTCTCAGGGACCTGAGTGGGCCCCGAGGCCCCCGTCTTATTACCCAGCTCTGGTCCAGACATTCCCCCCATGAGCCCAGATCAACTCCTCAGACACAGGGGAGGAGAACAGGACAACACGTCAACACTGAAGTACCAGCAGTGGAACAAGTTTACTTTATACTCTATATATATACATATATATATATATATATATATATATATATACTATATACTGCATAGTTATATATACTGTCCAGTTATACTTTATACTGTGTGATACACTGTGTACAGTATATATATATACAGTATATAATATCCAGACGAGATATATATTTTTGTATAGTTATACTATATACTGTATGTTGTATATATATACTGTATAGATATACTATATACTGTCTAGGTATACTATATATAGTAATATATCAAGTAGTTACACTAGCTACAGTATAGTATACTATGTACAGTATTTAAAACTTTTAAGTTTTTATAAGTAGTAAACTAAGTATAGTATACTATATACAGTACTATGTAAAGTATAGTTCTACTATATATTGTAAAGCATACTTTATACAGTATTATATCAAGAATAGTATACTATATACAGTATAGTTATCTGAGGCGTTGACACAGGATTCAGTTACTGGTCCGTATCTAAACCCTCCATCCTCATGTGAACCAGTGAAGTAGTCGGTAACCAGTCAGCAACCAGTGAGTGACCAGTCAGTAACAGTCAGTCAGGACAAGTTATGCCTCACGTTCACCCTTTCATACACACATTTAGTCACCTATTCGTTCACCCATTCATACGCACATTCATTCACCCATTCATACAGCGGCGGCGGCGGCGTTAGCCGTGCAAGAGACAGCCAGCCACATTTGGCTAGGAGGAGCAGCCGGGGGATCGAACCAGCAACCTTTGTGATTCAACCTGTGACTGTTATGTGTCCTCAGCTTCCTCCTCAGGGTGAGATTAAAGGACGGAGAGTTGAACTGATGAGGGGACGCTCTGTGAAGGACAGACAGACAAGGTGACTGACAGCCGACAGAAAGACAGAGAGACAGAAAGACACAAAGACAGACAGACTGATAGACAGACAGCCGACAGACAGACAGACAGACAGACAGACAGACAGACAGCCACAGACAGACAGACAGACAGACAGACAGACATACAGCAGACTGACAGACAGACAGTGGACAGACGGGTAGTAAAGTAATTCAGTAAAGTAATCATATCACACCAACATCTGAGGGCCCCGACAGACGGACGGTGGATTGTGTTCACCGGGGAGAGACGGTTGAGGTGCCCGGGGGTCATTATGGGATGTAGACGGATGAGAGAAAAGGGGGAGACGGCGGGGAAGGGCACATGCAAGAATGTGGCAGTCGGCCCGGTGACTCTGCAGACCCCCCTCCCCCCCCCCTCCCCCTGGGGGAAGATGACATCCTGCCGTCCACACAGAGCTCAGAGACCAGATAGGATTACTCTCTCTCCCCCCCCCATCTCTCTCTCCCCCCCACCACCTCTCTCCCTCTCTCTCAGCCCCACCTCTCTCCCTCTTTCCCCCACCTCTTTCTCTCCCCCCCACCTCTCTCCCTCTTTCCCCCACCTCTTTCTCTCCCCCCCACCTCTCTCCCTCTCCCCCACCTCTCTCCTCTCCTCCCCCCCCCCCTCACTCTCACTCTCACTCTCTCTCCTATTAAAAAAAAAAAGTTATTAGATAAAAAGTTTAACAGGTGTCTAATGGTTCTGAAGCGGGTCCCCAAGCCAGCCAATCCGCTGCCTTTCAGTGTGAAGAGGGACCGCCCCCCCCTCCTCCACCTCCACCTCCTCCTCCACCTGCACCTCCTCAACCTCCACTGCCTGCTCCACCACCACCGCCATGCAAGGAGACAGCCAGCTGGTTAGGAGCAGTTAGGGTTAGGTGTCTTGCTCAGGGACACCTCCACACTTGACTAGGAGGAGCCAGCGACCAGCAACCTTGGTTCATTACCAGCTGGTAATGCAATGGTTTGGGGGTTGGCCTTCCGACCAAAGGGTACCAACTGGTACCAATGTCCTCCATCCATGAGGAAGATACTCCCTAAATGACTAAATAGTCACGGTTGCGGTGGGTGACCGTGGGCGTGGCCAAGGCGTGTGCTTTGGTGGCGCACCCACACACCTGTCAGCAATTGCCGATTAGGATAATCACCTCACCTGGGGGTATATATACCCTGGCGTCCCTTTACTCCTTTGTTAGGTCGTACTTTGTACTCCTGGATGGAATCGTTCCGCTGATCGACTTCCCGGTATCCCGACTCCTCGCCTGTCCCACACTACGCCCCTGTCTACTACCTGTCGCTACCCCGCTGATCGACTTCCCGGTATCCAGACCCCTGGCCTGTCCCCGACCGTTCTATTGTAGTGCTTAAACAATAAAGCATCACGTTGTCGCTTCACTGTGTCGTTGGTCTGCGTTCTGGGTCCTACTAACACTAACACCCATGTGACATAAATAGGAGACTGAGAAGAGGAAGGATAAAGGAAGGACAGAGAGAAGAGCAGGTATTGTTATTGCTGTGACACCGTGGAGGAAGGGAGGGAGAGAGAGAGGAGGGGGGGGGGGGGGGGGGGGGGAGAGTGGGAGGGAGGGAGGGAGGGAAGGAGGGAGAGGGGGGTGTTTAGGAGTCGAGTGTCTGAGAAACCAAAACTCTCTCACTGACAGAGTTCTAGCCAGGAAGGCCCAGTGGCTGCTGGGTAATTTATAGCACAGAGAGGCTTGTAGGGCGAACAACATTGTTTTAGTGGAGCCACATTCTAATAGGAGCCAGATGTGGAGGGACTAACAGGGACCATACCTCTCTCTATACGCCCCCCCCTCCCTCCTTCCCTCCATCTCTCCTCTCCCTCCCTCCATCTCTCCTCTCCCTCCCTCCATCTCTCCTCTCCCTCCCTCCATCTCTCCTCTCCCTCCCTCCTTCCCCCCTACTACCAGTGTGTTTCCGGGGGAGGGTAAAACCAGTCAACACTCTGGAGCTCCGACTTCATCCAGCCTCTATAAATAGGCCCTGTGTCTCGGGACGGAGAGCTAACACACGGAGGGGAGGGAGAGGGGGAGGGAGGGGGAGAAAGTCTGGTGGTGGATGTGGTTGTGATGGTGGTGGTGGAGGTGGTGGTGATGTGGTTTTTAAACACAGCCCCTGATATTTACTTGTATTACCTCAAATGAGTTACAGAGAATTCAGTTGCAGGTCATTGGTAAGTAAGGAGCAGGTCGGGGTTAGACAGTACAGAGACGGGTCATTAAGGAGCAGGTCGGGGTTAGACAGTACAGAGACGGGTCATTAAGGAGCAGGTCGGGGTTAGACAGTACAGAGACGGGTCATTAAGGAGCAGGTCGGGGTTAGACAGTACAGAGACGGGTCATTAAGGAGCAGGTAGAGGTTAGACAGTACAGAGACGGGTCATTGAGGAGCAGGTAGAGGTTAGACAGTACAGAGACGGGTCATTGAGGAGCAGGTAGGGGTTAGACAGTACAGAGACTGGTCATTAAGGAGCAGGTCGGGGTTAAACAGTACAGAGACGGGTCATTAAGGAGCAGGTCGGGGTTAGACAGTACAGAGACGGGTCATTAAGGAGCAGGTCGGGGTTAAACAGTACAGAGACGGGTCATTAAGGAGCAGGTCGGGGTTAGACAGTACAGAGACATTATTTATCTGAAAAGTATGATAAAATATCTACAGCTGATAAGTCATTAACCTCCACGACCTCCATATGCATATTAGGCGACCCCAAGTGGGGTTACGACCCCGAGGGCAGGAAGCACAGAGCTGGTCTCTTCCGCTCTCAGAACAGTGTTTTGTTTTGAAGCTGCTCCCTTGAGAGTTCATCTCCACTAGCGTTAATGAAGAGCCTGTTAGCCTGTTAGCCTGTTAGCACCACTGCATTTAAACTGCAGGCCGTCAATGAGCTGTTAACTATCTCTTTATTTAATGATTTATGTATTAATTAGCTTAGCATGGCGACCTACAGTCACTAATAACAAGTGTGTCATTACAGTAAGGAATGACACACTTCATTAAATGCTACAAAAGTTATAATATAACATTACATTGTTATATTATATCAAATCGCCAGATGAGTGTAGAATAATTTCTAGACATATTGTGCATATTTTTGTAGTGCTTTGCATATTTTTATAAAATATGGATATTATATATTTTTGTATCTCATCGATATTAATAATGGTAATACGAGGATTATAAAAGCATTCTACATGATAAAGGGATGGTTCAGATGTTGGTTGTTGAGGTGTTACAGATGGTTCAGATGGTTGAAGATGTTGGTTGTTGAGGTGTTACAGATGGTTCAGATGGTTGAAGATGTTGGATGTTGGCATCCTATTTCTCTTTCATCTTCCCTACTTTATCTCAGCAGTAACCTTAGACCAGGACGGACCACGGGATGGACTGGTCCAATGCGGGACGGACCAATTGGTCCACAGTGGGACGGACTGGTCCACCACGGGACGGACTGGTCCATCACGGGACGGTCTGGTCCATCACGGGATGGTCTGGTCCACCACGGGACAGTCTGGTCCACTACAGGACGGACCCACTGGTCCACCACAGTACGGACCAACTGGTCCACCACGGGATGGACCAACTGGTCTACCACAGGACGGACCAACTGGTCTACCACAGGACGGACCATCTGTTCTACCACAGGACGGACCAACTGGTCCACTACGGGACGGACCCACTGGTCCACCGTGGGACGGACCCGCTGGTCCACCACGGGACGGACCAACTGGTCCACCACAGAACGGTCTGGTCCACCACAGAACGGTCTGGTCCACTACAGGACGGTCTGGTCCACCACAGAACGGTCTGGTCCACCACAGGACGGTCTGGTCCAACACAGGACGGTCTGGTCCACCACGGGACGGACTGGTCAACCACGGGACGGTCTGGTCCACTACAGGATGGACCAACTGGTCCACCGCAGGACAGACTGGTCCACTGCAGGATGGACCGACTGGTCCACCACGGGACGGACACTCGAGAACCAGACAGATGTTTCACGTCCAACTAAACACATTAATCACTGAAGAGAGAGAGAGAGAGAGAGAGAGAGAGAGAGAGAGAGAGAGAGAGAGAGAGAGAGAGAGAGAGAGAGAGAGAGAGAGAGAGAGAGAGAGAGAGAGAGCAGGGGATAGAGAGAGAGAGAGAGAGAGAGAGAGAGAGAGAGAGAGAGAGAGAGAGAGAGAGAGAGAGAGAGAGAGAGAGAGAGAGAGAGAGAGAGAGAGAGAGAGAGAGCAGGGGATAGAGAGAGAGAGAGAGAGAGAGAGAGAGAGAGAGAGAGAGAGAGAGAGAGAGAGAGAGAGAGAGAGAGAGAGAGAGAGAGAGAGAGAGAGAGAGAGAGAGAGAGAGAGAGAGAGCAGGAGAGAGCAGGAGAGAGAGAGCGAGAGCGAGAGCGAGAGAGAGAGAGAGAGAGAGAGAGAGAGACAGAGAGACAGAGACAGAGAGGGACAGAGAGGGCGAGCTGCCAATAAGAAGGGTGTACATTCTTCCCAGAGGAAGATATGGTTTCCAAAGTCAACACATTACTGTAAATTGAATGTGATTATCTCTGCTCATCATCATCATCAGCTGGAGATAGACAGTGGACCGGGTGTGAGGCTGTGAACACGGATTTACACTCTACAGAGATTAAAGATTAAATATTAACACTCTACTGAGATTGAAGATGAAAGTTTAGATTAGATTAGATTAGATTCAAATTTATTGAAAGATCACACTCTACTGAGATTAAAGATGAAAGATTCACATTACTGACATTAAAGATTAAAGATAAAAGATTAACACTCTACTGAGATTAAAGATTAAAGATTCACACTCTACTGAGATTAAAGTGAATCTGATGTTGATTCACATTAATCTCAGACTGTTGAGCTGTTGACTTCCGATGGTTTGTGTGTGTGTGTGTGTGTGTTTGTGTTTAGTGACAGTGCAGTGTATAGAAGATCCTCTGATCTCCTCTCCTGCTTCCCAGCTGCCACTGTGACTCCCCCCTCCTCCCCTCCCTACCACTACTCCCACCTCCTCTTCCCCTCCTCCCTTTCCTCCTCCCCCTCCCCTCCTCCTCAACCTCTCACCCCCTAATGTTCCCTTTGAAGAGCGCTATACCCAGGACGTAGAAGGCTGCTTTCAAGGAGAGGAGAGGAAAGAGGAGAGAGGAGAGGAGAGGAAAGGAGAGGAGGGAGAAGGAGAGAGGAGAAGAGAGGAGGAGAGGAGAGAAGAGTGTCTACCTCACTCACATTTTGGACAAACCTCAGTGGTGGCAAAGTGACACTTTCACTAGTTGTTACCTTGAGAGAGAGAGAGAGAGAGAGAGAGAGAGAGAGACAGACAGAGAGACAGACAGATAGACAGACAGACTGACAGACAGAAAGAAAGAGAGGGACAGAGGAACATACTGTCCCAGCAGTGGACTTCTTAGGGCTGCAGCCACACTGACGCACACACACACACACACACACACACACACACACACACACACACACACACACACACACACACACACACACACACACACACTGGACTGAAAGCATTCATTCTGTTAAATAAGGTTTCATTCATTCACATTTTGTCAGTCAGACGTGTTCATCTTTCCACGTGAGGCTGAGAACATCAAAGTCTCAATCAGAGTTGCTACTACAACTTCCGACAACTATGAGAGCGACGCTCAGACAAAGAACCAGAGAGAACCGGAGAGAACCCGATCCCTCGTGAGGTCTGCGTTACAAAACACTCACAAATGTAACATCTCACCCCGTTTATCTCACCCATCAGCTGCAGGACATTCTGGGGGGGTGGGGGGAAACGCCTCAGAAAACGTTAAGTTCTGTGGTCTTATCCCTCCTCGTGTTCTGTGGAACCGCAGCCGGGGGAGAACTGTTCCAGCTGAACGTGGAACCGTGTCATCGGTTCTCTGACTCTCAATGATCCAGTTCTCCTGTAACGGCTTCATGTGTTCAGAGGAACACGGGAGCAGGAGGTTCTGTTTTCCATACGCTGACATTACAGGATTATGGGAACAGATCGTTATCTGGTAACTCTAGAACCCTCTGGTCTGCGCTGTTTTTTTGCGTCGCCTGCCTGCCTGCCTGCCTGCCTGCCTGCCTGTCTGTCTGTCTGTCGGTCACTTCCTGTCTGTCTGCGTGCCGCAGACCTGTCTCTCTCTCACTGCTGGGGTTAGGCCCAGGGAAAGGATAAAGTACGGTGTTCGAGTCCCAAAGGAACTGGCTTCACTGCCTAGTATGTAGAGAACATCTCAGAAACTCATTGAAGTGTATATGAACACACACACACACAGACACACACACACACAGACACACACACACACACACACACACACACACACACATTTTACGAACTTATTTGACTTACTTTTAACAATCTCTATAGCAATAAATTTATTTTTTACGTCTCTCTCTCTCTCTCTCTCTCCAGGTGTGGGGGTCAAAGGTCAGGAGCTTTGTGGGAGGGGGAGGGGTCGAGACCTGTGCTCCGTGGAATTCTGGTGTCACCATAGCGATCACAGGAGCGCAAGTATGACAGGTAGCTCCCCCGGGGTAGGAAGTAACACAGGGGGCTAGCTCACAGCTAACGGTCTAGCCCACAGCTAACAGCCTAGGCCACAGCTAACGAACTAGCCTGGCTCACAGGAACAGGAAATTAACCGGAGATTTGCGAAACAAAAAGCAGACAATCAGAGACGAGAGACGATGTGTTTTGGGTTAGGAACGCTAACAGCTTGAGGGCAGAAACCAAGACTTCACCAGCGATCTCTGGTTACCGTGGTGACGCTCACTATTATTCATGACATGATCTGATCAGAACAAATATCAATAACCATAACAACAACCTGATACTCAACCTGCTGACGACACACGTGCTGCAGCTGGAGAGTGTGTGTCAGCGTGTATGTGTGTGTGTGTGTGTGTGTGTGTATGTGTGTGTGTGTGTGTGTCAGTGGGTGTATGTATGTATGTGTGTGTATGTGTGTGTGTGTGTGTGTGTGTGTGTGTGTGTGTGTGTGTGTGTGTGTGTGTGTGAGCATGTGTGTGTGTGTCAGTGTGTGTGCTTGAAGGTTTGACATTGATGTGTTCAGACTGAAACACCTAGAGGAGAGTATGGAGCAGGTAGGAGAACAGAGAAGAACGTGTGTGTGTGTGTGTGTGTGTGTGTGTGTGTGTGTGTGTGTGTGTGTGTGTGTGTGTGTGTGTGTGTGACTTAATCATTCTGATTCTCTTCTGGAACCTGCTCACCCCTCCCCCCCCCCCCAACTCACCCATCTCCCCCTAACTCCCTCATCTCCCCCCTAACTCCCCCATCTCCCCCTAACTCCCCCATCTCCCCCCTAACTCCCTCATCTCCCCCTTAACTCCCCCATCTCCCCCCTAACTCCCCCATCTACCCCCTAACTCCCTCATCTCCCCCTTAACTCCCTCATCTCCCCCTTAACTCTCCCCCCACTCCTCCCCCCTAACTCCCATCTCCCCCTAACTCCCTCCCCCCTAACTCCCTCATCTCCCCATTAAGTCCCCCATCTCCCCCTTAACTCCCCCATCTCCCCCCTAACTCCCTCATCTCCCCCCTAACTCCCTCATATCCCCCTAACTCCCTCATCTCCCCCTAACTCCCTCATCTCCCCATTAAGTCCCCCATCTCCCCCTTAACTCCCTCATCTCCCCCCTAACTCCCTCATCTCCCCCCTAACTCCCACATCTCCCTCCTAACTCCCTAATCTCCCCCTTAATTCCCCCATCTCCCCCTAACTCCCTCATCTCCCCCTTAAGTCCCCCATCTCCCCCCTAACTCCCCCATCTCCCCCCTAACTCCCTCATCTCCCCCTTAACTCCCCTATCTCCCCCCTAACTCCATCATCTCCCCCCTAACTCCCACATCTCCCCCCTAACTCCCCCATCTCCCCCTAACTCCCTCATCTCCCCCTTAACTCCCTCATCTCCCCCCTAACTCCCTCATCTCCCCCCTAACTCCCACATCTCCCTCCTAACTCCCTAATCTCCCCCTTAACTCCCCCATCTCCCCCCTTATTCACCCATCTCCCTCCTAACTCCCTCATCTCCCCCCTAACTCCCTCATCTCCCCCACTCCCCATCCCTCACTCCCCCAATCCTCTCCCCTATCCCATCTCCCCCCTAACTCCCTCATCCCCCTCCCCCATCGCCCCCTTACTCCCCCATCTCCCCCTAACTCCTTCATCTCCCTCCTAACTCCCTAATCTCCCCCTTAACTCCCCCATCTCCCCCCTTATTCGCCCATCTCCCCCTAACTCCCCATCTCCCCCTAACTCCCTCATCTCCCCCTAACTCCCTCATCTCCCCTCTAACTCCCTCATCTCTCACCTTATTCCCCCATCTCCCCCCTAACTCCCTCATCTCCCCCTTACTCCCCCATCTCCCCCCTTACTCCCCCATCTCCCCCCTAACTCCCCCATGTCCCCCCTAACTCCCTCATCTCCCCCTTAACTCCCTCATATCCCCCTTAACTCCTTCATCTCCCCCTTAACTCCCTCATCTCCCCCTTAACTCCCACATCTCCCCCTAACTCCCTCATCTCCCCCTAACTCCCTCATCTCCCCCCTAACTCCTCATCTCCCCCTAACTCCCTCATCTCCCCCCTAACTCCCTCAACTCCCCCCTAACTCCCCCATCTGCCCCTTAACTCCCCCATCTCCCCTATCATCCCAGGAACCCAAAACAGAGGACGGGAAACTGGACCCAGGGTCTCCATCCACACTCCCCCTCCGCCCCCTCACAATGGGGCCCCCAGGTGTGTACAAAACACAGGGGGAGGAAGGAGGAGGGGAGGAGGGGAGGAGGGGGAGGAGGGGGAGGAGAAGAGGAGGGGGGGGGGGGTCAGGCCCATACCACACCCCCAGGCCAGGTCACAGTGCCTTTCACCTCTGACCCCGCTCTGAAAGAAGGGAATTTTCTGGGTTGGGGGGGGGGGGGGAGGACATGTCTGAACCAGTGGAACAGAATGAGAGAGAGAGAGAGAGAGAGAGAGAGAGAGAGAGAGAGAGAGAGAGAGAGAGAGAGAGAGAGAGAGAGAGAGAGAGAGAGAGAGAGAGAGAGAGAGAGAGAGACAGAAACAGACAGTTCTCTACCACACTCATCACAAAACACTCAGAAGCTACCAACATAGGTGTCAGTAAGGGCTCCGTGCTTCTAGAGGTTTTAAATAATGATAATTCAAGATTCAAGATTCAAGATTCAAGATAACTTTATTTATCCCGAGGGAAATTAAGGTGCAACAGTTGACACAGGGGGAATAAATGCACACAAAAATATACTAATACCTAAAAGCTAAAAACGAAATAACAACAACTAACTAAACAAAAGTAGTATAAACAAAATATAACTAAAATAACTCTAAATGAAATCTAAATGTATTGATAGATAAATAGATGAATTGCACAATTTACAGTATTATTACAGTAATACGTAGGTATATACAATACACAACAATACGTATAGTGCAAATTGGCAGTAATAATATATTAATAAATAACTCAGATGAATACTGAAAAAGTGTGAAAAGTGAAAAGTGAAATTGAATTTACAGTGCAAAATTACAGTGAAAGTCAAGGGGTTGTTACACACACACACACACACACACACACACACACATACACACACAGTAGAAGAGACATGGATGTGATCAGTTCCTGTCATGTGGGACATACAGTATGTTCCACATGTGGACTAAGGTGAAATCTCTGACACCAGCAGGGGGCAGCACACCCGGCTGATGCTGCAACAAGTGTTTAATAAACAGAGAGCAAGTGTTGTTAAACACACACACACACACACACACACACACACACACACACACAGACACACACACACACACACACACACACACACACACACACACACACACACACACACACACACACACACACAGCACACACACACGTGTGAGAGCATCTGGTGGAATGTGGGTTTTCATGAAATGCTCTGAATTAACGTATGTGTGTGTGTGTGTGTGTGTGTGTGTGTCTCTATCTCTCACACAC
>CM050999.1:18174644-18179644 GCA_027704905.1 Muraenolepis orangiensis
TGGTGGTGGTGGTGGTGGTGGTGGTGGTGGTGATGATGGTGATGGTGATGGTGATGGTGGAGGTGGTGGTGGTGGTGATGGTGGTGGTGGTGATGGTGGTGGTGGTGCTGGTGGTGATGGTGACAGTGGGTGGTAATGCATTCTCTAAGACCCCCCCATCCCCTCCATCCCTGGACCCTCAGTGACTCATCCAAGGTCGTTGTAGGCCACCAAGGTCACCCCAGAGAGAGAAGCTGATTGATGACATCGTCTGACCGTGGGGGCGGGACCCTGACAGATACTAATGACAGGCTTCTGGAGACACATGGGCCCCTGTATCGGTGACCGGGAGCCCCCAGACGGAGACCTCTTGCTTGACTGGGTCACATGGTCACATGGTCACATGACACCTCAGCTGTCGTTGTTCAGCTGACGGTGGACTTGAGAAAATGTGCTCTCGTGTTTGTGTGTTACAACCTACCCCTTCATCCCGTACATTACACAGTGCATAGACACTGGGGGGGGGGATAATGCTCTTAGCCAAAAGGCTAACTGAAAAACTATTTTTTTCAATATACTCAATATAACTTGTATTTGTACACAAACTCAGGGCTGTTGCTCACGGCAGAGCAGCCGCACAGGATTGTGGGATATTACGGTAAGTTAAATCACCCACTACAAGGATAGAGAACACAGCATGGGTTGGCCCTCCTTCTATACGCCACGCCAACTTCAGGAGGTAGTGAGATGGTTTATGGTTCATAAACCCAGACAGTAAGGTCAAGAAACTTTATTAAAATGTAACCGACAGGTCATTGACAGGGCAGGGCCCCAATTTAATTGTCAGGGTTGTAGTTACGTGGTAAAGTAAAGGAGAAAAAGGTCATAGGTCAAATGTGTTTTTCTAGGCGGTGCTAACAAGCTATGCATCGAATGTTTAGAATACACATAGAAAAAATAAGAAGACAAGACAAGGAACTAACTTTGTTCTTTTGCACGCTGATCAAGGGTCTCCTGTGAGTCGTCAGTTGGTAGATATTTTGAAAAAACTAAAATGTCGATTAAAATGTTTCACTCCTCAGATGGAGTGTCATGTTTGAGGACTGTGAACGTAACGCTATGCGGGAGGTGTGAATGCAACACACCATGAAACAACAAGCCAACAAACACACCAGGTGTCCTTCAGATGGAATCAGGGAGAGAGAGAGAGAGAGAGAGAGAGAGAGGAGAGAGAGAGAGAGAGAGAGAGAGAGAGAGAGAGAGAGAGAGAGAGAGAGAGAGAGAGAGAGAGAGAGAGAGAGAGAGAGAGAGGTAGGCTGGTCCACAGGTGTGTGTCATTAGTAATCCATTGCCTCATCTACCTGGAACACAGAAACACACACAGACTGGGGCTGGGATTTCTCACACCCACACACACACACAAACGCACACACACACACACACACACACACACCTACAAACACACACAGACACACATACACACCCTTCCCTTTACCTCTCCTTCTGACTCTCTCTCTCCCTCCTTCCCATCCCGCTCTCTCTCCCTCCCTGTCTCCCCCTCTCTCTCTCCCCCCTTTCCTGGCTGGTGGATGGACAGTCAGGGTGGAGAGCAGGCTGGTGACGTAGGCAGTGCTGGTGTTTAAACAAGCCTACGCACAAGACAGGATAAACACTCAGACCACACAGCCCGCTCACTGACGCTGCCTGCCTGCCAGTCGGTCCGTCTGTCCGTTTATCCATCCATCCATCCGTCTCTACATATATGGAAAGAGTGTTTCTGTTTTGATTTAAACTAGAGAACTGGTTAATTCATTCATTCATTCATTCATTCATTTGTTTGTCTGTTGTTATTTTTGGTTGTAGAGAACACATCTAGGATGACGTCTTCCTGTATGGGAGAGAGAGAGAGAGAGAGAGAGAGAGAGAGAGAGAGAGAGAGAGAGAGAGAGAGAGAGAGAGAGAGAGAGAGAGAGAGAGAGAGAGAGAGAGAGAGAGAGAGAGAGAGAGAGAGAGAGAATAAGAGACAGAGACAGTAATATACAGAGAGAGACAGACATAGAGAGAGAGAGCAAGAGAGAGACAGACAGATAGGCAGACAGGGGACACAACTTCTGCTCCACAGATCAACAAACACACCGGACAGAATGTTTCCACTTTCATTGCAGCAAAAGTGATAAAACTGTCTTTATTGATACCCCATGTTTTCCTGGAGTATCAATCATGTGAACCTCTACCTGCTCCTGAATGACCTCTAACCCGTACCTGCTCCTTAATGACCCCTGGCCCCTGTCCTCTGATCTGGGGTTAATACATAACTATGTTATAAATGATCTTAACTCTTTCTGTATCCCAGAGTAACAATTTCCTTGTTCAGGTCACACGCTGGACTCCCTCTGATTGGCTGAGCCATGAAGCGGCTCTGTTAAGCCAATCACATACTACTCCCAGGAGCACAGAGCCAGGCCTGTCCTGAACCTGGTCCAGAACTCAGAGCACAACCCCAGCTGGAACACACCGGAAGGTTTACCCAGGAAGGACGCCAAGAAAGACGCCAGGAAGGACCCGGGACGGAGGCCAGGAGAGGAGGCCAGGACCCCCCTGTGGTCTCGAGGGTTAGGGGGGGACAGGAGGAGGGGAGCCCTGAATCCCTCGACCAACACCAACCCCTACTACACCAATGATGGTCCCCACCTCCTCCACCACCATCACTACAACTACCAGTATCATCATCACCATCCCTTCCCCTCCCTGACCACAACCTCCATCACCGTCACCGCCGTAACCACCACCTGAACCACCACGCATTTAACCCTATCATCACAACCATGGCCTCCACCACCACCCCTTCCACTATCTGCACCACCAGCATTACCTCCACCTCCACCACCACCCCCCTGCGGAGGTGTGTGTGTGTGTGTGTGTGTGTGTGTGTGTGTGTGGGTGTGTGGGTATGTGGGTGGGCCAAGACCGCCCACCAAAGCAAAACAACTTGTTTTTCCATTTTATCTTGTTTATGTTTTGTGTGTGTGTGTGTGTGTGTGTGTGTGTGTGTGTGTGTGTGTGTTTATTGTGTGTGTGTGTGTGTGTGTGTGTGTGTGGGTTAATTGTGTGTATGTAGGTAGGTATTCACTCTTGGATGACAGCAGCCAGTTGTCCACCACGTACTCCTGACTCCTGTGTCCTGGGTCCTGGGTCCTGGGGGGTGGGTCCTGACTCCTGGGTCCTGGATCCTGGGTCCTGGGGGGTGGGTCCTGACTCCTGGGTCCTGGGTCCTGGGTCCTGGGTCCTGTGTCCTGTGTCCTGTGTCCTGTGTCCTGTGTCCTGGGTCCTGGGTCCTGTGTCCTGACTCCTGTGTCCTGGGTCCTGGGTCCTGTGTCCTGACTCCTGTGTCCTGGGTCCTGGGTCCTGTGTCCTGACTCCTGTGTCCTGGGTCCTGGGTCCTGGGGGGTGGGTCCTGACTCTTGGGTCCTGGGTCCTGGGTCCTGTGTCCTGTGTCCTGTGTCCTGTGTCCTGTGTCCTGGGTCCTGGGTCCTGGGTCCTGAGTCCTTGGTCCTGGGTCCTGGGTCCTGTGTCCTGACTCCTGTGTCCTGGGTCCTGGGTCCTGGGTCCTGGGTCCTGGGTCCTGGGTCCTGTGTCCTGACTCCTGGGTCCTGGGTCCTGGGTCCTGGGTCCTGGGGGGTGGGTCTGCTGTGAGACTCTGAGTATGATGTCACAGGGTGCTCAGCGAGGGGTGGGGTCTCCATGCTGGCACGGCCCCCCCTGACAACATGCTGACCTCACACACACACACACACACACACATAATGGTGTTTGTGTGTGTGTGGTAAGGGTGTGTTGAAAGTATGATGTCATGATAGTGGTAATGCTGGATTCCTCTGTCTTTGTCGCCCTCTTTCATCTGTCTGTCTGTCTGTCTCTCACTCTTACATCTGTCTGTCTGTCTCTCACTCTTATGCCTGTCTGTCTGTCTCTCACTCTTTCATCCGTCTGTCTGTCTGTCTGTCTGTCTGTCTGTCGTTCAGAGGGATTTTAGCAGATAAGGATGACAATGATAATAATGTGTCTATCTGTCTGTCAGATAACCCGTCTCACTTCCCACCTGTCTGTCAGTCAGATAACCTGTCTCACTCCCCACCTGTCTGTCAGTCAGATAACCCGTCTCACTCCCCACCTATCTGTCTGTCAGTCAGTGGTACATTCTCCAGGCTCCAGGGATGCTGACCTCGACCTTGAGGGGGGGGGGGGTTAGTCCTTGACAGCTGACTTCACTTTCATCTCTGATTTACATCAGCCACCACCGTCCAATCACAACCCCCGGAAACAGCCCAGAGCATCGGCCAATCAGATCCCCGGGAGGTATCTGCAAAGGAAAGAAGGATGTGAGATGACATCCATCACACCGCCAGCAGTTCACAAACAGGCCTGGTTTGATATTTTGGAGTGTGTGTGTGTGTGTGTGTCTGTCTGTCTGTGTATGTCTGTGTGTGTGTCTGTGTGTGAGAGAGAGTGTGTGTTACAATATAATTGTAAGTGTATTCTGTTTATTCACGGTTTATCTGAGAGGTTTACTAAAAGGTATTGAGAGTCTTTGCATTCAACAGTGATTGTTATTCCCTTTTGTTTTATTTAAGGCACCATAGTTAAGTGTTCTGGAGACTAATAATAAATAAATAAATAAATATTTATTTTATAATAAATAAAATTATTATTATTATTAGAACTTTATAGAAGATTATTGAGATTTGCACCTTAAGATTTGTATCGCTGACCCTTAGATTAAGGGGAAGTCATTGTTGTAATAAAGTATTATTCCATGTTTATAAAGTATACTACTACTACTATTTTTTACTAGTATATACTACTATGTGTGTGTTATGTGTGTTATTCTATGTATAAAAAACTACGTGTGTATGTTGTGTCAACTGCATAAGTGATGAACATGGACTAATGAAGCCTAAGCATGTGGGCATGTTTGTGTGTGTGTGTGTGTGTGTGTGTGTGTGTGTGTGTGTGTGTGTGTG
>CM050999.1:18184644-18192144 GCA_027704905.1 Muraenolepis orangiensis
ACTGACGAGTACTGACCCAACACTGGCCCGGCCTGGACCCAGTACTGACCCAGTATTTAGGATTGTGCAACAGGACAGGGATGAACTATGCACTGTGCATATTACTGTGCAAGACTTGTGTGTGAGCATGTGTTTGTGTGTGTGTGTGTGAGAAATACATGACCATCGTGTCTTTCCTTCATTCCCTCCACCCTTTAAATAAACTCCAACAAGGTGGCAGCTGCTCTCCATGATGTGATGTACCCAGGAGACACAAACACACACACACAAACACACACTGGCTCAGTGTGACAGCATCTGATGGCATCACATCCTGGCTGCAGTACCAGTAGGGTGGAGGGGGAAGGGGGGATAGTGTAGGGGGGGGGGGGGGAGGTAGTTTAATAGAATAAACAGCTAAGCTGCAGGACACACCCCCTGTCACATATTCAGCTGAAACTGGGAGCAGGAATGGAAACCATGTGTGTGTGTGTGTGTGTGTACATAGGGGCTCTGTTTGTTCCTACAGTATGGTACCCGGTCCGGAACCCAGGCCCACGCTGGCAGCCCTCTATCCACCAGGTTGTCTCGGTTCTGGAGGATGATGACCTCTCGTTACCTTAGGTTCTCAACCGGTTCTCCAGAGGTTCTCCACCGGTTCTGGAACACAAACTACTAAAAACAACTAGAAACAACAAAATACCAGACACTACCAGTGTCACACAGGACACAATGTCATCACTGGTTCAGTTTGACTTTCCGAACTCTTTCATGTTTTCTGTGGCCAACAGCCGACATGGAAATTGCGGAAAGGGATTTTGTGGATAAATGTGCTGTTTGGCTATGCTAAGCTAGGCTGGATATTTGCAATTTTCAGGTAGAAGGGAGTGAGGTAGGGGGGTAGGGAGGTAGGGAGGGAGGGAATGAAGGAAGGAGGGAGGTAGGGAGGACGGTAGGAAGGTAGGGAGGGAGGGAAGGAAGGAAGGAGGGAGGTAGGGAGGACGGTAGGAAGGTAGGGAGGGAGGGAGGGAAGGAAGGAAGGAGGGAGGAAGGGAGGGAGGTAGGGAGGATGGTAAGAAGGTAGGGAGGTAAGGAGGGAGGGAAGGAAGGAAGGAGAGGGAGGGAGGGAGAGGGATGGTTGCAGGTCTTCCATGTGTTGAGGCTTCACGCCGCCATGCGTCTGACAGGCTGGAGCCAAGACACACACACACACACACATACACACATCCCCTCCCATGCATTCCAGAAGAAATTGTGGAATCAACAGCCATGAAAGTCATTACTCAGACGGACGCATCCTGACGATAACCTGGACTGACAACTCCCCCGCTCACGCTGTCACCTTCTCCTCCTCCTCCTCCTCCTCCTCCTCCTCCTCCTCCTCCTCCTCCTCCTTCACCTTCTCCTACTTCTTCTCCTGCCCTTTCCTCCTTCTCTTCCTCTGCTTTTTCCAGGTCTCCTGCTGTAAGACCCCCACTTCTCCCTGCACCTCCTCCTCCTCCTCCTCTCCCCTCCTCTCACCCCCTGTGTCTTATTGCCCTCACCTCCTCCTCAGACCCGACCCATAACAGTCAGCCACGCCAGCGGCGATTACGCTAATGGTCATAAGGAAGCCATGACCTCAGTGTGCACAACTCACACACTGAAGACAGTGTGTGTGTGTGTGTGTGTGTGTGTGTGTGTGTGTGTGTGTGTGTGTGTGTGTGTGTGTGTGTGTGTGTGTGTGTCCGGATGTGTTTAGCCCTAGTGAGGAGGTATGTGTGTACGGGGGGGGGGGGCGTTGGGCCCTCTGCAAAAAAGAGCAAAGGGCACGCAGAGGGTGTGTGTGCGTGTGTGTGTGTGTGTGTGTGTGTGTGTGTGTGTGTGTGTGTGTGTGTGTGCAGCCTACGACCCGGTCGACCGTAGCACTCTCCTTGATCGTCTCACTAAGTTGACATCAAAGGTTCTGGCCGATTGTGTTCTGTTCTACCACACCCAGATCTACGTTTCCTATTGGTTCAAACTCAGACTCCTCCCAGATTTACGCCCTCTTAGTGTCTGTGATCATGATTGGACGCCTGGACACTCACCTGACGACTACTAGCCTGCTCACCAGCCAGCACATCACATCACATCACATTACATACTTATAGCATAAGTATAGTACATAGTATAGCATAAAGAGTTAGCATTCCATTGTACTTCCATACAAATCTTGAACATTACATTACAGTAATTTAACAATAAGGTCATCCACAGGTAGACAAGAGAACTACTAGTTCTCCATAGAGTCACCATAATAATACAATATATACATACATATACATATACACATATAAAATACCATTATATATAATACATTACATCACATCATTCAACAGGTAGAGAAGAGAACTACTAGTCACCAGAAGTCATAAGTGCATTTCCTTCCTAACAAGCCATAATAATAAAATATAAACATACACATACAGTATATAATAACATAATATATTATATATTACATTTCCTTCCTAACAAGCCATAATAATAAAATATAAACATACACATACACATATATAATAACATAATATATTATAAATTACATTTCCTTCCTAACAAGCCATAATAATATAATATATACATACATATACCCATATATAATATGTTCAACAAAATGTTCAAGATGTTTTTCATAAATAATATATAATACATTACATTTCCTTCCTAATAAGCCTCCAAGAGCAGAGCCAGTGCTCATCACCATGTGGACATTTTCTCATTTTCCATTTTTTTAATTGTACTTATTTTTTCTTGTTTGCTGGTCAATATTAATAACTATTAATATTAGCATGTCCGTCAGTTATGGCAGACATTATACCCCTCTACCTCCCTCTGGTTAATTTTCAAGGTTTCTTCCTCCATCATTTTAAGGGACTTTCTTCTTGCCCTTAGGGGGGGCTAAGGGTTGGGGGGGGGGTAAATATGTGGCCTGAGAAGCTCTTTGGGACTGTTACTGTGATAAAGGGCTTTAGAAATAAAATCGACTTGACTATAGACTTGATGACTTGAACATGCTGCTGGCTAATACCCAACACCCCAGAACACATCCTGCTGGGTGGTGGTGATGATGATGATGATGATGATGTGGATGATGTGGATGAATATGAATCTGGTTGTCTGTGTCTCTGTATGGTTACGGATGTTGGGTTAGTGAGTACCTTCAGGTGGTTCACTTCTTACTGGCGCTGTAATGCTGCCATCCCTACAACAAGGACACTGGATGATGAAGGAGCAATCAGTTTATTGTTTGTTATGACAAGTTGAAGCAAACAGAGCAGATGGTCCATCTAGTGTGTGTGCGTGTGTGTGTGTTTGTGGAGGCTCCTCCTGAGAGTATGTGTGTGTGTGTGTGTGTGTGGAGGCTGGTTTAACCTCTTCCTTGAATACCTTCCTTAAGGACCCACAGGTGTGCAGCCTCACCAGCCTCAGAGTGAGGCTGAACTGATCTTACACGCCATAACTACTACAGCTAAGCATAAAATGAATTGTCAATTGTGTACTGTGTGTGTGTGTGTGTGTGTGTGTGTGTGTGTGTGTGTGTGTGTGTGTGTGTGTGGTGTGTGTGTGTGTGTGTGTGTGTGTGTGTGTGTGTGTGATAAATAGTTATTGTTTGGGACTAAGAGAGAATTAAAGACCACATAGGTAGAGCAGGGGGTGTGTGTGCGTGTGTGTGTGTTCTCTCTCTCTGTCATCTTAATATTTCTGTTTTTCCTCCCTTCATCCTGAATCATAATGAGGCGACCACATCAAACACTGTGTGTGTATGCGTGTGTCGGTCCTCACGGAGCACATACCTTAGCATTATCGGAGCTATGGTTAGCGTTAGCGTAGTGGTGTGCTGTGATTGCTCAGTGAGCCCAGAGAGAGGACCTTTACCCAATCAGAACACTCACACAGAGACCAGCCAATCAGTGTTGATCTAGTGTGTGCGTGTGCGTGTGTGGTGTGTTGTGTTGTGTACTGGGGTTTGTGTTGTGTGTTGTGTCTGTGTGTTCTGTGTTGTGTGTGTGTTGTGTTGTGGTGTGTCGTGGTGTTTGTTGTGTTGTGTTGTGTCGTGGGGTGTATTGTGTGGTGCTACGTAAGGTGCGTTATGGCGGCCCCTTGCGGCAGCACAGGGTACTGCGGCTGCTCCGCTCCAGCCGAACCACTTGACTGTTTATTTAATATTCAGTGAGCTGTGGGCTGAGGTTACACAGCTTATGAAGACCAGGGAGCATGACTGGATACACCTCCTCCTCCTCAGTCCCCTGCTCCCAGGCACACACACACACACACACACACACACACACACAGAAACACTGTGACACATGTATATATAGGAGCAGTCAGGAGAGATTCGGGTTCTTATGTAAGCTAACACACATTAGCTTCACTTCAAAGATAAACCTGCCAGTAATCCTATTAGCATGTAGTTGCTAGTAGCATGTAGCTGCAAGCAGCTTGACTGAACAGAGAAAGCTCCGGTCTAATGCTTGGTCCTTGCTACTGTACCAGTCCTGTACCAGTGTCAATATGAGTGTGTGTTGAGGAGAAATGAGGCAGATCCGGGTAAGGGCGGCCTCAAGCTAGCCTCCATGCTACATCAGGACCTCCAATTAGCCTCCACACTGCATTAGGACCTCCAGTTAGCCTCCATGCTACGTCAGGACCTCCAACTAGCCTCCGTACTACGTTAGGACCCGAGTTCACCTCAATGCTATGTCAGGACCTCTAGCTAGCCTTCGTGCTACATCAGGACCTTCAGCTAGTCACCATGCTACATCATTACCTCCAGCTAGCCTCCATGCTACATCAGTACCCCCAGTTAGCCTCCATGCTACATCATGACCTCAAGCTAGCCTCCATGCTACATCAGGACCCCCAGCTAGCCTCCATGTTACAACAGGACCTTCAGCTAGCCTAAATACTGCATTAAGACCTCCAGTTAGCCACCATGCTACATCAGGACCTTCAGCTAGCCTTCATGCTACGTCAGGACGTCCAGTAAGTCTCCATGCTACGTCAGGACCTCCAGCAAGCCTCCATGCTACTTAACGTAAGGACCTCCAGCTAGCCTCCATGGTATGTCAGGACCTCCAGCTAGCCTCCATGCCATGTCAGGACCTCCAGCTAGCCTCAATGCTGCATTAGGACCTCCAGTTAGCCACCATGCTACATCAAGACCTCCAGCTAGCCTCCATGCTACGTCAGGATCTCCAGTTAGACTCCATGCTACGTCAGGACCTCCAGCTAGCCTTCATGCTACGTAACGTAAGGACCTTTTTGTACTTTTTTACTTCTTTTTATTCTATTCTGTTTTTTTTATAACTGCTGTCTGTCGTCGGGTATTGCATATACAATTTTCACTCACTGCTTATACTTGTGTAAACTGTGAAGTGACAATAAACTTGACTTGACTTGACCTCCAGCTAGCCTCCATGCTACATCAGGACCTACAGCTAGCCTTTATGCTACGTCAGGACCTCCAGCTAGCCGCCATGGTACATCAGGACCTCCAGCTAGCCTCCATGCTACGTCAGGAGTCTGTGGTCTTGGATTAAGGTTTCAAAACAAGCGCCTATTGAATGGGAACCGGACGTCTCAATGAGAGAGATGTTAATGAAGTACACTCTCCCTCTCCTCTCCTCCTCCCATCCCCTCCTCTTCTACCACCTCCTGCACCAGCTTCTCCCTCCCCTTCTCTTTACGCTGGTCCATGTCGTGTCTCTGAGGAGTCTGAGAAAACGGTCCATTAACTCTGCTTTAGAGGAGGTGTCCTGCTGTCCTCCTTTGTGTCCCGGGACATTCTGTCAATGGGAGTCTGAATTCTGCCCTGCGCCTCCTCCTCCTCCTCCCCTCCTATCCGTCTCCCCCCCTCTTTCACCTCCTCCTCCCCCGTTTCCCCCTCCTCCTCCTTAGAGGGAGGGTGGTGGGTGGTGCAGGTGGGGGGAGGTTGAGGGAGTTGGTGGGGGTCATTTGGGGCAGCATGTCGGTGGATGGTGGCTGGGAGGTGGTGGTGACCGGACCTTCTGTCTGGGTCCAAAGATCTAGCCACTACGCTGCTACCTAGCATTACACCCTCGTGCCCTACCTCCTACACGCTAGGTCTAAGACTGCCCTAGACCCCCTAAACGCTGGGTCTTAGACTTCCCTAGATCCCCTTAACGCTGGGACTAAGACTGCCCTAGACCCCCTTAATGATGGGGCTAAGACTTCCCTAGACCCCTTTAACACTGGGACTAAGACTGCCCTAGACCCCCTTAACACTGGGACTAAGATTGCCCAAGACCCCCTAAACGCTGGGACTAAGACTGCCCTAGACCCCCTTAACGCTGGGACTAAGACTGCCCAAGACCCCCTTAACGCTGGGACTAAGACTGCCCTGGACCCCCTTAACGCTGGGACTAAGACTGCCCTAGACCCCCTTAACGCTGGGACTAAGACTGCCCTAGACCCCCTTAAATGCTGGGTCTAAGACCGTTCTAGTGCCCTTCCCTCCTTAAATCATTCAAAAAGCATTTAGGAGGGAAGGCAGGAGGGCAGCTGCATGAATTCAAGAAATAATTTCACTTTGTCGATAATAACCTCCAGACTTTAAGGCCCCTGTACTCACCCAGACGTCGGCCATTTCGCTAATTGAACACACGTGTGTTGCGTGTTTTGATGTTTTAGTCTCAGCTGCTCCGACTTCTTCTTGCCTCTAGGTCAGAAGTAGCACTTCTGTGGCTAAGCTAACCTAATGGTCTGTGCCGCTCGTGATACCAGGACTGGCGGCTGTTACAGTAAAATGTCGCCACGCAGAGCTTCATAAACGGAGCGGTGCATGTGTACGACACAGGAGATGTTCTTTAGTCTTGGCGTATGTTTGCGATACCTGAACATTGCATTTGAAAGTAAGAATCAGAAGATCATAGAAGTTGTGAAACAAAACTAGAGGGCCCTCGGTACAGCTCATACCACCACCACACCACCACATCTGCTGTTCCTTGTCCTTGTTGCGTGTTGAAAAGATCAAGCTAGCACGGTGTAGTGTAGCACGGCGTAGCGTAGCACGGTGTAGCGTGCTTGCTTGATCTTTTCAACACGCCACAAAAAACAGCACTATGTTGAACATTGCACTATGTTGAACACAGCACTATGCTACGCAAGGAAGCAGTCATCAAGAACAGGAAGCAGTCATCAAGTGCACTGTTTTTTTGCGTAGTTAAAGGAAGCCAGTCAAGGTCAGTGGGAAGCCATGCCAAATATGACTGACAAGAGCAGCACCAGTAGAACTTTAAATAAACCAGGCAGTACTTTAAAATATATTCTTAAAATCCATTCTAAAGGAAGGACAGAGAAAGTTGATAAATCAATAACATCTGCTTTTGGACTAACAGACTAACAATAACAACATGCATCATTTAGATTAATTTAGATTACATATGTAGATTACATACTAAATATTCAGTTTACATATTCAGATTACATATTTAGATTACATATTCAAAATACATATTTAGATTACATATTCCATATTTAGAT
>CM050999.1:18194644-18197144 GCA_027704905.1 Muraenolepis orangiensis
TGTGTGTGTGTGTGTGTGTGTGTGTGTGTGTGTGTGTGTGTGTGTGTGTGTGTGTGTGTGTGTGTGTGTGTGTGTGTGTGTGTGTGTGTGTGTGTGTGTGTGTGTGTGTGTGTGTGTGTGTGTGTGTGTGTGTACCAGCTCAATGTTGGACTGTATCAGCAGCTCAGTCCAGACCGGCTCGCTGCTCAAGAAGTCTTTAAGACAACCGCTGAGGTGAGAGTGACTCCAGGTCAGCTCCTGGAACACATCAACAATCATCACTATTATTATTATTATTATTATATATATATATATATATATATATATATATATATATATATAATATGGTCCTGTCTAGCCGCACTGGTAGTGCCTGCCATTAACACTGTCAGGGTTAGGAGTTTGATTCCCACTAAAGTCACCCCATGCTTAGAATGTATGCGTTCATTTTGAATAAGAGCATCCATTAAATGTAGTATTTAATTTGTATATAACATTCTCATTGAATAAAACATTAACGGTTATAATAACTCCAAGGGAACAACTTCTAATTTTAAGGCTTCCTTCAGAAATATCATTCCTAAAACGTTATCTTTAGATTCGTTATTATGGTTCATCAGACAGACAGACAGGCAGGCAGGCAGGCAGGCAGACAGACAGACAGACCAGGAGGTGTTTCAACATATCCTCATTCATCAGTGACTCATAAATGAGCAACATCAGATATCAAATCAAATTCAAAGCATTAAATATCAGAGCAGTTAAATAACAGTGTAAAAAAACAATTGCAGGAGTGGGAAGATTATATTATTATTATAATATCAATATTAAAAATCTAATCTCATCGGGTGTGTTGTTGAAGGTACCTGCAGCAGCAGAGTGGTGGTCCTCTGGTGGTCCTGGCAGGCCTGGAGCCCGGTCCGGTGCTGACCCAGGGCCCGAGACACACTCTGCTTCACACATACAAGTACAAACACTTATTGATCCAGCTTGGGGGAGGGGGGGGGGGTTCTGCCCAGAACAACCAAAGGATAGAATCAACGTTGCATTCAGACATGAGGACCCACTTTCTAGATCCCAGATTGTCTTCCTGTGATTTTGTTAAAAACTTAAAAACCAGCAGGACAGGAACTAGGATCACCGGTTACAGGACAAGACATCACACAACTACACTAAAGAACCAGAGGACACCAGGTGAACACAATTAGGAACTCATTAGAACTCATTAGGATCAGGTCCAGCAGGCAGAGGGCAGGCGGGTAAATACACTAGCAGTCTCCTACTGTTGAGTTACTAAACTGTTATTCAAACTTAAATACTTGGAACTTCTAAGTTAGACAGTAAAAGGTTCTCATGAATGAATGATCTGGTTCAGTACAAGCTAGTGAAGACGGTTCTCTCACATTCAGTTAGCAGCAGCTGAATGCAGGTGAAGAAGCAGAGTAGGATATTAATATGTAATATGCTATATGTAATACATTTAAAATGTAATATGTAATTTGTAATATCAAGAGGCAACAACCTTTAAACATGGATCTAGCGATCATCAACACTTAACATTAACGCAACTTCTAAACAAACAACATGGATGTTACATTTGTACCCAAATCCATATCAATAAAATAACAAAACACATCACTTAAACATGAAACAACATTTGTTTTGGTCTCCAGCCCCCCGTTCGAAGGCCCCTCATGCGTACCTCCGCCTCGGCCCTGGTGGAGGCCAGGTCCCCCTGTCCGGACCTCCAGTGCTTGGTGAGGGTGACCCGGGTGTGTTGCTCCTCCAGCCGGGTCCAGAGCACCTCCAGCTCCCCCAGCAGGACCTCCACATCCGCCTCCAGCTCCCCCTGCTCCTGCACCAGATCGGCCAGCGTCCTGGTCCTGGACCAACACGGGGTAGGAAGTGTGTGTGTGTGTGTGTGTGTGTGTGTGTGTGTGTGTGTGTGTGTGTGTGTGTGTGTGTGTGTGTGTGTGTGTGTGTGTGTGTGTGTGTGTGTGTGTGTGTGTGTGTGTGTGTGTGTGTGTGTGTGTGTGTGGAGACATTCACCCTTGTTATTCCCATGATGCAGTGTTCCCAGATCCACTGACACTCAACTACAGAAACAGTAAATTAACTTCCCTGCTTGCTATTAATATTTGTATATAGATATATAAGTATTTAGTCATTAAGCACACACTTTAATCCAAAGCGACGTCGTTAATGATCAGATAAAGGGATGAGGGCAAACACCTGAACAACCAGACTAACACTAACATTAAACTGGGGAGTGTTCGGTTGGTGTCTGGTGGACAATCTTTTATTTTATTTTTCTTTACATTTTAATTATACTAATTATAATTATAATTATACTATTTTATTCTGTCTTGTTTTAATCTATATAACTATTCAATTATTTTACTGTACGTGCAATTTTAACATGTCTGTAAAGCACCTTGGGTGTCCTGAAAAAGTGCTTTATTAAATCAAATGTATTATTATTATTAATATTATTATCTGCCAATAAGCCGGTTTACTCCTC
>CM050999.1:18202144-18232144 GCA_027704905.1 Muraenolepis orangiensis
GTGTGTGTGTGTGTGTGTGTGTGTGTGTGTGTGTGTGTGTGTGTGTGTGTGTGTGTGTGTGTGTGTGTGTGCAGTATCAGTCCGTGTGACTGGGCTTGAACCAGGGCTCCCTGGGCTTTCTCTCGGCTCCCAGGTGAGCCAGGGCTCCCAGGTGAGCCAGGGCTCCCAGGTGAGCCAGGGCTCCCAGGTGAGTCAGGGCTCCCAGGTGAGACAGGGCTCCCAGGTGAGACAGGGCTCCCAGGTGAGACAGGGCTACCAGGTTAACCATAGATACCAGGCTCAGGGTTTGGTAATCAGGACTTCACTGGCGCCACTCCCGTTGGTTGTGGTGGTGATGATGTACTGCGTGTTGGGCTGCTGATCGTTGGGCTGCTGCAGCTCGGGGGCATGGTCTGCGTGTGGGGGCGGGGTCTGGGAGACCTGCTTGGGCTCCAGGTCCGACTGGCCGTCTGAGATCACGTAGTGGGTCTGGAGGACCGCAAAGCCAGAGGTCACATTAAGCCGATATTAGAGAAATGTTATTTATTATATCATTACAATTGGTTGATTGATAGATTGCTCCATTCATGCAGTGGAGCTTGTCTTTAGACGACAACCTCCCCCCCCCCCCCTCACCGTTTTAACCTGACTGCTGTCGTTGGTCTCGGGGGACTCGGCAGTGCTGTTGGCCTCAGCGATGACGTACTGGTGAGGGAGGGCCATCATCTGGATCTCAGAGGCTGAGGGACACACGGAACACATGTCAACACATATGAGAACACACACACACACACACAGGTTAACAACAACAACACATACAACACATCCCACCTGCTGGGCCAGCGCAGCAGGTGGGAGTTGGAGGTGGGGCCTACTCACGGTAACCACGGTAATTCCAGTTGCTGGGGATGTAGGCGTGCTGCACGGTGCCCGGGGGGGCGGAGCTCTGGGTGACGGGGGTCAGCTGACCGGGACTCAGCTCCTGACCCGTCTGCTGGGAGGAGGCGGGGCTTAGAGGCTGGCCGGTCACGGTGACCGGAGAGAGAAAGAGAGAGAGAGAGAGGAGGTGGTGTTTTGGCCGGTGCATACCAGGGGGGTTTGGGTGGTGTTAACCTGGCTGGTGTTTACCTTGCTGGTGTTTTAAATGGTGTTTACCTGACAGGTTTTTTTGGCTGGTGTTTACCTGGCTGGTGTTGTGGGTGGTGCCGGACGGCTCGGACACCTGGATCTGCTGGAGCTGGATGGAGTGCTGGTTGTAGCCGTGCTGCTGCTGCAGCTGACTGACGTCCACCGTGGTCTGAGGGGAAGACGCCTGCAAGCAGAACAGAACAGTCCATCGAACGGAGGCGGTCAAAAACATGACCGGCTGATTCGGGGGGTTACTTCTCAATATGTAACGCTTTAAATAAAACACATTATCGGAGCAACATCAGGGGGGTGGAAAACACGTTCCAGGGTTGCCAAGACCACAGTGGTTCTCCAACACCCCCCCCGATTCTACCCGAGGCTTGAGGTCTCACCGGCGCCACCTGCACCACCTGGAGCTGGATGTGCTGTGACGGGGTCAGCGAGACGCCGGCCTGGCCCAGCGGGATGTACTGGATCCTCTGGTAATCCGACGTCAGGGTCTGGGACAGCTCCGTCATGGCCTGGGTCAGCAGGTCTGTGGTCTGAGGGTTTCACAATAAAAGCGGAGTTTTCGCAATGCACGCAAATCCTCTTAAGTCAACATAACACTTAACTCGATTAACTAAGATCATTTCATTCATTACATTTTTTTGGCTTTATGCTTCTTTCAACAAAAGTTCCACTTCAGTTCAGCAGGTTTCTGCTGAATCTGTGTGTGATCTTCTGAAGACTCCCTCATCTCAGGATTTACTAGTAACCGTTAAAGTGCCTTGCTTCAAAGACACAGTACCACGTTTCTAACGTAGGGGAAACCGAACCAGCAACCCTCTGGTGTTCCCTAATGACCTTTTGCTCTGCTCTGCACTCCTGAACAAGCTACAGTGACTAACACGTTAGCATGACTATCAATCGCCAGCTGCGGCTAGCTTACCACGACCGACTCCGAACTCCCGTCAGTGTTGATGACTCCGCCCCCAGTGCCACCGCCGCCGGTATTGCCCAGCGGAGTCTGGACGTTCATCAGACTGAACTCTGGGTGCTTCTTCCTGATGTGTTGAACCATCTTAGTCTGAGAACGCAAAAAGGACAATAAAAGAGATGGAGATGACGGGCATGGCCCCCACACACACCGAGCATTAAACAACAGACTCTGCTCACCTTGCTGCTGTACTGCTTGGCGCAGTGCGGGCAGCAGACGGGGGCGGAGGCGATGGTGCCAGTCAGCTGGGTGTGGGTGCTCAGCATGGGATCTGGTTCTCCGGGGATGGCGGGCCGCAGCTTCCGGATGCTGGGGGGAAGCTCGGAGCCCGGGTGGTTCTTCAGGATGTGGGCTTTCCTCTTGCTGGCGCTCTTGTAGACCTGCAGACGTACGGAGACAGTGACAGGAGGAGGAGGCCATGTGGTCACCAGGTGGCGCTCTCCAGGACTCAGGAGTTGGTTTAACACCAAAGTAAAAACTAAAGGTCAAACCTAAAGGGCCCTCAGTAAAGCATATCTCCAACTAGAGAGCACACCTCCAACTAGAGAGCCCTCAGTAGACCGCATCCAACAAGAGGGCCCTCAGTAGAGAACATACCTCCAACTAGAGGGCCCTCAGTAGAGAACATACCTCCAACTAGAGGGCCCTCAGTAGAGAACATACCTCCAACTAGAGGGCCCTCAGTAGAGAACATACCTCCAACTAGAGGGCCCTCAGTAGAGAACATACCTCCAACTAGTGGACCGGACTCAAAGGAGACTCACCTTGTCACAGTACTGACAGAAGTAGTCCCTGTTGGGTTTGATGATGGGAAGGGTTAGCTCTGGAACGTCATCAATACGCATCTCCGGGTGTCTCTTTGACAGGTGATTCACCTGCACACACACACACACACACACACACACACACACTTGTTTTGTCGTAGTAGTATAATAGTATCCATTAAGTGCTTTAAAAACTGATCTTGGTTCTCTGATCTACTGCAAACCAAACGCTCTCTGTATTCAACTGTATTCACCAGCTGTACTTAGGACCAACTGGTTTTCTATCCCCAGGTTGTATTTGTTTATATCTATATATTTGTATATATTGTATAAATAAATGGTGTAATGTATCGTCTATTTTATTGTATATATTGAGTCTCACCAGCATCCCTCGTCTCCTGAAGCCCATCATGCAGACCCGACACTTGAACATAAAACTGTCCAGGTCAGCCGTGGGAACCTTGAGCTTCAGGGTCTTGGAGCGGTGGACGCGGTCCGCTTTCCTGGCCTCGCGGTCAGGGTTGTGCATCCTCTTCATGTGCTCCCGCAACTTGTCCTTCCTCTGTGGGGAAGGGGGGAAGGGAGGAGAGAGAGGAGGGGGAGGAAGAGGAGCAGAAGAGGACGAGGAGAGAGGAGTAGGAGGAAGAGGAGAGAGAGAAGCAGGAGGACGAGAAGAAAGTGAAGGAGCAGGACCACAGCATTTAGCGGGCAGGAGATTCAAGATTAAAGTTGTGTTTGTCATATGATTTGATGATTTATGGATATACCTTCATCTAATGTCATGCTAGTGGCATGAGTTGAGGCAGGAGAGCATGAACACACACCGTCTATCACCGCCACTCACCTTGAACTGCTTCCCGCAGGTGGAGCAGAGGAAGTCCTTGCGGTCCGAGTGTCTCAGCATGTGGAGACGTAGTTTGTCCGGCCGGGAGAAGGCCTTGTCGCAGTCAGGACACTGGAAGATCTTCTCTGAGTGGAAGCAGCGGATGTGTTTCTTCACCTGACGGAACCAGACGAGAAGGTGTTAACGGTACTGTCCAGACACACCGAGGTGGTCCTGATGAAGGTTCTGGGTTTTTGCCATCACCTCTCATTCAGTATCAGACTATAGAGGAGACTGCTAACTGAGAAGCTACAGATATTAGATGATACATATTTGATAGACCATCTAAAAAGGTCTCATGAAGGTCTTGAACAGATTTGTAGTGATTTGTAGCGTCACAGGTGAATGTTTAGCAAAGTAAAAACAAGAAGTAGATGCCCCAAACCAGGCAAAGATCTTTAGCCTAAAAAAATGATATTAATAGTCTTACTCCCTACCCGGGCCTGTCTCACTCCCTACCTGGACCCGTCTCACTTCCTTTCGAGACCCATCAAACCCCCTACTGTCTCACTCCCTACCTGGATGAAGTCTTACTCCCTACCTGGACTAGTCTCACTCCCAACCTGGACATGTTTCACTTCCTACCTGGACCCGTCTCCCTCCCTACCTGGACCAATGTCACTCCCTACCTGGACCCGTCTCCCTCCCTACCTGGACCAATGTCACTCCCTACCTGGACCAATGTCACTCCCTACCTGGACCCGTCTCCTTCCCTACCTGGACCAATGTCACTCCCTACCTGGACCAATGTCACTCCCTACCTGGACCCGTCTCCCTCCCTACCTGGACCAATGTCACTCCCTACCTGGACCCGTCTCCCTCCCTACCTGGACCAATGTCACTCCCTACCTGGACCAATGTCACTCCCTACCTGGACCCGTCTCCCTCCCTACCTGGACCAATGTCACTCCCTACCTGGACCAATGTCACTCCCTACCTGGACCAATGTCACTCCCTACCTGGACCAATGTCACTCCCTACCTGGACCCGTAACCCTCCCTACCTGGACCCGTAACCCTCCCTACCTGGATGAAGTCGCCAAAGGTCTTCTTGCAGGAGGGGCAGGCGAAGCAGCCCCCGGGCCCCGCGTGGACCCCCACGTGCTCCTTGAGGAGCTCCAGCTTCTCGAAGGACTCGGGGCACAGCAGGCAGGAGTACAATCGGTTCTCCGTGTGGAGTGCCAGGTGGTCCTCCAGAGCCGTGTCGGTCAGGTAGCTCTTGGCACACAGGTGGCAGGCGAAGGCGTCCCGGCCGTGGACGCGCAAGTGCAGGTCCAGCTTTTCCTTGTCGCGGAACGCCTTGCCGCAGTGGGAGCACTTGAAGGGCCGGAAGCTCTTTCGGATGAACAGGTGCTGCAGGGCGGCGTTCTGACGAAGGAACAGAGACGGACAGGTTCAGAAGAGGGAGAAGATGAAACCATGGACGCGATAAACGGATGAAGACGAGATGGAGAGACAGGACATGGGAGACATAGAGACAGACACACACACAGAGGAAGGAGGGGGAGGAGGAGGATGAGAACATTCAGCACCACGGGGAATGAGGAGAACAACAAGCTCCTCCTCCAGCTCCACCAGCCTACCTGCACGTCCATCTTTGAGCGGCAGTGAGTGAGAGAGACACACGGTGTTGAAAAGCACATCAGAGCTGGCATGAACCCACACCAACCCATGTCAGTACAGTAGCGGTACGATGGTGATGTTCTCAGTGTCGTAGAACTAGGAACCGATGTGTGTGGTCGGGAGACCTTCACAGTTGTGTTAACGAGTGTCTTTCCCTTATTTCATAGCTCTGGGCTGGGCCCTGATTGTCTCGTGGTGATGAGTGAGAGCGGTAATGAGTGTTGGTCACGTGTCTCCAATTTGGATCTGCTTTGATTGTTCTCAGCCTGAATTGAAGGTTGATTTGGATGACTGTGTGGATGTAAGCCTTAGTCTGTGGTAGTCGTGTGGTTACGTGTCTGTGGTAGCGTCTAGCTTGCGTGCGGTCTCACCCGTATCCGCTTGGCACGCCGCAGGTCCTGAGAGGTCAGGTGGGGGTCGGCCGCCACCACTGGTTCAACCTGCGACGACTCCTCCTCCTTCTCCTCCGTGGCGGGGGTGAGGTTGGGGGTGAGGTTAGGGGTGGTGAGGTCTGGATCGAGGGCGGGTGTGAGGGCGGGGGGGCTGGGGGGGGGGCTGTAGGGGTCCTCCTCAGGCTCCTCTGTGGAGAAGCCCAGGTGGTCCATGGTCTCGTCCGTCTCCAGCTCCACCACCTTGAGGCCGTTCTGACCTCCGTCCGCAGCCTCCATCGGGTCCTCCATCGGGTCCTCCATCGGGTCGTCCAACAACGGCTTCTCGCTGAGCTCCATCATCTCCTGCTAGAGGACAGAAACAGAACATTATTATTATTAGGATTATTAGGTAGTAGTAGTAATATTATCATAAGCATCTCTGACCTGATTCTTATAATATGTATTTACATATGTGACCTCTCCCTCTCTCTCTCTCTCTCTCTCTCCCCCCCTCTCTCCCTCTCCCTCACCGATGTCTCCACCAGTGGGTCCAGTTCCAGGCGGATGAATTTGGCCACTCTTTTGGGTCGTCTCCCTGGACCGAACCTCTTCCTGCCTCGCCCCCGGCCCCGACCTCTGGACCTACAGCAGGAGGAGGATGAGGTCATAATTATTAATAACTTCAGGAACTTCAGGTGTCCACAAGCATGTTTGTTGGATCCCTCATGTTTTTGGTTATAGTCAAATAGAATTTTATTAGAACCAAGGAATTCAGTGTCTTTAACGGTCTTTCTTTCAATAAGATAATAAGATATTCAGTTTTACAAGCTTTTCTCTTAAGCTTCAAGAACCTTCTAAATAATGGAGTTAGAGGAAGGAACCGAGTAGAACCAATCAAGTGGTTGACAACTCAATTCTCTCGTCTCTCTAAACCTTCAAGAACCTTCTTAATGATGGAGCTAGTGGAAGGAACCAAGTAGAACCAATCAAGATGTTGACAACCCCATACTCTTCTCGCTAAACCTTCATGAACGTTCTAGAGTTACAGGAAGGAACAAAGTAGAACCAATCAAGATATTGACAATTCAAGATCTTGAATTAATTCTACGCGTCTCTCCTGTGTTTGAACCAGTCAGACTTTCCACATCATTGAGCGAATATAAATCTTCACACTCACTGCTATCCTCTGTATCATATCACACACACACACACACACACACACACACACACACACACACACACACACACACACACACACACACACCACACACACACACACACACACACACACACACACACACACACACACACACACACACACACACACACACACACACACACACACACACACACACACACACACATATATATATACCGTATTGACCCGAATATAAGACGACCCCGATTATAAGACGACCCCTCTTTTTCAAGACTCATTTTTGGAAAAATAATAATAATAATTTTTTTTGAAGACCAAATCTTTTTTTTTATAAAGAAAATAATTTTATTTGAAAATAATGATAACACACATCACACATTGTGTTCAAATTTGCCTAACTTGGCAAACAAAAACAAAAACTGCCTCTTTAGGTACAGTCACTGCCTCTTTAGGTACAGTCTTGTGTTTTAAAACCACGTACGGGGGACGTGTTGTCCCATCTGCGAGGCGTGTTAACATGACCGTTACTGGCTCTTCTCGTTTCCAGTCACTGATTTCACAATCGACTTCACAATCACTGATTTGCCGCCTTTCTTATGCCCAGTGACAGATGTTGGCATGTCAAAATACACAGGCGTTTGATCAGCATTGCCCATCTGATCAAGGGGGATGAGTGCTTCTTCCTTAACTTGATCACATATCGCTGATAAGACAGTAGCTTCTCTCTGAAGTCTGAGGGCAGGCGCTGGGCTTGTCCTGCGTCGCAATGACAGGTGTTTGATGTCTCTGCTTCGTTTATCACCATTATCTTAAAATTGGCATCGTAACTTCGTCTCTCCTGTTTATTAACTTGCCCTACTTTTGAGCCACTTTTTTCAAGTTGGTCGCTGTGTCTCTCCATTTCTATCTCTCCAGGTAACTGTTTTTATGTACTGTTACTTTAAGACTTTGAGTTACCTTAAGTGTCGCGCGGTGTCTCGGAACACTGGTTTGGCGCGATCTGTTGTTGTGCAATTACATGTGCAATTACGGTACATCGAAAAGTCTAAACCCCGATTATAAGACGACCCCTCTTTTTCAGATTTTTTTCTCGGAAAAAAACCCTGTCTTATATTCGGGTCAATACGGTATATATATGAGCAGACGCAGGGGTCACCTGGTGGTTTGCAGCTTGTCATCGTGGGTGTTCAGGTGTTGCTGAAGCTGTTCCGAGGTCATGAAGCGTCGGTTACACTCGTAGCATGGCCAGTTCTTCTCCTGCTCCCGCAGCACTGACAGGAAGTGAGGTCACGACAGGAAGTGTTTGACCCGGAATTGACAATAATTTGACACGGTCAAATTAAATGATAGAAAATCGTCATCACTCACCTTTCCTCTCCTCCTCCGTCACGGTGTGGACCTTCTGGTTGACGAACGGGGCGTAGGAAGCAGCGTACCACACCTGCAGAGACCAGTCATCATTGTATCATTATCATTATATCATTCCTCATCATCAAATCAGAATTGCCACCTCCCTCCCCAGTCTCCTGGTTCTCCACAACAACATCATCACACCCACGAGACACATCACTGACCCACCTTGAGCTCCTGTTTGGGCTGGATGTTCCTGATAGTGGTGTAGAATATCTCAGAGCCGTACTGGTAGGCCACCAGGTTCTGCTCCAGGTGGTTCTGGGCGGGCCTGACGAACATCATCCAGTTGCAGCTGTCCTCGTCGGACAGGTCCACCCATGCCTCGTCCGTCTTGTCCCCCTCCTTATCCGGGTCCAACATGCAGAGCTGCAGACGGCCAGAACCAGGTCAGTGACGGAGCTAACAAGGCTATTGTTAGTCTTGTTATCGGTTATCAAATTATCGGGTTATCAATAATGGTAAATAGCGCAAGAGGGACTAGTGGTCCCAGCTGAAAGGTTCAGGGTTCGAACCCCTGATGTTTTTACAATCTACTCGTTGGCAGGATGCTTCAGGATTTTATATCGATATCATGGACCTCACCGTGTTTATCAATATCACTCTGAAATAGCCTTATTGATTAACCATGGTATTGGCTAGTAAAGTGATCGGTAAGAACCATAAAGCTTGGGATCAACTGTGTGGAAGAGGAACATGCAATGATAATACATATAATGATTTTGACAAAATATGTTTGCACCAGCCGCCATATGTAGATATTTAGACGATCCTTTATTGTTAAAATTGCCATTTATCACTTTTTATTTTAACTTTATTTAAAAATTTTAATTAATGTGAAGTTTTACTTCTGTCATTGTTGTGAATAATTCATACTGCCGGAGTGAATTGGGAGGAAGCATTCCATTGTACTTCGTTCACATGGAAAAAATAAAGAATCTTGATGACAGTACTAAGATGTATGTCATTAGGAGCAGGTAGAGAGAGGCATGATGCTCGGAGATGCCTACGGGTAGACGTAAAAGTAAGTAGGAGATAGTAAAGCAATCAGAGTGCAACAACCTTCAGGTGGATGTAGTGGCTCTGTAGCTGGCTCTGCAGCACCAGGGGCCCCTCCAGGGGGCCAAATTGGGTGCGCTTGGGGATGCGTCTCTTGGAGAACACCCCGCCCATGAAGCGGTCCGTGTACAGCTGCAGGGGCAGGCTGGCCCGGGCCTTGGACAGCACCGGACGGTTGGGGAGCGGGTGGAGGGCACCATGCTTCGGACACACGGACGGGTGGGGACAGTTACACTCCTCACACCCTAAGAGATAGACATGACAAGAGACATGAGACAAGAGATAAGCATAACACAAGTAAGTTACAAGTAAGAGACCAGCAATAGACATGAGACAAGTAAGAGATCAGTAAGAGACAAGTAAGAGACCAGCAATAGACATGAGACAAGTAAGAGACAAGAGACAAGTAAGAAACCCGTAAAAGACAAGTTAGAGACCAGTAAGAGACCAGCAATAGACGTGAGACAAGTAAGAGACGAGTAAGAGACAGGTAAGAGGCAAGTAAGAGACCAGCAATAGACATGAGACAAGTAAGAGACAAGAGACAAGAGACTAGTAAGAGAGGCAAGCAGGACACATTTTAAGGGACATTTGGCCTTGTCTCTTGTTTACTCTGAAGGCGGCAGAGCATTTTGTACATTTTGAAAAGTTAGCTAGTAAAGGATGGCATTTAGGAAAGCTATACTGTTAAGCCTTTCTAACGGTACTCGTTTTGTTAAGAACTGATTAAGCCACACAAGTTAAAACTTGAGGTTGGGTTAAAGTGCCAGGAAATTACTCACACAGGCTGTGGGGGCTGAAGGTGAGGGGCACGCGGGGGCCCCAGTCGTCCAGGTCAGAGTCGTCATCGTCCTCGTCTTCATCAGTGTCCTCTGTGGAGTCTGTAGCCCCCAGGGGACTGGACGGGGCATCCACCAATGCCGTCATGGAGGAGAGGGAGGTGGCCAGCTCATCCTGGGACGCAGTTCACACTCAATTAGTTAGAAACCTTATTAAGTGTTGTTCACGATAGAGCACCTGCCTAGAAGAGGAGTGAGTGTGAGATAAGTGAGTGTGAGAAAGCATCATTGGGATAGGCAACAAAATGCTGGTATACGCAATAGGACCACCTTGACCTAGTTAAGTTGTTAGTCATGAGACAATAGGACCACCTAGTCAAGTTGTCATTCGACAAGAGTACTACCTTGACCTAGTTTAGTTGAAATGAGACAATAGGACCACCTTGACGTAGTTTAGTTGTGAGACGTCATGAGACAATAGGACCACCTTGACCTAGTTTAGTTGTTAGATGTCATGAGACAATAGGACCACCTTGACCTAGTTTAGTTGTTTGTCATGAGGCAACAGGACCACCTTGACCTAGTTTAGTTGTTTGTCATGAGGCAATAGGACCACCTTGACCTAGTTTAGTTGTGTGATGTGTACATCGATGATGTGTTCTGGTACCTGGGACAGAGGGTCCAGGAGGGCTTGGGGGTCATCCGCTACGTTGCTGAGGACATGGAGGTTAGCCGTGTTCATGTTCTGTCCGCTGGGCAGCAGAACGGTGACCTGAGGAGGGAACCGCTGGGTCAGTGAAGGTTCAAGTACATGTCTATGTGTGTTACCACCGTAAGTTTAGCATCTGACCTACCTGCTGAGTGGTCCCATCCTGCTGGATGTAGGCCACTTGAGGCTGATCTGCAAACTGGAAGGAGAAGAAATGTTTTACATGGATGTGTGACATGGATGTGTGATTCTTTTCTAAGGATAATATTTAAAAAAACCTTTATGACAAATGTGTGTGCATGCGTGTCTGTCTGTCTGTGTGTGCATGACTGTACCTGTGAGCCGTCTGCAGGGTGGATGTACACCAGAGTGTGTTCTGCAGACTCCACGGAGGTGAAGGACCCGTCAGCTGTATAGACCACCGGCTGCTGGCCCTGGTCCTGCTGCTCCTCACTGTAGACGATCTGGGCCACCGATCCGCCCTCGAAGTGGACCTGGCCCCAGGGGACGCACACACACAGCATGGCCAATCAGATCAAATGCCTTTAACATGTCAGATATGGACCCTGACATATAGATGGATAGAGCAGCCAGTATCTACAGTCCCCTGTGGTAGGCTGGATGGTGATTGTTAAATATTAAATGTTTAATGTTTACTAAACACCTAGTGGTGACACAGAGGTTATTTAATGCAAGTGAACTAATGATTGTTTTAATCTGGTCTTAAGCTGACCTGTGGTGGTGGTGATCCATGCTGTTTTGTCTGTGGTCTTAATGTCTTAACACACTGTACCCTCACCCCCATGTGGTCCTAACCAGCAACACAACCAGTGTGGGAGCCCCACCTCTGTGCCTTCATCGTCGGCCTGGCTCCACAAGGCTGAGGTTTCCTGCTTGGCTTCCATGGCAGCGTGATGCCCTGCCTCAGGACCTCCTTACCGGTCAGCCACTCCTGTCACACATCACCCGCGGGATCGGAATCTGAATCAAAATGCCTTTATTGTCATTGTACAAGTACAACAAATTGTGAAGCAATTCTCATGGCGCGCTCTTTCCGACATCACAGCCACTGAATCCTTGAGAAGTAACTATGTACAGACATATACAGGTATATCGCAACACCTTGCTGTGCCCCCCCCCCTATATGCTGGCCTACATATGGAGTATGTACCATATGTGTATTGTTCCCTTGTCTACCTGTGATTAAGAAATAAATGACTTGTAATGTAATGTATTCATTATAAACCAGCCATATGGTTTGTGGTAAGTACCTGCTGATGAGAGGGTATCACGTTTGGGTGAAGTAGGTGTTGATCAATACAGAGTATTACTACTAGTACTACTTGTAGGACTAGTAATATATGTGGGGACACCCTGGGGTACTGTGTTCATTAGAAAATACACTGAGACCTTGTGGGGACATCCTGGTGTGCTGTGTTGATCAATAAAGAGACTATGAAGGGACCTCCTGGGGTGATGTGTTTATCAATAATAAGACTACGTGGGGGCACACTGGGGTTCTGTCGTGCATATCTGTAGGTCTGACTGTTAATTCCGTTCCCGTTCTCGGTAACCGTCTCCCACCGGTCGGTCAACGCGGCCTCCCGGTGGGGGGGGACACGGACATCACAGCCGACGTTCGGCGGAACGAGTCCGAACACGGACCCCACACACCCGGTCCGGGTCCGGACCCCAGACCCACCGAGAGTTGGAGCGGGTATAGTTCTGGACGGGTTCCGACTGTATCGACTCGGTTTCACCGGTCATACGTTTTGATCCCCCCCGGTTTAACCCCGCAGGTTCTCGGTCCCGACCGGACCGTACCACCGCGACGCTCGGCGGCAGGAACCCGGGCAGGTCGCCGCGGGGCGACACACCGGCGTTCAGCCGCCGTCCGCAGCGACCTGCCCGGGGGGCGGTGCTGCCTTGCCCGGTGGCACAGAGGGCACTTCGACTAGTGGCGCAAAAAAACGCCGTGAAAGAGACAAAGACGAGGCGGTTTGGACAAGACCCACCCGTCCCCCCCGCGTCCTGGTTCAGCCCAGCCTGCCTCGGCGCGCGGGGGAGCGAGGAGGAACCAGGAGGACCCAGAGAAACCTAGAGGAACCATGTTATGTGGGACCAGGAGGAACCACGAAGCTCCATGCTTGATGGGACCAGGAGGAACCAGAGAAGAACCCAGGAGGAAACAGAGGAGCGAGGAGGAAAAGGAGGACCCAGAGAACCAGGAGGAACCATGAGGCTCCATGTTGGGTGGGATAACGACAACAAGGCCGAACACTAAATACGGATTCTGGTCCGATCGCGAAGCCGTCGAAACATCGAGAATATTTTGTTCGTGTTTACAAAATATCTCGATGTGAAATATAACGGTTTCGGTGTTTAGATGTGGATGTTGTTTTATATTTTTGTTAACAGGAGAAGTTGTCCTTACCTCAGAATGGTAGCTGCAGAGGCGGCTGTGTATTATCATAACCTGCCTGGCAATACCCCGGTCACAGCCGCTGATTGGTCGAGGCTTTGCTGAGTGACAAACGTCGTACACATCGAGTCTTTATTTCTGATTAAACCACATGGACTGTATGTTAGCTTTACTGCCACTGTGATACATTTTTTTAATGTAAAATATTACACCACGGGAATGGGCGTCCCCCCTAAAGATGATTGTATATGTCCCGAAACACAAACTGTTGCTACATTGCATTCGACCAATGGAAAAAAATCGCTCCCACTTCGTCGTCCAATTGAATGAACGTGTTGTCTGACGTCACTTTGACCTGGGGCCTACTCGGGCTCACAGGATCTGGAAAATGAAACATCTGGAAGGCTTCTTTTTCCTTCATTATTGTGAGAGTCAATGACAGTAGTTCATCAGTGATACTGCTTATATTCACAGCTCATGGTTTACACTACACATGTTTAATCAACAATTCCTTCATCATCATAGGGCCACTTCAATATGTCCATATATATTTGTAGCCATATTTGGCAATTAAAATCTGTTTTGATTTGTTTAATTTATCAATTTATTTCTTAATTTTTCAATTGCTTTTATTTGATTCGATTATATTGCAAATGTTGCAGTAAAGTGCATGGTAATAAATAATGTATAGTGGTTAAATAAGACAACTAGGTATAAAAACGTATGAGATATGTGCAGAATGATATATATAGATATATCTATATCTATCTATAGATAGATATATCTATATCTATATATATACAGTATCAACAGGTAGTGAGCAGTAGTAGAGTTCAGAGGGGGGGGGGGCATCGTGGTACAGAGTTCAGAGATACGACAGCTAAGGGGAAGAAGAGCTGAGCCTGCTTGACTTGGAACAAAAGTTCCTGTAGCGCGTTCCTGTACACTTTATGTGTAAAGAGTGGCCGTGAGGATTGCCACACAATTTCGTTGTAGTTCTGCAATGACAATAAATGCATTCAGATTCAGATTCAGAATGTTCGTACACATGTCTTGTCAATAATCGAATAATTACCGTATATGGTAAACAATATATGTCTAGGCCTGAAGGGGGCACTGCTACTGTCTTGCATGACTTGACAATGGAGTTCAATCGCATTATTACAGAATCGAATAAAAGTAAACTTCTATTAGCAAGAAAATAATACATCTCTTCACTATTAACTGTAAAGTAGCTATGTTTGTGTTTGATCACTGGATTATGTATGTGTCTCATTTGAATCGGTTACATTTAGGCCTATGGATGACTATTAAAAGTCGTATATATAACATCCTCAATGTATATTATAGTAAAGCGTCACTTCTAAGTTCTAATCTTGAGGGATAGTAACACACATTTTTTCCTAGTATTACTACTCAATCAGGGTTGTATTTGTTAAAATAATTTAAAGTAAATAGTTGGCAAATATCTAAAGTTTATTTAACGTAGACAACAGCAGTTTACTTATGGATTAGTAAAACACACTGATGTAAGGCTGCTAAATTACTTAGAAATGATGGTGTCAAATATATGTTTGTGTGTGTTTTAAAAATATGTATATTTGTTTTGGGCTTGTTAATTGATTTTCAATGACGTCACATCCGGTTAAATAAAAGGTTTTATAACGTCACATCCGGTGACGTATAACTAGTAGTTCTGTGTCCCGTCGCCAGATGGCGCAATTTGACCATTTATGCACCCAAGAACCCAGACTAGTGGAGACTATTAGAGACTAGTAGAGAGACCAGGAGAGACTAGTTGAAACCATTCGAGACCAGTGGAGACTAGTAAGAGACCAGTGGACACCAGTAAAGACCAGTGGACACCAATGGACACCAGTAGAGACTAGTGGAGAGCAGCAGACCAGAGGCGCCACAAGCACATAAATTAACGTTTCCACAGAGGACGCACACACGCACACGCAAGCACACAGACACACACGCACACGCTCACGCGCTCCCCCGGTCTGCGCTCCTGTAATCTCTGGTGAAAACAAGCGGAACGCGGCTCTCCCCCGCTGGGCTGAACAGACGTATTAGATCAGCAACGGACCTGCGGTCGGATCCGTGTCGGTGTAACAGACGTTTAACAGACGTTTATCAGACGTTAAGAGACGCTAAAGAGACGTGAAGATACGATAAGAGACGTTAACGGAGGGTATTACCGGAGATCCCTGAAGATGGGTTCCGTCCCAGCGCTATGCGTCCTTTTTTTGGGCATGGTTGTTCCAGGACTGTCCGGGTACATCGAGGTATTTATACACGCTGTTTCTATTATATTGTATTCTATGTAATATGTGGATGTGAGTGCCTGGCTCATCATGGGATCTGATCCAAACAAGTCTGGGAGAAACAATCAATCACTAACACGTTTGTTATCCGTGCGATTTGGGAACACGTTACAATGCTTCAGTGATCTGTTCTGGTTTATGTATCTTGGGTTAGTGATCTAATTTGGTTTGTGTGCCTTGATTAGTGGTCGCATCTGGTTTGTGGTTCTTCCTCACCAACCATTTGAGTTTAATCCGTTAAATAGTTAACCCTGTGTGTTGGTTGTGTTTCTGTACTGTCCTAGTTAGTCGTTAGTCAACCTGTGGTCAGCAGTTAGTTCCCTTCATGCAGATCGTCTGAGTGTTGTTCAGTGTGGGGGGGCTTCAGTAAAAACCACATGCAGCCCAGGGCTTTTCGCTTCACACAGAAAGTCTCCCCTTTCTCCACATGTTCTGCTTCTTCATGTGTGGGAGGACATGAATCAATCATGGGCTACACCGACTTTCCCTTTGTGTAAATCTGCACACAAGTCCACACACTGGTGGAGTGTGCAGTAATATAGTCGTTATAATATAGAATATAGTATAGGACGTTCCCTTCTCCCAAGACCTTGAACAATGGCAGCGCTGCACAGGGACAACCTTGGCCTCGGGTGGTGTTAGAAGATACGGTACGGGTAGCAGACCCGAAGTCCTCCGAGGGGCCTCTCAGCCTCTTATCGCTTATTGTCCTTGAGACGCAGACTGCTGTAATATCACACGTAGGACCGGTTAACAATGCACCCGTTTTCAGAGCAAACACTCCGGCCCAGCCAGATGGAGGGAGAGCAAACACACAAGAGTTCCTGCTCATTGTTATACCTCGGAATCGAACCCGTGGAACAACACTCTGACCTGCAGCTTATCAGAGAGAGAGAGAGAGAGAGAGAGAGAGAGAGAGAGAGAGAGAGAGAGAGAGAGAGAGAGAGAGAGAGAGAGAGAGAGAGGAGAGAGAGAGAGAGAGAGAGAGAGAGAGAGAGAGAGAGAGGAGAGAGAGAGAGAGAGAGAGAGAGAGAGAGAGAGAGAGAGAGAGAGAGAGAGAGAGGAGAGAGAGAGAGAGAGAGAGAGAGAGAGAGAGAGAGAGAGAGAGAGAGAGAGAGAGAGAGAGAGAGAGAGAGAGAGAGAGAGAGACTGGGAGGAGGAGAGATGAAGGGGAAGAGAGGGTGTGTGTGTGTGTGTTTCTTTCTCAGGCATTTGGGTCAAACTCTAGGCTGTCTGGCATTGTCTGGACCAATAAAGTTATTAAATCCTAAATCCATACGCTGCAATCTCACTAAAAGGCTGTGGTCGCCAAATGGTGACCGTCCTGACATGATTTATGAAAACCTGAATATGATTTATGAAGCCCTGATCTCTAGCCCACATTCAATAGACCCTGGGAGGCCAGGACACTGGGCCTGGTTCTGGAATCTTCTCTGGTTCTGACTCCAGAGCTCAGGGTACTGGTGTGGGTACGTAGGGGAGGAGCGCACACACACACACACACACACACACACACGCGCACACGCACAAACTTGACTTGACACACACACACAGGCCAGGCCGTCGGTGGTCATAAAGCCATGAAATGTAGCTACTGTCTCCTGCTGATGTACCAACACCACCACATTCTACATACACCTCTCTCTCTCTCTCTCTCTCTCTCTCTCTCTCTCTCTCTCTCTCTCTCTCTCTCTCTCTGTCTCTGTCTCTGTCTCTCTCTCTGTCTCTCTGTCTCTGTCTCTCTCTCTCTCTCCCCCCTCAGCTGTGTAAACAGCCCTGTTATATCAGGTACCTGTCAGCTCCAGATCTTCTGGTCCCAGAAGGGGACGGGACGGGGACGGGACGGGGGGGGTGACACTGTGTGGTGTGAGGTGGTGAGTGATGGGGGCTGTGTGATGTGGGTAATGGGGTGGGTGGTGGGCGATGGTGTGTGTGTGTGTGTGGGGGGGGGGGTGATAGGGGAGTGGTGTGGTGTGGGGGGGGGGGGGGGGATGTGAGCTGGTTGAAGTGTGACGGGGGGTCCCGGTGGACTAACGGATGCAGAGCGTCTCTCCCGGGAACGCTTCAGACATCCAGAAGCTCCTGTCGCCGCGTGATCCCCAACGGCCCGTGAGAACTACGCCTGTTGGGGGTCAGACGAGGCCCGGATTGAGACAAATCAAGATGTGTTGCGGTGTCCCGGTGTCCCGGTGTTCCTCTTTAAACCGGTCGTACGATGCAATCTCGTCCCCGCTCCACTGCAGGGCCGCCAGGGCGTGTGTGGTCATGTCTCCGCCGCGAGGAGAGAGAACCTGTCGATTAGAAATCCTGGTTCCTCTCTTCCTGTCTAGGTCCACCTCCCTATGAAGTATATGTTTGTTAGAACCACAGCCGTGGTTGCAGCCTGGTGAATAATGGGCTTTTATGCCTTAACGCCACACAAGTAGAGAGTTACTGTGGAGTAGAGTGGCGTTACTGTGGATTAGAGTTACTGTGGAGTAGAGTTACTGTGGAGTAGAGTTACTGTGGAGTAGTTACTGTGGAGTAGAGTTACTGTGGAGTAGAGTTACTGTGGAGTAGAGTTACTGTGGAGTAGAGTTACTGTGGAGTAGAGTGGCGTTACTGTGGATTAGAGTTACTGTGGAGTAGAGTTACTGTGGAGTTACTGTGGAGTAGAGTTACTGTGGAGTAGAGTTACTGTGGAGTATAGTTACTGTGGAGTTACTGTGGAGTAGAGTTACTGTGGAGTAGAGTTACTGTGGAGTAGAGTTACTGTGGAGTAGAGTTACTGTGGAGTTACTGTGGAGTAGAGTTACTGTGGAGTAGAGTTACTGTGGAGTTACTGTGGAGTACAGTTACTGTGGAGTATAGTTACTGTGGAGTAGAGTTACTGTGGAGTAGAGTTACTGTGGAGTTACTGTGGAGTAGAGTTACTGTGGAGTTACTGTGGAGTAGAGTTACTGTGGAGTAGAGTTACTGTGGAGTAGAGTTACTGTGGAGTTACTGTGGAGTAGAGTTACTGTGGAGTAGAGTTACTGCGGAGTTACTGTGGAGTAGAGTTACTGTGGAGTAGAGTTACTGTGGAGTAGAGTTACTGTGGAGTTACTGTGGAGTAGAGTTACTGTGGAGTACAGTTACTGTGGAGTAGAGTTACTGTGGAGTGAAGTTGAGTTACTCTGGAGCAGAGTGGAGTAACTGTGGAGTTACACCTCATAATCTATAATCTATAATAAATCAAGTGTCTCCATACGTGTTCAGTCACGTTCCCCTCAGACTGATATTGGTGTTGGTTCCACGCCCCGTTCATCGCTGGGTCACTGAGAGCCTGGCACTGATTGGCCGATTGAGTTTGCGCCTCTTACCGCCACAGTGGGCTAGCATCAGAGAGCGTTAGTTGACAATACAGATTTCTGTGGGTCGTCTGCCGACATCGGGAATCGAACCCGGTACCTATGGGCTCCACCTGACCACAAACACAATCAGGCTCCATTTGTCCTCTCAGTCCAATCATGGCAGACTCCTCCGATCATTGACCAATCACAGAATGCCTGAATGTGGCTGTTGATCCACTTCTCCCTGTATCCGTTCCTCCTGAAGGAGGTTTTGGGTTTGTCTGTCTGTCTGTGTGTCTGTCCTACTGTCTGTCTGTCTGTCTGCCTGCCTGCCTGCCTGAGAGTTTGGGACGAGAAGTGTGAGTCACCGTGGCAACCAGTCCAACATGGCTGATCTGGAGCCAACACATTCCTGGGGGAGGGGGGGTGGGGGGGGTTGCTGGCTCTTTCTGTCTGTCTCTGTCTCTCACTGTCTCTGTCTCTCTCTGTCTCTATCTCACTGTCAACTGTCTGTCTCCTGTCTCTCTGTCTCTCTCTCACTGTGTCTCACTGTCTTTCACAGTCGACTTTGACATTCTATCCTGTTTGGGCCCCAGTGCCACTCTCTCTCTGTCTCTGTCTCTCTCTGTCTCTGTCTCTCTCTGTCTCTCTCTGTCTCTCTCTCACTGTGTCTCACTGTCTTTCACAGTCGACTTTGACATTCTATCCTGTTTGGGCCCCAGTGCCACTCTCTGTCTCTGTCTCTCTCGTCTGTCTCTCTCTGTCTCTCTCTCTCTCTCTCTCTCTCTCTCTCTCTCTCTCTCTCTCTTCTCTCTCTCTGTCTCTCTCTGTCTCTGTCTCTGTCTCTGTCTCTGTCTCTCTCTGTCTCTCGTCTCTCTCTGGCTCTGTCTCTTTCTGTCTCTTTCTGTCACTGTCTCTCTCTCTCTTTCTCTCTGTCTCTCTCTGTCTCTCTCGCTCTCGCTCTCTCGCTTTCTCTCTCTCTTGTTTCTCTCTCTTTCTCCACTTAACCACAGCTGTACAGACAGAGGTTCTCTGGGATTCAAGCTGATAGTCTCCCGTTGTCCTCCAAACACCACACAGACTCATCATCCCCATGTGTGTGTGTGTGTGTGTGTAAGTGCAAGTTCATGTGTGCGTGTTTGTTGGAGAGAGAGGACTTTATTCTGAAGTGTGTGTGTGTGTGCAGTGTGTGCAGTGTGTGCAGTGTGTGCAGTGTGTGCAGTGTGTGTAGTGTGTGTGCCTGAGGGGAAAACAGTGTTTTACCTTTTTTGTAAAACAAAAACACCTAAGGTGTCCCTATAGGTGTCTTTTCACTGGGGACATGTCCTCATAGATGTCATAGAAGTCTCAGGACCTCCAGGGTCGGACGTAGGGGTCTGAGGAGGCAGGGGTCTAAGGAGGCAGTGGTCTGAGGAGGCAGGGGTCTGAGGAGGCAGGGGTCTGAGGAGGCAGGGGTCTGAGGACGCAGGGGTCTGAGGATGAGGGACTTCTTCTGTCAGTGTGAGCGAGTTCAAGGCAGTCCTCCTCCTGCCCCGTGTGTGGACCACCCTGAGGACAGGGAGGGGTATTGTTCAGTCTGGAGGAGGAAATAAGATCGGCCTCCTGATACCCGGTGTGTCACCCGGAGACCATAGCAGCTCAACATAATGCCTGCATATCCAGTTTGACATATTCAGCCTCTAATGGCTTTAATAACCTTATCTTGGGGAACCTCCAGATCATCATATTGATGTCAGCCCTGAGGGGGCGGAGTCCGCTGTTGTGTCTTCTTTCCTTTGTTTGGCTCGTTGACGGCTGTGTGTGTGTGTGTGTGTGTGTGTGTGTGTGTGTGTGTGTGTGTGTGTGTGGTGTGTGTGTGTGTGTGTGTGTGTGTGTGTGTGTGTGTGTGTGTGTGTGTGTGTGTGTGTGTGTGTGTGTGTGGTGTGTGTGTGTGGTGTGTGTGTGTGTGTGTGTGTGTGTGTGTGTGTGTGTGTGTGTGTGTGTGTGTGTGGTGTGTGTGTGTGTGTGTGTGTGTGTGTGTGTGGTGTGTGTGTGTGTGTGTGACCAGCACCCTGGAATCTGCTTCTCACTTTATATGAGCTGTGGAATGTCTAGCCTGGGGTTGAAAGGGCTTGGTGTTTTTATACTGCAGTATCACTGTGTTATACTGCAGTATCTCGGTGTTATACTGCAGTATCTCTGTGTTATACTGCAGTATCTCTGTGTTTTACTGCAGTATCTCTGTGTTATTCTACAGTTTATCCATGTTAAATTGCAGTATATCTGGGCTATTCTGCAGTATCTTTGTGTTATACTGCAGTATCTCTGTTTTATATTGCAATATCTCTGTGTTGTACTGCAGTATCTCTGTGTTATACTGCAGTATATCTGTGGTATACTGCAGTATATATGTGTTATACTGCAGTATCTCTGTTTTATATTGCAGTATCTCTGTGTTGTACTGCAGTATCTCTGTGTTATACTGCATTATATCTGGTTTATACTGCCGTATCTCTGTTTTATATTGCAGTATCTCTGTATTATACTGCAGTATCTCTGTTTTATACTGCAGTATCTCTGTTTTGTACTGCTGTTTATCAGATTTATACTGCAGTATATCGGCTTTATACTGCAGTATATCTGTTTTATACTTCAGTATCTCTGAGTTATTCTGCAGTATATGTTTTATACTGCAGTATCTCTGTTTTATACTGCAGTTTATCTGTTTTATACTGCAGTATCTCTATCGTATACTGCAGTATCGCTGTGTTATACTGCAGTATCTCTGTTTTATATTGCAGTATCTCTGTGTTATTCAGCAGTGTCTCTGTTTTATACTGCAGTATCTCTGTTTTGTACTGCTGTATATCTGTTTTATACTGCAATATATCTGTTTTATACTGTAGTATCTGTTTTATACTTGAGTATTTCTGTGTTACACTGCAGTATCTCAGTATTACTGTTGTACTGTAGTATCTCAGTGTTGTACGCGTTATTAGTCAGGTATAATAAACAAAAGTGTGATGGCTTGTGAAATAAAGTCATCATTCCTGAACGTTCTCCAGCGCAGCAGGAGAACGGGACTCACCCTGGAGAACCTTATGAATAAGGTATCTGCTATCTGCGAGTGATGTGTGTGTGTATCCTCGGCCCCAACTATTTATATATAACATTTGTATGCAAGCCCCTGTGCCTATGGTTGTGTAAGAGACATCGCAGTCTGTCTGTCTCTCTTCCTGTGTCTCTTTCCCAACATAACTCCAGATCTGTCTGGATCTGTCCCCTGTTCTCTCGGTCTCTGTACCGTCAATGACTCGCTCTCCCTCTCCCTCTCGGTTCACTGTGTCTTTTCTCTCTCTCTCTCTCTCTCTCTCTCTCTCTCTCTCTCTCTCTCTCTCTCTCTCTCTCTCTCTCTCTCTCTCTCTCTCTCTCTCTCTCTCTCTCTCTCTCTCTCTCTCTCTCTCTCTCTCTCTCTCTCTCTCTCTCTCTCTCTCTCTCTCTCTCTCTCTCTCTCTCTCTCTCTCTCTCCTCTCTCTCTCTCTCTCTCTCTCTCTCTCTCTCTCTCTCTCTCTCTCTCTCTCTCTCTCTCTGTGTGTGTGTATCAGGTGTGCTCCTCCCTGGTTTATGTGTTCACTGAGTCACGGGGTGTTGGGTGAGCGAGGCGTGTGCGTCGATTTCACAATCCCAGTTTGTTTCCCAGGCGACGGAACGGAGACATCCGGATGCCAAATAAGATAACAATCCTGAACCCTCCGGTCCTAAAACCTCCTGTTCTAAACCCTAACTCCTCCGGTCCTAAACCCTCTGGTCCAAACCCCTCTGGTCTGAAACCTTCTGGTCCTAAACTCTACAGTCCTGAACCCTCCGGCCCTAAACCATCCGGTCCTAAACCCTCTGGTCCGAACCCCTCTGGTCTGAAACCGTCTGGTCCTAAACCCTAAACCCTCTGGTCCAAACCCCTCTGGTCTGAAACCTTCTCGTCCTAAACTCTACAGTCCTGAACCCTCTGGCCCTAAACCATCCGGTCCTAAACCCTCCTGTCCTAAACCCTAAACCCTCCGGTCCTAAACCCTCCGGTCCTAACCCTAAACCCTCCGGTCCTTAACCCTCCGGTCCTGAACCCTCCGGTCCTAAACCCTCCTGTCCTAAACCCTAAACCCTCCGGTCCTAAACCCTCCGGTCCTAACCCTAAACCCTCCGGTCCTAAACCCTCCGGTCCGAAACACTCCGGTCCTAAACCCTAAACCCACTGGTTCTTAACCCTTCTCTCAGGAGGCAGAACGTCTGTCCAGACTCCCCCTGATGGTCTTTTCACACCCTGGAGGTGTCTGAGGTCTTTTCCATTGGTTGTCATACTGTGAGGAGACTTCAGTCTAGCGGCACACAGAACGGTCGTTCTGACGAGGCTTCGAACCGTCTCCTGTCCTGTTGGTCAGTTTGTTATTCTCATTCCAATGTGTTTCTGTCTCTCTGCGCTCTGGTTGGTCACGCGCCAGGATAGAAACATTCTCAGCGGTCCTCGGGGTCCATGAGCGCATGTGTGTTGTGGCTTCTCTCAGACTGGAATTCTAACTCCAAACCTGTGTATTGTGTGGTATGTCTGCTGTTCCTTCATTATAGCAGCGTCATATTAGGACTATCAAGACACACTATGGAGGAATGATTTATCTTAATATTCAAGTGGTCTGGTGTGTGCGTGTTTGCATCTGTGTGATCTTGTTAGACACGTGCAATCTGACATCTGCGAGTGTGTCTTGTGTGCGTGTGTCTCATGTGTGTATGTGTGTGTGTGTGTGTGTGTGTGTTTGTATCTTGTGTCTCGTGTGTGTGTCTTGTGTGGGTGTCTTGTGTGTATGTGTGTGTCTTGTATGTGTGTTCGGCAAAGCTGTGGTGTTTGATGGGTCGCATCTCTGGAGCCAGACAGCCAGCAGCTACAGGTGTGTTTGTGGTTGTGTGGTTGTGTGTGTGTGTGTGTGTGTGTGGTTGTGTGTGTGTGTGTGTGTGTGTGTGTGTGTGGTTGTGTGTGTGTCTGTGTTTGCACTGAGGACATGGCTTCTTAACCTGTCAGGTTAAGAAGCTGCTCAGCCATGCACAAATATTGTCTCTGCTGTCACACACACACACACACACACACACACACACACACACACACACACACACTCTTACACACACATTCGTATTCATTCATACCCCCCCCCCCTCTCTGCTGCGGTGGTATCCTCCAGACCGGTCCAAGGACACGACAAATGACATCCTTGCAGTTAATTTAACTCCTCCGGTTTTGATCCACCAGGAGATGAGGTATAGTCTTCTAACGTGACTACCCTGCAGAGACATACAAACAGACAGAGAGAGACAAAGACAGAGACAGAGACAGAGAAGACAGAGAGAGGAGGTGCTGTGTGTGTGTGTCTCTCTCCTCCATCTCAGGGCACTAGGCTGCTAGTGGCTGAGACAGCACTTCATCAAGGGCAAGGTGGCAAGGACGACAGCTCCCTCTCTCCCCCTACTCCCTCCCTGTCCCTCCCCCCCTGCCTCCCTCAGGAGATGGAGCTGCGACTCGGATAGGAGAGGATTATGGGGAGGGAGAGAGGGAGGGTGGGGAGGAAGGAGAAAGGGAATGAGGAGGGGAGGGAACGAGGGAGAGGAGGGGAGGGAGAGAGGGTGGGCAGGGAGGAAGGAGAAGGAGAGGGAGGGAGATAAGGAGGAGAGAGGGAGGGAAGGAGGAAGAGAGGGAGGGAGAAAGAGGAAGGGGAGGAGAGAGCGAGGAAGGCAGGGATAAACTCCTCTTGTTCATGTGGTAGAAATGAGTTGGGAATGTTCCTCCTCTCTCTGTCTGTCGTAAAAATATGAGAATATGATACCTTTCATTAATAACATTAATCACACACACACACACACACATACATAGAATGTTGGGGGATGTCTGAAAAACAAGATGGAGGAAGGTGGAGCCCCTCATCCCCTGAGAAATATTACAGACGCACACACACACACACACACACACACACACACACACACACACACACACACACACACACACACACACACACACACACACACACACACACACACACACTCTTTCTTTTTCATGAATCTCTTTCTCTTCCATCAGTAGCATGACGATCCTGTTAGCACTCAGTGCTAGCCCAGCGGAGCCGCACATACACTGGCTTATTGTGTGTGTGTGTGTGTGTGTGCGTGCGAAAAGAGTCTCACATTCCTTCACTTCTTCTTCCATCTCATTAATTTACCCGCTAGCGATTAGCGACTCATTAGCCGTCGTTATTAGCTGCTAAAGAATCACTCTCACGTTGAGCTACGAACACCATCGCTAGCACCCCCACCCCCACCACCACCTCCTCCACCACTGACATCACCGCCACCATCATCACCACTGACGTCTCCACCACCAGGAAGTGGTGAGGTGTGAGGAGAAACTATGAGCCGACAGGAAATGACTAATAGTGTCCATCCCTCCTTGATAGCCATCTATAACCCCCGTCTCTCCTAGTTGTCCCCCGCAGTCTGAGCATCCCACCAACCGGTTAGCTCCTGCTGTGTTCGGAAGCATCAGAGCTCACAGGCTAAGCGAGCATGTCCAGTTAATCAGCAGATGATTGGCAGAGCCAGCAATCACAATAAGGATAAAGGATGAAGATAGTAGAAGGAGATGATATGATTGACAGGTGCCAGAATGCGATGGAAACGTTGACATTGTTTGTTGAGAAGAAACACCTGAGCAGCAACACACAGACTCTCTTAACGTAGGATAGAGACTATCCTACGTTCTATCTAGTTTATATCTAGGTTCTTTGTACTGTTGTAGAGAAAGATAGAGAGATATCTAGGTAATATAGAGAGACAGGAGAGAGCAGAGCAGAGAGAGAGGGACTCACTCACTCACTCACTCACTCACTCACTCACTCACTCACTCACACACAGAGCCAGGAACTATTCCATCTAGCAGTATGACTGTGATACATTCATGTTGCATTGTGTCTTTAATGAAAGACACATCCATGTTACATTCCACACCTGTCAGGGATGCATGCATTTATATCACCCAGGCGTGCGTGCGTGCGTGCGTGCGTGCGTGTGCGTGCGTGCGTGCGTGCGTGCGTGCGTGCGTGCGTGCGTGCGTGCGTGCGGTGCGTGCGTGCGTGCGTGCGTGTGTGTGTGTGGTGTGTGTGTGATAAGAGGTGGTCACGCAGCATCAGGATGCCTATGTCGTCTGTACATCTTCCTCAGACTCCAGGAGTTAGAGAAGAGGAAAGGGAGGAGAAGGAGGGGAGGGGGAGGAGGGGAGGAGTAAGTGAACACAGGTCGTTTTCCTCCAAAATCCCTCTCCTCAGAGGAGAGATTAAAGTGTCTCTCTGTCTGGTGGGAGGAGCCCCGCCTGTCTAATCCTGCTGCCCTTTTATACTGCAGAGAACATCCCAACAGTCCTAGATCTCCAGCACTAGATCTCCAGCACTAGACCACTAGATCTCCACAGCTAGATCACTAGATATCCACCACTAGATCACCAGATCTCCACCGTTAGATCACTAGTTTACTAGATCTCCACTGTAAGACCACTAGATCACTACATCTCCACCACTAGATCACCAGATCGCCACCACTAGATCACCAGATCTCCACCACTAGATCACCAGACCTCCACCACTAGATCTCCACCACTAGATCACCAGATCTCCACCACTCAATCACCCGATCTCCACCACTAGATCACCAGATCTCCACCACTCAATCACCCGATCTCCACCACTAGATCACCTGATCGCCACCACTAGATCACCAGATCTCCACCACTCAATCACCCGATCTCCACCACTAGATCACCAGATCGCCACCACTAGATCACCAGATCTCCACCACTAGATCACCAGATCGCCACCACTCAATCACCCGATCTCCACAACTAGATCACCAGATCTCCACCACTAGATCACCAGATCACCAGATCGCCACCACTAGATCACCAGATCGCCACCACTAGATCACCAGATCTCCACCACTAGATCTCCACCACTAGATCACCAGATCTCCACCACTAGATCTCCACCACTAGATCACCAGATCTCCACCACTAGATCACCAGATCGCCACCACTAGATCACCAGATCTCCACCACTAGATCTCCACCACTAGATCACCAGATCGCCACCACTAGATCACCAGATCTCCACCACTAGATCACCAGATCGCCACCACTACATCTCCACCACTAGATCACCAGATCTCCACCACTAGATCACCAGATATCCTCAACTAGATCACTTGATCTCTTCCACTATTTCTCCACCACTAGATTACTAGATCACTAGATCTCCATAAGCAAGTTATGGTATACAATAGCATGAAAGTTCTCTCAAATAAAATGGCCTTTGTATGGTGGTCCCAAAAATCTCAAAAGAATGACACCAATAAGTAACGACAAGGAATTAAACATAAACAAGCTTGTATAGCCTTTATAACAAGATGGTGTATTTATAATCATGACGTATGTGTGGAGATAGTAACAGTAACTACATGGTGATGGACAGCTCCCTTCCCTGTACAACACTAGTAACAGTAACTAGATTGTGTCCGTATTGGGTGGACCGGTCTGTCTGGACTCTTTTAATAACAACACTTGGTTATCTCTGGTGTGGGGAGGCAGAGAGAGCGAGAGAGAGAGCGAGAGAGAGAGCGAGAGAGAGCGAGAGAGAGAGCGAGAGAGAGAGAGAGAGAGAGTGTGGGCTGGTCAGGGGATGGATAGTCGATGCAGCTTCCCAGGGAGCTGCTTCCCACCTAAGCCCACTTAGTGAGGCCTGTGATGGGCCGTCTTAAGGTCACTCCAGGTCGCACCCTGGTCCTACCGGGGGAACCTGGGAGAACTTTTAGTGATAGAATATTGTTGAAATGTTCAACAATCGCTAATATAATATATATTTACTAATATATATTTACTAATATTTACTAATATAGTAAATTATATTATATTACCCTGCACTTTACAGCAACATTTGCACTTTGGTTAGATGCAAAATTATTTTCGCTGTACTGTACTTGTGCTGTACAATGACAATACATTTGAATCTAATCTAATTTGAATCGAATCTAATATAACTACATTTAAAGTTTTAACACTAACATCTCTAAATCTCTCTATCATAATGACCATGACATCATAACCTCATAAATTCATAGATTAATATTATCGTCCATGCTGACACGCACACCTGGTGGCCCGCTAACCTCGAGTGATTAGCGTGAAATTAGCTGTGGTTATCTCTTCCCCGCTGCACCCTGCTAGCTCAGCAGCATAGCAACTCGCTGGGGTAAAGACTACAGTTTGCAGTTAGTCCTTTATCTATCCCGCCATCTCCTCGCTGGACCGACGTTTGCAAGTGACCTACAGTATGTTCTTTACTTGTTCCGATCTTGTTCTATTCGTGTTCTATTCGTGTTCTATTTGTTTTCTATTCGTGTTCTATTCTTGCTCTATTTGCATGCGGTAAGTTCTGGAGACCTCCTGCTCCTCACCAGACCCCCTGATCAAGACCTCTGGAAGTCTTTCTGAATGACAGTCCGTAGTTTGGAGAAAAGAGGCAGAGAGGGGGAGGACAGAGGAGGAGAGCGGAGGTTGTGATGGAGGGGAGGTATGGGGGAGGTGTGTGTGGGGGACAGAATACATTAATACTAACGGGCAGCAGGTGTGGAGGATCCCTTGATGATGAAATCAGGTGATCTGTCAAGAGTCTCTCTCTCTCTCTCTCTCTCTCTCTCTCTCTCTCTCTCTCTGTGTCTGTGTCTGTGTCTGTGTCTGTGTCTGTGTCTGTGTCTGTGTCTGTGTCTGTGTCTGTGTCTGTCCCTCTCTCTCCCTCCCGGGTTCTCTGAACAATCCTTTGCTAAATAAGAGAATGTTTTGTCTGTATAACCGCCGACTAGACCACAAATGAGAACATCTTATCTGTCATTATGGTGGATGTTCTCATAACAACTCTTTCTCCGTCTTTTAACTCTCTCCATACTTGAACTCTCTATCTCTCTGTCCTTTAACTATTTCTCTGTCCTTTACCTCTCTCTCCATCCTTTAAGTCTCTCCAACCTTTAACTCTCTCTACATCATTTTACTCTCTCTCCATCCTTCAACTCTCTCTATCCTTTAACTCTCGCTCGCCATCCTTTAACTCTCTCGCCATCCTTTAACTCTCGCTCTCCATCCTTTAACTCTCTCCATCCTTTAACTCTCTCTCTCCATCCTTTAACTCTCTCTCCATCCTTTAACTCTCTCTCTCCATCCTTTAACTCTCACTCTCCATTCTTTAACTCTCTCCATCCTTTAACTCTCTCCATCATTTAACTCTCTCTCCATCCTTTAACTCTCGCTCTCCATCCTTTAACTCTCTCCATCCTTTAACTCTCTCCATCATTTAACTCTCTCTCCATCCTTTAACTCTCGCTCTCCATCCTTTAACTCTCTCCATCCTTTAACTCTCTCTCTCCATCCTTTAACTCTCTCTCCATCCTTTAACTCTTTCTCCATCCTTTAACTCTCTCTCTCCATCCTTTAACTCTCGCTCTCCATCCTTTAACTCTCTCTCCATCCTTTAACTCTCTCTCCATCCTTTAACTCTCTCTCTATCCTTTAACTCTCTCTGCCCATCCTTCAACTCTCTCTCCATCCTTTAACTCTCTCTTTATCCTTTAACTCTCCATCTTTGAATTTGTAATTCTCCTTTCATTTTTTAACTCTCTGTCTATTGTTTAACTCTCGCTCCATCTTTGAACTCTCTCTCCATCTTTTAACTCTCTCTCTCCATCCTGTAACTCTATATTTCCATCCTTTAACTCTCTCTCCATCCTTAAACTCTCTCCATCCTTAAACTCTCTCTCCATCCTTTAACTCTCTTTCTCTCCATCCTTAAACTCTCTCTGTCCATCCTTCAACTCTCTGTCCATCCTTTAACTCTCTCTCTTTCATAAATTCTTAATTGATCATCCTTCTGGATGTGTCTGCAAGTCTGGTCTCACAGATCAGCTGAACCTGGACCCAGGATGGATTGGTCCAGGTTGGTTCACGTGTTGACCCAACGGTGCCAGAACTGAACTGGACTCATCTCAGTTA
>CM050999.1:18234644-18269644 GCA_027704905.1 Muraenolepis orangiensis
GTATAAGGGTAGGGTAGGGGGACTTCTTACTGGTATAAGGGTAGGGTAGGGGGACTTCTTACTGGTATAAGGGTAGGGTAGGGGGACTTCTTACTGGTATAAGGGTAGGGTAGGGGGACTTCTTACTGGTATAAGGGTAGGGTAGGGTAACTTCTTACTGGTATAAGGGTAGGGTGGGGGACTTCTTACTGGTATAAGGGTAGGGTAGGGTAACTTCTTACTGGTATAAGGGTAGGGTAGGGTAACTTCTTACTGGTATAAGGGTAGGGGGACTTCTTACTGGTATAAGGGTAGGGTAGGGGGACTTCTTACTGGTATAAGGGTAGGCTAGGGGGACTTCTTACTGGTATAAGGGTAGGGTAGGGGGACTTCTTACTGGTATAAGGGTAGGGTTGGGGGACTTCTTACTGGTATAAGGGTAGGGTAGGGGAACTTCTTACTGGTATAAGGGTAGGCTAGGGGGACTTCTTACTGGTATAAGGGTAGGGTAGGGGACTTCTTACTGGTATAAGGGTAGGGTAGGGTAACTTCTTACTGGTATAAGAGTAGGGTAGGGTAACTTCTTACTGGTATAAGGGTAGGGTAGGGGGACTTCTTACTGGTATAAGGGTAGGGTAGGGGGACTTCTTACTAGTATAAGGGTAGGGTAGGGGGACTTCTTACTGGTATAAGGGTAGGGTAGGGTAACTTCTTACTGGTATAAGGGTAGGGGAACTTATTACTGGTATAAGGGTAGGGTAGGGGGACTTCTTACTGGTATAAGGGTAGGGTAGGGGGACTTCTTACTGGTATAAGGGTAGGGTAGGGGAACTCCTTACTGGTATAAGGGTAGGGTAGGGGGACTTCTTACTGGTATAAGGGTAGGGTAGGGGAACTCCTTACTGGTATAAGGGTAGGGTAGGGGGACTTCTTACTGGTATAAGGGTAGGGTAGGGGGACTTCTTACTGGTATAAGGCTAGGGGAACTTCTTACTGGTATAAGGGTAGGGTAGCGGGACTTCTTACTGGTATAAGGCTAGGGGAACTTCTTACTGGTATAAGGGTAGGGTAGGGGGACTTCTTACTGGTATAAGGGTAGGGTAGGGGGACTTCTTACTGGTATAAGAGTAGGGTAGGGGGACTTCTTACTGGTATAAGGGTAGGGTAGGGGGACTTCTTACTGGTATAAGAGTAGGGTAGGGTAACTTCTTACTGGTATAAGGGTAGGGTAGGGGGACTTCTTACTGGTATAAGGGTAGGGTAGGGGGACTTCTTACTGGTATAAGGGTAGGGTAGGGGGACTTCTTACTGGTATAAGGGTAGGGTAGGGGGACTTCTTACTGGTATAAGGGTAGGGTAGGGGGACTTCTTACTGGTATAAGAGTAGGGTAGGGGGACTTCTTACTGGTATAAGGGTAGGGTAGGGGGACTTCTTACTGGTATAAGAGTAGGGTAGGGTAACTTCTTACTGGTATAAGGGTAGGGTAGGGGGACTTCTTACTGGTATAAGGGTAGGGTAGGGGGACTTCTTACTGGTATAAGGGTAGGGTAGGGGGACTTCTTACTGGTATAAGGGTAGGGTAGGGTAACTTCTTACTGGTATAAGGGTAGGGTAACTTCTTACTGGTATAAGGGTAGGGTAGGGGGACTTCTTACTGGTATAAGGGTAGGGTAGGGGGACTTCTTACTGGTATAAGGGTAGGGTAGGGGGACTTCTTACTGGTATAAGGCTAGGGGAACTTCTTACTGGTATAAGGGTAGGGTAGCGGGACTTCTTACTGGTATAAGGCTAGGGGAACTTCTTACTGGTATAAGGGTAGGGTAGGGGGACTTCTTACTGGTATAAGGGTAGGGTAGGGGGACTTCTTACTGGTATAAGAGTAGGGTAGGGGGACTTCTTACTGGTATAAGGGTAGGGTAGGGGGACTTCTTACTGGTATAAGAGTAGGGTAGGGTAACTTCTTACTGGTATAAGGGTAGGGTAGGGGGACTTCTTACTGGTATAAGGGTAGGGTAGGGGGACTTCTTACTGGTATAAGGGTAGGGTAGGGGGACTTCTTACTGGTATAAGGGTAGGGTAGGGTAACTTCTTACTGGTATAAGGGTAGGGTAACTTCTTACTGGTATAAGGGTAGGGTAGGGGGACTTCTTACTGGTATAAGGGTAGGGTAGGGGGACTTCTTACTGGTATAAGGGTAGGGTAGGGGAACTCCTTACTGGTATAAGGGTAGGGTAGGGGGACTTCTTACTGGTATAAGGGTAGGGTAGGGGAACTCCTTACTGGTATAAGGGTAGGGTAGGGGGACTTCTTACTGGTATAAGGGTAGGGTAGGGGGACTTCTTACTGGTATAAGGCTAGGGGAACTTCTTACTGGTATAAGGGTAGGGTAGGGGGACTTCTTACTGGTATAAGGGTAGGGTAGGGGGACTTCTTACTGGTATAAGGCTAGGGGAACTTCTTACTGGTATAAGGGTAGGGTAGGGGACTTCTTACTGGTATAAGGGTAGGGTAGGGGGACTTCTTACTGGTATAAGAGTAGGGTAGGGGGACTTCTTACTGGTATAAGGGTAGGGTAGGGGGACTTCTTACTGGTATAAGGGTAGGGGGACTTCTTACTGGTATAAGGGTAGGGGGACTTCTTACTGGTATAAGGGTAGGGTAGGGGGACTTCTTACTGGTATAAGGGTAGGGTAGGGGGACTTCTTACTGGTATAAGGGTAGGGTAGGGGGACTTCTTACTGGTATAAGGGTAGGCTAGGGGGACTTCTTACTGGTATAAGGGTAGGGTAACTCCTTACTGGTATAAGGGCAGGGTATCTTAGGGCGGATCAGATGTCACTTTCTGTCTCTGAACTCCCCCTCCCCCGGTGCTCACAGCAGGTTTGTTCAATCAAGATCAGATTAAACCGAAAGGGATTACAGAACAGGGTGTTGAGATTCAACCTGGGCCGGTCGTAGCCCAGGTCATGTGTTCAACAAGGTCGCCGGTGTTTTTATTCCACCAGAGAGAAGGTCTCTCTTCTCTGGTGTCTTTGGTTAACCTCTGACCTCTCCTGCTACTTCCCTCCTGCCCTGTTAATGAACAACGTGTACCGCACACACACACACAGATACACACACACACACACTTACACACACAAACACACACACTCACGCACAAACACTCACACTCACACAAACACACACTCACACTCACACACACACACACTCACACACACACCTGGCGATCACATCGACGGTACCTGACCTGACGGTACCTGACCACCCACTACCTTCCGGAGTATTCCGGAAGCTTCTGTCTTGGCAGTTAGAAAATATGTTAGATGATGGTTGAACATCAGCTTTGGTGGTAAATGTTTAAACAAAATGAAGATATTTAAGGCCTGACCGTAGTGGCCAAGGTTCATATTTTATACATGAGTCATGTTTGACCCCGACGACCTCGACACAACCCAGCGGAGCCTCGACACAGAACCACAGAATGTGATGTGTGAATAGAAGGCGTGATGGGAGATCTTTGTGGTAAGAAAACACTGTTCACCACGACGTAAAACTACTCAAAGAAACATGTCCCTCTCTGAACGGGAACGCCACCCAAACCTTAATGATATGAACTAGTACGGGGGGGGGGGGGGGGATGTATTGTATGTAGTGACTCTTTTTAGGTAATCATTAGTTGATATTTTATAATCAATCCTTGATATTTTGCTCCTTGGCGTCTTACCATTGGTCCTCGGCACAGTGAACCGCGTTTCACCGCTTCCACTTCCTGTCCTGTAGTCGCCTCCTCTCTCCTCTCCCGATCGGAGCTATTGACGAGAGGAAGCTCGGTCGGTTCTCTTCCCCGGAGTCATTGTTGCTCAACAAAGAACAGCTGAATCTCACACAGGAAGTAGGGGAGTAAATATGTGGGGATTAGGGAAACTCAACAAGCAAATAAAAACACAAGAGGAGGAGGAGGAGGAGGAGGAGGAGGAAGTGGCTCCTGGACTCTTGAGGTTCTATTGACCCGGGTGGTAACGCGGTCAGATGGTTCCAGAGTGTCCTCTGGAGGAGACAAAAGGCTTTCAGTTGGTGGTCGTTCTCATTTACATTCCAGTGAAGTGAGGGAAGAGGGAGGAAGAGGAAGAGGAAGATAAAGGAGGAGGAGAAGATCTTCAGTTTTTATTAACATGACACCTTCATTCCTTTAGGACCCTTGGTCCTTTTACGGCCCCTTTTGTGGTGTGTGTGTGTGTGTGTGTGTGTGTGTGTGTGTGTGTGTGTGCGGGGCGGAGGAGGGGGGGTGTCAGCTGTTCCTACAGGAAGTAAAGTCTCTTGAGCTACTCCTCCTCTTAGGACTAACTATAGTGGTAGCTAACTATAGACACACACACACACACACCACACACACACACACACCACACACACACACACACACACACACACACACACACACACACACACACACACACACACACACACACACACACACACACACACAGATGCAACAGGTGGATAAGTGTTTTGTGTGTGTGTGTGTGTGTGTGGCATCTATATGTTTGCATGTAAAAAAGTAGATCACACTTTTACCCAAAGCGCTTTACAATTATTGCCTCACATACACCCATTCATTCACCCATTCATACACCCATTCATACACCCATTCATTCACCCATTCATTCACCCATTCATACACCCATTCATACACCCATTCATTCACCCATTCATACACCCATTCATACACCAATGCATGCACACATTCATTCACCCATTCATCCACCTCCGGTGGTGTCAGCCATGCAAGGAGCCAGCCAGCTGGTTAGGAGCAGTTAGGGTTAGTGTCTTGCTCAGGGACACCTCCACACTTGACTAGGAGCCGGGTGTGTGTGTTAAGCCACCAGTGCGAGAGTGATTAGGCAGCTTCCCTTACTGGGTCACATGGACACACTCAAGCATTCTGGGTAAATCCCAGGTTGTGACCCGTCTACTGTTGTACCTGTCACACCTGTCAGGGCGACAGGCCGCCCGGTAGACAGGACTAGGAGCAGGACTGCTTGTGAAGTTCATAGCACTTGGTCATCTGTTTATTATTAGATTCAGTCATTTATCCATTAACCTTATTAACAATTTACAAGCCAGGCGATCAGGACATAATATGAGCTTTGTCTTTCAGAAGTGTATTTTTCCCCGCTGGAAAGCAGTAGTGAAATATTTTTGAACCAGTGTTAGCTGGTGTCCGGTGTGAACCGTATCGGTCTGTCGAACGTCCAAGAGCTTTTCCCACCACTCACACACTCGCTGGTGACTGACCGTCTGCTGTTGACGCAGTAGACCGGCCTGGCTGCTGGTCCTACGTCTACCTCTCATTCAACCGATGAATGAGTGAATCATTGTCTGGAGGACGTCATGACTAGTGACTAGTCCAGACAGCCTGTTGAGTCGCTCACTGAACCAAAATCAAATGGGATCCCATGTGAGCGAAAAATAACAAATTCATTGGTCCATCCCTCACTAGAAAGTCAGGCTTTGGAACAACAGCCCTAGAGAACTGGTGCTACATGACCATATTATATATTATATATATACTATATTAAGTATAGTATATAGAGTATTATTAGTGTTTAGTCTGATTATTAGTAGACTTTCCTTGTTGTACAGTTCTTGTATCATGGGTTGGTTCTAAAGGAACAGACCATGGTCTGAGATCTACTTTCGGTCTACTGTGTTTCTGTGTGTGTATTTGTGTGTCTGTGTTTGTGTGTGTGTGTGTTTGCGCCTGCTTCCTAAAGGCAGGCAGCCTGTATTATGGCTATACCACCCTTTGTGTGTGTCTGTGTGTGTGTGTTTAAGTCCGCCACGTTTAGACCAGCCGCCAGAAAGACTGGCCATAAGCTATTTCTGTTTGACCGCCATGGAGGAGGTGTGTGTGTGTGTGTGTGTGTGTGTGTGTGTGTGTGTGTGTGTGTGTGTGTGTGTGTGTGTGTGTGTGTGTGTGTGTGTGTGTGTGTGTTGTGTGTGTGTGTGTGTGTGTGTGTGTGTGTGTGTGTGTGTGTGTGTGTGTGTGTGTGTGTGTGTGTGTGTGTGTGTGTGTGTGTGTGTGTGTGTGTGTGTGTGTGTGTGTGTGTGTGTGTGCGCCTCCCTCCAGCCTGTTCTTCTCCTGAGCTGCTGTGTCTAAACATGGTTTATAGGAAGGTTTCTATGGAGCACAAAGCAGCACAATAAACCAGCTAGAGCAAATAAAGGCTCATTATGGTGTGTGTGTGTGTGTGTGTGTGTGTGTGTGTGTCTCGTTTGGTATAATATCCCTCTCTCTTTCTCTCTCTCTCGCTCTCCCTTTTCTCTCTCTCTCTCTCTCTCTCTCTCTCTCTCTCTCTGTCTCTCTCTCTCTCTCTCTCTCTCTCTCTCTCTCTCTCTCTCTCTCTCTCTCTCTCTCTCTCTCTCTCTCTCTCTCTCTCTCTCTCTCTCTCTCTCTCTCTCTCTCTCTCTCTCTCTCTCTCTCTCTCTCTCTCTCAACACCGCTGTACTTTTATATTACCTGCGCTTTGTATCCACGGCAACCAGCACAAAGTCACCTCTGGTTCCAGTCACCTCTGGTTCTAGTCATCTGGTTCGGGTCAATTGGTATCAGTGTGTTCAAGACATCCCATAATAATATGTCTGTATTGTTGGTATTCAGCTAATGTGTGTCACATTGTTCTGCTAGCGCTGTGTTTACAACCGAGATAGCACTCCCCCGCCTCCCCTTTGTCTCTCTCCTCCCTGTTCTCCCCTTCTCTCTCTCTCTCTCTCTCTCTCTCTCTCTCTCTCTCTCTCTCTCTCTCTCTCTCTCTCTCTCTCTCTCTCTCTCTCTCTCTCTCTCTCTCTCTCTCTCTCTCTCTCTCTCTCTCTCTCTCTCTCGGTTAATGTGTGATTGTGTTTCTCCCTGAGTCTATTTAGGACAGAGCTTCTGTGTTCTGTTAGTTTGTCCCCCTGTTAGTGTGTCCCCCTGCTGTGTCCTCTAGCGCCCCCTGCTAGTGGCACTATGGGCCTGATTCACCTCTAGCAGCCATCTTAGTTGTAAACGCTGGCTAGCGTACGCCGGGGGACGCTAGGTGAATCAAGCTAATCGCTGCAGCCTTTAGCCAAAGCGGCTTTTCTGCTGAGAGCAAAGTGAACCAGCATGTGATTCAGGTTTAAGGGAAAGCTATTAGCGCTATTAGCGTTCCTGTGAACCGACTGCCCTCTGCAACACTGCTGCTGCTAGGAGGCTAAACTGTGCTAAGCTATTTAGCAGTATAAACAGTACAGTGCTAACATGCTATGCATGTGCTGTTTGCTGTGCTGTTCTCTGTTCCCCTTCTCCACTCATCCCATCCTGTGTGTGTGTGTCCTTGTGTGTGTGCTTGTGGTGCAGAGAAAGACATTTATTTCAGTACCGTCCCTCCTCTCATCCACCCCACCAGAGGTGACCTCCAGCCTCCCTCACCGTGATAAGTGATAGTCATAACTGTGTCTCTCTCGTCCACAACATTACTCTGGTCTAATCTGTTATCTTTGTGAGAGAGAGAGAGAGAGAGAGAGAGAGAGAGAGAGAGAGAGAGAGAGAGAGAGAGAGAGAGAGAGAGAGAGAGAGAGAGAGAGAGAGAGAGAGAGAGAGAGGAGAGAGAGAGAGAGAGAGAGAGAGAGAGAGAGAGAGAGAGAGAGAGAGAGAGAGAGAGAGAGAGAGAGAGAGAGAGAGAGAGAGAGAGAGAGACCAATCTGCTGGCGTTTCCGTGTCGTACGGGTGTCCCGGGACGCTGGGGGGGGAGGGGGGAAGGTGGTACCCGCTTCCCGCTGTAGCAACAACAGGAAGTGGAGGGTTGTTATCTGTTTGGTGGACAGGAAGTGGAGTGATTGGGATCATTTTAACGTGATGTGGTCATGATATATATCTCTCTAGTGTCCTCTCTTTGTGTCTCTCTCTCTTGTGTCCCTCTCGATGTCTGTCTCCAGTGCATAGAGAGGGTCTATGTCTCTCTCTCTCTAGTGTCCCTCTCTATGTCTCTCTCTCTCCCTTTATGTTTCTCTCTCAATTTAATTCAAAACAGCATAATTGACATGGAATATAAATGTGTACATCACCTGACCAGGCTCAACCCATCTCTCTCTCTCTCTCTCTCTCTCTCTCTCTCTCTCTCTCTCTCTCTCTCTCTCTCTCTCTCTCTCTCTCTCTCTCTCTCTCTCTCTCTCTCTCTCTCTCTCTCTCTCTCTCTCTCTCTCTCTCTCTCTCTCTCTCCCCCCCCTCCAGGCTCTGGCGGCCAACGTTGGTTCTGGCTTCGCGGTGGCAGAACCTCAGGTCTCCATGTTCTGTGGGAAGCTGAACATGCACGTCAACATCCAGACAGGGCGCTGGGAACCGGACCCCTCCGGGACCCGGGGTTGTGAGGGGACAAAGGAGGGGATCCTGCAGTACTGCCAGGAGGTACACACACACACACACACACACACACACACATATAGACGCAAAGACACACACATACACCTGGACCAGCAGCTGGATGTATATCTATCACTCGTTTATCTAGCGGCCATATTGGTTAGTTGGGTGATGACCTTCCAGAAACGTTGGAAATCATGACAATTCAATGGTTTATTTATAGTTCTGATTCTCTGTCTTACCCGTTAACTCACTCCAGTTGTCATGGTTCTCCTGAGGTAACTCTCACCCTCTCTCTCTCTCTCTCTCTCTCTCTCTCACCTAGATGTACCCTGAGCTCAAAATCACTAACGTGGTGGAGGCCAACCAGCCAATCAGGATCGAGAACTGGTGCAAGAAGGACAAGAAGGTGTGCCGAGGCCACGCCCACATCATGGTGCCGTACAAGTGCCTCGGTAAGATGGCCGCCGTTAGCTCCATATTGATTAGCGATACTACTAAATCCAATCAATTACTCTTTATGAAAATGGTGAGATAGTTAGGAACACACTTTACACACATAACAGCAATTTAAAAATATTAATTATTAAAAATCTAAACTAAACAAAATATATAGAATAAACAGATTGCCAATTTGTTTATATTCATATTGTCAATACAATACACTGCAGTGTATTATCCTGGAAGCTGTGTTGTCCTGGAAGCTGTGTTGTCCTGGAAGCTGTGTTGTCCTGGAAGCTGTGTTGTCCTGCCTGTCGTATCCCTGTGTTTTTGGCTGTACTCTGCCCTGATTCCTCGGCGACTAAATGAGAATTTTATGGCAGGTTGGAAGAGAAAGGATTATATGGTGTGGTTTGGCCAGAGTCCTGTATAGTGGACTAATCCTGACCGAGGGGGGGGGGGTCCAACTCAATCACATCACCAGAGAGAGAGAGAGAGAGAGAGAGAGAGAGAGAGAGAGAGAGAGAGAGAGAGAGAGAGAGAGAGAGAGAGAGAGGAGAGAGAGAGAGAGAGAGAGAGAGAGAGAGAGAGAGAGAGAGAGAGAGAGAGAGAGAGGAGAGAGAGAGAGAGAGAGAGAGAGAGAGAGGAGAGAGAGAGAGAGAGAGAGAGAGAGAGAGAGAGAGAGAGAGAGGTTATTATTGTTGGGTGGGCTCTTGTTGAGCTATAAAGTACAATCTGATTTCCTCACCTCAGACAGAGTTGTAAACACACACACACACACACACACACACATACATAAAGTCCAGGGACACTACACACACATCTTAGGGTATGCACACACAGACACAGACAGACACACACAAACAAACTCATCCTTAGACACACACTTAAACGCCTCTCATGGGGTAAACACACACACACACACACACACACACACACACACACACACACACACACACACACACACACACACACACACACACACACACACACACACACACACACACACACACACACACACACAGTGTCCCGGAGGTACGATGGTGTGTTATTAGTCTGTGTGTCTCCTCTTCCTCCACACTCTCCTTTATTAAATGTCAGATGGAGCCTCTAACTTTCAACGACTCTCTTCTCCCTCGTCCTCTCCTCGCCTCATTCTCCTCCTCTAATCTCCTCCTCTGTTCTCCTCCTCTTCACGTCCCCTTTGCTTTTCTCCTCTCCTCTCCCCTCCTCTCCTCCATTACACTTATCTCGTGTCTCCCCTCCTCCTCTCCTCTCTTCTCTTCCCCATCCTCTCCTCCTTCCCCTCTCCCTCTCCTCTCCAATCTCGCCTCCTCTCTCTCTCTCCCCTGGGGTAAGGTTTTCACCCCTCTCTTCCCTTCCGAACATGCTGTACGTTAAACTGCGATGACATCACCTCTAAAACAGACCCCACATTCAAACCAATCACAACAGTGATGGAGGTGGTTGACATAAGATCCTCCCACCCGTCAGATCAATCGCATTCCTCCTACATTCGGTCCCGCCCTAATCCCCTTTTATTTTTTTTTACGGGGGGAACCATCCCAAGATGGAAGCGTGGTACACTCTGCGTGACATCGCAGTGTGCACATGCACGTGATGCCCCACGTGCATGCTCTCTGTGTGTGTGTGTGTGTGTGTGTGTGTGTGTGTGTGTGTGTGTGTGTGTGTGTGTGTGTGTGTGTGTGTGTGTGTGTGTGTGTGTGTGTGTGTGTGTGTGTGTGTGTGTGTGTGTGTGTGTGTGTGTGTGTGTGTGTGTGTGTGTGTGCCATCTTTCCCCCCCCCTCGGGGACACATTTATGAGGATGTTTACTTCATATGTGTTTGTCTTCAATCTGCTTCCCTTAATTGTATTTCCTTTTAATTTGCTGCAGCTTTTTCTTTATTTATTTATTTTATGTTCGCCATAACACACAGGACCACACAGGACCACAGATATATTCCTGTGTCTTAAAGACCCAGTAGTCCGTACAGACGTGTTGACATGTGTCTCGGGGAAACATCACACACACCCCAGCTCCCTTCAGCTGCTCGCTGATGGAGTCGTGTTGCGCTGCCAAGAGGGGGGGAAAAACATTAGCTGTAGCATTGGACTGTGAAATGAGGGGAGAGAGAGAGAGGGAGGAGAGAGGAGAGACAAAGAGAGAGAGGGAGGAAGGGGAGAGAGAGGGGGAGAGATGGGAGATTCAGTAAGTAGAGAAAAACAAACTGTGTTTCCCTGTCCTTCAAAGAACCAGAGACTCTGACTCCAGGCTGGTCCATCAACTCTCACACAGGGATGTATAGTACCAGACTATATCACAGGAATGTGTAGAATCAGACTATCAGACAGCGATGGATAGTATCAGACAGAGAGTCTGATACGGTTACTGTCCCCAGAGTCCATTTAGAAAAGAGCATGTTTGAAAGATTCAAAAGAATTCAAGTCTGACAAACGATGTGATATTGGACCAATTACAGAAGGGAAGGGCTGTAAACTAGGAAGTCATGTGGCAGCGCGGACGCTTAAACAGATAATCCAAAAAAACTGCCTCTCTTGTTTCAGACGCTGTCTTTGTGTTTCAAAGTGGTTTACACCTTGACCGCCTCCACAGCCTTTAATTCATCTCTCGTGAGAAAACGTCTATATTTAGTGCTAGTGCCGTGTCCTCTCTTGTTTAATTAAATGCCACTTTGTTACTCCTGGGAGACTGACGGAGGAAAGGTGCTGTGGGGTCTCCAGCAGCCTGTCAGGTCTCCAGAGAAACAAGGACCTGATTTTGGTAGCAGGTGATGGTGAAATGGACGATGTTCAGTGGGACCGGCACTCTCTTTAACTCTCTTCACCACCTCTTTGGTCAGCACCAGCTCCACCTGTATCACCAACTCCACCATCTCCCTCCATCACCATCCTACATCATCACCACCACCTTCAGCATTGTCCATCTCTTTCCTTCTTCTCCATGTCCTCCACCTCTGTTGCTTCACATCCACCTTCCGTATCTCCTTCACAAACTCCACCACCGTCATCTCTCTCCAGCAATCCCCTTCATCCCCAATGCCTCCACCTTCTGTTTCTCTCCATCCCCAACACCAGCTCATCTTCCATATTTGTATCACCCCCATGTCTCTCTTCACCATCACTGTCATCTCTCTGCATCTCCATCTACACCTTCCATCTCTCTGTCACCACCCCCATCAGCTCCATCTCTCTGTTCACCACCCCCATCACTTTCCTCTCTGTTCACCACCCCCATCCCTTTCCTCTCTCTTCACCACTCCCATCACCCTCATCTCTCTCTTCACCACCCCCATCACTTTCCTCTCTCTCTTCACCACTCCCATCACCCTCATCTCTCTCTTCACCACCCCCATCACTTTCCTCTCTCTCTTCACCACCCCCATCACCCTCATCTTTCTCTTCACCACACCCATCAACTCCACCTGTCTCTTCAGAGAGAGGGAGAGGGGGGGGAGAGAGAGAGAGAGAGAGAGAGGGAGATATGTATTACATGCTTCTCTTTCAATATTCTTATTGTACTGTGAGAGAGAGCAAATATACGAATACAAGGAGAGAGCAATGGAGTTAGGGAGAAGAGGAGATGAGGTGAGGGAGAGATGCTGCTATACACGGTGTCATGTCATCATATCCCAGTTCTCCATGCGAGGGCTGCCCTTACCTGTCTCCATCCAGGCCCCTTACCTGTGCAGATTACAGAGGTTGTTACCTGGGCTTCTCTCTCTCTCTCTCTCTCTCTCTCTCTCTCTCTCTCTCTCTCTCTCTCTCTCTCTCTCTCTCTCTCTCTCTGATGTCTTTGCCAGGATTACTTCAGAGCATTTTCTCTCTATGCTTTAGTGTTAGTCTTAATAGAGCGAGGTCACATGGCAGAAGGCCAGTCATCTGCAGCTTCAACATGCGTCCACGTCTGCAGAAGATAGCAGATTGGTCCGCTTAGTCAACAACATGGCGAGAGAAACGGGATGTGACGACCAGGAGGACATTTAGGATAGTGTGGTGGACCTTGAGGACAGTGCGTCCTGTGTGTGTCATGTTGGAGGTGTATCACACTCCAGTCTGTTCCTGCTGAGTCATATCATGTCACGATAACCCAGGCTTCAATAAGGTCCTCTTTCTGTCGGAACTGTGAAGCTTGCTGGTGTTAAACATGCATTAATAAATCAAAGCATCCAAATGTTACATTGCATATACAGCATCTCCCTAGAAGGAATACTTTGCTGGTTTACAACCAGGTTTGTACCGTTACAATGTGGGGAGTAACCAGGTTTGTACGTTACAATGTGGGGAGTAACCAGGTTTGTACGTTCCAATGTGGGTAGTAACCAGGTTTGTACCGTTACAATGTGGGTAGTAACCAGGTTTGTACGTTACAATGTGGGTAGTAACCAGGTTTGTACCGTTACAATGTGGGTAGTAACCAGGTTTGTACCATTACAATGTGGGTAGTAACCAGGTTTGTACCGTTACAATGTGGGTAATAACCAGGTTTGTACGTTACAATGTGGGTAGTAACCAGGTTTGTACGTTACAATGTGGGTAGTAACCAGGTTTGTACGTTACAATGTGGGTAGTAACCAGGTTTGTACGTTACAATGTGGGTAGTAACCAGGTTTGTACCGTTACAATGTGGGTAGTAACCAGGTTTGTACCGTTACAATGTGGGTAGTAACCAGGTTTGTACCGTTACAATGTGGGTAGTAACCAGGTTTGTACCGGTACAAACTGGTAGCTTTTCAACTTTCTTTTTTTCAACTTTGTCATGTAGCACCAGTTTATATATGTTGTTACACCTTTCTACTGCATAGAAAGGCCTACTTCCCTGTGAAAAAAGCACTTCTTTAAGGCAGTGCTAGTTTCCCGGTACTCCCTTGGCTGTCCAGAGGGACCAGGGAGGTTCTTTCCATGCAGGCTCTAGGGTACAGAGTGAGGGATACAGGTTGATATACACGAGGGGAGGTGTAGATGTCTTGTCTGGAGGTCAGAGACAAGATGGATGAACAGCGAACGCAGGGACGAGGTCAAACCAATGAAGAGTGACTGCACACACGCACACACACACACACACACACACACACACACACACACACACACACACACACACACACACACACACACACACACACACACACACACACATATACACACATGGTTGGGCAGACACACACACACACACACACACACACACACACACACACACACACACACACACACACACATATACACACATGGTTGGGCAGACACACACACACACACACACACACACACACACACACACACACACACACACACACACACACACACACACACACACACACACACACATACAGGCAGCAGGCCCACACACTCACACACACGCACACATACATGCAGGTTGTTTGTGTTACTTGCGAAGCACAGCTGTTCTCCAAACACCCTCGTTCATCACCCACTGCAGTGTGACGGACCTCAGCCAAGACAAGCTGAGTGGAAGAGAGAGAGAGAGAGAGAGAGAGAGAGAGAGAGAGAGAGAGAGAGAGAGAGAGAGAGAGAGAGAGAGAGAGAGAGAGAGAGAGAGAGAGAGAGAGAGAGAGAGAGAGAGAGAGGAGAGAGAGAGAGAGAGAGAGAGAGAGAGAGAGAGAGAGAGAGAGAGAGAGAGAGAGAGAGAGAGAGAGAGAGAGAGAGAGAGAGAGAGAGAGAGAGAGAGAGAGAGAGAGAGAGAGAGAGGTAGATAGAGAGAGAGGATATAGAGGGGGGAGGAGACAGACAGGCATACAGTGAGGGGGAGAAGAGAGAGAGAGAGGGAGAGCTATTATTGAGAGTGAAATGCTTTATTGTCATGAATAACGCTTATCTACGTAAACCCATCCAAACAGTTAAATATGAAACAAGATTCAATCCAACAATAGATGGTGTTTTATAATATTTATAGTAATATATATATTTTAATTAATTGTATAATTGTACATTTTTACATTCTTTTATATTTAGAATAATATAATTTATAAATTTATATTTAAAAACAAATACAAACCTGTCTGTCTCTCTCTCATTGATCATTGGTATTGGTAGTTTTTTAGTAGGATTTTCAGTTCCAGCCAATCATCTCTGACCTTTCCAGCATGCTGGGAGATGGAGTTCTAACTAACGGGTGTTTTGTGTGTCGTTGCAGTGGGAGAGTTTGTGAGCGACGTCCTGCTGGTCCCTGAGAAGTGCAAGTTCTTCCACAAGGAGCGCATGGACATGTGTGTCAGCCACCAGCACTGGCACAGTGTGGCCAAGGAGGTGAGGACTACAGTAGAACTACAGTATAGAAATACAATAGAGTTACACATAAGAGAACTACAGTAGAACTACAAGAGAGCTACAGTAGAGAACTACAGATAAAAACGACAATAGAGTTACACAGTAGAGAACCTCAGCTGAGAACTACTGTAGAACACACTAGAGGACTACAGTAGAACACACTAGAGGACTAGTGGAACTACAGGAGAGCTACAGTAGTCTCTCTCTCTCTCTCTGTCTGTCGTCTGTCTGTCTGTCTGTCTGTCTGTCTGTCTGTCTGTCTGTCTGTCTGTCTGTCTGTCTGTGTAAGTCGCAGAGGGCCGACAGATCATCAGTTCCCTCACATCTCACACACTAATCAGATTAGCGGGTAGTGGCTAGCGGAATGCTAATCCTCCCTGGGAGGGAAGGGTGGCCCCTGATGTCTCTCCTCTGAGCCCCTGAGTGTCTCTCTCCTTGGGGCCCCTGATTGTCTCTCTCCTCTGTGCCCCTGAGTGTCTCTCTCCTCTGTGCCCCTGAGTGTCTCTCTCCTTGGGGCCCCTGAGTGTCTCTCTCCTTGGGGCCCCTGAGTGTCTCTCTCCTTGGGGCCCCTGAGTGTCTCTCTCCTTGGGGCCCCTGAGTGTCTCTCTCCTTGGGACCCCTGAGTGTCTCTCTCATTGGGGCCCCTGCGTGTCTCTCTCCTTGGGGCCCCTGAGTGTCTCTCTCCTTGGGGCCCCTGATGTCTCTCTCCTCTGTGCCCTGAGTGTCTCTCCTCAGGGACCTGAGGAGACAGTCGGTGTTGAAACTAAAGTTTTTTTGCGGTCTAACTTGAGCGGCCAATTTTCCGTGGAAATCACAGCAGGTGGGAAAAAACCTGACTGAGACCGCTGTACCTACTACAGTTAATAATAATTAATAATTATTCAAATTTGTCAGTGTGCAGCACAAGTACAGTACAGCGAAAGGAATTAGGAGGAGCAGCGGTCAGCTATTTATACAGCGCCCGGGGAGCAGTTAGGGTTAGGGTGTCTTGCTCATGGACACCTCGACAGCTTTTACTAGGAGGAGCCGGGGATTGAACCAGCAGTTGTGAGGCGACCGCTCTACCTCCTGAGCTATACTGCCGCCCCTGGGCACTATACTGGGGCTAAGTAGGATTTTTCTTTGCAAGGTTTAGGCTTTTTAGATATGAATATATATATATATATATAAAACCCTATATAAATAAGGCCTATATTATTGTATTAAGGCCTCTGGGTCCATTTTTGCTGAGCCACTATCAACAAAAACTCAATCCAAGTGCTTCAGCTGTTGATATTTAAAATATCCCCCGGCTATTGCCTTAATTCGAGTAAACGATTTTAATTTCCTTGATTAATCCCAATGTTATCTTTATTAAAATGCAAATGAGCCCAGGGACAATCAAGTCTGTGTGTTAAACATATTACAGACACCAGAGCACCTTCTTTCCCTAGCAACAAGGAGACCAAGGTCAGCTCCTCAAAGCTGATTGGTCGAAACAGAGCCCGGCCTACATGACACATTCCATCTCTCCAATACGTCCTGTCTCTAGTTTCCGGGGCGGGACCGCGTCCTGTCTCTTGATTCCTGGGCGGGACCATGTCCTATCTCTTGTATCCTGGGAGGGAACATAACATTACATTTAATCCTCCTCAAGGACAGCCTATCTGGAATGTTCTGGTGGATGGAACTGCAGAATTTCAAAATAAAAGGCCCAGCCGGTTTGTATCAGTCTGTCCGGTGGACCCGTGTGTCAGTAACACTCTGATATGAACAAACCCTGAGCTTAGTCATTATTCTACAGATTTAACTGAGTTGTTTATAATCATTTATATAGACAATCGTGTTTTTATCAAGCTACACACATTCATTATTTCATTATCCAAATACATGATGACACGAAAACAACATGTGTCTCATCCTGGTTTGATAAACGTCTCTCTCTCTCCCTCCCTTTCTTCTCTCCGTCTCACTATCTTTCTCTCCCTCTCTGTCTCTTTCTCTCTCTGTCTCTACACCTGTCTCTCCTCTACCTGTCTCTCTTCCCCCCACCATTCTCTGTACATGTTATCCCCTCATCTGTCTCCCATATCTCTCTCTGTCTGTCGGGCCCCAGGCCTGTGGGAGGAGCTCCATGGTGCTCCACAGCTACGGGATGCTCCTGCCCTGCGGTGTGGACAAGTTCCACGGCACAGAGTATGTCTGCTGTCCCTCCCTGACCCCCGGTGAGACCGCCCTCCCCTCCCGGGAGGAGCAGGAGGAGGAGGAGGAGGAGGAGGAGAGGAGGAGGAGCAGGTCGTAGACAACGAGGACGAGGAAGAGCAGGTCGTAGAGGAGGAGGACGAGGACGAGGACGTCGACCCGACCGAGGCCGGCGCAGAGGACGATGCGGATGACAGGTGTGTTGAGAGGAACATGAATCATAGTGTGTGTGTGTGTGTGTGTGTGTGTGTGTGTGTGTGTGTGTGTGTCCGTGCACACGTTGGTTACCTGCGTGCACGCTGTCTGGTGTGTGTCTCTGCTTCCTCATAAAGAAGCAATATCCCTGGAGCTTCAGGGTGAGTTACAACACCACCACTTTGACCTTATAAATCACAGCCACTTCATGTCCTCCAGCCCCTCCCCCCCCCCCCCCCCCTGTCCTCCCGAAGCACTGCGGTACTGAAGGGGGTCCCATGTACGGAGGTCTCTTATTGGGACAGTGGAGATACTGAATACCATCGTTCTGCACTTTGGCAGAACGTCGGCCTGGTCTGCCTCTCTGACCTCACGGTTAAAGATGCAAGATTCCAGATTCCAGATTCTTTATTGTCATTCAATAAATGTTAACACATGTCATGTGTTACAAGTACAATGGAATGCTTCACAACAATGACAGTGGAAGTAAAACTATGAAGAGCAATAAAGAATTGTCTAAGTATGTACTTATGGAGGATGGTGCGAAAAAACATCAGTACAGTACAGTCCAGTAATAAGTCCAGTAATATAAATACAGTGCAGCACAGTACAGTATTAAGGTAATAAGTCCGTAATAATAAGTAACACTACTGGATGAGGTCATGCTACTGGATGATGTCATGCTATTCCATGATGTCATACTACTGGATGATGTCATGCTACTTGATGATGTCATACTACTGGATGATGTCATACTACTGGATGATGTCATACTCAAAACGCCTGCCATTATTCACCCCCTAAAGGGAACAAATTAAGCATGTGGATTGATGATTATTTGATTGATTGATTGATTGATTGAACCCTTCCACAGTGTGGTCCCAGTGGAGGAGAAGCCCACCGTCAACCATGTGGACGACAACAACGACTATTATGATGATGATGATGACGACGATGATGAAGAGGAGGCGGAATACAGCTACGCCTACGAGGACGAGGTGGGAAGGAAGGAGCAGCAGGAGGTGGAGGAAGCGACCCAGAAAATGGACAACAGCAAGACATCTGATGGCCAAGTGGACCAGACCCTGCAGGAAGTCAAAGGTTGGTCTGTCTGTCTCTCTGCCTGTCCCTCTGTAATAAACCTTTTGCACAATAGGCAGTTATGCCTGAGCTTCAAATCCGCTAAAATGTACTTGTGTGTGTGTGTGTGTGTGTGCGTGTGCGTGCATTGTGGAGAATGTGCGTGTGCGGTAATGTATTCTCAGATCAATAAGAGCAGGATTTGTGATTCCGCAGCTCAGACCTCGTCGACATAAAACACCTCAAAAGGTCTGGCAATATTAAATGTCATCAGATGTCTTTGACATCTTAAATAATACGTTAGCGTTCCAACAGAGCCAAATCCCAATGAAATAGATTTCTCTTATTGATCCTGTGGGAAATGCCAGGCTGATTTCAGATGTTAGTTAGTGTTGTCCGTTAATTTGATTAGTTTGGCTGAAGGTGCTAACATCTCCGAACCTTCGGAAGACGTTTGTGTTTTGCTGCTGGAGCAATCGTTAGCATCGACTCAACAAACTTTATTTTTCTGTTTCTCTGACTCTGAACAGTGTACGCTGAACAGAACAGATCAATACACCATTCACACACACACACACAAACACACACACAATCCAGATTGGTTTCAAACTTAACATTTACACCTAAGTACACACGATAATATTGCAATCATATTTATAGATTTATATTAATAAGTCAGTTGGTTAATATTAATACATAAATCCCATTAGTTCATACTACATATTTTCTTTGTAAATGATAATTTTGTATTTATTTTTATTTTTATTTTTATGGACTTTTTACAGTGTTAAGCATTTTGTTTCCGTTAGTAAAAACCGCTTAGCGCTCTGTTAACATTTCCACTAACCTATATTGAGTGCTGGTGGCATAGAAGACCTTATGTCTGGCAGGGCCTAACGGCTTCTCTCCCCGGCCCCCCAGCGGTGTGTGCCCTGGAGGCGGAGACGGGCCCCTGCCGGGCCTCCATGCCTCGCTGGCACTTTGACGTGAGCCTCAGGAAGTGTGTGGGCTTCGTGTACGGAGGCTGCGCCGGGAACCGGAACAACTTCGACTCGGAGGAGTACTGCATGGCTGTCTGCAAGCGCCTGGGTTAGTCTCACCCACCTGTCTCTCTCTCCTCTCCCTGTCTCTCCTCTCTACCTGTCTCTCTCCATCTACCTGTCTCTCCTCTCTACCTGTCTCTCTCCATCTACCTGTCTCTCCTCTCTACCTGTCTCTCTCCATCTACCTGTCTCTCCTCTCCTCTACCTGTCTCTCTCCCTCTCCCACCTCTCGTGGAGGAGTACTGTACCCTGATATGTTATACGGGATGTAAAGCAGATACTATGAGGGAGATTTAAAATACAATAGAGATCAGAACCATGGGAATATTTAACACTTTGTGTAATCCTCTGAAAGGTGGTGATTACACAGAGATGACGAGGGGAAACTGTTCCACTGTCCTGTCTCTCTCCTCTCTCCTGTCTCTCTGCTGCCTCTCTGCTCCCTCATCTCTCCTGCCTCTCTCTTCTCTCCTGTCTCTCTGCTGCCTCTCTCAACTCTCCATAAAAGCATAAAATATATTTAAAAGGCATGAAAGTAGGACTGGCAGAATCTCTCAGGAGAGCAGCCATGGGGGAGGAGGAGGGGGGGCGAGGATGGCAGGGGGGAGGAAATGGGAGAGAAAGAGGAGGAGGGGGGGGGGGGGAGGTAGAAGTGTTTGTGCCTCAATTTCCCTAAGAACATCAAAGCGTCTCTGCCAGCGAGGGGCGACAGGTCTGTCTCACTGCTGCTATCCTGTCTGTCTGTCTGTCTGTCTGTCTGTCTCTTTGCTCATGTCTACCTTCACTTATAAAACACGCCACTTTTTTCTCAATATCTGCAAGCTTTTACTTTGAAATGGGCCAGATAGTCTAGTCTAGTGGTTAGGGGGTTTGACTCCTAGTCAAGAGTCTCTGGATTTCAACTCCAATGTCTAAAAATACACTGGTTGTTTTGGAGAAGTCAGTTGAAAAAATAATAAATATTAACGGTAGTAATAGTGTAACTTTTGGGTGTCACAGCGGAAGGTACATAATCGTGAAATAAAAAGAGATTAAATAAACTCTGACACAATAGATATGACACAGTATGAGCAGTAGCAAAGCAAGTCACGTAGGCGTGAAAGGGTGTCGTCCTTCCTCCTTCCTCCTCTGTCATCACATGACCACGGCGTGTTCTCCCCAGCCACACCCCCCACGCCTCAGCCCACTGACGACGTGGACATCTACTTCGAGACCCCTGCCGACGACAAGGAGCACAGCCGCTTCCAGAAGGCCAAGGAGCAGCTGGAGGTCCGCCACCGCAACCGCATGGAGAGGGTGAGTCCCTACCGCACCTGTAGTTCCTCTAAACGGCCTCTAGGCTGTTCACGGTAGAGACTGGCAAGTAGTTCCTCTAATGGCCTCTAGGTGGTTCACAGTAGAGACTGGCATGTAGTTCCTCTAACGACCTCTAGATAGTTCACGGTTGAGACTGGCATGTAGTTCCTTCTAACGGACTCTAGGTGGTACACAGTAGAGACTAGCGTGTAGTACCTTTAACAACCTCTAGGTGATTCACGGTAGAGACTAGCATGTAGTCATCATCCGAAAAAGTCCATGCTTCTCACTTCTCATTGGTATTTGTTGCGTTTGAATAGAGTTGTGTTGTGTCGGTTGAATGCTACAATGCTACCCATGCTAAGGTGTCCCTGAATCCCCAGGTGAGGAAGGAGTGGGAGCAGGCAGAGCATCAGGCCAAGAACCTCCCCAAGATTGAGAGACAGACGCTCATCCAGGTGAGGAGAATATGGATGAATGATGAACTGATGAACTGTGTGTGTGTGTGTGTGTGTGTGTGTGTGTGTGTGTGTGTGTGTGTGTGTGTGTGTGTGTGTGTGTGTGTGTGTGTGTGTGTGTGTGTGTGTGTGTGTGTGTGTGTGTGTGTGTGTGTGTGTGTGAGTCAGTGTGTGTGTGTTTGTGCATTAATGTGTATGTGTGTGTGTGTGTGCGTGTGTGTGTGTGTGTGCGTGTGTGTATTCATGTGTGTGTATTAATGTGTGTGTGTGAATTAATGTGTGTGTGTGTATTATTGTGTGTCTCCTTCAGCACTTCCAGGTGATGGTGGAGTCCCTGGAGGAGGAGGCAGCCAGTGAGAAGCAGCAGCTGGTGGAGACTCACCTGGCTCGGGTGGAGGCCCTGCTGAACGACCGCCGCCGCCTCGCCCTTGAGAACTACCTGTCTGTACTGCAGGCTGACCCCCCCAAGGTACACACACACACACACACAAACACACACACTACCTGTCTGTACTGCAGGGTGCACACACACTACCTGTCTGTACTGCAGGCTGACCCCCCCCCCCCCCAAGGTACACACACACACACACACACACACACACACACACACACACACACACACACACACACACACACACACACACACACACACACACACTACCTGTCTGTACTGCAGGCTGACCCCCCCAAGGTACACACACACACACACACTACCTGTCTGTACTGCAGGGTGCACACACGCTACCTGTCTGTACTGCAGGCTGACCCCCCCCCCCAAGGTACACACACACACACACACACACACACACACACACACTACCTGTCTGTACTGCAGGCTGACCCCCCCAAGGTACACACACACACACACACACACACACACACACATACACTACCTGTCTGTACTGCAGGGTACTCTATCATAGACTACAGTCTCACAACAGTTTCACTACAGCCCCACTACAGTCTCATAGACTACAGTTGAACTCCAGTCTCATAGACTACAGTCTCACTACAGTCTAACTACAGTCTCATAGACTAGTCTCACTACAGTCTCATAGACTACAGTCTCACTACAGTCTCATAGACTACAGTCTCACTACAGTCTCATAGACTACTGTCTCACTACAGTCTAACTACAGTCTCATAGACTAGTCTCACTACAGTCTCATAGACTACAGTCTCACTACAGTCTCATAGACTACTGTCTCACTACAGTCTAACTACAGTCTCATAGACTAGTCTCACTACAGTCTCATAGACTACAGTCTCACTACAGTCTCGTAGACTACAGTCTCACTACAGTCTCATAGACTACAGTCTCACTACAGTCCCATAGACTACAGTCTCACTACAGTCTAACTTCAGTCTCATAGACTACAGTCTCACTTCAGTCTCATAGACTACAGTCTCATAGACTACAGTCTAACTACAGTCTCACTACAGTCTCATAGACTACAGTCCCACTACAGTCCCACTACAGTCTCACTCCAGTCTCATAGACTACAGTCTCATAGACTACAGTCCCACTACAGTCTCACTCCAGTCTCATAGACTACAGTCTCACTACAGTCTCATAGACTACAGTCTCACTCCAGTATCATAGACTACAGTCTCACTCCAGTCTCATAGACTGCAGTCTCACTCCAGTCTCATAGACTACAGTCTCACTCCAGTCTCATAGACTACAGTCTCACTCCAGTCTCATAGACTACAGTCTCACTACAGTCTCATAGACTACAGTCTCACTCCAGTATCATAGACTACAGTCTCACTCCAGTCTCATAGACTACAGTCTCACTACAGTCTCATAGACTACAGTCTCACTCCAGTATCATAGACTACAGTCTCACTACAGTCTCATAGACTACAGTCTCACTCCAGTATCATAGACTACAGTCTCACTACAGTCTCATAGACTACAGTCTCACTCCAGTATCATAGACTACAGTCTAACTCCAGTATCATAGACTACAGTCTCACTCCAGTCTCATAGACTACAGTCTCACTCCAGTCTCATAGACTACAGTCTCACTACAGTCTCATAGACTACAGTCTCACTCCAGTATCATAGACTACAGTCTCATAGACTACAGTCTCACTACAGTCTTACTACAGTCCCATAGACTACAGTCTCACTACAGTCTCATAGACTACAGTCTCACTCCAGTCTCATAGACTACAGTCTCATAGACTACAGTCTCACTACAGTCTTACTACAGTCCCATAGACTACAGTCTCACTCCAGTCTCATAGACTACAGTCTCATAGACTACAGTCTCACTACAGTCTTACTAAAGTCCCATAGACTACAGTCTCACTACAGTCTCATATAGACTACAGTCTCACTCCAGTCTCATAGACTACAGTCTCATAGACTACAGTCTCACTACAGTCTTACTACAGTCCCATAGACTACAGTCTCACTACAGTCTTACTACAGTCCCATAGACTAAAGTCTCACTGCAGTCTCAGTAAAGTCTTGTGTTTTTCACTTCTGGGTAAAACAGTGGGTTTAAATTAGAATTGAGTTTAAAATGAATGATTAAACCTTTCCTCCTCCTCCTCCTCCTCCTCCTCCTCCTCCTCCAGCCTCACAGGATCCTGCAGGCCCTGCGGCGCTACGTGAGGGCGGAGAACAAGGACCGCCAGCACACCATCCGTCACTACCAGCACGTCCTGGCAGTGGACCCCGAGAAGGCAGGGCAGATGAAGTCCCAGGTGAGCGAGAGATCATACACACACACACACACAGGCATGCACGCACGCACAAAGATACACATACACACACAGACGCACGCGCACACATACACAGACACACACATGAAGACACAGGGTCCAAGCTGTAAACTTGTGTTGTGGACATTGGGTTCCAGTTTGGACTCATGTCCATATCTCTCTCTGTGATCATCTCCTTGGGATAGGTGCTACGTACACCACGCCTGTAAAATATGGATTTGTAGTTAATTAGAAAGTTGACATGAGAGGTGAAAGTCTTCAGAAGTCTTGTGTAGCGTCTGTGTTCTGAACGCTGGAGTGTCTTGTGTCTGTTTGTTTTCGGGGGGTGTGTTTAAGACAATATTTATGAGCATCCTATAAGAGAGGCAGGGTAAATACAGGGTTGGCTCATGGGAAGCTCCTCTGTATCTCTTATGTTAAACAGAGTTTGTTTAGCAGACATCCTGTATGTGTATACTGTTCCATCTCCTGCTGGGCCCCAGAGACCTGGAATCTGAACAGTAGTTGTTGTTGTTGTGTATTCATGTGTTTGACGTGTAGGCCCTTCGTTACGAGGCCCTCTCTGTTACGTAACTGCGCCGTGTTGCTTTCCCGGGGCCCCTGTTTGATGAAGGCGTTCACTCCTGTGTAATCAGGGAGTGATTCTGAAAGGCAGGATATCTCTCTGCCCCACACCGGGTCATCTCATTCTCATAATGTGATTGTTTGTCAAACATTGAAGGAAAGGTTCCACAGGGGGGCGGGCCTAACGCCTCGAGGTGGGAGAGAACCGCTACTGCCCCCTGCTGGCGGCCTCCGCTCACTGCACATTGTGGGGGAGACGAGGCTGGTAAACAAAGACCCGAACAAAGTGTTTTTTTGCCAGTCATTGTGAAGCAACTTCAGTAGAGCTCGCTTGGCATCGTTGACGAAGGATACCACTGATTATACTACACAGTTATTACTATTAATCTTACATAGAAGAAATGCCAAGGTTCCGGTTCAATTAAAGCAAATCCAGTACAAAGAATCATGCCAAAGATAACATGGTCAAAGTTGAATACTAGATGATGAAGGTCCAGGTATTTGTAACTATTGGACCAGAACCGAGCAGGCCTGATGTGTGCCCGTGTTTCCCCAGGTGATGACCCACCTGCGTGTGATCGAAGAGAGGATGAACCAGAGCCTGTCTCTGCTCTACAAGGTTCCCTACGTGGCCGAGGAGATCCAGGACGAGATTGGTGAGACCTCAGAGCCTGGACCTTCACGCTGTAGACAAGAGTGTGTGTGTGTGTGTGTGTGTGTGTGTGTGTGTGTGTGTGTGTGTGTGTGTGTGTGTGTGTGTGTGTGTGTGTGTGTGTGTGTGTGTGTGTGTGTGTGTGTGTGTGTGTGTGTGTGTGTGTGTGTGTGCGTGACAGTGTGCAGTGTGCAGTGTGCAGTTTGCAGAGCAGACTAAAGCAGGCAGGGAACTAGGTCACATCAAGTCTGGGATATGTAGATGGAAGCAGAAGGAATCCACTTGTTATGACCGCGCTGTAACTGGTCGTTTACAGAGACAAGTTTAGTCATGTGATGCCAGTCATGTGATTACTGCAGTCACTGTCACAGTGCTCATAGTGCGCTCTCTGTGCTTTAAGATCAGACGATGCTTCATTGATTCTTGAAGGGGAGGTCAGGTGCAGTGAAAAGAAGAGACATCCTATTGGGCATCATAAGCAACCATTACTTATGAACTAGTGGCCTACAGAGAGACGATTAGTTATCATTACTAGTTGTTATTACTTGTTAATAAAAGTCATTGTCGTTCATAGTTAGTAATATATATACTATAGATATTGTGTAGACCCCTCTTCCTGCGTCTCCTCCTCCTCCTCTAGACGGGCTCCTGCAGGAGCAGAAGGCCGACATGGACCAGTTCCTCTCCTCCATCTCAGAGGCGCAGCCCGACCTGACGGTGAGCTCTGAGGAGAGCGTGGAGGAGCCAGAGGTCAAACCCTACCGGCCCTTCCAGGTCACTTCCCTGGGGTCGCGACCCCAACCAGAGGGTGAGTGGACCCTATCCTCCTCCATGTCCCCCTTGGGGTGGCGACAGTAGCTCAGTCTGTTGGGACTTGGCTTGGGCAATGGAGGGACGCCAATTTAAGTAAGTACTGAGTGAGAAAAGGTTGCCAGTTCGCCTCCTAGGCACTGCCGATGTGCCCTTGAGCAAGGCACCAGACCCTTAGACACTGCTCCCCGGGCGCTATATATACAGTAGCTGTCCACTGCTCCTAGTACTAGGATGGGTTCAATGCAGAGAAACCAAATGTCACTGTGTGTGTGCATGTATGGGACCAATAAAGAGGATTCAGTCCTCCAGATTCCGATGTTTAGATTTCATGTCCCCTCCATCACTCCCCCCCCCCCCGTCACCTGCCGACATGTTGATCTCACGCTGCTGTCAAATGATCAACAACAGACCATGTGACCATGTGTTTTAGTGTTTGTTATTATTGCCCCCGCCGAGATAGATATGGACACAGTAAGTTATAATGACATAAGATAGATATATAAACACAGTTAGTTATTATGAAAGAAGATAGAGATATACCCAGTAAGTTATAATGAAAGTGAAAGACATTAGACGTATAACAGGGTCTGTGAGACTGTTCAAAGGGAACCCAGAAACAGCAGTCCTGGTTCTCTGTGGGCCACTGCCTTCAACACAACACAACAGTTCACTTGAAAACACAAACAGTCCCCGAGTCCCCCGAGGCTCCACAATAAACCAAAGGGTACTTTGAACACACACCCTAGGGTGAACCCTTACACTTATCTAATATAATATTGAGGCCAAAACACAAGAACAACACAGACACATCCAGACCGAACTAAAGAGAGAACCAGGTACCTCCATAGATACGATTCAGATTTGGTTTAGTTTAATTGTCACATGTAAAATACAGGCACAGTGTACGCTGTACAGTGACACGTTATCGGCCAGCCCCAAAGATGTGCTCAAATTGACAAAAAAAATATTACAAAATTGACACAAAGTTACACAAGTTACACAAATGTACATATATATACATACTTGTGGTATATATGAATCCAAACAGTATAAACAGTTTACAGTATAAATATAAATATCAAATACGAGGAGAAATACCATGTGGACCAAAACGAACACTTTATTTTTTTGGGGGTTTTCTTTTGTTTTAATATCTTGGAGGAGGTTTATTTATGGATGTTTCCCAGCTGGGCATTTTTGCCCGACCGATGAACGCCATCGATTAACACAGCTTGGTAATCTGCTTCTCCCCCTCTTTCCTCCTGTCCTTGTTTTGCTTCCCTCTTTCTGTTGTCTTATTTTCTTATTGTCCTTTTAATTTTTCTTCCGTTGCGCATTTCCAATGACAAGGAGATTTAACAGACTCTCTACAGGCCTTCAACAAAGGTTGGTACTCTGTCTCTCTCTCTCTGTCTCTCTCTCTCTCTGTCTCTCTGTCTCTCGCTCTCTCTCTCTCTCTCTCTCTCGTTCTCTCTCTCTCTCTCTCTCTCTCTCTCTCTCTCTCTCTCTCTCTCTCTCTCTCTCGCTCTCTCTCGCTCTCTCTCTCTCTCTCTCTCTCTCTTTACATCTCTCTGTCTCTCTCTCTAAGTCTCTCCCTCTTCATCTCTCTCTCTCTCTCTCTCTCTCTCTCTCTCCTCTTCATCTCTCTCTCTCTCTCTCTCTCTCTCTCTCTCTCTCTCCCCATCAGTTTTTTCATCTCTTTCTCATTCTCGCTGCACATTTTCTCCATCTGTTTTCCTCTGCTGTTTTGATTCCCCCTCTCTCCCTCCCTCTCTCCCTCCCGCGTTCCCTCCCCTTTCTCTCTTTCTCCCTCCCTCCCATCATGTTTTGCAGTCGTCTCCGCTCTCTGTCTAAATAACGCCTCTCACTTCAGTCTCAACTTGTTTGTACAAGTGTACTTGCACTGGAGGATTTATATGGGTTGATGTTGACCTATCTTATTCTCCTTGCTGTGTATGTGTGTGTGTGTGTGTGTGTGTGTGTGTGTTGTGTGTATCTGTCACATATACATATGTGTAGAGTATGTGTGCTATGTGTTGTTTGTGTGTATGTGTGTGTAGCTGGTATGTATGCAGTATATGAGTGTGTAGATCAAGTGTGGATGTTGTTGGCTCCTGACCCTGGTCCTGGTCACCCTGGTCCTCACAGACTCAGGGTAACCATCAGGGTGTCTTGTGGAGGTTGTGGTGGTGCTTGTCTGAATCTCTTTATTGTTCCTCGGCTCCATAATGGTGGTTCTTCCTGGTCCAGAACTGACAATGAGCCAGCGGCCACACGACCGTATATCAACCAGCACCATTCTCTCTCTCTCTCTCTCTCTCTCTCTCTCTCTCTCTCTCTCTCTCTCTCTCTCTCTCTCTCTCTCTCTCTCTCTCTCTCTCTCTCTCTCTCTCTCTCCTCTCTCTCTCTCTCTCTCTCTCTCTCTCTCTCTCTCTCTCTCTCTCTCTCTCTCTCTCTCTCTCTCTCTCTCTCTCTCTCTCTCTCTCTCTCTCTCTCTCTCTCTCTCTCCTCTCTCTACTCTCTCTCCCCTAAATACTCACACTCACTCTCTTTGTCTCTCTTTCTTAGTCTTTCACTCTCACGCTCTCTCTGCTCTCTCTGTGTCTCTGGGTCCCCCGCTCTCTTTTCTGTTGATTTATGCATGACATATCTGCTGTGTGTTTATTAATAGCAATGCCTTCTAATTCAAATCCACCATTTTTCCCAGCATGTATTTCTGACACCGTGGCCTACTTCTGCTTCTGATTATTATTCAGGACCCGTTGGGATGTGGGAATTATTTATAGTCTGGTTCCTTGACATTGGAATCGAACTGTGGGGAATTAAATCCATTAAAAGTCAAAAGGGGAAATCACAACGCATCGGGTTTTCTTCCTAGAAAACGACTTGACTCGATGTTCATAATACATCTACGCGTCGATAATCATGATCAATAGGATAATAATAATCAGTCTTCTGTTAAGAGGACAGACGGAGGGTCGTTGTGTCGGTGGTCATGTGACCCTAGGTCCGCAGCGTGGATCAGGAACACAGCGCTATTGTTCCATGAATGAGGTCCTCAGAGGCGTAGTAACGCTCTGTCCCTGCACCTCCTCCTCACCTCTCTCCTCCTCTTTCTCCTCCTCTCTCTCCTCCTCTCTCTCACCACAGGTTCCGGCATGTCCGGCGTTGACGGGCTGATCGGTGCGGAGGAGCACATCATCAACAGCGACAACATGGACGACAACGTGGTGAGTGCATCGTCGCCATGACGACCCCTCTGACTCTCGTCGCTGTGGCGCCCGCCTACCCCCCCCCCCCCCCCCCCCCACAACCCCTCATCTGCTCAGAGCTAACTGTTACGAAGACTAATTGTTAGTCGTGTTTCACACCGAAGGGCCTCTGGCGATGGTCAATAACCTTCATGCTGTTTCAGAAACCTTTTTGCATCACAGCCTCAATCGGCGTGTAGCAAATAACACAAAATACTAAAACAACATTTTCAAAGACATTTGAAAATCCTTTGATGTATACTGTACTGTCGAGGGTCAGGATGATGTTTGTCTCCTGTATTTGATTTTGTGAAGGGGACTTTAAGGGGAACGTAGTGAGCACATATGGAACACTGGAGACACACAGCAGCAAGGGTTATTTAACCATCCTCGGGGGCCTAGGTAGCCATCAGGTAGCCATCTTGTCTTCTTCACTTGCTGTCACGCCGTGTGCCTGAAAGGCTTGAGAAATAAATCACCGCCCCGCCACCGCTTGGGACAGTGTGTGTGTTTTCCATGCATGTCTATGGTTGCTTTTTTTTCAACTTTTTTTTAAGATGGAGCAGTCTGTGCGATTTTGAGGGTTTGAAGTGACCAACAATTCTTTTTTTAAATCCTAATTGGTAAATAAGTTTCAACCCTCAGGATTGTGGGCTGTTCTTTCTCAACAGAAATGTTGTTGGTGTTGTCTCTTTCTTTACCAAGTGTAGTATAATTAGTATTAGTAGTATTAGTAGTAGTATTAGTAGTGATAGAAGAAGAGGAAGTATTAGTCGTATTATTATTATTAGTAGTAGTAGTAGTACTAGTATTATTATTAGTAGTAGTAGTCATATTAGTAGTAGTATTAATATTATTAGTAGTAGTAGTCGTATTAGTAGTAGTACCTTCTGGGTTCATGCTGAACAGGAGAGAGAGAGAGAGAGAGAGAGAGAGAGAGAGAGAGAGAGAGAGAGAGAGAGAGAGAGAGAGAGAGAGAGAGAGAGAGAGAGAGAGAGAGAGAGAGAGAGAGAGAGAGAGAGAGAGAGAGAGGAGAGAGAGAGAGAGAGAGAGAGAGAGAGAGAGAGAGAGAGAGAGAGAGAGAGAGAGAGAGAGAGAGAGAGAGAGAGAGAGAGAGAGAGAGAGAGAGAGAGGAACCACGTTGATGCTTCCGCCAAATGTCCTCCGTCTGTCCTTTCCTTTCCTTACTTAATGTCCTCGGTCTGTCCTTTCCTTTCCTGAATTCACTTCAGCATCCTTTCTGTCCGCTGGCCACACTTGATCTGCTTCTACCAGTTTGTCCATGCATCTGATTTTAAGCGCTCTCTCTCTTTTTGGCTTTCTATCTGTCTCTCATGTGCAGAGACACACACACACACACACACACACACACACACACATACACATACATACATACATACATACATACATACATACATACATACATACATACATACATACATACATACATACATACATACACATAGACACACACACAAGGTGTTAAGTTAATTTCTGAGAAGGGTTACTTTTTACTATGTTTAGTGAATAGACACAGCAAACCATCTTAGTGTAGCGTGCACGATTATTTTTGTGTTTATCCAGAAATAAACAATAAAATAAATGACAGAATGAAATGAATGTTCATTATAATCAGCTCCCTCATAGAATGCAGCTTTGTGTTTAGGTTACACCAAGACTGACACAGAGGCACAGCCAATGTGAACTAAGGGGAGATACCCAGGAGGGCCAATCACATTCTAGGAAGGGGAGGAGGGGACTCTAGACAAGCTCCCTGATCCGACACACACACACACACACACACACACACACACACACACACACACACACACACACACACACACACACACACACACACACACACACACACACACACACACACACACACACACACACACACACTGAAAGACACACACACGGACCCACACGTGTAACCAGGCCCCCTGTCTGTGTTGACAGGTGATTGATGAGTCTCTGGATGTTAAGGAAGTGATTTACAGTGCAGAGAGAGTCAGCGTTATGCATGACGATGAGCTGGTGAGTACAGCAGCGCTCCCTGCTGGTGCATCGGGGAACTGCAGCCATCAGTCACAAAGGGGGGGGGGGCAGACACCCCACCCTTTTCTGTTGTTGTTGTTGTTGTTGTTGTAATTGTCTTGTTGTTTGTTTGCCTGGTGTATCTTGTTAGTTGATGCATGTGTGCATGATGTGTTTGTGTGAATGATCCTGACCACCCGGCACCAAGTGCGGAGCTCATCCACACTGATATGAAGACACACCAAGATGTACTCAGGATGTACACACACGTTTCCTCATACAGCCATCGAACAACTACAGCCTCTGAACTGAACCGCACTAAAACAATAGCTCTATAATAATATAATATAATATAATAACTATATGGAGTAAGACACTTCTAGGCTTTCCAGTGAGGTATTAACTCTTAGCTGCGAGGTCCAGTGGACCAGCGATGGATCAGCGGTCACTAGCGACCAGGAGATCCTTGAATCACAGCTGGCACACAGCTTTTTAATTTCTCAAAAATATAGTCCGTATGACGCACTCATTCAGAGCGCTGAAATTCAGATGGAACCGAGACAGGGAATCGCACCCGGCCCGTCCCGTCTCTTGTTTCACTCCCAAGTCGCCTGGTAGACGTTAAACTGTTTATATGCTGTCTCATTTCTGTGTTTATCTTATTGTCCTCATTGGTCACCAGATGAAGCTGATGAGATGAACATTTTACTCAAATGAATTTGTCGATCAAAAACAAGTATACAATTATAAACCAGTTCAGCTGTTGAATACAACAGTTAAATACATACAAACATAAGTATACACCACAGAGACAATGTTGTTACCCTGGTGACCACAGGCTATTTAAAGTTTAGGTGTGTTCTGATTGGCTCAAAATGGTGCCGTGTCACCAAGGACCGGTGTCATCCTTGTGGTTCCCAACCTTGGGGTTGGGAACCCATCGGGGTTCACCTGATATGGAGATGGGGTCACTGCAGAGTGAATAATGTAGATGTTTCATGCACAGTTGATGGTGCATTCGTGATGAAATAAATGTTAAATGTCTTCGGGGGTGAACCGTGTACGGTTCGGTACTGCCAACCCAAATACTTAGTAATTAAGTAATTAAAAGTATTAGTAATACTAGTAATACATAGTAATACAAGTTAAGTTATCGGAGCTAGTAAAATATTTCTAAATAAATAAATCTATGTATCGGGGGAAAAAAGCATATATACAGAGATTAGCGCAGGGGAATATTATATATCCACATAAAGTTAGGTGGAGCTTACAGAGTCTGAGGGCACTGAGATGCAGTCAGACAAGGTTGGGAACAACTGCACTAGAGTTTACTTAAGGTGTCAGTATCTCCTCCCTGACCTCTACCTGTCTCTCTCTCTCTCTCGCTCTCTCTCGCTCTCTCTAGGAGTCCTACCGGCCACTGGGAGAAGACTTCAGCTTTGGTAGCAGCGCTCTGATTGGCCTGCTGGTGATCGCTGTAGCCATAGCGACGGTGCTGGTGATCAGCCTGATGCTGCTGAGGAAGCGTCACTACGGCGCCATCAGCCACGGCATCGTGGAGGTAGCTTCACCTGAGGCTCTCGGGGGGGGGGGGGGGGGGTGGGGCGCCCCCTGGTGGTCAAGTGTATTTGTATGAAACCAGTGTCCGAGTTGGAGTTTCACTAACCCTGAGTCCTTTCAAGGGCAACCCATCACCTTAGGACTGAGTCTGGTGGGTTGGGGGTTCAACAAAAGAGAAAGTACTGGGTTCCCCAATGTCCTCCTAGAGCTAGACCCTAGACCCTAGAGCTAGACCCTAGACCCTAGATATCCTTCAGCATCAAGATCAGGATCAGAATGCCTTTATTGTCGGTGTACAAGTGCAACAAAATTGTCTAGCAATCCTCACGGTCTTAACGCATAACAGCAGTTGAAAAATATAAATGATGAAAAAAATGAAACAAACTAAATAAACAGATAAAAAATAGCCAAATATGACTACAATGAGGGACCGTGTGCAATACAGTATTGTAGTTACACAGAACAGAAGGACATGTAGCTGATATGAGTGTTACTGTATCACCTTAACCCATGTGACCCTAAGCCAGGTGACTCCCTCTGTCCCTCTGATAGGTCGACCCCATGCTGACCCCAGAGGAGCGCCACCTCAGCAAGATGCAGAACCACGGCTACGAGAACCCCACCTACAAATACCTGGAGCAGATGCAGATCTAGAGGCGTCCACTGGGGTGGGGGGGGGGGGGGGGGGGGGGGTGCCGCGTGGAGGCGGAGCATACTACTGACCAATAACACAACGCTATTGTTGAAACTCATTTGCATACATCTCAACTGTCCATGTGGTTTGTTGGAAATTAAATCGTTGAATAACGCTAATACTTCTACTACTGCTACTGTACAATAGAGCTCTTTAATCATGTTTCCTTTTGAAAAGAAGAAAAAAATACTAAACTAGAGGGATGTATCTACCTTGTTTTGTTTTATTTTTGCATTCTGAAAAAAAAAAACGTTTCTTCTGCAACTCTCTCTGTAATTACCAAGATCAAGATGTATAACATTTCTTCCTGTTTTTTTGTTTGTATTTGAACAGTGTAAAAGAAAATTTTAAAGTTGAAAAAAAAAAATTATAATGTGTGTGTCGAAAGGCGGACCCCCGTGAGGGCCGTCCTAGTAGCAGACTGCAGTACACTTTTGGTCCTCGGGGCTCTGAGGGGACAGAACGACTCTCTCGTTTCCTCTTGTTCAGAGTGACGGGGATCCTCCGAACGACCCGCCCCTTTCTCTCCTTGTTTTAGAGTGGTTGTATATGAAGGTGCTTTGTACCGAGTCAAATGTACAGTCCACCAACTACTGCTGAAGAGCAGTATGATAACAGAATCACCAGTCCATTCTTCTTTTTCGTTCTTTGTTATGATAACAAAATATACGGATATGGATTAAATATATATATATTGGATATATATATATATAGGATATATATATATATATATTGGATATATATATATACGAGTAGATGTTTTATTCCAAAACTTTTTCTGCAAGAAAAGAGGATGGATGTTTATGGGAAATGATGGTCGGTTGGAGATGCGTGTGCACAGGTCCTCCCCAGCTCACATACGTGACCTCTGACCCCTACCCAACCCTGACCCTCTAACCCTACCTAACCCCACCCAACCCTAACCCTCTAACCCCACCCATGGCCATACAGCATGCAAAATCAGTGATGTTGCCATGTATCGCCAACTGCTTTTTACGATTTTCAAAGTTCATGAGTTGTCGAAACATTCAGTAGTTGGTCTCAAAGGCGCCCCCAAAACGTAAACTTTAATTATACTACTAAAACTACTTTATTTAAACTAAGGGATTTTAACATGGCTGCAAAAGTATGCCACACAAATAACGACAACAAGGGGTGATCTAGTGATCGAGACACAGCCTCTGACTCAAACTCCAAGATAATAATAATAATAATAACGATATTTTCATAAACCAAGAAACAGACAGGCCTGTTTGCTGGGCGGGAAGCGCAGAGCGGTGGGAGCAGTGCATTGTGGGATAGGTGCTGTGAGGACTATGCAGATGGACGAACCAACCAACA
>CM050999.1:18279644-18309644 GCA_027704905.1 Muraenolepis orangiensis
ACATATATATATGTGTATATATATATGTATATATACATATATATATGTGTATATATATATATGTATATATACATATATATATGTGTATATATATATGTATATATACATATATATATGTGTATATATATATGTATATATACATATATATATGTGTATATATATATGTATATATACATATATATATGTATACATATGTATATATACTATATATATACACATATATATGTATATATACATATATATATACACATATATATATGTATATATACATATATACATATATATATACACATATATATATGTATATATACATATATATATACACATATATATATGTATATATACATATATACATATATGTATATATACATATATATATACATATATACATATATGTATATATATGTGTATATGTATATACATATATGTGTATATGTATATACATATATATGTATATATATATGTGTATATATATGTATACATATGTACACATATATATATATATATATATATACATACATAATTACATACATAATCTCTATATTAATCTCTATATATATGTATATATAGAGATTAAGAATTGAAGACTCACACAGTAAGTGAATTGTTTATGTGATCTGAATCTAAATGGTATTGTGTGTCTTTTCTAATACTCTTCATATTCACTTTTAGGTTTTTTGTTACTGCCTCTTTTCCCAGAGGCAGTAATCTGTTTGTTGGTCAGTCTGTCTGTCTGTGTAGAAAGATGTATATGATGTACGTGAGTATCTGACCGTAGATGGTGTACCGGTATTTGACCGAGTGTGTTTCCTCAGCTTGTCCGGGGATGTTCCAGTGTAGCAACCAGCGCTGCATCAAACTCGAACTCAAATGTGACGGCTGGAACGACTGTGGAGACATGAGTGACGAGTTCAAATGTGGTGAGTAGCCTATACCGTCCTATCAGCAGTCACAGAATCAACTGTCCTTAACTCGCTGGCTAATCAGGAGTAAGGGAATCAACTGTAGTGAGTACAACGCTGTAACATACGACACTGCCACTAGCTAGTAACATGGGCTGCTTGCGGGCTCCTCCTGAAGACAAGGATACAGGTTGATCCGGTTTATTGCAAGAGTTTGAATAGTTGTGAACAAAGCAGATAGACGGGTACATGCTAGAGCTCTCTCCCTCGAGTGTGTGTGGTGGTGGTGGTGGTGGTGGCTGTTTTAACCTGTGAGACTTGATTAACAACGACCCACAGGTGTGCAGCCTCACCAGTCAATCAGTCCAACTCAGGCCAGGTGAGGCTGCGTAAACCAGACACCGACCACACACACACTCCACAAACGTCCAATCAGGAGTCATGGAATCAACTGTAGTCAGTACAGCGTCCAATCAAAAGTCACAGAATCAACTGTAGTAAACCCATCGTCCAATCAGGAGTCACAGCATCAACTGTAGTAATCTCACAGTCCAATCAGGACTAAGCCAATCAACTTTAAGGAGTACACCGTCCAATCATGAGTAAGGGTATCAACTTTAGTGAGTACACCGTCAAACCAGGAGTCACAGAAGTAACACCCTGGCCATTGTTCGATTGTGTCAAAATCTCACAATGTTTGCATTGCCGTAATCTACTCTGGGTGTGATTTATGTAGTTGCATTTCTAATCTGAATTGTGATGTCTGAAGTTCTGAAATACCCGTAACCTTTGACCTGCCCCTGCAGATTGCAAGTCAACTGACATTCGGTGTAAGAACGGACTGTGTAAGCCCATGTTTTGGCAGTGTGACGGAGTCGACGACTGTGGTGACAAGACTGATGAACTCAACTGTGGTGAGAACACACACACACACACAGGCAAACACACACACGCACACACAGGCAAACACGGCAACACGTAGGCCACACACCGTTGAATCAGACCTTAACAAACGGACACGTTCTCCTGTGTTCAGGCTGTAAGGCCGGAGAGTTCTCCTGTCAGAACACCATCTGTGTTCTAAAGAAGAAGCTTTGTGACGGCAGAGACGACTGTGGGGATGGGTCCGACGAGCTGGACTGTGGCAGAAGTATGCTTTTTTTTTAATTTTTTATTGAAGTATTGCTTGATGTTTTTTGGAATAAATTCCGTTTTTTTTAATTTAATAAATAATAACATTCGATTCAATATTAATTTTCCAATGTTTTTCCTTTATTTACTAATTAATGCAAAAGAAAGTGATTCCGAATATAGTTCAGTCCTTTTATTTAGTCCTTCTCTCTGCCCGCCACCCCAGCCTCGACCGGCACCTGTAGCGAGCTGAAGTACAAGTGTAAGAACAACGCCTGCATCAACAAGGTCAACCCGGAGTGTGACGGGACCGTGGACTGTGAAGATCGTTCTGATGAAGACAACTGTGGTACGTCTTCAGCATTTACTGATAAATATTTTTAGATAGATACATTACTTTAGAAGCATCTCTAACCCAACACCTACACTAACCAACGCCTACACTAACCATCTCTAACCCAACACCTACACTAACCAACACCTACACTAACCAACACCTACACTAACCAACGCCTACACTAACCATCTCTAACCCAACGCCTACACTAACCATCTCTAACCCAACGCCTACACTAACCATCTCTAACCCAACACCTAAACTAACTATCTCCAACTTAACCCCTGACACTAACTCTGGCAGTGGTAATGTCATTCTCTACCAGTTGAGCTCCACATGACTACAAACTGAGCCATTTGTGTGTGTGTGTGTGTGTGTGTGTGTGTGTGTGTGTGTGTGTGTGTGTGTGTGTGTGTGTGTGTGTGTGTGTGTGTGTGTGTGTGTGTGTGTGTGTGTGTGTGTGTGTGTGTGTGTGTGTGTGTGTGTGTGTGTGTGTGTGTGTGTGTGTGTGTGGTGTGTGTGTGTGTGTGTGTGTGTGTGTGTGTGTGTCCAGATTGTGGGCGGAGTCTGTTCAAGACGTCCCGCATCGTGGGTGGTCAGGACGCCGAGGCGGGGGAGTTTCCCTGGCAGGTCAGCCTCCAAATCAGGGGCTTCGGCCACGTGTGTGGTGCCACCGTCATCAGCCAGCGCTGGCTGGTCACTGCCGCCCACTGCGTCCAAGACGACGGCAAAACAAAGTACGTGTGTGTGTGAGACATAAAACAATACATTACAAGAAGGTCATTCAACAGGTAGGCAAGAGAACTACTAGTCACCATAAGTGCATTTCCTTCCTAACGAGCCATAATAATATAATATATTCATACATTTACACCCACACATATATGATAACATAATATAGCCCTGTAATCCTTTCACTCCTCCTGTCGGCCTCACTCTGGTGTTCCTCGTGGGCTTCAGGTACTCTCAGCCCGGGACCTGGGAGGCCTACCTGGGTCTGCACATCCAGCGGCAGCCAGGCAGAACGGGCGTGCGGCGTGGCCTGAAGCGGGTCATATCCCACCCGAACTACAATCCCTACACCTACGACAAAGACATCGCCCTGATGGAGCTGGAAAGCGACGTGCCCTACAGCGACTACATCCAGCCCATCTGCATGCCTGCCCCTCAGCACGTCTTCTCTCCGGGGAACTCTGTTTGGATCACGGGCTGGGGAGCCACCCGGGAGGGAGGTGCTGACAACCTTACCCTTTATTTAGTTTATTTTATTTGACCCATTATACATATATATATATATACTTTTACTATTCAGTCATTACCGCCGCCATCGAAGATGGGAGGAGGTTATGTTTACGCCTCTGTCTGTCTGGAAGATGACTCAAAAGGTTCTGCATGGAATTGGACAAAACTTGTTTGTTAGATTACTTATGGGCCAAGGAACGGAGGTATGTTCTCTACTGAGGGCCCTCTAGTTGGAGGTGTGTTCTCTGCTGAGGGCCCTCTAGTTGGAGGTATGTTCTTTGCTGAGGGCCCTCTAGTTGGAGGTATGTTCTCTGAGGGCCCTCTAGTTGGAGGTATGTTCTCTGCTGAGGGCCCTCTAGTTGGAGGTGTGTTCTCTACTGAGGGCCCTCTAGTTGGAGGTATGTTCTCTACTGAGGGCCCTCTAGTTGGAGGTATGTTCTCTATTGAGGGCCCTCTAGTTGGAGGTATGTTCTCTACTGAGGGCCCTCTAGTTGGAGGTATGTTCTCTACTGAGGGCCCTCTAGTTGGAGGTATGTTCTCTACTGAGGGCCCTCTAGTTGGAGGTATGTTCTCTACTGAGGGCCCTCTAGTTGGAGGTATGTTCTCTACTGAGGGCCCTCTAGTTGGAGGCATGTTCTCTGTTGAGGGCCCTGTAGTTGGAGGTATGTTCTCTACTGAGGGCCCTCTAGTTGGAGGTGTGTTCTCTACTGAGTGCCCTGTAGTTGAAGATATGGGCTCTACTGAGGGCCCTCTAGTTTAGCAGATGCTTTTATCCATTTATTTATTGTGTTGCACAGCACTTGGTTTGAAGGTTTTCCATAAGAATGAAAGCTTGATTTAATAAATAATAAATGAGGGGGGTTGGGGGGCGGGTCAGGCTGTTTGACTCCCAGCTGAAAGGGTCTGGGTTCGAACCCCAATGTCCAGTCTAACCAGTTATTTTTAGTACCTTGGTATGTTTTTAAGGACATTAAAGAGCATTTAGAGGGTCATGCTTACTGTGTGTGTGTGTGTGTGTGTGTGTGTGTGTGTGTGTGTGTGTGTGTGTGTGTGTGTGTGTGTGTGTGTGTGTGTGTGTGTGTGTGTGTGTGTGTGTGTGTGTGTGTGTGTGTGTGTGTGTGTGTGTGTGTGTGTGTGTGTGTGTGTGTGTGTGTGTGTGTGTGTGTGTGTGTGTGTGTGTGTGTGTGTTTTAGGCACGGCGGCTACTGTACTCCAGAAGGCCCAGGTCAGGATCATCAACTCCACGACATGTAACCGTCTGATGGCCAATCAGATCACCTCCCGCATGCTGTGTGCTGGGATCCTGAGTGGAGGCGTGGACGCCTGCCAGGTACTGCCCCCCTTCTGTTGCCTGGGGTCCTTTCCTTCCACATTTTCTTCTCTTCTCACCTTTTCTCCTTTCCTTCTCTCCTTCCGTATCTCCTTCTCTCCTTCCATATTTCCTTCCGTCCTAGTTTCCTTATCTTCTCTCCTACCACCTTTCCCTTCTCTTCTCTCCTTCTGATCTCCTTTTCTCCATCTTTCCTTCTCTTCTTTCCTTCTTGTCTTTCTTTTTCACCTTCTTGCCTTCTCTTCTTTCCCTCCTTCTCTCCTTCTTGTTTCTCCTCCTCTCCTTCCGTCTGTTCTCGCTCCTCAGGGACCATGTTGTATCGTGTGTTTAACGTGCTCTCCCGTTTGCGTGTCTCAGGGAGACTCTGGCGGGCCCCTGTCCAGCCCCTCCCAGGGGGGCCGCATGTTCCTGGCCGGGGTTGTGAGTTGGGGCGACGGCTGCGCTCGGCGGGACAAGCCTGGCATCTACACCACAACCACCAAGTTCAGAGCCTGGATCAAGGAGAACACCGGAGTGTAGGACCTTGTCCACCCGGGGGGGGGGGGGGGAGAGGGGGAGAGAGAGAGAGAGAGAGGCTTTTAATTTGAAAGGTCGACGGTAGGACCAGGTCCTCCAATTCACACCCGCCGTGGACAATGTTTTGTTTATAAAGCAATTGTACCTTTTTAATTGTATTGTCTTATGAACTGCAAACTTCTAGATTTATTGTAATATTTTTAAGATGTAAATAATGTGTGTACTTAGTGTTTTTATTTGATTGTTTGGCTGTCCATTGTTTTGCATTGCGCTGCGTGGGCCACGAGTGAGCCGTCCCTTATCGTAGGCTTTAGGAATAATGTTACACAACTAAAAAATAAATTAATTGAATGAATTTAAATCAAACGGCACAACGCAACAAAAGCGGTGTCCCCAAACTAACATTGACCACTTAGTCCATCCCAGCTCACGGCTCAAAATGTGAATAGGTGTGTGTGTGTGTGTGTGTGTGCATGTGCGTGCGCTACAGTCTGTTTGGTATTTATGTTCTGCTGTTGGTTTAGGATGATCAGCCAAAGAAAAGCTGTAGTGTGGAACATCTACTGTTTGACCTTGGCTGTTCTTCAGGTTCTAAGGCGTTTTATCCGACCAGGTGGACATTCTCTTGTGCCTTGAAACAACTTGGAGAGTAGACCTCTAATGATTTTAACTTTTTATCTTCTTGTGCGCCAAAGGTAAATATGAACTCTGATAGGACCAGCTGTATCCATTATGTTGTGTACATGTTTTTATAATGTTTTTAAATAAAATATCAAATGCGCGTAAGTTTGTTTCCTTGCTGTGTGTTTTGTGTGTTTGCATAAGTTCCTCATATCACTGGACTTCTGAGAGGCTGCTGTTGAGTCTGGTACAGGATCGGCTTTAAGTTCTGCCTCCGCTCCACCAGGACCTGTGGGAGGAACCACAGTAGTATGAGTGTCGCACAAATTACAGTTAGGAATTTAGCACATTATTATTTAGGTCTGGTAGACAAGGACTGACATTTCTGTCAGATACCGGCACATTTCCTAAAATAAACACATTAAAGTGTCTTCTGTGGTACAAGTGAAGCGTTGATGTGTTTACTCGGCAGCATAAAGAAGTGTGTGTTGGGCAGTTGAATATTGTGTGAGAGCACTGTGTCTAGGTAGCGCAACAGGAGGGGCAGGATAGACCAGGAGGCCGGAGGGTGCCGAGAAAGAAGAAGATGGCAGTGGTTACGGCCCGAACAGTCTCACTCACTCACAGGATCAGCCGAAACAGTCTCCCCCACACACAGAACCCTGAACCTGGAGACTCCAGCCCCGGTGAGAAAGTATCAGACAAGATGACGAGAAGGACCAGGCGGATTTTCAATGGAATAAATGTGTTTGTATCCGAGAAGTTGGCAGACTTTTGGGTGGACGACTGACCGGCAGTTAACTGGTTATCCGGTCTGTCGTTTGGGAATCTCTGTTCCATGGAATATTGGATTCAGATTCAGATTCAGATAACTTATTAATCCCGAGGGAAATTAAGGTGCAACAGTTGACACAGGGGGAATAAATGCACACACAAAAATACTAATACCTAAGCTAAAAAACAAAACAACAACTAACTAAATAAAACTATTATAAACAAAAATAGTTAAAATAATTCTAAATGAAGTCTAAATGTATTGATAAATGAAGATAAATTTACAGTATTATTACAGTAATACGTAGGTATATACAATACACAACAATACGTATAGTGCAAATTGGCAGTAATAATATATTAATAAATAACAACTGAAAAGTGACATGTGAAAAGTGAAAAGTGAAAAGTGAATTCGGATTTGAAATAGAATTTACAGTGCAAAGTACAATGAGATGATTACAGTGCGTTGACCAAAAAATAATAATAAGTACGTTGGCCTCAGGTCACTGAGTCTCCACTGTCCCTCTCACGACCCGAGGTAGAGGAATTAAAGAGTCTAATGGCCACAGGAAGAAAGGACTTCCTATGGCGTTCTGTGGTGCACCTGGGTGGAATGAGTCTGTTGCTAAAGGTGCTTCTATATGAGGTCAGCACCTGATGGAGAGGGTGAGAGTTGTTGTCAAGGATACTACGCAGCTTGCGCAGCATCCTTCTCTCAGACACCACCAACAAGAAGTCCAGCTGGACCCCCAGGACAGCGCCAGCCTTCCTGACAATCCTGCTGATCTTGTTGGCGTCTGCTGATCTCAACCTGCTTCCCCAGCACACGACTCCGGAGAAGATGACACTGGCTACCACCGACTGGTAGAACACATTCAGCATCTTGTTGCAAACGTTGAAGGACCGGAGCCTCCGCAGGAAGTAAAGACGGCTCTGGCCCTTCTTGTAAACAGCCTCAGAGTTCTTGGCCCAGACCAGTTTGTTGTCCAGATGAACTCCCAGGTATTTATATTCCTGGACAGCTTCAGCGGACACACCCTTGATGGAAATGGGTGTGGGTGTGGATTTCCTCCTGCGGAAGTCCACCACCATCTCCTTCGTCTTGTCAGTGTTGAGCTGCATATGGTTCAGCTCACACCACTCAACGAAGGAGTCCACGACGCCCCTGTACTCCTCATCGTTTCCCTCGCTGACACAACCAACAACTGCAGAGTCGTCCGAGAACTTCTGCAGATGGCAGGACACAGAGTTGTACTGGAAGTCTGAGGTGTACAGGGTGAACAGGAATGAGGAAAGAACAGTTCCCTGTGGAGCACCAGTGCTGCTGACCACAGTGTCAGACACACAGTCCTGCAGTCTGACAAACTGTGGACGACCCGTCAAATAGTCAGTAATCCAGGACACCAGGGAAGAGTCCACCTTCATCGCCGTCAGCTTACTTCCCAGCAGGGCAGGCCGGATGGTGTTGAACGCACTGGAGAAGTCGAAAAACATGATTCTCACAGTGCTCCCGGGTCTGTCCAAGTGGGCGTAGGCACGATGGAGCAGGAAGATGATGGCGTCCTCCACTCCCAGTTTCGGCTGGTAGGCAAACTGAAGAGGGTCCAGCGATGATCTGACCAGGGGCCGAAGAAGCGTCAGGACCAGCCTCTCAAAGGATTGAGTTGTATTGTATCTCAGTGGTCTTTATTAAATATTTTATGATTCTAAATTCTCTTTAGATTAGTTTGTTACGCACGGGTCTCCGGTTGGAGCACAGTTAATGTGTATCAAAGGATAGGAGGACGAATAGAGAGAAGATCTGAACACAACACTACCAAAGAGACAACTGAATTAATGAGATATTCAAAGTTAAGGGTTAATAAAATGGCTGCGTAAAAAAAGGCGTTTTTGTGTTAAATATTGAATACACCTTTATACATGGTATAGAACATAACGGTATGTGTACAGAAAACCACAGTCAGAAGAAATGCCTTCTTACTACCAGCGTAGGACCGTAGGACCGTCTCTGTTTTGGGGACCGGAAAGGGAACGTACCGAAAATGGTCCAAGCGTGTTATTGCTCCGCTGCTTCGGTTTCCTCTGGTTTGAAAATGTTCTGAACCCGGTTTTAAAGTTACGGGTGGATATTCCTCCTTGACTTCTTGAGATGGACCGCGACCAGGGCAGCTGGGACTGGGATAGCCCGCGGTGTCGGGCACAGCTGGACCAGGTCTTCTTCCGCCAGCACGACTACATCCAGGCGGGCAGTCTGGAGCACAAGGAATTTTGGGCTTTCTTCGACCGCTTCCAGAGGTTTCGGACGAGGAGGGACACACAGGGACCCGGACAGAGTCGGAGCAGCGAACCGGGAGCAGGGACAGGGACCGAGGGCAAGGGAGACCTTAGTCTTCCCCGGGAGTACGACGCGCGGTACCGCATCAATGTGTCCGTGTGCACCCAGGACGTGGAGGAGCGGCTGGGCCGGGCGGACCACCGCAGACCCGGACCCCCCGGACTGGGGCAGCAGCAGGTGGCGGACTGTCGACTAGCCTACTTGCACTTCTTGGATTTCACGCAGAGGCAGAGTTTCGCGAAGCTCGCCAAGCTACGGCGGGACCAGAATAACCTGCCCATCTACCAGTACCGAGACCGCATCGTGGAGCTGGTGCGGCAGCATCCCGTGGTGGTGGTGGCCGGGGACACGGGCTGCGGGAAGTCCACCCAGGTGCCCCAGTACCTCCTGTCCTCTGGTTTCAGCAGCATCGCCTGCACCCAGCCCCGCCGCATCGCCTGCATTTCGCTGGCCAAGAGGGTCAGCTTTGAAAGTCTCAACCAGTATGGATCAAAGGTAGGCCGCGGGGAACAGGCTAATATTCTAACATGTTATAGAAAATATGATATTCTAAGCGCATGTTAATTCAAGGTCTATCACTGGACTCATTCACAAGCCGGTGAGGATACACACAATGCTGTACTCCTGTGATGTATTCTTCCAGGTGGGCTACCAGATCCGCTTCGAGACCACACGGACCGCGGCCACCAAGCTGTCCTTCCTGACGGAGGGTCTACTGCTGCGTCAGATCCAGCAGGACTCGAGTCTGGACCGCTACCAGGTGCTGATCGTGGACGAGGTCCACGAGAGACACCTCCACTGCGACTTCCTGCTGGGCGTGCTACGCTCCCTATTGTCACATCGACCGGACCTGCGGCTCATCCTCATGTCGGCTACAATCAACATCAAACTGTTCTCAGACTACTTTGCCGGCGCACCCGTGCTGCAGGTTCCCGGCAGGCTGTTCCCAATCCAGGTGAGGAGAACCTCCACACAGTCTGATGTCCAGTCAGGTGAGGAGAACCACAACACAGTCTGACTGATGTTCAGTCAGGTGAGGAGAACCCCAGTCTGATATTAAGTCGGTGAGGAGAACCTCAACACAGTGTGGTGTTCAGTCAGTCGAGGAGAACCCCAGTCTGATGTTCCGTCCTCCATCCAGGTGAGGAGAATATTGGCCTCACTAGGCCAACATTCCCATGCCAAAATTCTAATGTTTTATGATCAGATATAGTACAGTACAACACAAGTCTGAACATTTCTGTGTACGAACCAAAACAAGGTAGTAGTGATAATGGACAACACAACAAAAAAATGCGCATGACCTTATATTACATACATTTCTAACTCCTCCCCCTTCGGCAGGTGATCTACCAGCCCATCCCCACGGAGGAGCAGCCGTCCCGCCTGGAGAAGCTGGACCCCCGACCGTACCTGCGGATCCTGCAGGGCATCGACCAGCGGTACCCCGCGGAGGAGAGAGGAGACCTGCTCCTCTTCCTCAGCGGCGTGGCTGAGATCTCCACCATCCAGGAGGCGTGTCAGGTGTATGCCACACACACCCAGCGCTGGATCGTCCTGTCGCTGCACAGCACCCTCTCCGTGGCCCAGCAGGACAAGGCATGCGGTCCTCCAAGTCCTCTTCAGATCAACATATTGTTCTGATCCAGATCAACAAGTGGTCTGTTCTTCTGATCCAGATCAACAAGTGGTCTGTTGCTCTGATCCAGATCAACAAGTGGTCTGTTGTTCTGATCCAGATCAACAAGTGGTCTGTTGTTCTGATCCAGATCAACATGTTGTCTTTTGTTCTGATCTAGATCAACATGTGGTCTGTTGTTTTGATTCTGACCCTTGTGGGTTAACACCAGTTGTGGTTGTCTTTGTAGGTGTTTGATATCTCTCCACCAGGGGTCCGAAAATGCATCATTTCCACAAACATCGCAGAGACATCAGTCACCATCGACGGTGTACGCTTTGTCGTTGATTCTGGTGAATATGTTTGATTTTCGATGTTGCATGTCGTTTGATGTTATATGTATGAGCGTATGTTGAGCCGGTTGGACACTCCAAGCCTAAACACTGACTGTTAAGGCCGGGATGCACCAAGCCGACTGTCGGCTGTAGGGCCGGTGATGGGCGTCACGTGACCCAAATCTGGGCGGTGGCAGGGCAGCACTAGTCGGACAGTCAGCAGCAACTTTTTTGGTTGATTCCAGAACCATAATCTGCGCTCGCTGTGAACGAATCGGTGCGCGAGAAGAGCAACGGAAATGACTAAGCTTTTGTTGGCGCTTATTTGTGCAAATTTATGCACGGCTAACCATCAACTTGGTGTCTCCCGGCCTTAAGTCGTCCAAATGCTGGGTTTCTTTTGCCAAGCAGATACAACCCATAGAGGCAGCATTAAATGCTGCGGTTTAAAATTAGGGGGGGCAGTAGCTCAGGCGGTAGAGTGGGTTGCTGGTTTGATTCCCCGGCTCATCCTTCTAGCCAAGTGTGGAGGTGTCCCTGAGCAAGACACCTAACCCTAACTGCTCCTGACCAGCTGGCTGTCTCCTGGGTGAATGGGAGTCATAATTGTAAAGCACTGTGGGTCAAAGCACTATATAAATGCAGTCCATTTACCATAAGGCCTCCCTCTGTGGTTCCTCAGGGAAGGTGAAGGAGATGAGCTTCGACCCCAAGGCCAAGATGCAGCGTCTGCAGGAGTTCTGGATCAGCCGAGCCAGCTCCGAGCAGAGGAAGGGCCGCGCTGGCCGCACGGGCCCCGGGGTCTGCTACCGGCTCTACGCAGAGTCGGACTACGACGCCTTCGCCCCCTACCCCGTCCCAGAGATCCACCGGGTGGCGCTGGACTCTCTTGTGCTCCAGGTGAACTAAGATCTATCTCTCTCTGTCTCTGTCTGTCTTTGTCTGTCTGTCTGTGAGACATAGTTTGATGTCATCATCTGGTGCAGGGGTACTCAACTTCAGAGGCCAAGAGGGCCACATTTAAACCACAACAGGTGCAAAGGGCCACAAATTATTATTAACATATATTTGTACCATTTTATTCGCTGTATTTACTACTGCTTGACTGTTTAATATGCTGCCTTGCTTGTCATTTTTAATGCATTCCAAAGCATCATGGAATATTTAACAAATATTCTCAATTTGAGTAACAAATGTAGTGTAGCGACTGCGTTTCCAAGGATGACAAGTGTTGGTCAAGCTGATGTTTTATTAACACTGGAGTGAATAGCTTTGCATTGATGACATTGATAAAGTTTGCAATTGCTACTTATTCCTATTGAGAGCTCTGAGTCTGCATTTCACAAATATTAATAACAATAACATATAAAAAATAACTTTTTACTTATTCCTATTGAGAGCTCTGAGTCTGCATTTCACAAATATTAATAACAATAACAATATAACAAACATCTTTTTACTTATTCCTATTGAGAGCTCTGAGTCTGCATTTCACAAATATTAATAACAATAACAATATAACAAACAATGTTTTACATATTCCTATTGAGAGCTCTGAGTCTGCATTTCACAAATATTAATAACAATAACAATATAACAAACAGTTGTTACTTATTCCTAGTGAGAGCTCTGAGTCTGCATTCTTTTCACAAGTACTTTCAGATGTGGTTGTTGCTCAGTTGTAGCTGCTCTGAGATAGTCTGTCAATTAGACGGGAACGCTGCTTTGATTTTTTTATTCCCATGGCAGAGAAGGAGCTTTCACACACATAAGTAGATCCAAAGCAGGTCAGGATTTTTTTAGATTTTTTTTATTATGCATTCATAACCAGGCATGTCGGGGGCCACAAAATAAGCGTCTGCGGGCCGGATGTGGCCCGCGGGCCGCCTGTTGAGTAAGTCTGATCTAGTGTCTGAATGTGTACATTTAATTTGAGGTCAGGTTGAGGTTCTTTGATCCAAGGTTGAGGTCCTTTGATTTAAGCTTGAGGTCATTTGATATGAGGTTCTCTGATCTGATCTCTGTTCTTCTCAGATGAAGAGCATGGGACTGGGGGACCCCAGGTCCTTTGTGTTCATCGACCCTCCTCCTGCCGCCAGTATCCAGACTGCAGTCACCTACCTGAGGGAGCAGGGGGCCCTGGACCGCCATGGGGACCTCACCACCATCGGCAGCCTGCTGGCACAGCTTCCTGTGGACGTTGTGATAGGTGGGGACCTCCTTGCTTATTCTAAAGACTCAAATGTTATTCTCATTACTTTTACATATCTTGATGGATGGAAATATTCAGAAGAAATGTTCCTGTGATTAAAAAATGTACTTGTTTAACTAGCGAGTGTTGTAATTGTAGCAAAAGTACATTTATAGTAAAATGATAAGAGCAATTATGGATAGGCTGAAGGTCCCTGTGTATACTATTACTATTGTTACTCTTACTGTGTCTTCAGGTAAGATGCTGGTTCTGGGCTCCCTGTTCAACGTGGTGGAGCCCGTGCTGACGGTGGCGGCGGCCCTCAGCGTCCAGTCCCCGTTCCTCCGCAGCGCACAGCACAACCCGGACTGCGCCACCGCACGCCAGCCCCTGCACAGTGACCAGGGAGACCCCTTCACCCTGCTCAACACCTTCAACGCCTGGGTGGAGGTCAGCCGGCCTCGGGACACGGGGGGGGGGGTTTGTTCAGCGTGGTCTCGTGTTTCGGAGGCTGAGACGACCTCGAGCGCTCCGTGATATTGTGCGTTTGTGTCGTGACCTCACAGGTGAAGGGCGAGCGAGGGGGCGGGTCTAGAAAGTGGTGCAGGAGGCGGGGCATCGAGGAGCAGCGACTCTACGAGATGGTGAACCTGCGTCGACAATTCAAGGTACGAGTTGTACAGTGTATATATATAGAATAGAATATTGGAATATAATATATTCATATAGAATATAATATTTTGAATATAATATATATACAGTATAATTGAATATATTATATATCAAATATATAGAATATAATAATATAATTTTATATATTGTATATAATATTTTGAATATAATAGAATATGTATAATATAATATATAAAATATAAATGTAATCTAGTATATCATATAAAATTCAAGATTCAGTACAATGGAAAGCTTACTCCCCATTCCCTCCGGCAGTATGAACAATACTATACTAAACTATACAATACTATACTACTCTAAATGATACTATACTATGAACAACACTATATACTACCTATGATATGCTATACTATATACTATAAACTACACTATTGCAAATACTGTACACAATAAAAAGAACAAAATATATAAATATAATATACTGTTTATATTACATTACATATATATCTATATATAGATATATATATCCATATATATATACATTTATATATATATATATATCTATATATAGATATATATATATATCTATAGAAATAGATATAGATATGTATCTCGATATCTATAGATAAATATATCCTCTCAGTGTGGGTGTGGGGGTTTGGTACCAACAGGAGCTCCTGAAAAGCCACGGTCTGCTGGAGTCGTCGGCGCCCCCTGGAGGTGGAGGAGACCGGGGGCAGCGCCGGGAGCGGCTGACGGAGCGCCGGACGCTCCATCAGCTGAAGAGGGAACACGACCTAACGGAGGGCAGCCGCCGCAAGGTGCTGCGTCTAGGGGAGGAGGGGGAGGAGTCCGGGTCCGACGCAGACGACGACAAAAAGTCCAAGGACAAGAACCGACCGGGTCAAAGCACCGATATACAGGTCAGAGGTCATCCAAAGAAAACCCTAGCCTAACCTCCTATTAACCTCTCTCGCTCTCTCTCTCCACATGACCTGCACAAGGTTTGAGGTTCTTTGATGTAAGATTGAGGTTCTTAGATATGAGGTTGAGGTTCTTTGATGTAAGATTGAGGTTCTTTGATGTAAGATCGATGTTCTTTAATGTAAGATCGAGATTCTTTGTAAGATTGAGGTTCTTAGATATGAGGTTGAGGTGCTTTTTATGTAAGGTTGAGGTTTTCTGATGTGAGGTTGAGGTTCTCATACTTCCTGTATACCCCCTGGCCCGGACAGGAAGTGAAGTTTAAGTTGCGTCACAACGTGTCTGAGCTCCGGGAGGCAGCCCAGGCCAGCCAGGACCTGTCGTCACGGCAACAGTCCATCCTGAAGCTGGTGCTGTGTCGCGGCCTGTACCCCCAGCTGGCACTGCCCGACCAGCACAATGCCACCCGCAAGAACTCGGAACAGGTGGGTGTGTGTGTGTGAAGACATGAGCTACCCGATGGACCAGCTGTTCAGGACTGACTGTATACAGAACAAGACACTGAAGAAACTGATAAAGGACTGTCCTGCTCCTCAGGGAGTGTTTCCAGTACAGTAAGAGAGTTCTCCTCCTCCTCCTCAGGTGTTCCACACCAGGAACAAGCATGGTGTGGTGATCCATCCCACCAGCGTGTTCTCCAGCACCCCTGAGGTCCTCCACGTCCCCGAGGACGAGGTCCGAGAGCTGGGTAACTCCTCCATATATTTATATATGGCCATATACTGGACGTCTTTATACACACACACACACACACACACACACACACACACACACACACACACACACACACACACACACACACACACACACACACACACACACACACACACACACACACACACACACACACACACACACACACACACACACACACACAGAGTAAACATTTTTTAATAAACATGACCACATCAAATCACTCACTCTCTCTCACTCCCTTCCTCCCTCCATATCTCTGGTTCTCCCTCTGCATCTCTCTCTCTGACCCCAGGGGCCGAGCGGAAGGGCCCCGCCAGCAGCAGACACCAGCTGCTGTCTTTCGTCACGTTGCTGGAGACCAACAAGCCCTACCTGGCCAACTGTGCTCGGGTCCCGGCCCTGCAGGTCCGCCACGCCCGCAAGTCATGTGACCTTACTGACTGGTCCCTCGAGCCTCCGGGTTTGTTGGAACATTTCTGTATGGACCTTGAACCTCTCTCTCTCTCTGTCTCCCCCTCCTCCGCCAGGCTCTGCTCCTGGTGGCTAACTCTGTAGACAGTAATGCTGACTGTAGTCGGCTGGTGGTGGACGGCTGGTTGGAGCTGGAGCTCCGGGAGCCCGATGGGGCCCTCAAGGTCCTGTCCTCGGCCCTCACCCTGCGGGCCGACTGGGAACGCCTCCTGCTGGCCAGGCTCGGTCAGTGCCGGGGTCCGGGTCAGGACCAGGGGCCCTCGGGGGCCTCTGGAGTGTCCCGTATGGAGATAGACAAACTGAGCGAGGGTCTGGTCCGCTTCCTCCTCTACACAGAGGTACGGAACAATCACATGTTACTCCCTAGTTTATGTTGGAAAATTCCCTTTTAAAAGGTTTTTTTTCACAGTGTATTCTATTCCCTGTTTGGTCTGCCTACACTTCCTGCAGGAGCTTGAGTGATTGTTGTTCCATTGAAGAGTTTGGTTATTGTTTGTTCAAATTGAAGGGTTTAATGATTGTTAAACTCAAACGTTCCCTCCGTTGTAATGCAGGAGAGAATATTCCCCTCCCTGTAAATGTTCACAAGTCCTCCTCACCTCCTCCTCCTCCTCCTGTCAGGTGTCCTACAGCCTCCAGAGAATGACGGCGTTCCAGACCCAGAACCTGTACGTGGGCCCCCAGCCTGAGAGCGAACCTGTCCAGAACCCTCTGTTCCCGGGGGTGGAGGCCAAGCCGGACCTCATCAAGGGGGGCCTGAGGGTCACCAACTTCTTCACCTACAACTGTCTGGCCGTGAGTCTCACGGGACTGCCCCCCCTCAGCCAATCGGGGCGGGGGGGCGCAGACCCCCCTGAACAGAGCACATGTATTGGAAGTCTTTCACTAGCTTGTGTTGTGTGTTCAGGACAGCAGGGATCTGTACAGTGAGGTGTTGTGTGTGTTCAGGACAGCAGGGATCTGTACAGTGAGGTGTTGTGTGTGTTCAGGACAGTAGGGATCTGTACAGTGAGGTGTTGTGTGTGTTCAGGACAGCAGGGATCTGTACAGTGAGGTGTTGTGTGTGTTCAGGACAGTAGGGATCTGTACAGTGAGGTGTTGTGTGTGTTCAGGACAGCAGGGATCTGTACAGTGAGGTGTTGTGTGTGTTCAGGACAGCAGGGATCTGTACAGTGAGGTGTTGTGTGTGTTCAGGACAGCAGGGATCTGTACAGTGAGGTGTTGTGTGTGTTCAGGACAGCAGGGATCTGTACAGTGAGGTGTTGTGTGTGTTCAGGACAGCAGGGATCTGTACAGTGAGGTGTTGTGTGTTGCAGGACAGCAGGGATCTGTACAGTGAGGTGTTGTGTGTTGCAGGACAGCAGGGATCTGTACAGTGAGGTGTTGTGTGTTGCAGGACAGCAGGGATCTGTACAGTGAGGTGTTGTGTGTGTGTTGCAGGACAGCAGGGATCTGTACAGTGAGGTGTTGTGTGTTGCAGGACAGCAGGGATCTGTACAGTGAGGTGTTGTGTGTGTGTTGCAGGACAGCAGGGATCTGTACAGTGAGGTGTTGTGTGTGTGTGTTGCAGGACAGCAGGGATCTGTACAGCGAGTGTCTGCGGACCTTCTGGACGTGTCCGACCTGTGAGCTCTACATGCCGTTCACGCCGCTGGAGCGCATGCAGCACGAGGCCACCTGCAGGCCGCCCGGGGAACAGCAAGACACAGAGGCCGGTGAGGAACGGACTGTTTCTCTCTTGGTTTATCTTTTTGAAAATCATTTTTGGATTTGTTATGCTTGAAAACTATTTTACCGTCTTTTTCTGGTCGTTTTTTACAGCGGCAGAGAGAAGCAAGCTCCTCAGCAGCTCCTTGTCGGCGCCCAGTCTGACACGCTTGTTCCACTGTGACGTGTGTGATGAAGACCTGAGCCTCACCTCCACCGAGATCCTCAAACACAAGAGGCAGCACATGGCTGCTCCCAAGTGACACCTGACTGTCCTGGTCCTCCGTCAGCAACGGGATACACAGCCCTGACTGACGCCTGGTCCTCCTCCATCACAGCCCTGACTGTCCTGGTCCTCCTCCATCCCAGCCCTGACTGTCCTGGTCCTCCTCCATCCCAGCCCTGACTGTCCTGGTCCTCCTCCACCCGAACACTGACTGTCCTGGTCCTCCTCCATCCCAGCCCTGACTGTCCTGGTCCTCCTCCACCCAAACACTGACTGTCCTGGTCCTCCTCCACCCAAACACTGACTGTCCTGGTCCTCCTCCACCCAAACACTGACTGTCCTGGTCCTCCTCCATCCCAGCCCTGATGACTGTCCTGGTCCTTTTAGATCAGCAAATGATACGCTGTATCGATGTTAGCAGTACCGCTGCAACCAGAGGGGAGGACACTCTAAATGGTGGGAAGGTCAAATCTTCCCAGACTGTTATTTTTACCATAAAGACTTAAAATGCCTCCTATTTAGTTGCGTGTGATGTGCAGTATGTCAGTATTTCACTCGGGTCTCGTGAAGAGGGTTGTCTCCCTCTAGTGGTCACGTGAAATGATTAATGGGTAATATTCAAAGATGTTGAATATTTTGTTGCGTTACAAATCCTGGCTGTGTTCACATGTGATGTGAACACATCACATGTGTCACAGTGAGTTAAAAGTCAAGTGTGTAAAAAAATAATAATAATAATTAAAAAAAAGATACCCAGGTCTAGAAGTGATGCAGGTCAGGGTTGTCATGTGGCCCACTCCACTCCATGTTGAAGGAAGACACTTTGGGGTAAAATCTAGAGTGGGCTTTAATAATGATACAAACCCACAATATGAAACACCTCAAAGCAGCACATTGGCACAAAGTCAGAAGTAGGACAACACACAAGATTTAAAAACTCTCCAAAAAAATAAAGAATCAGAATAAATATCTCAAACAAATAAACAGCTCATCATATCTCATCGATTTACTTTCCAACTAATAAATACGTACGTTTGGAAAAATATGCACATCGGCAGAAATCAATAACCCCCCGGAAAGGAAATTAAAAATGTACTTAACACAGTTACTTCAGAAATCATAGGTGTTTGATTCCTCAAATCAAAAGGCACATTAAGACGTAAGATGTGGCCTTGTGGGGATCTGACGGAGAACTGGGAGAATGGCGGCTTGTCTGGGCTCATCCAGGGAACTGTGTGTGTGTGTGTGTGTGTGTTTCGGGAGAAGGGGGGGGGGTTGTACACAGACAGTGTTTACATCAGAGATGAGAGGCCTCTAGGAGTCCAGTTGTTGGGACAGAGTAGTTTAGGGTTAGGGTTCTGGACCACGGACAACGTCTGGTGCACACAGCTTTCAGGCAAACAACCTGAACTTAAAAATCCCTAAAAAAATATAAAATGTTTGTGTTCAGGCTCCCACGACTCCTAGTCAGACACACGTCTTAACGTCTTCGAAGTGATCGAGGTAAGGTATCAAGGTAACAAGCTACCAAGACACTGTGTCCTTCAAGTCCTGGCTACTGTTCTTATCCCAACCCTCTTGGCTGTATATTATGTATTAGAACCTTACTAGAACCAATGAAACCTCTCCGTCTGATCCCGATCTGCAGAACCATCAGGAACGTCTAATGTCCTGGTCTAGTTGGTGGGCTGGACTTGACCCTCAGCCCAGAACCCTCTCCAGTCGCATGTGTTTTCTCCGGTACCGCATGACATTAATATCATATTGTGAATCTGGTAAGTCTCAGACACAAGAGGATGCTGAAGGATTCCTTAACATTTTGCGTGGAAGTTTCTCCCCGCTATGGCCAATCGGTATAAAAATATTCTTTCAGCAAATTGTTCCTTGCACAATGTTTTTGTTTTGTTGCGATATATCTTTAAAGGCCCAGGCAGGTCAAAGGTCAAGGGGTTGGTGTTGGGGGGGGGGGGGGGGTAGGCCCGTGCATTTTTTCAACTCGTCATTTTAAGTGAATCCTCCGTTATAAAGCACCTTAACTGATTATACAATACAGTGTGAAAGCTCTGATGTTTGATACACACGCTCCTGTTAGGTTTCCAGAAGGGAACCGCGTTCACGTCATTAAGATCTTCATGTCTTCTTCTCTAAGGTCATCATTATACCTTTCCCTTTGATTAAGGGTCCCGTCAGGCGTTCATAACACTGTGATGGAATATCTCTAGATCTATCTAGATCCCTCTTTCACAATCTAGATCTATCTAGTTCTCTCCCTCTCTAGATCTCTTTAGGTCATTCTAGATGACTCACTCTCTAGGTCTCTAGATATCTCTCACTTTCTAGAATTGCAAGATCTCTCTAGATCTATCTAGGTCTCTAGATAATTGTATATCTCTCTAGATCTCACTCTCTAGATCTCTCTCACTCTGGATCTGTCTTGGTTTCTCACCCTAGGTCTGTAGATCTTACTCTACATTTCTCTAGATCTCTTTAGATATCTCTCCCTCTTACTCTCTAAATCTCATTTTAGGTATTTCTCCCTCTCACTCTCTAAATCTCCCTCTAAATATCTGGGTCTCTCTCTCCCTCTCTAGATCTCACTCTAGGTCTCTGTTGATCTATCACTCTCTAGATCTCTCTTTTGTGTGTGTGTAGTTGTATATGGTGGTGGTGGGGGGGGGGGGGGGGGAGTATTCTGTCAATATGTTTTCACGTTTAATAAAGTATACCAGTTCAAATTAAACAATCATATATATAAACATCTTTTGTTTTTTTGTCTGTTTTTTTTCTCCAAAAAAAATGCAAAAAGGAACGAAACCCAAAAGGACAGTTGGAACAGTGTACACATCGTTTCCATAGCAACACTCTGGAGGAGTGGGGGGGGGTTCAAGGGTCAACCGCTGAACACTGCTCCCTACGCTAACTCCTCCCCTCTAAGCTCTGCCTCTTCCTCCATTCACCCTCCACTATGTCATCTCCCCCCCGTAAGCTCCTCCCCCCACGCCGGCCCTCACCGCACCGCCTTGTGTTTCCCGCCACAGCATCCGCAGCGCTCTCCGCAGCGCAGGCAGGCGCTCAGAGGCGGGTAGCAGCACATGCACGGCACGCACAGCGCCAGCGCCAGCAGCGCCAGCCAGCGGGCGCAGCACAGCGGGTGGGGCCGCCCCCCGGGGGGGTCCTCGCAGGAGCACGGCTCCCAGAACTCTCCCTCCGAGTCCGAGGCGCAGTGGTACAGCAGACTCTCGGCGCACCACACGCAGGTCCAGCGCCGCAGGCAGCGCACCGCCGGGTCGGGGGCATCCCGGCAGCGGCCGCGGCCGTTGTCCGCCGCGCTGAACACGGAGCGGCAGTACACGCAGCGGGCCGCACACGACGAGGACGAGCCCCGGGGACACGGGCCCCCGCCCTCCTCGTCGGGGGAGACCGCCCCCGTGTCGCTCCCGCCGCTCCCCCCGCTCCCGCCGTTCCCCCCTCCCCCTCCCCCTCGCTTCCGGGTCCGAGAGCGGGGCGTGGCCGGGGAGGCGTGCACGCAGCAGGACGAGGGGGATCCCTTCCCCCCCGCCTCCCGGGGGGACCCGGCGGCGGAGGACACCCCCGAGGAGGGGCAGACGGGGGAGCCGGAGGACAGCCTCCGGGGACCCTTGGCCTCGACGGCGTCCGGGCCCCCGCCGGAACCCGGCTCCTTCTGGAAGCGCACCACGCACAGCTCCGCCTTGTCCTGAGGCCCCGCCCCCCCGCTGCCCACCACCACGCCACCGGTCAGCCCCCCCACCAGCGTCCGGGTGGAGGCGGCGCGGCGGTAGTCCTCGTAGCCCCGCGAGCCCCACAGGTCCTTACAGGGGTCCAGGCTGCGCAGGTCCCCCTCCTCCAGCAGGGAGATGGCGGGAGAGGCGGGGGACAGGGGGGAGGAGGACGAAGAGGCCAGGGGGCAGACCGGAGGGGGGGTGGGCGGGGCAGGGGGCAGGGGTGTGGCGGAGGTGACCTGCGAGTGATGACCCGGTCTTGTGTGGATCTGGAGAACACATGCACGGTCAACTGAGCTGATCAATAAATAAATAATAACATGCACAAGAACGTGTGAATACCTTGAGGAAATACCACGAGCAACCTTCGAACAAACATTGAAATATGAAAATATTATATGCAATCTGTCATGTTGGATCACTAATCACTGAAATTAGGTCACATGAGGTTTTGATGCACGATAGATTGACTGATTAGCGGTAACCCTATGGGTGGTAACCGTGGTGACGTGGTAACCATGGTAAACGTGGTTAACGTGGTAAATGCGGTTACTGTGGTAATCGTGGTTTCTATAAGATGTTTACAATAGAATGCTTACTCCCCATTCCACTCTGCAGTATGAATTTCAACAACAATACTATACTATACCTGTGCCGGTGTCTGCGTGGTGACCCGGTGTTCGGCGGCGAAGCCAAACTCCTCGGGCCGCACAAAGCAGGTGGAGGACGACTGGCTGGTTACTATGGTAACGGGTTTGGGAAGCATCTCCTTCCTGCTGGTGGACGACGACTCACTTCCTGTGTGGGACTGTAAGTGACACACTCACATGTTAGGACGAATTCTGCTCAATGTTTCTAGGAGGGTGGTGGTGGTGGTGGTGGTGATGTGGAAATGATGATGTGGCGCTGGTGGTGAGGGCCGCGGTGGTGCTGGTGAGGGCCGTGGTGAGGGCCGCGGTGGTGCTGGTGGTGGTGGTGAGGGCCGTGGTGAGGGCCATGGTGGTGGTGGTGGTGGTGAGGGCCGTGGTGAGGGCCGTGGTGGTGGTGGTGAGGGCCGTGGTGTTGGTTATGTGGTGGTGGTGATGATAATGTGGTGGAGTTATAGTGGTGGTATGGATGCATGGTAGAGTTATGGTAGGGTGGAGTTCTGGTGGTGATATGGTAGGTGGTTGTGGAGTGATGGTGGTGCTGTGGTGGCCTTCTTGGTGGTAGTATAGATGTATGGTGGAGTTAGGGTGGAGGTGTGGTAGGTGGTGGTATGGATGTATGGTGGAGTTAGGGTGGAGGTGTGGTAGGTGGTATGGTAGGTGTTGGAAGGGCGGTGGTGTGGAGGAGTAATGGTGGGGGTGGAGTTATGGTAGTGGTATGGTAGGTGGTGGTACTCACTGCTTGTCCATCGTCTTCGGTGTCTCCTTCCTCTGGGGTGGAGGAAGAGGAGGTTGAGTCTGACCCTGGGTCAGGGAGGAGGAAGAGAGGAAGAGTAGAGGTTAGTCCAACAGAGGGAAGGACGCCATTTTGATTAGGTCATTGAATGTACTGATTATCTGATTTGTTTTATTTAAATGATTAAATTGTCATTTAATGATCGTCCTTTAAATTATTCATTCAACATGTGACCCTTGTTTACTTCCAGGTGCTCCAGATTTACCCTCCACCTCCCTACTATCTAACCCTCCACCTCCCTACTATCTAACCCTCCACCTCCCTGTCTCCTCCCTACTATCTAACCCTCCACCTCCCTGTCTCCTCCCCACTAATCCCTAACCCTCCACCTCCCTGTCTCCTCCCTACTATCTAACCCTCCACCTCCCTACTATCTAACCCTCCACCTCCCTACTATCTTACCCTCCACCTCCTGTCTCCTCCCTACTATCTAACCCTCCACCTCCCTACTATCTAACCCTCAACCTCCCTGTCTCCTCCCTACTATCTAACCCTCCACCTCCCTACTATCTTACCCTCCACCTCCCTGTCTCCTCCCTATTATCTAACCCTCCACCTCCCTGTCTCTTCCCTACTATCTAACCCTCCACCTCCCTGTCTCCTCCCTACTATCTAACCCTCCACCTTTCTACTATCTAACCCTCCACCTCCCTACTATCTAACCCTCAACCTCCCTGTCTCCACCCTACTATCTAACCCTCAACCTCCCTGTCTCCACCCTACTATCTAACCCTCAACCTCCCTGTCTCCACCCTACTATCTAACCCTCCACCTCCCTACTATCTAACCCTCCACCTCCCTACTATCTTACCCTCCACCTCCTGTCTCCTCCCTACTATCTAACCCTCCACCTCCCTACTATCTAACCCTCAACCTCCCTGTCTCCTCCCTACTATCTAACCCTCCACCTCCCTACTATCTTACCCTCCACCTCCCTGTCTCCTCCCTATTATCTAACCCTCCACCTCCCTGTCTCTTCCCTACTATCTAACCCTCCACCTCCCTGTCTCCTCCCTACTATCTAACCCTCCACCTTTCTACTATCTAACCCTCCACCTCCCTACTATCTAACCCTCAACCTCCCTGTCTCCACCCTACTATCTAACCCTCAACCTCCCTGTCTCCACCCTACTATCTAACCCTCAACCTCCCTGTCTCCACCCTACTATCTAACCCTCCACCTCCCTACTATCTAACCCTCCACCTCCCTACTATCTTACCCTCCACCTCCTGTCTCCTCCCTACTATCTAACCCTCCACCTCCCTACTATCTAACCCTCAACCTCCCTGTCTCCTCCCTACTATCTAACCCTCCACCTCCCTACTATCTTACCCTCCACCTCCCTGTCTCCTCCCTATTATCTAACCCTCCACCTCCCTGTCTCTTCCCTACTATCTAACCCTCCACCTCCCTGTCTCCTCCCTACTATCTAACCCTCCACCTTTCTACTATCTAACCCTCCACCTCCCTACTATCTAACCCTCAACCTCCCTGTCTCCACCCTACTATCTAACCCTCAACCTCCCTGTCTCCACCCTACTATCTAACCCTCAACCTCCCTGTCTCCTCCCTACTATCTAACCCTCCTCCTCCTTACTATCCAACCCTGCACCTCCCTGTCTCCTCCCTACTATCTAACCCTCCACCTCCCTACTATCTAACCCACCACATCTGTACTGTCTAACCCTCCACCTCCCTGTCTCCTCCCTACTATCTTACCCTCCACCGCCCTACTATCTAACTCTCCACCTCTCTATTGTCTAACCCTCAACCTCCCTGTCTCCTCCCTACTATCTAACCATCCACCTCCCTACTATCTAACCCTCCACCTCCCTACTATCTAACCCTCAACCTCCCTACTATCTAACCCTCCACCTCCCTACTATCTAACCCTCCACCTCTCTACTGTCTTACCCTCCACCTCACTGTCTCCTCCCTACTGTCTATATTTCCAGGTCCAGAAGGATGATTTCTACAACGAGACACAAGACGTCTGCCTCAACTGAACTCAATGAGCCTTGTTGTTTGTGTATTGTTGAGTTATGATGTGAGGTGCATTGTTGTGTGGTGATGATGTGAGCTGTACTGTTGTGTGATGTAAGGTATTTTGTTGTGTGAAGTTAGTGTTAATTGTGTGTGTATTGTTGGATCTCTTTGTGATGTACAGTTTTGTGGAAAAGAGTTTTCCTCCCCGGGGTCAAGTCAACATTGTTGAAGACGTGGTCTGTACTCCAGAAGACATCCTTTGATCGACTGATGTGTCCCCTTCGTGTGTGTGTGTGTGTGTGTTAGATGTTCCATCTTGTCCATTGATGTGTGTGTGTGTGTGTGTGTGTGTGTGTGTGTGTGTGTTAGACGTCCCTCTACCTCTGTCCATCTTGTCCATTGATAAATGTGTGTGTGTGTGTGTGTGTGTGTGTGTATGTGTGTGTGTCAGACATCCTCTCGACCTCTGCCAATCTTGTCCATTGATAAATGTGTGTGTTAGACGTCCCTCTACCTCTGTCTATCTTGTCCATTGATAAATGTGTGTGTTAGACATCCCTCTACCTCTGTCTATCTTGTCCATTGATACATGTGTGTGTGTTAGACATCCCTCTACCTCTGTCTATCTTGTCCATTGATAAATGTGTGTGTTAGACATCCCTCTACCTCTGTCTATCTTGTCCATTGATACATGTGTGTGTGTTAGACATCCCTCTACCTCTGTCTATCTTGTCCATTGATAAATGTGTGTGTTAGACATCCCTCTACCTCTGTCTATCTTGTCCATTGATAAATGTGTGTGTGTTAGACATCCCTCTACCTCTGTCTATCTTGTCCATTGATAAATGTGTGTGTGTTAGACATCCCTCTACCTCTGTCCATCTTGTCCATTGATAAATGTGTGTGTGTTAGACATCCCTCTACCTCAGTCTATCTTGTCCATTGATAAATGTGTGTGTGTTAGACATCCCTCTACCTCTGTCCATCTTGTCCATTGATAAATGTGTGTGTGTTAGACATCCCTCTACCTCTGTCCATCTTGTCCATTGATAAATGTGTCCGGTGTGTGTGTGTGTGTGTGTGTGTGTGTCAGACGTCCCTTTACCTCTGTCCATCTTGTCAATTGATAAATGTGTGTGTTAGACGTCCCTCTACCTCTGTCCATCTTGTCAATTGATAAATGTGTGTGTTAGACGTCCCTCTACCTCTGTCCATCTTGTCCATTGATAAATTTGGGCGGCAGTATAGCTCAGGAGGTAGAGCGGTCGCCTCACAACCGGAAGGTTGCTGGATCAATCCCCGCCGCCTCCTCCTAGCAAAAGCTGTCGAGGTGTCCTTGAGCAAGACACCCTAACCCTAAATGCTCCTGATGTGCTGGCTGTCTCCTTGCATGGCTGACTCCGCCGTTGGTGGTTGACTGGGTGAATGTGAGGCATGACTTGTAAATCGCTTTGAGAAACCACTGGTTAGGAAAGCGCTATATAAATGTCCATACACCAATTTGTGTGTGTTAGACGTCCATCTTGTCCATTGATAAATGTGTGTGTGTGTGTTAGATGTCTGTCTATTGATAAGTGTGTGTGTGTGTGTGTCAGACGTCCCTCTACCTCTGCCTATCTTGTCCATTGATAAATGTGTGTGTTAGATGTCTCTCTACCTCTGTCTATCTTGTCCATTGATAAATGTTTGTGTGTGTGTCAGACGGCACTCTACCTCTGTCTATCTAGTCCATTGATACATGTGTGTGTGTGTGTGTGTGTCAAACATCCTCTCGACTTCGGTCCATCTTATCCATTGATAAATATGTGTGTGTGTGTGTGTGTGTGTCAGACATCCCCCTACCTCTGTCCATCTTGTCGATGAGGCCCTGCAGGCCCTTCTCGAAGGACACGGCGTCTGCGGGGCTCTGGAAGGTTAGGCCGAACTTGCGCTCGTCGACCCGCCAGTGATGGAAGATGGGGTTCACCTTGTTGTACACCAGCCCCTTCTGCACCACACACTCCAGCACAGGCTGCAGGGGGCAGGTCAGAGGTCACGCTCCTCACGGGACCACAGCCACCGGGACACACTCACACACACATGTGGGAATGACCACACACACCAGACCCACACACACACACGTGCACGCTCACCGCTCTGTCTCGTAGCCGCTCCCCCCGGATCATGTACTCCTTCCTCCCACGGCCTTCGTGGCTCCGCCCCTTACAGATGACCACATGACTAAGGCCACCGCCCCCCAGGGGGACCCACCCACCACTGGAATCGTCCCTCGTCATCACCACTGCACGCACACGCACGCTGTCAGGGAGAGAGACACAGAGACAGAGAGAAAGAGACAGCGAGAGAGAGAGAGAGAGAGAGAGACAGCAAGAGAGAGACAGACAAAGAGGCGTGACTTAACCATGTCAGGGTGACCAGCATCACACATCAGGCATCACACACAAACCCACACACTCTCTTTCTTACACATATCCTCACCACTGGACACACACCCAGACAAGACCCATTTTGAGAATGCATTTGTGTGTGTGTGTGTGTGTGTGTACGTGCGTGCGTGTGTTTTTGTGTGTCGGTACAGTAGTTGTGGTCCTACTCCCTGCTTTATATACAGAACACACACTCACACCAGGTCATGTGAGGCATGACACATTGCCTAACCCATCACATGAGAACTCATATAGACCTAGAGATGTACAGACCACATCCCATGAGAACTCATACAGACCTAGAGACGTACAGACCACATCACATGAGAACTCATACAGACCTAGAGATGTACAGACCACATCACATGAGAACTCATACAGACCTAGAGATGTACAGACCACATCACATGAGACTCATACAGACCTAGAGATGTACAGACCACATCACATGAGAACTCATACAGACCTAGAGATGTACAGACCACATCACATGAGAACTCATACAGACCTAGAGATGTACAGACCACATCACATGAGAACTCATACAGACCTAGAGATGTACAGACCACATCACATGAGAACTCATACAGACCTAGAGATGTACAGACCACACACATCACATGAGAACTCATACAGACCTAGAGATGTACAGACCACATCACATGAGAACTCATACAGACCTAGAGATGTACAGACCACATCACATGATAACTCATACAGACCTAGAGATGTACAGACCACATCACATGAGAACTCATACAGACCTAGAGATGTACAGACCACATCACATGAGAACTCATACAGACTTAGAGATGTACAGACCACATCACATGACAACTCATATAGACCTAGAGATGTACAGACCACATCACATGAGAACTCATACAGACCTAGAGATGTACAGACCACACACATCACATGAGAACTCATACAGACCTAGAGATGTACAGACCACATCACATGAGAACTCATACAGACCTAGAGATGTACAGACCACACCACATGAGAACTCATACAGACCTAGAGATGTACAGACCACATCACATGAGAACTCTTATAGACCTAGAGATGTACAGACCACATCACATGATAACTCATACAGACCTAGAGATGTACAGACCACATCCCATGAGAACTCATACAGACCTAGAGACGTACAGACCACATCACATGAGAACTCATACAGACCTAGAGATGTACAGACCACATCACATGAGAACTCATACAGACCTAGAGATGTACAGACCACATCACATGAGAACTCATACAGACCTAGAGATGTACAGACCACATCACATGAGAACTCATACAGACCTAGAGATGTACAGACCACATCACATGAGAACTCATACAGACCTAGAGATGTACAGACCACATCACATGAGAACTCATACAGACCTAGAGATGTACAGACCACATCACATGAGAACTCATACAGACCTAGAGATGTACAGACCACATCACATGAGAACTCATATAGACCTAGAGATGTACAGACCACATCACATGAGAACTCATACAGACCTAGAGATGTACAGACCACATCACATGAGAACTCATATAGACCTAGAGATGTACAGACCACATCACATGAGAACTCATACAGACCTAGAGATGTACAGACCACACACATCACATGAGAACTCATACAGACCTAGAGATGTACAGACCACATCACATGAGAACTCATACAGACCTAGAGATGTACAGACCACATCACATGAGAACTCATACAGACCTAGAGATGTACAGACCACATCACATGAGAACTCATACAGACCTAGAGATGTACAGACCACATCACATGAGAACTCATATAGACCTAGAGATGTACAGACCACATCACATGAGAACTCATATAGACCTAGAGATGTACAGACCACATCACATGAGAACTCATACAGACCTAGAGATGTACAGACCACACACATCACATGAGAACTCATACAGACCTAGAGATGTACAGACCACATCACATGAGAACTCATACAGACCTAGAGATGTACAGACCACATCACATGAGAACTCATACAGACCTAGAGATGTACAGACCACATCACATGAGAACTCATACAGACCTAGAGATGTACAGACCACATCACATGAGAACTCATATAGACCTAGAGATGTACAGACCACATCACATGATAACTCATATAGACCTAGAGATGTACAGACCACATCACATGAGAACTCATATAGACCTAGAGATGTACAGACCACATAATAATAATAATAATAATGCCGGCTTTTATATAGCACTTTCATCCAAAGCGCTTTACAAGTCATGCCTCACATCACCCATTCATACACCGACGGCGGAGTCAGCCATGCAAGGAGACAGCCAGCACG
>CM050999.1:18314644-18375959 GCA_027704905.1 Muraenolepis orangiensis
AACGTAGACCAACCTTCTTGGCGTATTCCGTCATCTTCTTGGGGGAGCTGAAGAAAAGCACACGGGTGGCCTCAGCAAACTGGATCTGCTCGTAGGCTTTCTCTATACAGCCGGCGATCTCCCCCCTGGAGGGGGTGGAAAGAGACATCAGGGGAGGGGGCGTCAGTTATACACCTACGCCCTGCAGGAGGAAGACATGGGAGGCGTCATGGGAGGCTTTCCTGTCCTCCCAGTTAGGGAGGAGCAGCTCCAGGCAACACCGGTACTCACCGTATGGTGTCGAGGAGTATGTCGATGAAGAAGGTGTAGCTCTCTGCGGGGATGTTGCCTTTGGCCAGGAACACCTTGTTGTAGCTCCCCTCCATCAGGTACTGGAGGAGAAGACCGTTGGGGTTTCTGCTTCTTGTGACCACTCTAGCCAGTTGATGTTTTTAAAACTACATGTCGTCCAGTCTGATTGGATGCTTTCATTGTTCTCAGACTCACTTGTAAGTAGGGCTCAACAATAAATATGATTATATTAATAGAATATTATTTAATCCAAATCGCAATATGGCCTATGCCAATATAAAAAAAATTACAATACAATAAATGTAAATTTGCTGCAATTTTGTGCTTAAGTCAAAGGTGAAGTACTGTAGTGTCGACACATTTCCAAGATGTAAGCAGACATGTTTGTTGGTACCCACACACATGATGTGATGTGACAATAAACTTGACTTGACACATCACGCCAGTTCTTTCAGAGAAAAATCGAAGAGCATCATATCAAAATACATGTTGAAAATAAATGGCAATTCGATATTAAGTTGCTGCATTGTTCAGCACTACTCCAAGTCACCGTGGATAAGAGCTGTCTCAGCGGGTACCTGCTCCAGGGACACTGGGTGTTTGATGTACACGTTGGTCTGGATGTCCCGGGCACTCAACCTCTCCAGCTCAGTGTGGAACTCAGACACCCGGTTCTGGGACAGCAGGAACAGCAGGTTGAGGCCCAGCAGCTGGTGCATGTAGGCAGCCTCTGGTAGCTCATCCCTGAGGAGACGGAAACCACATGGTTCACACAAACACACACACACACAATATGAAGGATTTTTATGTTCTTATGAACGTCTTTACTTGTAGTCAAAGTAGTAACATTTCAGCTGGGCCATGTATCTCTCGAAGGAAGGGATGTCTTTCTTCTGGATGCTCCACAGAGCCCCGATCTCCAGAACGTCTCCTACAATGAGAAGCACGTGGAGTAAAGGTCAGCAGGGGTAAAGGTCAGCAGGGGTAAAGGTCAGCAGGTCATACTCACGGGCCAGAATGAGCTGCTGTTTTGTGAGCTTGACGCCGGTCGTGGGAAGGAAATTTAATTCCAACAGAGAAATCTGTAAACAAATAAAAGCATGTTTTAAATCAATAAATGGATCATTTCAATCAATAAACGCATGATTCAAATAAATAAATGCATGTTTTAAACTTAGAAAGGACTGCTTCTAAAAATATATACATATATATTTTTAAAAGGGTGCTGGAGGTACAGCTTGAGGACCTCAACAACCAGAAGAAGTCCTCATGCAAGTCCGGTCTAGTTAGGATGTGGTGGAGAAGCGGTTGATTTACACACAAACGGTGGGTAAAGTTGTGGACATAAACACATACACATCTATAGGCTTGTGTGTGTGTGAGAGAACATAAACATATCTATAAATGTGTGTGTGAAGTTGTGGATCAAAACACCACATCTATAGATGACGTCAACATCTGTCAACAGCTTGTACGATGTCCATGTTGAATTATGTCAACGTTTTAATTAATACACCTGGAAAACATCAAGTAAAAACATTATGATGACAGCTAAGCTAACATCACAATGACTCGGAGCTCCTCCTAGCAAGCTAACATTAGCTACCGTTAGCCGCCGCGGTTAAAGAGAAGACCTCAGCGGGATAATCGTTACCCTTCCCCCGGTATGGTGTGGACGGTACCTTCAGTTTTCCCAGCAGGTCCCCACACCGGCCGAGCGCCGGGTTCTTCTTGCTCCATTCGGCCCGCAGCGTCTCGTAGAGCCCCGCGGTCTCTTTCAGCGCCATGACGGTGAGTCTGCACAATCTACGACGCCGGCCGCTGAAATACGGCAGGTTACGGTGTGTCGTAAAAAACAGGGGGGGGGGGGGGGAGGTAGAGGAGGTTGCTCATGTTGGTTACCACGGAGACCGGGGATAGCTACGGACGTACCGTTGTAGGTGACATTATTCTTTTGTTATTTTGTTATTTTATTTGAATTCCACATCCATAAAGGGAACTTTATAAACAAATAGAAAACACATGTGATTAAAAAAATAAATGTGGGCTAAAAAGAAGTTTAAGAGAAGTTTGGAGTCCCCTGCTGAAGCTGCTACCTCCTCTATGTGTATACTATATTGACCCTGTGTATACAATATAGCAGTGTTCTACTGAATGTATTTAAGATCAATGTAACATTTGAAATATCTGTGTATGAGCAGCCATTATACCTTTGCATTTTATTGTATTTTTTTGTCGCCGTTTTCTTAATATTTTTCTTAAAGTATTCTTTTAGTATTGTATATATTATTTATTCAGTTAATATATATAAAGTTCATACAACGTTTATATATTGTATTATACTATATAGTACAGTATGTCTGTTATATTTCTGCGTGCCGCTTATTTAAATAAATCATTTAATAAATATAAAAATACCCCATTCTCAGCACGCATGCGCCAAAAGGCGTCACTCGGTTTCCAAACAGCGGAAGAAGATGGCGGCATTCGGTGGAGACCGCTGGCGCCATGAGCTGCCGAACCACGACGTGTTCCGCAAATTGCGCCACGAGACGCTCCTCCACACGGAGCCCGGAGGAGGAGGTGGGAGCGCGAAGCGCCGCGCCGCCGCCAAGCAGCTGAGCTTCTGTCTGGACGGAGACCTGTTCGTGTGGAGTGAGGCGGAGCGCGCGCTGCTTACCGCCGACCTGCGACGCCTTAACGCCGGGGAGGAGGAGGACCACCAGGACGACCGGGACCACCCTAGGTCCGGGGGTTGCTTCCCGGAGGACCGGGACCCTGGGTCCTCCTCTCGGACCTACCAGACTCTGCTGTGCACCAATCCGCCCCGCTTCGAGGTGTGCCAGGTGCTGTTGAGCCCGGCGCGGGGTCACGTGGTTCTGGTGGGCCCGCGGGGGGTCTCGGTGCTGGAGCTGCCGCGGCGCTGGGGCCGCCGCTCCCAGTTCGAGGGCGGCCGGCGGGAGATCCACTGCAAGACTGTACCTGTGGCGGAGCGCTTCTTCACCAGCTCCGCCGCGGTGCTACTGCGCCAGGCGGCGTGGTACCCCAGCGAGACGGAGGAGCCCCGCCTGGTGCTGCTCACCTCGGACAACACCGTGCGCTTCTACGGCCTCGGCTCGCCCCAGAACCCCGCCAAGGTGCTGCCCGTCTCCCAATCCGAGGAGGACGGCGGCGTCCGCTCTCGGGTGCGCTCCTACGCCGCGTCGCTGGGCGAGATCGCCGTGGCGTTCGACTTCGGCCCGGTGTCCAGCGTCTCCCGCCAGGTGCCGGGACAGGCGCCCCGGGAGCTGCCTGTCTACCCGCTGTACATCCTCTACGAGAACGGTGAGACGTACCTGAGCTACTGCAGCAGCGGCGGCCAGTCGGGCGCGCTGAGCCTTAGCCCGCCGGCGGGTCCCCTGCCCATGTACCCCGCCGCCGAAGACAACTACGGCTACGACGCCTGCGCCGTGCTCTGCCTGCCCTGCGTACCCAACATCCTGGTGATCGCCACGGAGACGGGGATGCTGTACCACTGCGTGGTGCTGGAGTCAGAGGAGGAGGAGGACGGGGAGGAGCGGTGGAGGCGAGGCTCCGAGGCCGTGCCCTCCCTTTACGTGTTCGAGTGTGTTGAGCTGGAGCTCACGCTGAAGCTGGCGACCGGCGAGGGCGACGAGGACCCCCAGGAGGCGGACTTCACCTGTCCGGTGCGGCTGCACCGCGACCCCCTGTGCGGCCACCGCTACCACTGCACCCATGAGGCGGGGGTGCACAGTGTAGGGCTTCCCTGGTTCAACAAGCTGCACCGCTTCCTGAACCAGGACGACCAGGACCAGGACGGGCTGCGGGAGCTGGCGGCGGAGCAGCGCTGCGTGGTGGAGCACATCCTGTGCACGCGGCCCCTCGCTGCAGGGCCCCCGGCGCCGGTGCGTGGCTTCCTGGTGACCTCCGACCTGTCGCTGGGCGCCACCGTGATCTGCCTGACCGCCTCCTACGAGTGCATCTTGCTGCCCCTGCTGAGCTCCGTCCGGCCCCCCTCCCCTCCCCTGCTGTGCTCGGGGCCCTCGGGGGACCGGCCCGGCTCCCCCTCGGCCCGGGCCCCCCCGGACGTTTCCTTCGAGCGCCACATCCGTAACATCCTGGCACGCGGCTCCGCCAACCCCCTGGTGCTGCGGTCGGGAGGCGAGGCAGCGGCGGCGGCGGGGGCCCCGCCCCCCGAGTGGCTGCAGCTGCTGAGCCGTGCCACGCAGGTGTTCCGGGAGGAGTATGTCCTGCGGCAGGACACGGCGTGCGAGGAGCTGAGGCGCCGGGCCCGCCTGCTGGCGGCACAGCGCGCCGCGCAGGAGGAGCAGCTGGCCGCCTGCAACCGCGAGAGGCGGAGCTTGCGGGAGGCGGCCGAGCGGCTGGCCGACAAGTACGACGACGCCAAGTACCGGCAGGACGCTTTGGCCCGGCGTGTCAAGAGGCTGCCCGCGGGGCCCCGCGGCCGCCCGCTGTCCGACAGCGAGAAGGACATGAGGAGGGAGCTGAGGGCCGTGGGGGAGCAGCTGGGCAGGCTGGACGACGCCATCCGCCAGGTGGCCGTGAAGCGCGAGTACCAGAAGAAGAGGCTGGACGAGGCGGGGGGCGGCGGGGGGACAGCCCGAGGGGGGGTCTCCCTCAACGCCCACCAGAAGACGTGTGTCCAGGGGTTCCTCCGGGACCAGGGGGAGCAGATCTCCTCCATGATGAAGCAGATCAAGGACATCAAGGACCACTTCAGCTTCTAGTGAACCAGAAGATTTCTCAGGAGGCTGATGGGGAGCAGATGTATGAGTTAATATCTGAGGTCATAGTTCATATTGACACTGCTTCATATTTCATGTTGTGTCTTAGGTGAAAACCAATGTTCTTTGATACAAAAAATCTTGTTTTGAAATATTTGTAATAAAAAAATGTAAAAAACCTGAATGTTGTAAGCCAAAGGAGTGTTTTTGTTTGGGGACAGAACCACATTTTCTTTGAGTGAGGGTAATTTGTTATACAACTTTGGTATCTGAAATAAACGTTATACTTGTTGAATGGCTTTGAACACACTCTGTTAATGTGGCTCCATGTATCTTTATTTAAACTTAATGTGAACAAACCCATATCACATTTATATTTGAATGGTTTATGACAGGATTTATGATGTAACCTAAATAAATAGAAAACATTTACAGTTTTCCAACCTTGAGTTCACCTGATATGTAAGCATATGTGGGAGTGACTTAGGAAGCTGTATTAAATAATACATTCTGGATTGAAAAGAACCATTTAATAAAATGGTTTCAACGTTTTTTGGGCGTCCAAAAAAGGGTTTGACCCTAAAAATGGGGACAAACCTGTTGGGAACCACGTTACGTAATGTTCAAGTGGCGCCCTCCACTGGTGGAACCGCGCTACTGCACGGACGCGGGATGCAGTACACACCTATTTCCACTAGAGGTCGCCTCTTGCCAGCATTATTTGAATTGCAAGTTCTTCTTCAACTCCAGACCACAAACCAAACCCAAACCAACGGTCCAGGAGGTCCAACCCACGTATCAACAATGCCATGATTCATGAGGAGACCCTGCTCGTTCGGTTCGGCCTCAACTGTTGTGGATTAACGCACTGATTCACAGCTGATTCAAGTCCATTTAAATAGTTTAGCTCTTAATCACAGTTACGGTCTCAAAGGGTTTCACAGGCCACATGTTTACAACACCCCCCCCCCCCCGCCCCCATCCACAGGTGATCAGACTACTCACTGCTCCAAGAGCCTCCCCTCCGCCCAAAGCTCTGCAGGCTCATATCTGTTTGTTAAGTTGATGCATGACATGACTCGGTGTCTCAGTGCATCATAATATCATTCATCTGGGGCCATTTTGTTTGCGAGACAAAAAAAGCCATTGGATATTACACGGGGATGTTATTATCAAGATATACGACATCTTATTCCGGCCCATATTACATTAACCAGTTTTCCCTCTATTCCCCGAGTCTCTTGTGTTCATGAGCTGAGGTTACCTCCTCCTGGTGGCCGTGGAGGAGCAGCTACACACCAAATAGGGGGATGTCCAAGTCCTCCGTGGAGCTACAGTGTGTCGGGAGCAGAGCCGAGGAGAGAAGCGAGGTATTAATAACTAGAACCGGCCCACCGCATTCCTCCCATGTGAGTCACACTGTCAACCCCAGCGAGAGGGAGAAGGAAGGAGGAGGAGCCCCGCTTCTCGTGTGCGTGTGTGTGTGTGTGTGTGTGTGTGTGTGTGTGTGTGTGTGTGTGTGTGTGTGTGTGTGTGTGTGTGTGTGTGTGTGTTTCTTTCCACGGAGGAGCAGAGCACCGACTAGAAGAGAACTTAGATTAGAGTAGAACAGTCTCCACTGGGTTTAAACCGCTCCGAACGTAACTTCGGCGCTTGGAAACGCGCTTCCAATTACGCATGGGTATCCATTTGAACGTATTTGAATACGGGGTTACATACGAGGGTCTAAAGGAGACACGTGTAAAGAAATATAGCCTGTGTTAAATTGAGTGTGAGAGAGAGGAAAAAGGGATGAGTGGAGTCCCCGTGTGAAGAGAGCGAGAGAGAGAGAGAGAGAGAGGGGCCAGGGAACATTCTTGTTTAGAGACTTGGCACAGCCATGTCTGACTCAGTGGTTATCAGGTCACTGTGTGTGGAACACGGAAACAAAAACTGGGATAATGGGGAAAAGTTACATTTTTCCGATCTTTACCGAGGCTGAAAATTAACATTGTTGTGTTGCTGTAGTGATGCATAGACTTGTATTCAAAAGTGTGTGTTATATTGGTAAAAGAATGAGCCATCAGCCGAGACACAGTCAACAGAGTTTATTAGATCTAACAGTTAACATGGCAACAAACAGTACAGTAGTTAGTAAGACGCCAAATGAAGCTGTGGTTGGAAACATGTGACATTCAGCTAAACAACAGAGGCCTTGTCCCCTCAAAACAGAAAGATTACTGTATGGCTAAAATGAATAAGGCAGGTGAAGCACTCAAATATGCCTTAAATGTACTTTGGTTATTAGATAACGCATCTAGGCTACATCAGAACATCCACAATATCTGTTTATACATCATAAAGTGATGTTCTTCTCTCATGTTGTACACACATTGAACATATTTGCTAAAGCATTTAGAACAATATATATTTGTAATCAAACACACTCTGGTATCAAGAAGGCTGGAATGGTAAACTAGAAAGTGTTTTAATACTCAAAAGGCCTCGTTCTCTATCCGTGCAAATATTTCAAATGGAAAATACTTAAGGCTTTTTTTCTCAGCAGATAATTGATTCATATATACTTTTCTTTATATAAAGCACATCAAAAGCCATCTTTGAAAAAAAAAAAAAAAAAAAGGGAGCAATTTAGCCAACCTGAAAGTTGACATTTTAGGAGAAAATCTTTGAAAAAGACACCAGAACCAGTAGCTTTAGCCCCGGCGCTATCGCTAGCTACAGCCTGCCCCGTGGGTGGACTTGCCCTTTAACGTTTTTCAACGGCAGAGTACAAAATCAGTGAATCCCAACAGAGTGACGGATTCCTCCTGGCACAGCAGTGATGGGATCCAGCCGGGTCGGGTTCTGGAGGGGGAGGGGTGAGGAGCTGTGGGCCGTCTCCGTGAGAAGGGTCCCTCTGGCCTCCGGGGGTCCCCGGGTTAGGCGTCCGATCCTTTCTGCCTGCGTTTGGACGGCGGCACCAGGCGGCTGGGCAGCTCGGGCGGCAGACCGTGGCCCTCCAGCTTCACCTCGATCAGGTGACTGGCCAGGGCGAACTCCTCGTCGTCCAGCATGCCGTCGCGGTCCACGTCCGACAGCTTCCAGATCCGGCCCAGCACCGAGTTGGGCAGCCGGGTGCTCACCATCCAGTCCTTGGCCTTGGTGCCGCTCAGCTTGCCCTCGTCAGGCGCCAGGTTGTAGAAGATCTCGTCGTACTTGGGCTTGTCCTTGGTCACCACCCAGTCCTCGTCGTCTTCCTCGTGGCCCTCCCTGCCGTTCTCCAGCGCGGCGAAGGGATCCCCCTCTACGAAGGGCCCGGCCCGGGTGCCCAGGAAGGCGCCTCCCTGCACTCCCAGCTGCTCCCCGGCCTCCAGCTCCTCCTGCCTCAGCAGGGGCATCAGCGTGGCGATGTCCGACGACAGCATCTCGTCCAGCACCGCCATGAGGTTGGGCTTCATAGTCTTGAACTTAGTGAAGTCGTGGACCATCAGCTGTTCCTGTGGGCGGAGCATCAGACACACATGTTACTATGTGTTACCATGTATACTACATTAGACACCACTGTACTATTTCCGATCTAGGATCGATGAAGTATCGTCTTACCATACTATAATAGACATACTATACTAGTGATACTATTTTGGCGATATACTAGCATTAATATAATAGAAGCACGGTAAGAGAGAAACTATGCTAGAGATTTTTCACAGACAGAGGATTGGATGATTATGAAATCGCAATATAACAGAACACCTATTATGGAGTCATGAACTGCATAGCATTACCCATACTTCAAAAACATTTGAAATTCTCAGTTTTCTTAAGTTATGGTGACACTGTACACACATGAAATCCCATATTTTCTTGCCAAGACGAAGAAAAATGAATAAATAAGGAAGGATGTTTACTGAACCAGCCTGAGAACCAGATGTTCTCAGAAGAACATATCTGAACCAGCCAGAGAAAACAGATGTTCTCAGAAGAACAGCGGCAGGAAGAGTTTACTGGTTTCGGGTGTTTGACAGGTTCTGGGTTCGAACCCCACTGTTTATAGTTCCTCCTCAAAGTTTCTTCATTTGAGACCGTTCTAATGAAGGACGATGCAGAACCCGCTCCTTCATGATGCGTAGTCACACAGCCACCAACAGACCTGCATCTTGGTGCAGTCCGGGAAGTCTCCGGGGGAGATGTGGTACTGCAGCTGGATCTTGGAGAAGATGACGGGCAGCTGGTAGATGAGGTTCTTCTTCTTGTTGTCCTTCCGGAACACAGACGGCATCTCCTGCTTCAGGTGGCTGATGATGTGGGCATGGACCTGGGAGGAGAGCGTTAAGGAGCCTTAAAATGAGCATTATGAAGTCTTGTACTATTTAAACAGAGCATTTAGGAGCTTTATAAAAAACATTAAGGAGCCTTAAAAAGAGCATTAAGGAGCCTTGAACAGTTAAGCTGTAACAAAAGTTAGAAGGAATAAAGAAGAGCCTTAAGCCTTGGGAAGCGTGTTTAATGGAGCTTTAAAAAGAGCTCTGCAGAGTTCCTTGAGCTTTTGAACTTGCATGAGCTGCAATTTGGAGACCACAATTGATCCTCATTAGAGAGGTCTGGATCTCCTCTAACCCAAAGATAACCCTAACCTTGACTACATTACACACTTAAAACACTGCTCCAACACAAGGCCTTCTACGCTACACCAAAGGGTGAAGCCTAACCCTTTGGACTTTAACCCTTTTGCCCCTAACCCCCAATCTCCATTCTCCACTCACCCTGACCAGACGAGCCCTCTTCACGAGGTCGTTGAGCTTGCGCAGGGCGGCGTTGCGTGGCAGGTTCTGGATGTCATTGAACAGGTCCTCCTCTTCCAGCTCGAACAGCTTGCGGTTGTCGGCCACCAGGAGCGGCTCGGACCAGAAGGAGCCGATGTAGACCCGCAGCACCTCCGGCGTGTTGAACACCTTGCCCAGGGACCACATCAAGGCGCCGTAGACGCGCATCAGCTGCTGGGTGCCCACCATGTCGGCCTTGTTGAGGACCACGCGGAGCTTGTCCTCGTTGCCCTTCAGTGCTCCGATGGCCTCGGCGAACTCGTCGGAGATCTCCAGCTTGTGGGCGTCGAACAGCAGGATGATGCGGTCCACGCGCTCGGCGAACCACCGCAGAACGGCGGGGAAATCGTAGCCTGAGGTTTGGGTGGGGGAGACGTTAAAGTGTGTGGTGGTGAAGGTGTGGGGGACACGGAGGGGGGACACACAGAAAGTCATGTGACCCTCGAGGTAGGAGAGGGGGGGGGGGGACAGACACCCGTCACACCTTGTATCTACCATCATTCTCATCCTCATCATCATCATCATCCGAGACAGACAGGCCCAGTGGACATTATAATATTTAAAATTGATTAAAGCCTTATAAAAGTGAAATATTAATGTTAAATAAGCAACGCATGATAAATGAAAGTGAATGAAAATTCAAATACTATGTAAAGATGATGATGATGATGGTGAATGTGACGATGAAGATGCTCCCTGTAATCAACCAATGAGCAGCGTCCAGTGGTCGGTAACCACTCCCAGCCAGGTGTTAAATGGGCGGAGCTACCCAGGTGTCCCATGAGTTAGCCAAGTGTTAAATGGGTGGGGCTAGCCAGGTGTCCCACAAGTTAGCCAGGTGTTAAATGGGCGGAGCTACCCAGGTGTCCCATGAGTTAGCCAAGTGTTAAATGGGCGGAGCTAGTCAGGTGTCCCATGAGTTAGCCAGGTGTTAAAGGGGCGGGGCTAGCCAGGTGTTCATGAGTTCTCCAAGTGTTAAAGGGGCGGGGCTAGCCTGATGAGTTCTCTAGGCGTTGAAGGGGCGGAGCTAGCCAGGTGTCCATGAGTAAGCCAGGTGAGGGCCATGGGAGGTTGACCGGGCAGGGCGCGGTGGTCACCAGAGGCGGGTGTCTCTCTCTCTCTCCCCCCTCTCCTTACCTTTTGCACTCCCCTCACCTCGGCTGACTCTCTGCTTGGCCCCTGACAGGATACCAGGGGTGTCTATGATACTGATACTCTCCAGCACCTGGTTGGGGATCTGGGCACACTGGAACCTGAGAGAGAGACAGAATCACACCTGAACACACTGGAACCTGAGGCGAGAGACACACACCTGAACGCACAGACAGGTGAACACGCAGACAGGTAAACACACAGACACATGAACACACAGACAGGCAAACAGTAATATTGGACACACAAACACATGAACACACAGACACACAAACACATGGACACAGCGCTAACAACGCTTCGAGCCAACTAGCTGGGGAGTTATCCTGCGGTCACTGGGGTCAGCTTGACTAATCTATCACAATCTATTGCAAAAAACGGATGGAAAGAATGTGGCTGAGGAGATGTGTTATCGTGGCCCTGGTGAGGAGTGGGGGGGTGTCCGTGGTCCGAGAGAGAAGCAGGCTGGAAGTATCCACACCCCTCCATTGTGTTCCAGGCCTCTCAATGCGCTGCGCTTCCTGAAGGAAAATGTGTGCCAGCGCCAACATTAAACAATACAGCCCACGGACCGCCGCGACCGCTGCGTCTTAGAACAACACAAAGCCACTTCCCATCTTAACGAGCCGATGGTTCCCCGTACAGGAAGCCAGGAAGAAAGGCAGCGAACACGCAGCACACGGCCCCGCAACAAAAAAAACCCCACACACCCTGAAGAGAAGGGGAGAGGGGGTCCCCTGGAAACTTAGCGTCAGACCTTCAGTCCGCTACTCAGTGGAAACCCCTGTTTCTCACCAAGCCGCCATGTCTGTTCTTCACACTGCCGGGGGCTGCCCACAACACACACGGTGGCCATGGTTACCATCGCGTTGTCGCTCTGCTCAAACTTGCATCAATGGAAAAAATAAATAAAAATACCCGCAAGAGAGAGAGAGAGAAAAACAAACGCAGGCCAACGGAGGGAAAAGGTCCTGGATGTTGAGCTTCTGCTCCAGATTCCCCAAGCGCCGCCACAAATATGTGACCTCATTGGTCGGTTCATTCCCCAGGGCGTCGTCACAGCCCCTCTCTCGGCCCCCGTCTCTGAACCTCTTGGCTTTCCTCACCCTCTGGAGCGATATCTCCCCCGTTCTCCGTGTTTCCACTAGTATGGAAAGCGCCTGCCTGGCACGGAGACTCCACATTCCACAGGCCAGATCTCACACACATTAGTTTCTCTTTTCGCCGTTATCTTTCCAGCGTTGCGTGCCGTCCAATCTGGTGCTGCAGAACCCTCCATGTTCCCTACCGCTAAGTCATTACACAGGTGTTAAGGAACAACCGACCTCACGTCAAGGTCAAATGTGGAACAGTCCCGGTCCACCTCCTCGACCGTGGAGAACGGTCGAGGTACATTAACATTTATGTATCTACATGCCTACTACCCTTAATATATATATATATATATATATATACACGCATACATACTTCCTGTATATATTCTATGTAGTTGTAGTCATTTCTTCAATATTAATTTCAGTATAATAATAATTATTATATTATTTCCGTCCTGTACTTTGACACAAGGCATTTCCCATCTGGGATCAGTGAAGTACATCTCAGGTCATCTTATCTTACCTCCTCTCATCTCATCGTCCCTCATGTTCCTAGGCCCCAGACTCACCTGTTGAGGAAGGTGTTCCCGAAGGGGTTCAGCTTGCGGAAAGGCTTGTTGGGGTCCACGATGAGGGCGTTGCCGGGAATCACTCCCTCCACCTCCCCATGCATGATGGCCGTGAAGCAGTCGGTGGTGGGCTCCGGACCAATCCGGCTCCCGGGGATGTCCTGCTCCAGGAGGTACCTGACCGGACCAGACCAGACCAGACCCCCGTCAGAACAGCACAATGAGAACACGGGTGTTGCCTCATTCATGCTCCATTCGTCTGTGAACCGTTTCCTTTAACGGTGATGTCCAGTCAAGTTGGTGTATTAGGAAAGTGCAGATGTTATGTCTATGGCTACTAGTCACCAGCTCTCATGTAGCCTCTTATTAGATGTGTATTACATGTGGTACAGATATTGGTACCAAACAAAGATGCGAGTAAACCTAAATGAGCTAAAACAGCAGTGGGCTCACAGAGAACTGGACCAGTTGACTGAACTGGACCAGTTGACTGTGAACTGGACCCGTTGACCGTGACTGGACCCGTTGACCGTGAACCGGAACGGTTCCCAGTAAACCGAACCCGTTCCCAGTGAACCGGACCCGTTCCCAGTGAACCGGACCCGTTCCCAGTGAACCGGACCCGTTCCCAGTGAACCGGACCCGTTCCCAGTGAACCGGACCAGTTCCCAGTGAACTGGAACCGGTTTTCCAGAGGTCTGGCTTACTTGATGAAGGTGGTCTTGCCGGTGGAGTACTGGCCCACCACCAGCACCATGGGCTTGTTGTCGAAGTCGGCGTCCTCCAGGCTGGCGGAGTGGAAGTCGTGGAAGCCGTAGTACTGCTCCAGGGGCAGCAGCTTCTTACGGTACAGCGACTTGAGGCCCTCGGTCACCGTGCGGATCACCTCCGGAGTCTTCTTCACATTCTTCCGTCCCCAGCGTGACATGGCTGCTAGCGGTGGGGGGAACGCTGTGGGGGGGACGCTGTGGGGGGAACGCTGTGGGGGGAACGTGGGAAGTCGTTTACACCCGGCTGTGTGCTGGTGTCTGAGTGTGTGTTTGTTGGTGTCTGGATGTGTGTGCTTGTGTCTGAAGGTGTGTGTGTGTTGGTGTCTGGATGTGTGTGTTGGTGTCTGAAGGTGTGTGTGTTGGTGTTTGTGTGTGTGTATGTGTGTGTTGGTGTCTGGATGTGTGTGTTGGTGTCTAAAGGTGTGTGTGTTGGTGTCTAGATGTGTGTGTTGGTGTCTGAAGGTGTGTGTGTGTGTGTGTGAGTGTTGGTGTCTGAAGGTGTGTGTGTTGGGGTCTAGATGTGTGTGTTGGTGTCTAGATGTGTGTGTGTTGGTGTCTGAAGGTGTGTGTGTGTGTGTGTGTGTGTGTTGGTGTCTGGAGGTGTGAGTGTGTTGGTGTCTGGAGGCGCGTGTGTGTGTGTGTGTGTGTTGGTGTCTGAATGTGTGTGTGTGTGTGTTGGTGTCTGAAGGTGTGTGTGTGTTGGTGTCTGTATGTGTGTGTTGGTTTCTGAAGGTGTGTGTGTTGGTGTCTGTATGTGTGTGTGTGTGTGTGTGTGTGTGTGTGTTGGTGTCTGGAGGTGTGTGTGTGTATGTTTGTGTCTGAAGGTGTGCGTTTGTTTTTCCAAGGGCCCCCCTGTGTTTCCTGAGTTCCTCTGAGGGCCTTCTGGTTCTTCCTGTGTTTATTAGAAGGTTGAATTAGAAGAACGTTAGCCGCTCCACTGGAGGCTATGATGTGTGGTTTGGAGCTCTCTGGGGCGACCCCTTCGTCTAACAAGCCTCGTCCGGAGCTCCGTTCTAAAGCCACGTATGGGAACACTACAGAAGCACTGGGCTGATCCCGTAGCAGGGGTCTGTACACAGAGGGGCCTCCCAGCCGTTAACGCAACTTTTCCTACAAACGTGGAACCAGGAAGGGAAGTGGTGAGGCCGGCAGAGTGCCGAGCTTTGTTAGTCTAGGAAAGAAAATGGAACCTGGGCTGGCCCGGCCCATGGAACACATTTGCACAGGGCCCGGCTCATTTCCTTACATTGAAATTAGCTGTTTATTCTCACCCCCACAGGCGTTACAGGCAGCCCATTAGCGAACACACTAATGCACCATTGTGTGGATCCCACACTAAGGAGGTACGCGGTACCTGCACGCACAGGCAGGATTCCGCCTCAACGACGGCTCTGGTGAGTGTGTCACGGATCAGATGTCAAACACACAGAGACTCATCCCAGAGGCCCATCCTCGACGGGCCTCTTGCTTCTTGTAAAAGGCGTGAGCCAAAGTTTAGCCGCACGTCTGCAGACGGCGTCTCCTGGTCTGTGGAGTTACTTTACTTTTAAGTCTTACAAAGTGAACCCTGCCGTGAGAACAGTATCACAAGACTGTTGAGAGAGCAAAGAGCCATTTAGTACACAAAGTAAAACGGTTTTACTGCTACGTCATTATCTACTGTGGAAACTTTTAGCAACTCGGAAACTGCAGCAGAGTTGGGGGAGAGAGAGAGAGAGAGAGAGAGAGAGAGAGAGAGAGAGAGGAAGACAGAGCTGCAAGTCTTTCTTAGAGTAGACCTACATCCATGGGAGCAGCTTTTTAACTTCCAAGTTCGAAAATGCCTTGAGGGTTTTGTAAACCAGAACGGCAAAGCAGAATGTTTACATATGAAGGGGCGATCCAGAGCTGGAGCAACATCACGCTATTTAGTAATCCAATTGAAGCGAGGCCATTTTAATCACAACCACAACGAAAAAAAACAACATAGAGTCAACATCAAGAGCCAAAAGAGTGATTTTAAGTCTGCCTCTAACTTCAACGTCACGTGTCCCTTGAAACTTTTTCCCTAAAAACATTTGAGTGGTAACCAAGTAAACGGAAGCAGTGCGCAGAGAACAGAGTAAAAGTCACTTTAAAAAGTATATTTACCAGATTACTTTAAATCCACAAAAGAATGAGTTCTTCAAACACCTTCAACAGTCAGTCTTCCTCGTGCCGTCTGCAGTTTGGGAAGAAGAAGAAAAAAAGAAGAGATTTGACTTTGAGACAAAAAAAAAATTCTGGAAATAAATCAGTAGAATGAGCTGTTGCTACATGCAGGTCTTCTAGGCGCCAGCGAATAGCGGTCCTCCTTCAACATACCCTCAACCACCAAGGATTTTTAGCTTTAATGGATCTCAGATGAGCCCCAGGGCAGCTCCTCTCTCTCTCTCTCCTCTGTGAGCTGTAGGAGGAGTACAGGAGGACACAGACACACTCACAAACAACCACTCTCTCCCTTTCTCTCCCCCTCAGTCTGGCTCAGCTGCTCCTCTGTACGCACCTCCTCTTTTAGGAATACCAGTTCTTCTCCTGCTCTCCCCTTCTGAGATGGGATGAGAGAAGAAGGAGGGCCGAAGGGTGTGGTGGGCCTCTCAAGGGGGAGGGGGAGGAGCACTGGGGCAGAGGAGGAGGAGGTGGAGGGGAGGTGGGTCTAAATCGTTTATTTGGGTGGAGTCAATTTTTCTACATGCCAGTCCCACCCACACACATGAAGGCATTGGTGGCATGTGTCAAGAGTTCTATCCATGACTAGGTGGTGGACCAGTGAACCATGACTGGATGGTGGACAAGCCGGGCTCTCGACTTGACGTTTGTGTGATGTTCCAGTGGCACACTGCGGTCGTCTGAAGGATAAAGCTGTATTCATTTGAACAAGTCCCCCCTTCATTCCTTCTGCTCCTCATCTTGAACAACTTTACTTCTGGCCTGATGTGTATCACACTAACCAAAGCCACGTTATTCCCACTTCCACCACCTCCAACTGCTGTAGCTGGTGAATACAGACCAATCCTTCCTGGCCTCCCTCTGGTCCTCAGGCAACCTCAACGCACAGCAAAGAACACCGGACACGCAGAGAAGTTCATAAAAGAAGCATGGTTTAATTTACAAGTTTACTAAATGTACATTTCTTTTTAAAAAGTGTCATTATACACAATAAATACAATACAAAAATTAATCTGTAATACTATACTTCAAATTCTCTTACGGTCGTATTTTTTACATTATTGTTTCTCTCGTCTTCGTGTCAACGCTCCTGCTGTGTTGTTTGTGAATGACGTAAGGATGAGAGGGGAAACTAACCCATGGGAACAGCCCTTGAAACACAACAGAGGCTGGAAGACTGGAAGACAGGCCTGCCCCCTATTGGCCACACCTCAGAACGCAGGCCACAGCCTCCTGATGACAGCAGCCGGTGGTTCAGGTTTGGCGTGGGAATGGGGCGGGGGGGGGGGGACACAACAACCGTCATTTTCTTTCTTTCTCATTTGTCTAAGCAAAATTCAAATGTTCCTTGTTGTTACATGTTCATTTACATCTTGTTGTCACAGAACTACAGACTACCCAAGAGAGAGCAAGAGAGAGAGTGCGGGATTACAATGTAAACTGTGAGACAAGCGGCCTCGTCTCCTCGACAGGAGGCCGACCTATAGAACGTGGATCCAAGCAGAACAGAGGACAAATAGACAAATGTGGGAGACCGGCCAGAGGGAACATAACAGAGTAGGGAGAGGAACAACAAGAGTCTTCCCTTTCATTCCGAGAGCTGAAACCAAAAGGAGACTAACCGGGGCTTCAATGTGTGTAATTGATGCAGACTCTGTAGGGTGGTGTTGTGTTGGTAGGGTGGTGTTGACTTGGTAGGGTCGTGTTGTCTTGGTAGGGTGGTGTTGTCTTGGTAGGGTGGTGTTGTCTTGGTAGGGTGGTGTTGTGTTGGTAGGGTGGTGTTGTGTTGGTAGGGTGGTGTTGTCTTGGTAGGGTGGTGTTGTCTTGGTAGGGTCGGTGTTGTCTTGGTAGGGTGGTGTTGTCTTGGTAGGGTGGTGTTGTCTTGGTAGGGTGGTGTTGTCTTGGTAGGGTGGTGTTGTCTTGGTAGGGTGGTGTTGTCTTGGTAGGGTGGTTTTTGATGGACTGACAGAGACACCGATGGAGGGAGACCACTTCCTGACAGACACCTTTAAACCCAGACTGTTCATGTTGTGTGTGATGTTGTCTGTGTGTGTGTGAATGTTTCAGTGAAGGATGAAGCGGGCAGCAAAACAAACGACAATTCATGTTCTAATTCAGAGAGCGTGCGCGCGCGCGCGCACACACACACACACACACACACACACACACACACACACACACACACACACACACACACACACACACACACACACACACACACACACACACACACACACACACACACACACACACACACACACACACACACACACACACACACACACACACACACACACACACACACACCTCCCTTTCCTCTCCCCACTTCCAGCTGGTAAACAAAATACATTTCTGGTGAGTCAACACAGAGAGACCAGTGAAGTTACAGGGAGACAACGTCCCCCGCCCTCCGAGTCCATCTATCTCTCGCTCTCTTCTTCCCCCTCTCCCCTCTCCCCCCTCCCTCCCCCCGTCTCTAACTCTATCTGTGCCCCCCTCTCCCCCGTTAAGTCCTTCCGGGGGCCCTGCGGGGGAGGAAGGGGGAGACACTGTTATCTGCTGTGGTTCTGGGGGACCAGACTCCCGTTGTGACCGCGACCCGGGAGGGGGGCCGCAGAGGAGGAGGAGGAGGAGGAAGGGGGCGGGGCCGGCGGTCTGTGGGGCGGGGCCCCTGGTGGGTGGTGTTGCCGGGGCCTCTTGAGGTGGCGGGCGGAGGGCCCCTGCTGCAGGTTGAGGATGCTGTCGATGGCGGACTGCAGGTGCTCCGTCAGACGGTCGTCGGGGGGGCTGCCGCTGGAGAAGCTGGCGTCGTCCATGTCGGGGGAGTCAGACTTACAGCGCTTGGCGGGCAGCGAGGAGGCGCAGGAGGATGAGGGGTCACGGGAGTGGGCGTCGGGGGAGGAGGGGTCGGGGGAGGGCGGCCCGGGGGCGTGCTGGTCCATGCGGAACACGGCGCCCTGCCTCTGGCTCGGACCGCTCGCACGCTTGAAGCGCCCTTCGCTGCGCTCCTCCTCCCGGCGCTCCTCCCCTCGGACTGGCGGCCGGGGGAGGTGAGGGGGGGGGAGGTGGTGGTGGTGCTGTTGTTGTGTTGTTTTGATGCCGCGGTCGAACACCTCTTCCTCCTCCCTGCTCCTCCTCTCCTCCTTGACACTGGCGATGACGCTGCGCTGCACTGGCGGCAGGGGAGGGGGAGGGGGAGGGGGAGGGAGCGGGGCGGGAGACTGCGGGAGAAGCGGGGGAGGAGACAGCTCAGGGCGGGGGTAGGGCAGGCTGTCGTCCCCTCCCCCCGGCACACCGGGCCTCACCCGGGGACTCACGTTCTCCCGGTACGTCTTTCGCAGTGGCAGGCGGCAGGTGGTGGCCTGCGGAGGCGTGGCCGTGGCCGCTGGGTCACGCTTAACTCCGCCCACCTCGTGGTGCTCCAGCGTGCCGTTCATCTGCTTAGAGGAGGAAGAGGGGGGCGGGCAAGGCGACCAGCTGCGGGACGATGAAGAAGACGAAGGTGGGGGAGGCGTGGCTGCGCTAGAGGGACCGGATCCTCCCAGGGGGGGGTCGGATCGGGAGGCGGTCAACGTGGCTACTGCCGGCACCGAGGGGGCAGGGGTGGGGGCGGGGGGGAGCTGAGTCCTGATGACGGTGGGGGGGACAGAGGGCTCGGGGCGGGGGGCTGAGCTCTGGGGCCGGGGGTAGGGCTTCTGCTGGGGGGGCGTGTGCACCGGGTCCAGCGCAGTGTTGTGGACTACCTTGCGGAAGCCCGTCTGGTCCTGCTTGATCTTCAGCTTGAGGCCGATACGGCGCCGGGCCTCGTAGGTCTTGATGGGCGGCTTGCTGGTCCTCTGAGGCAGCGCGTCCTCGTCCTCCGACGACCGCCACTTGAAGGATGAGGGAGGAGGAGTCCGGCCAAAAGAAGAGCTCTGTTTGGCCGGCGGGGAGGCCAGCTTTGTTGCAGCCGGCTTCGTCGCGGTTGGCTTAGTCACTACTGGCGGTGGCTGCGGAGGGGGAGGAGGAGGCGGGACACCGCTAGCCCAGGACACTGAGGCTCCACCTCCCCCCTGCTTAATCACCAGCTTGGTGGAGGGGAAGGGGGCGTGGCCACGGGGCGGGGAGGACGCGCCTACAGGGGTCGGGGGCGGAGCGGCGTTGGGAAGTGCAGGGGGATGGGCGACGGGGGACGGGGCCGCGGGTGGGGCCTCCGCCACCCCAAGACCCTTGGCCGGGATGAGTGCTGCGGGGGAGGGGTGGAGCCGGGATGAGGCCGCCGCCGCACTCTCCAACCTGCGGGCATTGGCCACAAACTCTTCTACACAGAGAGAGAGACAGAGAGACAAAATACAGAGAGGGACAGAGTGAGTGAGCATTCAGAGATGAAGGTGTTAAGACCAGTGCTGCCATCTCACTACAGCTTCACCTGTTATTTACACCTCACTGTGTAGCTTTTAGATTTGAAAAGGTTGTAATCTTAGCACCTGGTCTCTCTTGGGCCATCAGCCGGTCCTGACCCAGGGTCAACTTCTCCTCCTGGATGAACATCCGGTCGATCATCACCATCTCCGCCGAGGGACCCATTCTCTGTCGGGTTCAGACACACGGTCAGAGTTCAGCTCAGCTCTTAAGACTCTTATACTAGTAATATACCAGGACCTACACCTCTTATGCTAATAATATATCTCTTAAACTAGACAATTCCCACAGCAGGGGGCACTATAACTTCCATTATCTTTACACTGGCTGAGCGGCAGGGGGACGCTATAACTTATATTATCTTTACACTGGCGTACCTTGGACTCAGCAAACAGCAGGTGGCGGTATTTGTCCAGCATGGCCTGGGTTCGCTTCAGCAGCTGACTGGACACACTCTCAAACTCATCGTCCACTGAGGAGACAAGGAAAGAAGGACAACAAAGGTATCTTCCACTGAAGAAACAAGGAAAGTAGTAGTACTAGTAAACTATTTTTACATCTTATTTAACCACTGTACATTATATATTACCATTCACTTTACTGCAACATTTGCTGTGCTGTGCAATGACAATAAATGACAATAAATGTAATCGAAAGAAGGACAACAGAGTCATCTTCCACTAAGGAGACAAGGTAAGAAGGACAACAGAGTTATCTTCCACTGAGGAGATAAGAAAGGAAGGACAACAGTCATCTTCCACCAAGGAGACAAGGAAAGAAGCTCAACAGTCATCTTGAGTACTGGAGAGGCTAGTGAAAGTGCTGAATGGTAAGTGACTTTGTAAAACCAGTGGCCACAGTGGCTGGTGAGCCAAAAAGTGAATGTGATAAATAGAGCAGCACTACTACGACCCCCGTCAGGTGTGTCAATAGTGAATAGAACACGTGGTTGTGCACTCCCAGAGCCTCTAGTGGAGGGGTAAAGGTGGGACCAGGTGACCCGGTGGGCTACCTCTCTGGTAGTCCTGGGCGGAGTTAGCGGTTCCCTGGTACAGGTGGTAGGGCAGCAGCCTCTGCAGTGAGTCGCCGAAGGAGTCGAACGGAGCGCCGTGGTTAGGGTGGAGCACCGACCCCTGCTGCTTCCTCAGCTGCTCCAACATCCTGCAGACACCAGGTATAAAAGGCATGACTGGTAGATACGAGGGTTACACAGGCATGACTGGTAGAGTAGACATCTATATAACTACACATATATATATACAGTAAACATACACATACAGTATATGAATATAATCTATATATATATATATATATATATAAACACTCATGATATAGATGTTTCTACAGCGTACCTGGCCTCTTTACTGGGCTCCGCACTGAAAGGCATCTTTACTGTGGGGATCTGAGACAAGCAAATGACAAGCCGTTAGAGAACACACACACACACACACACACACACACACACACACACACACACACACACACACACACACACACACACACACACACACACACACACACACACACACACACACACACACACACACACACACACACACACACACACACACACACACACACACACACACACACACACAGGCAGAAGTGTTGATCCAAAGCTACTGTGACTTCAGATACTAGACATCGAGGGTCTCTGGCTCTAGGCCTACATTACACCTGATATTGGGCCGTGCTCTGGTTACCTGCGTGTGGATGGGCATAGGGGCCTGGAGGGCAGGCATCTGGGCCAGGCTGGACCCCAGCACCTGGAGCTTGATCCCCCCGGGCCCCAGGGTGACCCCGCCTCCCAAGGCGCTGATCACCCCCCCAGCCGCTGTCTGGATCTGCGGGGGAACAGGAGAAGCAGGTGAGTTGGACCCCACGGACGTACCAATCCACTCAGTGATGGTTTTAGATGACGAGACGAAACAGGACATTGCTCATTCAGCGATGTAAGAACGCTTTAGGTCATATCAAATCAAATGATCCCGCTGATTATATGATTTAGGAGGAGATGCTTTTGGTTTTCATTTTATGGCAATTGTTATTGTTTTGATAGTGTGTGAAATATGTAATGCTGAAGACAAGGTCTCAGCTAAATGGGGATCCTCATAGTACTTATATAAACAGAATAGAACACAATAAAATAAAATAGGGTATGTCTCATCTCCTTATCTTATGTCATATTACCCACAACTAAATGGATGTACTATGAGGACCATTCACTTTGGTTCAAAATAAGATGGCGGTACAAGAGGTGCAGTGGGCGGTGGTGGTCAGGGTGTGTGGGTCACCCACCTGTGCAGGCTGGGGAGTGAGGCCAGCTGGGGCCATGGGTGGTGTGAGTCCTGCTCCACCTGGGCCTTGGGCTCCGGAGAGCACCTGCATGTCACCTGGAGGTGAAGGAACATGCGGTTGCGGGCGGAGGGTGACTGGAGACCAAGGGTGTGTGTGTGTCAGTGTGGTAGTATGTCAGCGTGTCAGTGTGTGTTAGTCTGTGTTAGTGTGTGTGTAATGCCAGTATGTTAGTGTGTCAGTGTTGTTTAGTGAGTGTGTTTGTTAGTGTGTGTTTATACCATGTGTTTCACTATACTGTGTGTTTCATGATGTTAAACTTGTTTCACTGATATGTTTCATGGTGTTAAACTGCTGTTGCACTAGTATGTTTCATGGTGGTAAACTTGTTTCACTAGTATGTTTCATGGTGGTAAACTTGTTTCACTAGATGTTCACGATGTTAAACTTGTTTCACGATGTTAAACTTGTTTCACGATGTTAAACTTGTTTCACTAGTATGTTTCACGATGTTAAACTTGTTTCACTAGTATGTTTCACAATGTTAAACTTGTTTCACTAGTATGTTTCACGATGTTAAACTTGTTTCACTAGTATGTTTCACAATGTTAAACTTGTTTCACTAGTATGTTTCACGATGTTAAACTTGTTTCACTAGTATGTTTCACGATGTTAAACTTGTTTCACTAGTATGTTTCATGATGTTAAACTTGTTTCACTAGTATGTTTCACGATGTTAAACTTGTTTCACTAGTATGTTTCACGATGTTAAACTTGTTTCACTAGTATGTTTCGCGATGTTAAACTTGTTTCACTAGTATGTTTCGCGATGTTAAACTTGTTTCACTAGTATGTTTCACGATGTTAAACTTGTTTCACTAGTATGTTTCACGATGTTAAACTTGTTTCACGATGTTAAACGTGTTTCACTAGTATGTTTCACGATGTTAAACTTGTTTCACTAGTATGTTTCACGATGTTAAACTTGTTTCACTAGTATGTTTCACGATGCTAAACTTGTTTCACTAGTATGTTTCACAATGTTAAACTTGTTTCACTAGTATGTTTCACGATGTTAAACTTGTTTCACTAGTATGTTTCACGATGTTAAACTTGTTTCACTAGTATGTTTCACGATGTTAAACTTGTTTCACTAGTATGTTTCGCGATGTTAAACTTGTTTCACTAGTATGTTTCGCGATGTTAAACTTGTTTCACTAGTATGTTTCACGATGTTAAACTTGTTTCACTAGTATGTTTCACGATGTTAAACTTGTTTCACGATGTTAAACGTGTTTCACTAGTATGTTTCACAATGTTAAACTTGTTTCACTAGTATGTTTCACGATGTTAAACTTGTTTCACTAGTATGTTTCACGATGTTAAACTTGTTTCACGATGTTAAACGTGTTTCACTAGTATGTTTCACAATGTTAAACTTGTTTCACTAGTATGTTTCACGATGTTAAACTTGTTTCACTAGTATGTTTCACGATGTTAAACTTGTTTCACTAGTATGTTTCACGATGTTAAACTTGTTTCACTAGTATGTTTTACGATGTTAAACTTGTTTCACTAGTATGTTTCACAATGTTAAACGTGTTTCACTAGTATGTTTCACGATGTTAAACTTGTTTCACTAGTATGTTTCACGATGTTAAACTTGTTTCACTAGTATGTTTCACAATGTTAAACTTCTTTCACTAGTATGTTTCACGATGTTAAACTGTGAATGCTCGGGGGTCCAACCTGTGACTACTGGGGTTTTGACAAGGACAGATTTGTGCTGCAGCGCGGGCCCCCCCGGTGGGGCGGGGGCCCCCGTCTCGAGGGGTTGGTCCTGCTGAGAGCCGAAGAGAGCTGGCGCCATGGCTTGGGGCTGAGGAGCGAGCTGCAGGGAGGCGGACTGCTTTGCCTGCAGCAGAATGTTCTGTTGGACCTGGGAGGCAAACTAGAGGTCAGTCAGCACGCATCAACCCACCGAACGACTGATCGACCCGTCAATCCACTTGTGGATTTACGACCCCGAGGTGCCACTCAAGGCTTGATCAGTTTGATCAGCAGCAAAACAGTGAGATTTACTTTGGACTAGGGATGCTCCAATCAGGGTTTTTGAGGCCGATCACAGATCACTGGAATCAGAATCGGCCGATCACATAGCGGGTGGGGGCTATGGAGATCTTCAATTGAATTACTATTTAGAGCAATACAATTAACTATTCTGAAATGCATTGCAGAAATATAATATATATATAACACAATAATATAATTTCAGGTGACACTACTCAACCAATCAAATCGCTGCAGTCAGTGAGCGAGCAGATTACCACACACCACACACACACACACACACACACACACCACACACACACACACACACACACACACACACACACACACACCACACACACACACACACACACACACCACACACACACACACACACACACACACACACACACACACACACACCACACACACACACACACACACTTGACATGGTGTTCTCTAAAAACAGAAAGGTAGACAGCAAAAACGCCTACATGTTCATTCTTCCCACGGGCAGTTCAAACCAAGTACGTCTCATTTGTTCCGTAGCGATTATTAAAAGCGGAAATGTGAAGCGGCACTACGAGATAAAGCACACTGTTGAGCAATCATACCTACCAAACATAAATTAAACGATCAAGGAGCCCAATGATGATGACATGGCATTTTTGCTCACACATTGCATTTTTTTTTTGCACAGCAAAAAAGTCTCATGTTTTTTGGGTCATCTGATAGGCTCTTCTGATTGGCCGTTTTTGAGAGCTCCGATCGATTGGATTAGAGTAAATATCGGCCGATAACGATCGGCGGTCGATCGATCGGAGCATCCCTACAAATCTGGAACGGACCACCTCTGAACAATGTACTCTTATTGCTGCTAGGTTAGGAAAACTTTCGGACGCTTTCCATCGCTGTGAACGTAAACAGTAGCCGTCTATTTCTATTAGAAATAAGTGGTTCACTTTGAAACTATGGAAATAAATGGCGTCATTGGTAATATCAATCATATATCACTGGGTTGTCAGTGACCGCTAGTATTAGTCTCTTCTCCGCCATTGTTTACATTGTTGATACCATATGTCCCCCCCCATGATTTGAATTGGCCAACAAGTGAGAAGTGAGAAGTGACGAGCTGTTCCAAGAGTTTAACTTTTTTGAAATGAAAGCACTGGGAGAGGAGCAGGGGGGAAAAGCTGAACGCTGAGGGCGATTTTGCGTCAAGGGCGCTGAGATCGCTGAACTTCATAGGATTTGTATTGAGAATAGGCTCTGTCAGCGCAAAAAATGGGATTGGTGGACACAAGCCCTAAAAGTGAAGAAATAAATATTCAGTCAAACCAGCTGCGTTGTACATTTAGACCTGAAATAATGTCTTATGCATCGACAAATAAAGAAATCACTGAATAAAGGTCTTGACAAGCCTTAAAAAGCACTGTATGAATGAAAACTTCCCGTTTTGAGTTACCTGGTGCAACTTGTCCAGCAGCTGCTTCTGCTGCAGGGAGGGCTGGCTGATGGTGGACAGCGTCTGGATCTGAGCCACCACCAGCTGCAGGTGGTGCTGCTGCTCCGCGTTCAGCACCACAGGTGCCACTCCGCTCACCAGCGAGCTGGCGAACTGGTGCTGGACAGGGATGGCCACCGGGGCCTTGGGGGAGTGGGCCAACGGGGGCCTCTCCTGCTGGAAGGGCGAGGGCTGGGGCTGGGACGGAGGCCGGGGGGGAGCCTGCAGCTGGATTTGAATGTGAGTCTGCTGCGGTAGGGTCTGCTGGGCCGGCTGAGGGGACCCGGGGATCTGGTTGTGGACGATATAAAAGGGTGTGTGCGAGGAGGGCGTGCAGGAACGCGAGGGCGTCTGGGCCTGGGGCTGGGGCTGGGACGGGGGTCGGGACTGCGAGTGGTGCGGGGACTGGACGTGTTGGCCGAGGGCCAGGGGGGACGGGGAGGGCTGCGGGCTGTCGGCGGGCGGGGGCGCCGGGCCATGGGTGGCGAGGCCCGGCGAGGGGGACAAGCTCTGGATCTTCAGGTGCTGCTGATGTCCGGAGGGTACCTGCAGTGGTGGGACCAAAACACACTCACACCCTTCAGCACCACACGTGACACAACCTCGTAAGAGGATACAACAACTCTTTAAAGGGCCCCTATTTTACTACAAGGTGTGTGATTAGCATTAAAACCCCTTTCAATTTGTCATGTGACTACCCCCTTAGTAACATCACAAGTGGGAGTATCCAACCAGATGTACAACGACTAGATCAGTCTACCGGGTGGAGTGTACCAACTGGTGGACTGATCTATCCATCATACAGAGGGTTGTCACATGACAAATTTGAAACAGCTTATAATGGCTGATCACACCCACACCTGAAGGTGAAACAGGGGCCCTTTAAAAATAAATAATAAAATTTAAATGAAATAAAATCAGACAGCGAACAGTTCTGCATGCACACAGCAAGGGGGGAGAAGACTTCACAAAGTGGCTGACAAAAAAATCAATAATAATCCTTTAGCTCTATTAAGACGTGAAATAGCAGCTAGTTCAAGAGGCTCCACGGTCCATAACAAGAAGACACTAAGACACAACAAAGCAAGCCTGGACCTTGGGACAAGGGGGACAGGGGGCGTGGCAAGGCAGTAGGCACAGTGGGGCGTGTCTCTGTACACATGGGGAGTGGCTAGGTGCACAGTGGGGAGTGGCTTATTAGGCCAGTGGGCGGGCACACTGGTCTAACTGTACAGACTACTGGAGAACTACAAGCAAGGAGAGGAATGAATTTTAGGAATAAGATGTGAATGTAGTGGCTGGGGTACAGAGTTAACAGTGGGAAACAGAAGAGGTGGTTAGTCTGGAAATGCCCTTTTTCCCCAGTGTTACCATGACGAGCGATAACATGACAGTTGGTCATGTGTGGTGAAGCATATGCATAGAGTACATGCCCCCCAAAACCAGGAGAAAACCGCTAGCATCAGCGTTAGCATCTGGGTTAATGTGAGATAATAGAGAGCTCTTTGGGAGGAGGCAACACACACACACACACACACACACACACACACACACACACACACACACACACACACACACACACACACACACACACACACACACACACACACACACACACACACACACACACACACACACACACACACACACACACACACACACACACACACACACACACACACACACACACACACTTCAGCCGACAGTTATTTCTACAGTGATGCAAAACAGCTGCTAATACATAAACAGCACAGAGTGGGAGAGTGGGGAGAGAGGAAAAATAGAGGGGAGAGAGAGGAAAGAGGGGAGGGGCCAAGCGTTTAAGACGGTGATTTCGCAACACATTCGAAATGCAAAGCAAACAACAGCATTGCAGAGGGAGAGAGACCTAGAAGAAGGAGCGGAGGGAGAGAGTCGAGGAGGAGGAGCAGAGGGAGAGAGACGTAGGAGGAGGAGCAGAGGGAGAGACTAGAAGGAGCAAAGGGAGGGAGACGTAGGAGGAGCAAAGGGAGAGACATAGTAGGAGAAGGAGCGGAGGGAGAGAGACATAGGAAGAGGAGGAGCAAAGGGAGAGAGACATAGGAGGAGCAGAGGAAGAGATGTACAAGGAGGAGCGGAGGAACAGGGAGGAGTGATCAGTAGTAGCAGCAGCAACAACAATGGGCGGGGCTTAACATAAAGGGGGAGGGGGTTCTACCTGCTTTACCATCATGCAGGAGGGGCCAGGCAGAGCCACCCCAGAGGCAGCTAATTGGCTCTCGTGGACTGAGGGGGCGGGGCCAACATGGCTGTTGCTGCTGGCGATAACGGATGCGGGCACACCCACTGAGGGGGCGGAGCCACCATTCTGTCTCTGCTGGTCCTGACACGAGTTCAGTGAATTGGGGAATGGTGGAGGAGGGAGGAGAGGACCAGGGAGGGAGGGAGGAGAGGACCAGGGAGGTAGGGAGGAGGGGACGAGGAGAGAGGGACAGAGGAGGAGAGGAGGGAGGGGAGATAGGGAGCGAGGAAGGGTAAGGGTAGTCAAATCGTAAACCAGCGAATGATCAGACCAACATATCACTCATGTTCAGTAAGCTGTCATAGCGGGAGACACTGACCTGCTGGAGGAACATCTGCAGCGACTCCTGACTCAGGATCATGCCGGGGCCCTGGTTGGTGAACAGAACCCGGCCCTGCCCGTGTTGGGCTGTCAGGCCCACCGTGGGCACGGTTGCCGTGGTTACCGACATGGACGGAGAGGAGCAAGGGACGGAGACGGCGGAGGGCGTGGCCGACTGCATGAGGATGGATGCCTGCTGGGAAACCAGCTGCTGGGAGTGACCTGCCGACTCGGTGATGCAGTCCCCCGCCAGGGCCGGGCCCCCCACGCAGCCGGGGACGCCGCCCACCGGGGGCTGCAGGGCCGGCTGGAGGCTGACAGCCGGGCTCAGGCCCTCCACCTGACCCAGCGTTGTCAGGGAGTTCTGGACGGGCACGCCCTGGATGACTGTCTGGCCATGGGGGTGGCTCTGGGCCCGTGTGACGGGCATCTGGAAGAGGCCTGACGCGGCCATCTGCCCCGCTTGGAGCTGGATGGGCCCCGAGATGATGTGCGGTCCGGGGTGGCCCTGCGTGGCCAGCATCTGGCCCAAGTTAATGTTCTGGTTGGCGGACAGGATCTGGTTGGCGATGAGGTGGCCGCTGTGGTGCTGGGTGAAGATCTGACCCCCGGCCTGCAGCTGCAGCAGCTGGTGGTTGTGGCCCTGCAGGGCCTGCGAGGGGATGACGATGCTGCCCTGCTGGTTCAGCAGGTGCACACTGAGGGGCTTCCCCGACGGCTGGCCCGGCTGCTGCTTAAACACCTGCTGAAAGTGCTGGCCCTGAGCCTGCCCCGGGGCGCCGAGCACCACGTTGGAGCCCGCCTTCCCCGTCAGGAAGGCCATGTTCTGGGCGGCCGACACAGGGATCTGCTGCAGCCCCAGGGCCTTGGTGGCGTCACCCTGCAGGGGGTGGGGCGCCGGCTGCGGCTGCTTAAACACCTTGGGCTGGAAGGCTCCACCCTGTGGCGGTTTGGGCTGGATGGGCGTGGGTGTGCGCTGGATGATCACATTCTGCATGACCTGACCTTGAGTCTGCGTTTCCAGGCCGGCGCCCGCGTAGCCCACCAGCCCAGCGGGAGTCGTCACGCCGCCACTAGCAGCGCTGCTGACGCACACCGCCGGCCCGTTTGGCACCGGAGACCCGAGAGCAGCTTTGCCCCCTTGGATCAGAAGTCCACCGCCAGAGGTCAGAACCGAGCCCCCGAGGCCCGCCTGCGGCCCTGCACCAGATACCTCCGGCCCCGGCTGGTGCAGGTGGTAGCTCCCCATCGCCTTGGCCAGAACTGGCTGTCCTGCCTGATTGATGGTCATGACTGTGGGCTGGCCCACCACCTGAATCTGTCCCATCCCCAAGTGACCAGACTGGCTCCCGTTGGGGAGCGCCTGAAGGCTTGAGATGGACTGAAGAGTCACGTTGCCCAGGCCCACAGGATGCATAAAGGGCTGGACGCTAATTGCTTTGTTCATGACCTGGTGCAGCCCCGGGTGGGCCAGCCCCTGGTGGGCCAGCACGGAGCCCAGCATGTCTGTCACGGCATTGGGAGGAGGGGCACCTATGCCCACGGCCACGGCAGCGGTGCCAGACAGGCCGCTGTCGGGGAGCGTCTGGACCACCTGCGTGAGTCCGGGGATCCCGAAGGAGCCAAGGTCCAGCTCGGCCTCCGCCTCCTGCAGGCTCTGCTCTGTGATGTTGGCCTCGGCAAGGCTCTGCTGCAGGATGTCGCACGGCTCGTGGTTGCCGCCGATGCCGTTGCTACCGCCGTCGGCGCCGGGTGAGCCTCCCAGGATGTCGTCATCCTCCAGGAAGTCCAGGTCCACGCTGACCCGGGGCAGTCCCACCGGCTCGCTGACCGACAGCTGGATGACGGGCTGTACCTCCGGAATATGACCCTGGAGAAAATACAAGAGGAGGAAGTGAAACAGGAGACGGACTCCAGAAGGTTGATTGTTTTATGGGATGAAGATCTAAGGATGAGAGGAGCTTCCCGGGTGGGAAGATGTTGTCGTAGAGGCCGACCCTCCACTCTGACTCATGGTGTCGGGAGGTCACGTCTTAAGGGATGGAAGCTTGGAGAAGGTGGCCGTGTGTTAGTGGAGAGGCTGAACAGGCCAGGGTGGGTGGGTTGCATGCTACACAGACAGGATGAAGAACATAAGGGCAGGGAGGCGAGGAGGAGGGAGGGTGTTACTCACCCCAGCGGCTGAGAAGAACGAGCTGGAGGGGTCACCCGAACCATCCAAAAGGTCGTCAGTGTCCAACTACAGACACACCCACCCAGGATAGGACAGACAGAAACCAAACGCACCCAAAGCCACCAGGACAGAGAAACAAGACCGTCAAACAAAGGAGGGTGAAGAAAGGACAGCAGCCACGGGTTGTAAGGAAACAGGGGAGAGGGGACAGAGAGTTGTAGAGAAAGAGGAGAGAGAGGGACGAGAGGCAGAGCCACAGTCAGGAGGGGTTAGTATTGGCATTTCTCATCGGGTGAGTGCCCAAGACAAGGGGGAGGCAAGCTTAAGTTGTGGGAGAAACAAAATAAGGAGATAAGAATAATGATAGAAACAATAGAGCAGAGGGGGGGGGGGGGGGGACGGGGACGGGGGGGTCCGTCTGCGAGGTCAAACAGACGCCAGTACAGGTTCTGTGAATGTCGGGTTGTGTCTCATGTGTGTCAGCGATACTCACATGGGTCTCTGATCCATGAAGAAAGTCATTGAGAGCTTCTGGGTCACTGTAACAGAGAAAGGAAGGCGGGGGTCACGATAGGAAGGTCACCTTCACCACGATAACATGACACGAGGCTGAAGAGATCTGGGTGAACATCCTAACATCTTACCAAATTACATCTAGCAGGCACCTTCCGTCTTCATCATCCATGTCAACTGAAACACAAAAACACCAGACGTCCATAAGAGCTTCATTACCTCTGCCGTCGAACATGGGACAGAGATTATGTTTTCGCCCCCTTTGTTTGTTTGTTAGCAAGATAACTCAAAAATGTATGTACAGAATTGGACAAATCTGGTGGTTAGATTACTTATGGAGGAACAGTTGCATTAGCTTTTGGATCCGGATCCAGGGGACTTTTTTGGTGTGGCGGGGAGGTATGCGCTCTACTTAAAAGAACCCCCCTGGCAACACTCTCCTAGGAGGGTTCACGTCGGCTCTGTCAACATAACACTTATTATCAATATCTCCACTCCACTCTCTGGCACAGATTACACAATGTTGTGCTACATCATCATTTCTGGTGTAAACATTGAAAACTGATACACTGCCTCAAATGTATCTTGGACTGTAGGTCTTCAACCATCTCTACTCTGGCCCAAATTCTTCCAGAAACATAGAAAGCCTGATATAACTTCAAATGACAGGTGATTTATCTAGGCAACATAACCCAGGTATAGACGGGGGAAATATCTAGGTAACATAACCCAGGTATAGACGGGTGATTTATCTAGGTAACATAACCCAGGTATATCACCTATAGGATGAAACTACCAGATTTGTGATCTGAGGGAAAAAAACAGCCGGTATATATAATGACCTAATTTCCACACGGTGGTATCCAGAGAAGTGGACTTCCTTAAACTTGACAACAATTAAAAACTGCAGGCCCAGTGTTCTGGTTTTCTTCACCAGAGGGCCGCCATTCATCTGGACGAGGGTGACAACAAGTACCGGTCGGAACAATGACTTTAAACTAAAGCCAGCGCTGGCCGCTCAAGACAGGCTCTGAGGTTGTGTTTAAGAGGAGGAGCATGAGGGGAAAACACTCTGGGAGAAGTGGATAGAAGAGGACGACCAAGAAGAGAAGAGGAAGCCAAACGGAGAGTAGCAGGCCAACACAATCTGTAGGTCGGGCCGGTATGGTGCATGCAAAACTGACTTTCATTGTTATTGTGACAGACATCCGTAGATTGATATTATTAAATGCACCACATTCGGGGGAAAGATTTTTTTGTATACTTTTTATGAACTAAAAAGGCAGGCGTATTGCCTGTCGAACAGAGTTTCACAATTAAATATGCACGACAGCCGCTACATTTAATAAGCCTTTTTCTCCTCAAATGAAATTAATTCAGAATCCCTAGGTTGGCAACAGTGGTTGGAACTTTTATCCATGCATTTTATTTCCTGCCTATCCTACAAGATGGTATTCTTCATCAACTCCTTATATTAAAAATTATTTAGCATGACCAATCAGGTAGGTGCACGCAACTTGTATACAATTATACCCATACAAAAGGGATCAAATTTGAGAAAGAGTGCATAAACATATGGAACAATTTTGGACTGTGATCTCAATATTTCCCTTAGAGGACCAATACAATATGATCCACCACACAAATAACAACACATCCAAAATACATTCCCCCAAAAAATACAGAAAAGTATATAGTATATCATACTGTTCCCAATAAGGGACCATACAACTGCTACTGACTATCAACCAAATTAAAGACCAAGTCAATAGACTACAGTTTGGACTCTTGCAGCAGTCTGAGGTCTGTTGTTCTACATACTATCAACAATATGCAATTAACAACGAAGGGCTTTCCTCCGGTATACAGTTGCAATCGGTGTTTCATCATCACATGAAGAGATGTGCAGTTCCTCAAACAACAAATCCCACCACTCTACAAGTCTGCACGACTGTTTTAACAATACGCACATAACAACGGAGTGTGTCGGTGTTATAAACACCACGGGGACCTGCTCCTGATGTGTTATCAACACACCAGGAGTCCCCTGCTCCCATGAGGAGCTGCTCGGAGGCTACTGATGATAGCAGGGGACTCCTGGTATTAAAAGCACACCAGGAGTCCCCTGTTCCCCACCAGGAGCTGCTCGGAGCCTCCTGGTCCCCACCAGGAGCTGCAGGGACGCAGAGGCGAAAACGCGCGGGTTTCGTCTGCTGTGATGACGGCTTTCCCACCAGAGTCAACACTAGTGAGTGAGGTGGTGGTTCTCCTCCTGTACGTGGAGGTTTATGAGGAGGATGAGGTGTTGGTGAAGGTTGTACGGGAGACAGGTCCTCCCTGTACGTGGAGGTAAATGAGGAGCACTAAGAGAGAGGGGCATGTTGGCGCTCTAAAGGACGGAGCCATCATTGGATGCCATGAATGGGAGCAGCAGCAGCTTCAAACATCTCGCCTGGTCCACCCGCCCCTAAGGAGACACGTCTGTTAGGAGACACGTCCTCCTCCTCCTCCACACCTCATCATCCGAGGAGCAACACGGAGCGCGAATTTATTATTTATCACCGGCGGCTCGTTTGGTTGTGTTTTTGTTAGCTCGGCTGCTAGCTAAGCTAGCCGCTATCAACACTACGGCGGTGGGGACGAAGACGGCTCATGACGTCCACAACACCCGCGGGTCAAGTTCCGTCCGGCCCGTCCTGCGGGCCCAGAGGTCACGGTACCGGAACAAAAGGCGGCTGTGCGGTTCGGACAGAGGAACCGAGCGGAGGTTGCAGAACCAACCCAGTACATGTTGATCACAGAGGGGAGCTATGCTCGGGGAACAGCGGGGCAAACTAACACATATCCCGGCCCCGAGGCTCTCGACCCCCCCGGGGGAGCGGTTCTACCGGGGAGACGGGAAGCCCCGGGGCAGCGCGAGGACGCTGCGGTTTAATGGCAGTTATTCAGATTAATAGATAAATCGGTATGTTTGTACCGAACTCACCCGAGACGGTCAGAGGTGCAAGCAGCGCGGGGTCTCCGGGACTGCCTCGCACGGGCCCAGGACCCCGCTACGGACCGGAAGCAGGACGCCCCGGCGCGCGCCTGATCAGAACACCCCCCCTCTCCTCATTCTCTGTTGTTCATCAGTGGAAACGAGTGACGGCGACAGACGTGTGCGGCGATTGAGCGGTGTTTAAAGTTCTTCCACCACTAAGAACAGTCTAAAAGTGAGTTGATATAACATATACTTACTGGCTGCTACTGTGGGTGTCTGTTGTGGTCGTTCTGAAGCCGTCGAGTCGCTCACAACGAGCCGCTAGTGAGGAGGCTAACGCCGCCTAGTTGGCCTCTAGTAGGACTTGTCATTAATACGGTAATTAACTACAGTTATTAAGTGCACTACTAACGACTAAGTGTACAATACACCAGTCTGGTGTTTACCCCCTGGTCTCCGTCGATGATGAATGTGTATTCATTGCATACGGGATGCGCGCTTGATGCACAAGTCGTGTGTGTACATGCACATGTATTGTATTTACATGCGCATATACATTGTTCTATTTTCTATATTTCCTTGCTGCGCCCGTTATATTGAACAGAGCAATCGTAAGGGAGGCTATTCGAACGAGTCCAGTAACCCAATGTGGTCCCCGTGTCCCCCCTGTCCCGTCCCCCCCAGCAGGTGAACCATGGCGGGGGTCCCAGCGGTGCAGGTCAGCATCGAGTCGTCCTGCGAGAAGCAGGTGCAGGAGGTGGCGCTTGACGGGACGGAGACATACGTGCCCCCACTGTCCATGTCCCAAAACTTGGCCAAGCTGGCGGAGAGGATCGACTTCAGCCAGGGCTCAGACTCGGACGGGGAGGGGGAAGAGGCGGTGGCCGGGGAGACGCGGGACCGTGACTGGTTGAAGCAGGAGCCGGAGGAGGAGGAGGGTAAGAAGATGATGGACAACGTTGAGATGAAGATGAGACGACGGGGTCTTAGTTCTTCCCTGCCCCACAGGTGGTTCAGTACTAGTCACAAGAATAAATAAGAAATTAAATAAGCAAGAACCATTTAGCTGACACTTTTGTCTAGAGTGGCATTCAACGGGTAGACAAGATAACTACTAGTCACCATAATAATATATACATACCGGTACATATATACATATATAATAACATAATATATAATATATTACATTACAGTAAGGTCATTCAAGGTAGACAAGATAACTACTAGTCACCAGAAGTCATAAGTGCATTTCTTTCCTAAAAAGCCATACTAATATTCAAGATTCAAGATAACTTTAGGGAATTAAGGAAATTAAGGTGCAACAGTTGAAACAGGGGGAATAAATGCACACAAAAATATACTAATACCTAAAACCTAAAAACGAAATAACAAAACTAGTATAAACAAAATATAACTAAATTAAATCTAAATGTATTGATAGATGAATTGCACAATTTACAGTATTACAGTAATACGTAGGTATATACAATACACAACAATACGTATAGTGCAAATTGGCAGCAATAAAATATTAATAAATAACTTAATATATATAATTAATAAATAACAAAAAAAAAACAATAATAATAACAGTGTGTTGGCCTCAGGTCACTGAGTCTCCACTGTCCCTCTCACGACCCGAGGTAGATGAATTATAGAGACTGATGGCCACAGGAAGAAAGGACTTCCCTAATATATATATATACATACACATATATAGTATAATATAAATACATTACATTTCCTTCCTAACAAGCCTCTAAGAGCAGAACCAGTGATCAGGTAAAAGTACAGTAAGTTCGTTCCTTAGATATTACACAATAAGTACATTAAACATATATATGTGTGAAATTCACTTTTGACTTCTGGTGACGAGTTGTTCTCTTACCTACCTTTGTTGAAACACACTATTGTAAGTCGCTTTGAAGCGTCTGCTAAATAACTGTAGTGTAATGTAATTTAATTAAACAAAAGCAAGTGAACAAGCGCTGGTAAATGATAAAGCTAACAAGACACAAGGGCTAAGAGGAAGGTAAGTGCTTCCTGAATAGGTCAGATTTTAGTACAGTAGTACAGTACAGTACAGTACAGCTAAAATAAATAATAAAAAATAGTATCTTACCAGAGTGCAAATGGTGCATGGTAATATATAATGTACCGTGGTTAAATAAGTACTAAAAACGATGACTAAAAACAGGTATAAAATGACTTGTGTGAGATATGTGCAGAATTATAGGTATATAAATATACACAGGTAAGTATAAACAGGAAGTGAGCAAAAATCACATACTTTTGATAGACTGGCTCCGACAGACAATCACAAACAACTTGATCACACCCTTTCCACCATGCATGCACGTCTAGCCCAGAAGGTTCCACATTATTGACCTCCTCCTCCAGGCACGGTGAAGTTCCAGCCCTCCCTATGGCCCTGGGACTCGGTGCGTAACAACCTGCGCAGCTCCCTGACAGAGATGTGTGTCCTGTACGACGTCCTCAGCGTGGTCAAGGCTAAGCGGTACATGGCCCTGGACCCCGTCTCTCAAGACCCCTCCGCTGGAAAAGTACTTGTGACTTTTTACGTTTAATTAGCATTTAGACGCTTTTATACAAAGCATATGCAAAATGCTGCATTACCTAGTTTCCTCAAAACAGAGTAGCTGTAGGAATCAGACTCATGGCTAGTAGTTGGAGTTCCCCTGATGTTCCCTTGATGATCTCCAGAGCCCGCAGGTGTTCCAGCTGATGAGTAAGAAGAAGTCTTTGGCCACCGCCGCCCAGCTGCTGCTGAAGGGAGCCGAGAAGCTCAGCAAGTCTGTTGCGGAGAACCTGGAGAACCGGCGTCAGCGGGACTTCAACTCTGAGCTGCTGAGACTTCGCTCTCAGTGGAAGCTCCGAAAAGTCGGGGACAAGATCCTGGGAGACCTCAGCTACCGGAGTGCAGGTGAAGCCCGCCTCAAATGAAACACCTCAGGGTGAGGAAAGTAGCGGTCAGGGGGTTTGGACAGCCCATATGGACAGCCTCTTCTTTAATGTGTGTGTGTGTGTGTGTGTGTGTGTGTGTGTGTGTGTGTGTGTGTGTGTGTGTGTGTGTGTGTGTGTGTGTGTGTGTGTGTGTGTGTGTGTGTGTGTGTGTGTGTGTGTGTGTGTGTGTGTGTGTGTGTGTGTGTGTGTGTGTGTGTGTGTGTGTGGTGTCCATGCAGGGTCCTTGTTCCCTCACCAAGGGACCTTTGAGGTGATCAAGAACACAGACCTCGACCTGGACAAGAGGGTCCCGGGGGACTACTGCCCCCTGGACGTCCAGACCCCCAGTGACCTGGAGGGCTCCGCCTACCTCAAGGTAAGGACGCCTGGAGTAGAGGCTTTTATAACAACGCATATATTTAATACAAAAAAAGAAGAAACAATACATATTAGTGTGTTATTTGCTTTATTGTCGCTGTGTACATGTGTGTGACCAATAAAGAGGATTCAAAATTCTCCAGATTTAGGTTATTGTCCAGCCCTGGTCTCTGCTGACTCCGATAAGATTAGACAAGATTCAGATAAGATAACAAACACACTGTGAAGTTCAACTACGGTGTTGCCGGTAACTTCTGGATGTTAAAGACCATCCACCGGTGTGAACATGTACAAAATAATAATACATAAATGCATACAAAACTTTTCCACTGCCTCAGAGGTTCCCAAATCCCTCACAATTACTCGTCATATTTGTTGTTGTTGTTAGGTGTCCATCCAGAAACAAGCCCCAGACATCGGCGACCTGGGCACCGTGGACCTCTTCAGGAGACAGCCCAGAACCAAAGCAGGTTAGATGCTCCTCAAGGGCCCCTATGGTTTTATGTATCCTTCCAGTTTATAGACAACCTACCTACCTGACATGACAACATTGAAATATATTTACTTCAAAAAGTCGTATAATCGAGTTTGTGGAGTCCCTCTGCAAATTTAAATGTTTCACTTGCCTTCTAGAAGTTGAGGAAAACCCTTAGAATGATGAGGTATTCATCTAACAATGTTGTAATGTAACCAAGTCACCAGACATGATGGAGACTTGATGCTTTACATGGCTATAGAGGTTCTGGGGACTTGGGCGTCATCTTAACGTTGTCTTTCTTCCTCTGCCGGTCCCACCAGGAACGCAGCCCTGGCACGTGAAGCTGGAAGCGGCGCAGAACGTTCTGCTCTGCAAGGAGATCTTCGCCCAGCTGTCCCGTGAGGCGGTCCAGATCAAGTCCCAAATCCCCCACATCGTGGTCAAGAACCAGATAATTTCACAGCCCTTCCCAGGTCTGCATAGAGAAACCGCTGCCATCACAACCAGCAGACATGTAATGAGTGCCCCTCATGACATCACTGACGCTAAAAGAACAAAAGGGAAGAATTCCACAGCAATGCAAAACCTTTAAGGTGGTGCTGCAGACCAGCGGCCGGTTGATCAACATGTTATGGGGTTGGCTGTTTCGCTGATGTCACTTGGCCTTAAATTTTACCTTTTGATTTACCCGAGGCCTGGTCCTAGAGCAACATCCTAAAGCATCTGCATCTGCTGAAGTCAACGCAAGCTGCTTTGGATTAAAGCGTCCACTAAATAACTTCTGAAAGTTTTTGTTATTCTCTATTAGTACTAAAGTAGTTATTGGTACTGAAGCAAGCTGACGGAAGACTTATCTCTTGTCTTGTATGCAAATAACCAATAATTTCTCAATAATGAAATGAAAGTAGGACATGAAAAAGCTGTGATTGTGTGGTTATGTTATTATGTTATGTTATTATATTGTGTGGTTTATGTCTCTCTGTCCCTCCAGGCCTCTGATGTTCATGTCTCTGTATCTCTGATGTCCATATCTTTTCGTCTCTCCAGGCCTCCAGTTGTCCATATCTCTGTGCCATTCAACAGGAGACAAGAAGAACCAGAAGGGGTCGCCAGAGCGACCCAAACCTGATGACCACCTCTATGTCTTGGAACACAATCTGCATCAGCTCATGAGAGAGGTCCGCTATCTTCTCCTAGTCTTCTTCATTCTCCATCTGGCTTCTCCTAGTGTCCTTCAGTCCTCCACATTCTCTTAGTGTTCTTCAGTCCTCCACCTGTATTATTCTAGTGTCCTGTATCTTCTCCTAGTGTCCTTCAGTCCTCCACCTGTCTTCTTCTAGTGTCCTGTATCTTCTTTTAGTGTCCTTCAGTCCTCCACCTGTCTTCTTCTAGTGTCCTTGAGTCCTCCACCTGTATTCTCCTAGGTAGCTTCAGTCCGCTACCTGTCTTCTTCTAGTGTCCTTTCGATCCTACACCTGTCTTCTTCTAGTGTCCTTTGCTGAAGGTCCCGCTGGCTTGGCCCAGAACACACAAGCCATATGTTTAAAACTAAAACTCTTCCACCAAACAGATTTTCAAAGTTTCTCTCCCGATCTAAAAGCCTAATGTCTCTAAATTGAGGCGTTTCATTTTTCCCCGTACAAAGGCAAAAACACAGAGAACGTCTGAATGACTTCCTGTTTGTCTCCTTCCAGTTCCACAAGCAGCGTCTGAGCTCTGTGGTGATGCCCCATCCTGCCAGCGCTCCCTTCGGTCATAAACGGCTTCGTCTGGCGGGACCACAAGCTTACGACAAGACAGAGATCTGTAGCCTGCAGCAGAGCCAGGGCCTCCTGGAGAAGATCATCAAACAGGCCAAGCACATCTTCCTCCGCAGCAGGTAGCACGGCTAGCACCACACGGCTACTGCCATATAGCTAACACAAGGACATCTTCCTCTGCAGCAGGTAGCGCGGCTAGCACCACGTAGCTACCGCGACGTAGATACTGCGACATAGATGCCACGTAGCTAGCACAACGGAGCTAACACAAGCACGGCTTCCTTCGCAGCAGGTAGTGCAGCAGGTAGCGCAGCTAGCACCACGTAGCTAACACAAGCACATCTTCCTCTGTAAAAGGTACCTTACCAAACGCGGCGTAGCTAAAGTGTGTGTGTGTGTCTGTGTAGGACGGCCCGGACCATCGACAGCCTGGCCAGCCACATCGAGGACCCCCAGATCCAGGCCCACTGGTCCAACATCAACGACGTCTACGAGTCCAGCGTCAAGGTGCTCATCACCTCCCAGGGCTACGAGCAGATCTGCAAGTAAGACTACAGTCGGACCCAGATAGACTTCAGTCAGATCCAGCTGGACTATAGTCAGACCTAGCTGATCACACCCACCCAGCTAGACTACAGTCAGACACGGCTGATCACACCCAGATAGACTACATTCAGACCCAGCTGATCACACCCAGATAGACTACAGTCAGACTCAGTTGATCGCACCTAGAGCCCATTATTCTCAGAAAGACTAATCAGACCCAACTACTACATTGTGTGTTTGTGTAGGTCTATCCAGCTCCAGCTGAACATCGGCGTAGAGCAGATCCGAGTGGTTCACAGAGATGGCCGCGTGGTCACACTGTCGCACCAGGAACAGGAACTCCAGGACTTCCTGCTCTCACAGGTACTCCCATCTTCAAAGTAAAAGCGCCTGGTTGTTGTGGATCAAAAGTACAGAAGGGGAGGGTGTTTACGTTGTATATACTATAGTGTTTGTTAAATGTGTTGTGTGGCAGTGGGCCCTGTAGTTGTTTTTAAAGCGATGTTAGTCACATGAGTAACGGCGCCCCCCTGTGTCCTTGTGGTGTCACTCTACTTGATAGTTGTGTTAACGTGTGTAACGGTGCCTCCCCCCCCCCCCCCCTCCCCCTGTGTCCAGATGTCACAGCACCAGGTCCACGCAGTGCAGCAGCTGGCCAAGGTGATGGGCTGGCACGTGCTGAGCTTCAGTAACCACGTGGGCCTGGGTCCCGTGGAGAGCATCGGCAACGCCTCCGCCATCACGGTCGCCTCTGCAAACGGGGAGTACGCCATCTCGGGTGAGCCGGCGCCATGTGACCCGCTGTCACATGACCCTCTGGCTGATGAACACAAGTCAAGTCAACTGTGTTTATATAGAGAGGGAGCTTGTGTCGCAAGGTTAGGTTATCTATATAGATAGATATCTACATATAATATACCAGTTGAGAACTATTGCTGACTGTCACAAGTGTATACGTTTTAATGTGTTCTTTCTCCCAATGTAGAAGTATTTAATGTGTGTTCTTTCTCCCAGTGTATCTGAGGTATAGTATCGATATGTGTGTTATAAGTATTTAGTGTCTATATGTGTGCTCGCTCTCCCAGTGCGTAACGGTCCAGAGAGTGGCTGTAAGGTCCTGGTCCAGTTCCCCCGGAGCCACACCAAGGAGCAGCCCAAGAGCGAGGTGGTCCAGGACGCCAAGTGGACCCACCTGAGGGGGGCCTACAAGGAGGTGCAATGGAGCAAGATGGAGGGACGGAACTTTGTGTACAAGATGGAGCTTCTGATGGCTGCCCTGACGCCCTGCCCCTGATGACCCCAACTAGATGTGGGCCCTCACTGACTCCACCTTTATAGACGTGGGCCCTCACATGCTTTTTATACGTATGTGTATAAATCTGTATATATCTGGAGGTACAACTCTTCAACTATTGTTGGGGTGCCTAAAGCACTGTCCACTGCAGATGTTTTGCCGTAGAGTTTTTCATACAATAAATATAAAAAAAAATAAACGTTCTACCCTCAAATTATATTATGGTTCTACTTGTTTGTGTCTCCTAGGAAGTGAAAGACAAGATAAAGGCGCTCTGTCGATTTAAACTGACGCCAAAATGAAACACTGTCTGAAAGTACAAATACCATTTGACAAAAACAGGAAACATTTGGTTAAAAATAAATAGTAATTCCTCTTCAGAGAGTAATTCAATCTGCACTGGAAATCTGGTGAATACAGAGTAGTAATCTGGTGAATACAGAGTAGTAATCTGGTGAATACAGAACAGTTAACAGAGCACTTGTTATTCTGGTGAATACAGAGTATGCAGTAATATTCTATATACAGAGCAATATTCTAGTGAATTGTCTGAAAGTATAATGTCCAAATACCATAGTTTGGGGAATAAAATCTGGTCAATACAGAGTGATCTGGTGAATAGAGCACTTTGTAATCGGAATACAGAGTAGTCAGTAATATGGTGGATATAGAGCATTTAGTTATCTGGTGAATAGAGCCCATTTACTAATCTAGGAATACAGAGGAGTAGGTCATCTGGTGAATACTGAGAATTTAGCAATCTGGTGAAAAGAGCGCTTGGTATTCTGGTGAGTACTTCAGATTGTAGCTCACAAAGGATTCCTCTGCAAACAGCTGATGGAGTGTAGCTTCACCTGGCCCCAGTCAGACTGTTTGGAGTCTTGTTAAAGCAGACCTCACCTGGCCACAGACATACTGATCAGAGTCTGGTTGAAGCAGCCTCACCTTGCCCCAGTCGGGGCTTGTAAGGCTGCACACCTGTGGGTCCTTGTTTAACCTGTGGGTAATCAAGCCCCACAGGTTAAACCAACCACCACCACACACATACTCAGGAGGAGCGCTAGCATGTAGAACCTGCTCTGTTCATCAACCAACTACAAAACTCTACAATAAACAGGTTTCCTCATCCCTGTGTGTCATCGGGAAGAACCTCAAGAAGCCATTTTAATGGTGTGTGGCAGCAGCGTCTGCTACACAGCACACAAGGTCTTCCTTTATCCTATGAATGAAATAGGGTTGCCTTTGTTCTGTCCTTCAGCTTTTAAAAAGTATGAGTACCAGCTGGGTCTTGGCTGGGACCAATCAGGGCCCACGAGAGACGAGTACAACCTCTGGAGGGTCCGGAGACAGAACGTTAACGGAGCCCCTGGGAGATTCCCCACACAGAACAGAATGCACTGAGCCCCGGGTCCCGGAGCGGGATCGAACCCGTGTCCTTGGAGTGGTGGACAGGTAACCCTCACCCCACCGTGAGGATGATGGTTCCTCTTCATCACAGGGGATGCAGCTCGGTGTCGTTATCTGAAGACAAGAAAGAGAGAGAGAGAGATGATCAACCTGCAGAACTGACTTGGAATTCACCATCACCACTGAGTAAAAAGGAGGCGCTTTCCTCCGAACTTGCAGAGTCAGAGTGAATTCACATATGTGACATTAAGGAGCAAGTAGGACACCTCGGAACTCGTTTAAGGTGGGTTGGAACAGCCCCTGTCGGACCTCTTTCAGGAACCTTTAAGGAACCAAAGGCAGTCCCTACTCCGGAGTATGTACTTCTGACCGGCCCTGAAGAACAGCTGGGCAGAGCTCCACACTGATTGGTTTAAGTGCTGATTTTTATAGTATTGTTTAAAAAAACAATTCATACTGTGGGAGGGAATGGGGATTAAGCATTCCATTGTTGCAGATGGCCAATAAAAACTGTGCATATTGTACACACAGAAGAGCAACTGAGTTCCGATAGTGTGAAAGTGCTTGTAGACACCAACAGGTGGAACCTTTTGTCGCTTGACTATCCTGGTCCTATTTCTAACAACATTCCTTGACTAACAAAACAGCGGTGTGACACCGTCAACACCAACACGTCACACACAGCGTGTTTGATCAACCGCACCTTGCCTTTAGCTGAGGAATGATTTCTATTGTCATCGGTTTTGAACTCAACAGTCAACACCCCATTGGACGGTAGTAAAGTATACACTACTGAACACAATAAAAAACAAATATACAGGAAACATGTCTTTTGTACACGCGTGTGTGGGTTTCTATTCATCAAGGAGCTGACACCAGAGTGACCCAATGTACAAATAAAAGCGTTCGGTTACCTGCCCTCTGTTCTCGTAGGCGTCTGCAGGCCTTGATCTTCCTGTAGGCCCGGTCCAGAAGCCACATAGACAGCATCAGCAGGCCTGCCAGGCAGGCCAGCACCAGGGCAGAGACAGACAGGTACTGCAGGTCCTCGTAGATGACCTCTGGACCGACAGACAGATGGGGGGGGGGGGGTTAGGCTCAGAGAAATGACCGCCGTGACCCCCCGGAAAATGTACACACATCTTTTAATCTCAATGTTTAGTTTAATTCGATTTATTTCGATTTGAATAAAACATTTGATTTGTTCTATATTGTTCTTGACCATCAGGATCATCTGAAAGTTGAACATGAATGTCTTTTGGTATAATTGCAATTGACTGATTACCACCCAAGTTCCCTTGAGCAAGGCACAGAAAAGTTCAGTGTTTTTGTGTAGTTAAGGGGGTTTCTTCTGTTGGCCAAGCGACCACAGAGCTAGCACCCCCTACCAAAGTCAACACTCAAAACACTAACACAGTCAGATGTATTCAAATTCATATACACACACACTTATATTGTACCTTCAAACTGAGTTTTACCACACACACACACACACACACACACACACACACACACACACACACACACACACACACACACACACACACACACACACACACACACACACACACACACACACACACACACACACACACACACACACACACACACACACACACACACACAACAGCCTCCAGCTCTTCACCTCATCAGTCAATGTTTGTCCTAACCCTAAACGTGTTGGTCGGAACCCCTGCCTCTCAAGCCTGGAGGTTGTGACCCCTGTCTTTGAAGCCTGGAGGTTGTGTGTTTGATGGTTCAGTATCAAACCCCTCCCATCTCACCGTTGACTTTGAGCACGAAGCCGCGGTCCTCGCTTAGGCCCGAGTCCTCCTGGACCGTCAGCACGTAGAAGCCGGCGTCCTGCAGACGGAGGCGGGCCAGACCCAGCGAGCCGTTGGCGTGTGCCTCCACTCGGTCCCGGTAGTCCTCCGTGATGTTGGAGAAGGAGAAGGAGGAGGGGCTGTTGCCGCCCGGACGCCAGCTGCCGATGCTGCGGCTGACGGTGCCCGACATGAAGGTCCAGCGGAGCGTGGGCACGCCACTGCAGCTCACGCTCACCGAGAACACCACGTCCTCCTGCACCCAGCGGGTCACACTGCGCTGGGGGGCCAGCACAGAGATGGCCCCGGCTAAAGGGGGGGTGGAGAGGAAGAACAGGGAGAAAGGGGTGAGAGAGAGAGAATAACCAGGTAAACTCATGCTATAGACGTTACTCTGACATCGATATGGGATTTCCTGACAATATCGTATTACAGGAGTAGCTGCAGTTGCACAACAAAAGATCAGATCAGAGGTGAGAGTAATATTACCGGGTTAAACTATAACCCTCCGGTCGACTGAGTTACTGCTCCGCCATAAAAATCATGAAAGGTAACCGCTGTGAAACAAAAACGTTTCCCCAAACGCTCCACATATTCAGTGGTTCAAGATTATTTATTTTTGCCATGTGTAACAAGTACAATGGAACGCTTCCTGCCCATTGACTCCAAATGCATGACTGAATGATTCTTCAGAACACAAATATTTATAATATAAACAATAATAAAGAACAATAAAGTGTCTAGTAAGTAGGGATGATATGGACGACACAAAAGGTACAAGGTTCACATTGAGCTGTCACTCAAAATCGGTTCAATATCATTTGACGTAGTTTTCCCGCGCGCATGCGCGCTAGTTCCCACCCTCAACAGTGAACAACATTGTACCACCACCGCCATCATCATCATGTCTCTCTCTCTCTACTGATGGGGTGGTGGGAAAGGTCTGCTATAGCAGCTGCAACAGGTTTATCCGCGTCACCGTGGACTGCGTCGCCGTCAGTGTGAAACTACTACACGTCGGGGATTTAGAACCGGCAGAACCGGCTGCCACTCCAGCAACGGGTCGTGCTGCTGCACCGCCCCGGGTTTAAGAGGAGGTGGAGGTGTGTTCGCCAAATGAAGCAGGAATGTGGCAAGAATTCCAAACCTGACTCGTCAAACAAAATGTCTGAGAGCTAAGCCACAGAAAAAAAACTTTTCCCACCGCGAACAACGCAACATTGATGAGCAGTTTAGCCGGCGAGCCACCTGGTACACCACCCTGGGACTGTTAGGGTGGAGGTCGTACACCACCCTAACACACCCAGGCTGGAGGTACACCATCCTAACATACACAGGGTAGGGATACAGCACCCTAACAGACCAGGTGGCACACCAAGCCGGTGGCGGTACACCAACCGTACAGACCCAGTGTGGAGGTACACCACCCTCACAGATCCAGGGTGGAGGTAAACTTACCTGCTCAGGTAAGTAAACACAGACATGCCCTTCAGTTACACAACGACACCACTCCCACCCCCGAACACACACACACACACAGAAACTCCCAAACGCACAGAAACTAGCATTACACAGGACAGGGCCCCCCCTGGTGTGTGTGTGTGACACTGGCTGTGTGTGTGCGTGTGTGTGTGTGACACTGACTGGCCCCTGGCAGTGTGTGTGTGTGTGTGTGTGTGTCTGACTGCTGACTGTCTGACTGACTGGCCCCTGGCAGTGTGTGTGTGTGTGACACTGACTGGCCCCTGGCAGTGTGTGTGTGTGTGTGTGTGTGACACTGACTGGCCCCTGGCAGTGTGGTGGTGTGTGGTGGACACTGACTGGCCCCTGGCAGTGTGTGTGACACTGACTTACCTATATGGCACACATACGTGACGCAGAACAGCAACCAGATGTCGTGTAGTTCCAACAGTCTTCGGTTCCACATCGGGAGTCCAGATCCGGGAGTGCGAGTCGGGGTAAAAAGTCTCTGCGGGGTTCCTCGGCATTCCAGAACATTCCCGTGGTTCCCTCCGAGGAGAACAGAGGGACGCCTCTATGTTCCCTGCTGTTGCCCGTGAGTCCTCATGCTTCCTCGGGTCCTGGATCAGCGGAGTGTTGTGGCTTCAGTTCGTCTCTCCCCTCTCTCGGTGACGGTGGCTCACGTGCCCGCGCACGTCAGCGCGACCCACGCCGGTCGGACGGGTTCAACGAGGGACTACCGCGCGCTCAAGCAGAAACGCATATTATGGAACGCCAAATGGTTGACACACGCGCGCAAATATGAAGATACCTGGGCTCGTGTTTGCCACAAGCCTACCTGGTCAAACGTGTCCGACAGGAAGTGCGTGATTCAGCGGGTAGGAGGAGCGCGCTAACTGAAGAAGAGCCTGGGTCGTGTAACACCTGGAGGAGCCCAGGAGCCCCCCGGAGGAGCTCTCGGAGGGGCTCTGCACACACACACACACACACACACACACACACACACACACACACACACACACACACACACACACACACACACACACACACACACACACACACACCAGTGACGTGCGGTCATGAAATGTAAAAAAAAAAAAAATAATGATTAAAAACAAATAAATATTTGTCCACTGATCTGTGATAGAAATGTAATTTTTATATCATTCCAATCATTTTTATAGTCAATATCGCTGAATTTGTATTTTCCTGTTCAAATCCAGTGGCGGCTGGTGCATTTTTCACCAGGGGGGGGCTATACCATTTTTTTAATTTACAATTACATATTGTTAATTACATTATATACAATTACTTTTTCTATTGAAATGTCGCCCTTCTGTCCATCACTTTCATCATGGCCACGCAAGGCCAGCTCAAAGGCACCACAGAACTTCACACAGTCTATTATTTTAGACAGGATGTGTTTTTGTCCACCTCCTCATTGTGTTGACAGATCCCTATCCTGTAGCCTTCGTCAAGTTGAACAGCTACACTGTTAAAAATGATTTGTTGACTCAACTTGACTAAGTCAAGTCATCTTGTTGCTTTGACTGAGTTAAGTTTAGTCAAGTTGATTCAACATCCCTCCTGGACATTTACAACCAGCGGTGCGTGGCCAAGACCAAACGAATTATAAAAGACATTGCCCACCCCAGCCACGAACTGTACTCACTATTACCGTCAGGCAGGCGATACCGCAGTATCAAGTGTCGTACAAATAGGCTTAGAGATAGCTTCCACAGTCAGGCCATCAGGCTGCTGAACAAGGGCGTATAACATATAACAATGTATATTTTATTACATTGATTTATATATACATATTGCTCTTTTCTGTGCTGATTTTTGCATATATTATATTATTAATTTTACATTCTTATTCTATTTTTATTCTATTTTTATCTATTTATATTTTATCTTATTTTATAACTGCTGTCCGTCGTCGGGTATTGCACACAAGATTTTCACATCACTGCTTTCTACTAAACTGTAAACTGTGAAGTGACAATAAACTTGACTTGACTTGACATTTAGTGTCAAGTTGATTACACTTCAATAAATTAGTTGATACGACTTGTAGTCTGTTGACACAACTTCATGTGTCAAGTTATTTGGACTAGAAAATATTAGTTAAGATAACTTAAAAATATGTTGGTTAAACTTATTTGATCAAGTTTTTACAAATGTCTATCAAGTTGGCTCAACATGTAAAACTTTGTTTGTTCAACTTCTATTACCAAGTTAGCTTACCAGGACAAGCAAACCAATACCAAGCAAACCAAAGCTATACTACATCTAAATGAGAATTAGCTTAACCTAAATATTAATGTAAAAAATTGCTGAAAAGACATTTCAATCAGGACTTTTATTACAATATCAAGAACTGCCAACTCCAACCCACACACTCATTAACTGTTCAGTGTTGGTTTTTAAATTCAAATAAGTGTGTCAATGGATGTCAACATATAAAGACCTTCCTTGGGACATGTAAAAACAACACCCTCCAACACACCATTGCTTTTGCTCGGGGCTGCTCAAAAACTGAAATGACACAGTCCCATAGATAAAACTGTAATTGAGTGACTTGTTAAACAGTCCATTCTGAGGAGTAAGTGTGCAGGGTTGCTGCAGTAAAATGCAGTAAAACATAGAAAATTGTATCTCTCTAACTGAGAAACTTAACTCAAATGTCAGTCAGAAAATGAAAACATGAAAACACAATATCAGGTTGATCTGGGCCCAGATCTTTCACCTTAAGTTTGTCCGCCAAACTTCTTCTCTCAAACGGCTCTTGAATGAGAGATTTCACCGAGTTAGGGACCGGGTTGAGTCTTGGGGTAGTGCTCGCACTCGCCATTGTTGAACTTGTTGTAGTTAAAATGGCGCCCGCAGAGACAGAGCATAATATGCTTTTCCTAGTAGTACACTGTGACGCACACAAATGATGATGCTCGATGCTCCAAAGTCTTACAATTGATCTCTCTGTATGTCACCAATGGAATGGCTGTACACACTTTTATTATATGTCCTCACGTTCCATAGTGTAGGTCATGTATTTCACGTATGTGTATAACATATTAGTCTTGCTGATCTGACATAACGCCGCAGTGAAAAAGCAGGAAGGGAGGCAGCCAGTACCTCTGCCTCCCTGAAGGGGGCGTGTGTGAGCACACGGGCTTGTTCTACTATAGGCCTATGTCACACTTCCTGCTTCCGGAACGTTCAAAATCGCCGAGCAGTGTACTCCTACTTCCGGTAGTTACCCCAGATATGTGACAAACTATGGCCGCCTCCTCTCGTCGCTGTTATTGTAGTGTACCGGGCTGCTCAACGTCAAAACAAAGACAGCCATACGTCAGTTTCCACGATTTCTCGAAAGACAAACTCCTCCGCAAGTCTTGGGTGAGGCTGATAAGGAGGGATGAAGGTCCCTTGTTTCATGTTCTCAGGGGTAGCACGTATGTCTGCAGTTTGCACTTTGACAAGGAGAGCATATACATCTCGAAAAGTGGGCGGAATAGGCTAATAATGTCGGATATGTGTGTGATTAAAAGCACTGGTCCTGACCTCCACAAACACTCCATCTCTCATCCGAATAGAGCCACACAATGTCGGGTATGTGTGTGATTAAAAGCACTGGTCCTGACCCCCAAACACACTCCATCTCTCATCCGAATAGAGCCACTTAATGTCGGGTATGTGTGTGATTAAAAGCACTGGTCCCAAATAGGGCTGGGCGATATGGACCAAAAATCATATCACGGTATTTTAGGCTGCATCGCGATATACGATATATCGGTATTTTATACGAATTTGGCTAATTTTTCAGTTTTAACTCAATGCCACATGTATGATGTCACAAGCACTTTTTAAGACAACTCATATTCACAAGAATAACAGGCATTCCCTTTTAGAAAATATACAGCTGCACACTACATATTAACACTTAAATGAAAAGGTACATTGAAATGATCAAAATCCATCAAATAAATAGCCTATATTAAATACACAGGCAAACCTCTGCTCCTACACAAAATCGCCTTCGTTATATTGCGATATATCCAGATAGAGCCACACAATGACGGGGAATTGTATGATTCGGATTTAGACTTCTTCACTGTAGAGTTCATTCACTAGTTGAACCACATCGTCTTGACCGACTTTTGGAAGGTTATGCAGCGATGTTGTCCAGCGATAACTGTCCGCCATGGTGAATGCCAATGTGAATGCATTAACCAGAACTTGGGATACACTGCTTCAGCGATTTATAACGGGCACTTCCGGCTTTCAACTGTGCCGTAATATAGGCCTATTGCTCCTCTCCACGTGTTACAGACAAATGGCATTGTGGCTAATATGCTAGCTAAGAAAGTCAAGTAGAGAAAGTCAAGTGCACCGCATCAGTCTGTTTATTTTTATTTTTTGCCCTGACTGGAAAAATGGAAGATTATATATATAAGCTAAAACATTTCTCAAAACTTGACTTTCAATCAAAACTGGAAGTGATAAATAATGGAAGACCGATGCCGGTCTTCCATTATTTTTCTATTCTTGTCCATTATTTTTTTTATCTATATAAAATAAGATAAGAAAAAATGTTAAAGTTATTAAAAAAAAATGTAACTACATTTGTCTTTTTGTTGCGGACTGTATATACTTTCATTTGTATTGAATGAGTATGAATTGTGATGGCAAATTAAGAACACACGGAGGGTGCACTACTGTATGTGTGTGTAAAGAATGCTGCTATGGGATATGAAACATAACCAGTAGTCAATGTGCAAGCTGAGTAAGTTGAATGGTGAATTTATGCTACTCTGTTGAATTCATATATTTGTAAATCTGGCTAAGAAAGAGTCAGAGCCTCCCCAGCCACGAACCTCACCGCACATCACTGACACACACACACGCACGCACACGCGCGCGCGCGCACACACACACACACACACACACACACACACACACACACACACACACACACACACACACACACACACACACACACACACACACACACACACACACACACACACACACACACACACACAGGGGGGGTCGCCGGTTCAAGTCCTCGAAACGGTAGTCCCCGAAAGTACGGAGTAAGAACTAGTACTTGGGCACCAGACCCCTTCACTGCTCCCCGGGCACTGTGTATACAAAATCTGCCCACTGCTCCTTATACTAGGATGGGTTAAATGCAGAGAAACAAATGTCACGGTTACATCTGCATTTAACCCATCATTGGATTTGGGAGCAGTAGGCATCTTTTTTCATCTAGAGTGAGGTTTACCACTGCACAGCACCACCTGCTGGTGTATGTTACACAGAGAAAATTGATTTCACTGTGTGTGTACATCAGTGGCGAACCGTGTCTATCACAACTGGACCTTCTGTAGAGCCCCCCCCCCCCCCCCTCATTCAAAATCTGAAAGAATACGCCCATTAGCTACAAATCAATATATGATTGGTTGATCAAATTGTCCAAACGTACGTTCTCATTCAGTTTAAGGGCCAAAATATCTGATTGGTTGCATTTGTTTTCTAACACAAAACCACTCAAATGCGTAGTGCATGGACCGAGAAAGACAAACAAATCAACGTAACACTAATATTACAGATCAACAACACAGATACGTTTCTCATTTATTAATTTTATTAAAATGTTATTAAATGTTATTAATTTTATAAATTCGATTTGTTTTTGTTTCATCTGAGGTTTTTGTTTCTCTGAATACCTTGAAGATGGTTCACCACTGGTGTACATGTATGAAAAATCTTCCAGATAAAAAGATATTAAAAAGATGCCATTGAAACAATGTATCAACATTATTATAAATGTATTAATTGAGCATGTGTATATGATATTATTAGTGCATTACATGTGGTTTGTGTTATACTTTAATAATCTCCAGACCGAATAGGCCAACTAATAGGCCAACGGTGGCTAGTGAACTTCTACCGTGGCACTGTTGTATCACAACTACCTACCTCTCTATACTTTACATATTTATTAAGAAGATACCTGTTTACTGTACCTGTCATATATATTAAAATCTCAACTGTTGATAGAACTGCTCCTACTCCTGTATATACATTTCTATATGCTCACTTTTTATCCTGCTTTCAATAACTGCATACCCCTGATCACTACCTGTTAAATACTCACTTACCTGTATATATATACAGTTGCAAGAAAAAGTATGTGAACCCTTTGGAATTACCTGGATTTCTGCATAAATTGGTCATAAAATGTGTTCTGACCTTCATCTAAGTCACAACAATAGTCTGCTTAAACTAATACCACACAAACAATTATATGTTTTCATGTTTTTATTGAACACACCATGTAAACATTCACAGTGCAGGGTGGGAAAAGTATGTGAACCCTTGGATTTAATAACCCTGTTGACCCTCCTTTGGCAGCAATAACCTCAACCAAACGTTTCCTGTAGTTTCAGATCAGACCTGCACAACGGTCAGGAGGAATTTTGGACCATTCCTCTTTACAAAACTGTTTCAGTTCAGCAATATTCTTGGGATGTCTGGTGTGAACCGCTCTCTTGAGGTCATGCCATAGCATCCCAATCGGGTTGAGGTCAGGACTCTGACTGGGCCACTCCAGAAGGTGTATTTTATTCTGTTGAAGTCATGCTGTTGTTGATTTACTTCTGTGCTTTGGGTCATTGTCCTGTTGCATCACCCATCTTCTGTTGAGCGTCAATTGGTGGACAGATGGCCTTAAGTTCTCCTGCAAAATGTCTTGGTAAACTTGGGAATTCATTTTTCCGTCGATGATAGCAATCTGTCCAGGAACTGAGGCAGCAAAGCAGCCCCAAACCATGATGCCCCCTCCACCATACTTCACAGTTGGGATGAGGTTTTGATGTTGGTGTGCTGTGCCTTTTTTTCTCCACACATAGTGTGGTGTGTTCCTTCCAAACAACTAAACTTTGGTTTCATCTGTCCACTGAATATTTTGCCAGTAGTGCTGTGGAATATCCAGGTGCTCTTTTGCAAACTTCAAATGTGCAGCAATGGTTTTTTTGGACAGCAATGGCTTCCTCCGTGGTGTCCTCCCATGAACTCCATTCTTGTTCAGTGTTTTACGTATTGTAGATTCGTCAACAGAGATGTTAGCATGTGCCAGAGATTTTTGTAAGTCTTTAGCTGACACTCTAGGATTCTTCTTCACCTCATTGAGCATTCTGCACTGTGCTCTTGCAGTCATCTTTACAGGACGGCCACTCCTAGGGAGAGTAGCATCAGTGCTGAACTTTCTCCATTTATAGACAATTTGTCTTACCATGGACTGATGAACATCAAGGCTTTTAGAGATACTTTTGTAACCCTTTCCAGCTTTATGCATGTCAACAATTCTTAATCTTACGTCTTCTGAGAGCTCTTTTGTGCGAGGCATGGTTCACATCAGGCAAGGCTTCTTGAGAATAGCAAACTCAAAATTGGTGTGTGTTTTTTATAGGGCAGGGCAGCTTTAACCAACACCTCCAATCTCGTCTCATTGATTGGACTCCAGGTTGGCTGACTCCTGACTCCAATTGGAGCTCTTGGAGAAGTCATTAGCATAGGGGTTCACATATTTTTTCCACCCTGCACTGTGAATGTTTACATGGTGTGTTTAATAAAAACATGAAAACATATAATTGTTTGTGTGGTATTAGTTTAAGCAGACTGTGTTTGTCTATTGTTATGACTTAGATGAAGATCAGAACACATTTTATGACCAATTTATGCAGAAATCCATGTAATTCCAAAGGGTTCACATACTTTTTCTTGCAACTGTATATACCTATTATTATGCTCATATCCCATTTAACACCTAGGAGACTGTCTTTTAACCTGTCAATTTAAACTGTAAACAATATTACCATGCACTTTACTGCAACATTTGCACTCTGGTTAGATGCTAAATTATTTTCGCTGTACTATACTTGTGCTGTGCAATGACAATACATTTGAATCTAATCTAGAGAGCGTCCTGACGAGTGGCGTCACTGTGTGGTACGGCAACACCACTGCACAGGACACAAAAGCCATCCAGAGGGTCGTGCGGACGGCAGGTAAGATCATCGGGTGTGCACTTCCATGCATTGAGGATATCTGTAGGACCAGATGTCCTGGAAGAAGGCCATGTTCATCATAAAGGACTGCAACCACCCTGGGCACCATCTCTTCTCCCCCCTACGGTCCGGACTACCAGGTTCAAGGATAGTTTTTATCCCCAGGCAGTGCGCTTACTGAACTATCATAACATTGTCATAACATTACACTATCATACTTTGCTGGACTTTCTGGACTCATTACAGTTACTGCACTGTATTCATGATGCTGCTGCACTACTGGCACTTTAAATGCTTTAAAATATTGTTGCACAATTCAAATGTAAATATCATCCGTCACTATATTGTTATTTGTATGTTCATTTTTAATGTATATAGTATTTTTTATCGTACTGTTTTAAAATGTCATACTGCAGGAGGGAATGGGGAGTAAGCATTCCATTGTACTTGTTGCAAATGGCAAATGGGGGGGGGGACCTACGCGTGCTTTTACTGTGAAAAGGGGCAGACCGGATGTCCGTGTTTTATTTTTCTTTGTGGTCAGTTTTACTTCCGGTGTCGCAGCTCGCTCGGCGGAGCTTTTGTCGAACACTTTTCAACAGTTAAGTTATTATATGATAAGTTCTTATATTAGGTTTTGTAACACATCACCGAATCACCTATTTATTTAACTTAACGTAGTCGTGAGAAGGACCGCCACAAAAATAGGCGGTGCTCTTTTTAAACGCTCGATACTGCGCCGTAAACGCCATGGATTATATTATACAATAAAAATACATTTATAATGTATATATCCTTTATTGTTGCTTTGTCCAACGGTGTCTTGTGAACACCAACTTTACTAAACCCGAGTGTACGGCTCCTGGTCCTCCCCCTCCCCCGGCGGTATGCTCCCGTCCCACCCGGAGGTCCAGCTCCCCTCCGGGCTGCTGGACGACCTTTGCAGCCGCTTCATCCTGCACATCCCCAGCGAGGAGAGGGACAACGCCATCCGGGTGTGCTTCCAGATCGAGCTGGCCCACTGGTTCTACCTCGACTTCTGCATGCAGAACACGCCCGGGCTGCCCCAGTGCGGCATCCGGGACTTTGCCAAGGCCGTGTTCCACCACTGTCCGTTCCTCCTGCCCAACGGGGAGGACGTGCAGAAGGTCATAGAGCAGTGGAAGGAGTACAAGATGGGAGTGCCCACGTACGGCGCCATCATCTTGGATGAGTCCCTGGACAACGTGCTGCTGGTCCAGGGCTACTTGGCCAAGTCGGGCTGGGGCTTTCCCAAGGGGAAGGTCAACGAGGACGAGGCCCCCCACGACTGCGCCGTCCGCGAGGTGATGGAGGAGACGGGTTTCGACATAAAGGACCGCATCTGCAAGGACATGTACATCGAGCAGAAGATCATCGACCAGGTGGCCCGGCTCTACATCATCCCTGGCGTGTCGAAGGACACCAAGTTCAACCCCAAAACCCGGAAGGAGATCCGCAACATCGAGTGGTTCCCCGTGGAGAAGCTCCCTTGTCACCGCAACGACATGACCCCAAGGTCCAAGCTTGGCCTGGCACCCAACCGCTTCTTCATGGTCATCCCCTTCGTCCGGCCGCTGCGGGAGCGGCTCGCCAGGCTGAGGGACGAGTTGGTGGAACGGGAAGAGGACCCGGGCTCGGACGGCACCGCGCCGGGCAGAGCTCCGGACGCCACCGGACGCTCCAAGTCTAAGTGGGTCCCAGGTGTCGAGGCGTCCCCCGGGGAGGGCTGGGGAGGACGGCACAAGGGTCAGAGGTCGGTGGGACAGTCGAGCCCGTACGACCCGAGCGAGGTTGTGAAAGCCAAGAGCCCCAATCCTAAGGGAAGCGGGAGAAAGGTCGTCCAGGAGGCCGCCAACACCGGGCCGGCCAACCACCAGCTGTTTCTCGGCGCCAAGGAGGATAGAAAGCTTCAGCCTCGGAGACTGTCGGAGAGCTTTGGGAAGGTGGACTCACCCGGCGGCGAGGTCCTCCTCTCCTCCAGGGCATTCCTCACCTTCAAACTCGACCGCGATGCCATCATGGCCTGCTTTGATTTTTGAAGACAAAAGTGTTGTTGTTGTGAAAGTAATTTTTTTTTAAAACGTGAACCCCTTTCATTCCATGTGTTTTTAATGTTTATCACTGAATGGGCCTTCGTGACCTATTATGAACGTCGGATACAGTTACACACGGCAGCCGAGAACCGACTCCACATCCTCCTGACCGGAGGAACACATGAACCTCCCTGAGGTCCAGATGCCCTCGTTTCCTCGGTGAAGGGTCAGCAGCCCACCCTGGCGTTCTGTTCGTTCTGTTGCTTGAGACAGCGAGACTTTTAAACGTTTTTGACTGTGCGGAAAGAGTGGAGGGAGGACACTGAAATGAATGTATTGTTTTTGCCAACTTGACTGCTTTTGTCTAGTTGTATATTATGAAGCATAGATGTTTAAACATAGCAGCATAGAATTGTTCCTTGTGGCTCCTTGCTAGTTCTCTGTAGGGCCATCCTTAATGTTCTCTATGCTCTAGTGTTGATACGTCTCCATGAGAAGCCGGTTGGACAGGAACCACACCGTTGAAGATGAAGTCTAATTATTACGAAAAATGAAATGTTCAAGCGAATGTACTCTGAGGAGAAATGTATTCCATTTTCTAAATATATATATACGTATATCTATATATTTTTTTAAACAATTGCATTTCTCAGTTCCGGTATCGATTTTTGTAAGCTCCACTGACCAAATGAAAGACAAGTAGTTCTGACACACAAGGCTTCTTTTGCAAATTAATATAGTGTAATCCATTAATATGCATCAACAGACAGACAGTTTTCAGTACAGACATGTGTTCACCACAGTCACCACATTGACATGTATCTTAAAATGCTCCAATATATTGAAATGTAATTTTTTTTCACTGTTAATTTTTATGACCCTGTTGCATTGTTGTCTTTTTTTGTGTCTTGTGTTTTGAAACTATAAAAATCCTGGTTGGAAAAAAAAATAAAACGCATTGAATCCACACAGTAGCTGTCATTAGTTGTAATTCACTTCATCTGAATGGATAACACATGTTATGTTTCTGTGTTTTGATTCAAATCAAAACATGGGTGAGCCAACAGATTCAGATAATCTACGGAGATGCCGTTCTTATGGGATGATTTTCTCTTCTTCGACATCTATATACGACATCAAACAGACTATTCCCATAGCATAGAAACATAATTTCAATAGCCACTGAAAATACATACATTAGAAAGAGTAGCAAACTGATCTACCACGTTAAAGATGTCTGAAAAAACATACTTATTGTATAAATAACTTAAAGGGCCACTACTTCACCACCAGAGGCCTGTACTACAAAGCAGGTTCACCATCCCAGGATCTCTTGGTTATCTTGGTTATCTTCACTAACCCTAACAACCATTCCATTGTAGTACAATGGAATGCTTACTAAAACACTATACTACTATACTGTACACAATAACAATAACAATAAAGTGATTGATGGATGATATGAACATGTGTTGAATTGTGCAACAAAGCAGTAGTGCAGAAGCATCATGAATACAGTGCAGTAGGAGGGCTGCCACTATCATTACACTAGTTCACTAGTTCAGTAGGCGCACTGCCTATTCCTTAAGTAACCTATTCCAGGTTTTACCGCTCTCGTTATGACTAAGAGGTTGTCAGGGCTCTGAGTAATGAACCAACAAGTTATGGAAATATACACTTACAGAGACAGTCATTTCTTCATACATATTCATTATATATAATGACTCGTCATATTCATACTGTAGCACGTAATAGCACGTAATAGCCATGGTTAGGAACAAGAAAACCACACTACTACTACCTGGCTTGTTCGGTCGGTGTAAATATATCACCTCTGGGGAAAAAGCCTGTTGTCAGACAGGTTTTTTTGCCTGGGGGGTGGGGTGGGGTGTGAGGGGGAGTGGCCTAACCATGGCAACCCACATCTACCTGTATTACGGAAGAACAGCTCATAAACCTGGGCTTGCCTTTACCTGTGCAGCTTCGAAGAGGACACATACACACACACCTTCACCTCAGAGTGCAGATTATATTTCAAGGGAAGAAGACACTTTGAGCTTCTGAACACCTGGACACAATGAGCAAGTCCTCAATAGACAGAGACTCTTCCGAACCAGGGTTGAACCAAGATGTCGAACTGGATTTGGATTTGGATTTGGATCTGGATCTGGATCTGAGTAATGACAAGCTGATGGCGAGTTCCATGGGATCATGGGGCATGAGCGCGGTGGAGGTTGGGAGCATCTCACCCATGGACACCAACGTGGTGACGGTCAGCAAAGGGTAGGTCTGATGTTTACCTCACCTGTTCAGCCAAAGCCCTGCCTGAAGAAGCCCTGGGTGTTGTATTAAAGTGAAACCGAGACCGGGTCTAAGTTAAGCACCAGTCCGACCTGCCAGGTGTCAGGTTTCCATAATGACGAGCCTCAGGTAAACACGTTCCCGTTGTAGAGAAGAAGATTCAAGATTCTAGATGTTTTATTGGCTATTTGCAAGTACAATGCAATGCTTACTCCCCATTCCCTCCCGCAAGATGATTTTTTAAAACAATACTATATACAATAAAATCGAACATAAAAACAACAATATAGTGAAAGAGGGTATTTACATGTTTTGAACATGTATTCAAAATTATTTCAAGTGCCAGTAGTACAGCAGCATCATGACTACAGTGCAGTCACTGTAATAAGTCCAGAAAGTCCAATAATGTATGATAGTGTAATGTTAATAACAATGTTATGATAGTGGCAGCACACACTAGCAGTTCAGTAGGCACAGTAGGAGAAGAAGCAGTCATCAAGAAACAGCTTTATTCTCCAGAAGAATAAGTGTCACAATATATATATATATATATATATATATATATATATACACACACTAAATGTAAGATGATAAATGTCTTGTTGTCCAACACTGCAGAGACATCTATGCCGTACCACAACAAATCGTGAGGATTGAATCCTCTTTATTGGTCACATACATGAAGACATACAGTGAAATGTGTTCTCTGCAGTGAAATGTGTTCTCTGGATGGGCCGGTGCTTGGGGGAGAGTTTAGCCAGAAGAAAATTTTTGAGGCAGCCTCGAAAGGAGACCCTGGCCCTCTCAGCGGCCTGCAGGAGTATCTGCAGAACCACAACCTGAAGCTGACCAGCCCAGAGTACATCGGCAAGTATGGACAAGGTCCACCTGTCTTCAAAAGTCACTGGTGGAGTGCAGGAGCTTGGTTGGTGTCCCTAGGAACATGTGTTTTTTCTTACTATGTAGCACTCATTTAGCAGACACGTTTATCCAAAGAGACATACAGTAGTTGAGGGTGCCATGAAGGAGCAGGTAGGATGCCTACAGATAGAAGGAAACCTGAATTGCCACGTGCTTAGCAGACATCTCAAAGTGGATGTCGATGCACCACCAGGCTCTTGTCATCTCCTGCCTGGACTACTGCAAGTTCTCCCACACATGCACCCTTCTTCGGTCTCTTCACTGGCTACCTGTAGCTGCTCGCATCCAGTTCAAGACCTTGGTTGTAGCCTACAAGGCAGTAAAAGGAACAGCCCCATCCTACCTCCAGGCAATGGTCAAGCCCTACATCCCTGCCCATCCACTTCGCTCTGCTTCTTCAGGCCATCTGCTTGCCTCCTCGCTTGTGGGCAATCTACGCGGCCACGGCTCTTCTCTGTCCTGGCCCCAATTTGGTGGAATAAAATTCCCACGGATGTCAGGACTGCAGAGTCACTGCCCGTCTTCCACCGCAGGCTGAAAACACATCCATTCAGGAAACACGACCCGGATCCTTCCTCCTAGCATCCTCTTATCACTTTTTGGTAGTGATAAGTAGAAAGTAGTAAGTAGATTGTCTAAGTAGATTGTTAGGTAATATTGTTCTTTATTGTTTGCCAACCTATTGTACTTTTACTTTATTGTATTTTTTACCTGAACGTATTGTAGTTCTACCTGAGCACTGGTTCAGTTCTTAGAGACTTGTTAGGAATGAAATGCACTTTTGACTTCTGGTGACGAGTTGTTCTCTTACCTACCTTTGTTGAAACAAACTATTGTAAGTCGCTTTGGATAGAAGTGTCTGCTAAATGACTGTAATTGAATGTAATGTAGACGGTGGATTTTGACCAGGACTCAGTTGACACCCCTGAACTGTCCAGAGTGTTTGTGACTTGCTCTTGCTTTCATTTGCTGTGTGTGTGTGTGTGTGTGTGTGTGTGTGTGTGTGTGTGTGGTCTTGACACCGTTGAGGATGTGATAAGCTCAGCATGTAAAATGACTATCATTATGATGTTGCTGACCTCCAGATAAAAGCAATGGGAAAACAGTCCTCCTGAAAGCTGTTCTGAACCTGAAGGACGGAACAAACGACACCATCCAAGTCCTCCTCGACATAGCAGAAAAATGTGGAGATCTGGAGCAGTTTGTCAATGCGTCCTACAACGATAAGTACTACAACGGTAGGTGTGAATGAATAGGGTTCACCCTCGGAGAACATATCAAGGTCACCTCAATGTTAAGGTCTCACTGATGTGTGATCACATATAATATACTAGAGGGCCCTCAGTAGAGTTTACATACCTCACCTCAAACAGCTACACAACAGTGGAGTCAGCCGAGTTAACACACACACCTGCTTAATATCTTAAAAGTGCACAGTAAGGGCTGAAAGGGATTTCTTTACACAGCTTATGAAGTGGCTACACTCAAAAATGGAGGTGGCCACTTTTATTGCAGATGAACAGAGCAGATCAGAGCAGTTCTAAGGGTTTTCCTCAGCGTGAGACAAATCTCCTGAAGTCCATCAAGAATGTATCTGTGTCCATACTGTAAAGCAGTTCAAGGTGTATGCACTGGGTTGTTAAGCATTTGAAAACCAGGCCCATCTCTTTTCCGTGCGGTGGCCTACTTTCACTGTGAAAGGCCCAAAACAATCTATGCCAGTGGA
>CM050999.1:18376959-18461959 GCA_027704905.1 Muraenolepis orangiensis
GCTGTTCTGAACCTGAAGGACGGAACAAACGACACCATCCAAGTCCTCCTCGACATAGCAGAACAATGTGGAGATCTGGAGCAGTTTGTCAATGCGTCCTACAACAATAAGTACTACAACGGTAGGTGTGAATGAATAGGGTTCACCCTCGGAGAACATAGCAAGGTCAACTCAATGTTAAGGTCTCACTGATGTGTGAGAACATATCACATATAATATACTAGAGGGCCCTCAGTAGAGCTTACATACCTCACCTCAAACAGCTACACAACAGTGGAGTCAGCTGAGTTAACACTCACACACCTGCTTAATATCTTAAAAGTGTACAGTAAGGGCTGAAAGGGATTTCATTACACAGCTTCAAACTGGGCCTGTGTTGAAATGAAGACTGTTCAGTCTGACAGCTTCAGCAACATTTCCAATGCAAAGGTTGGCTCTGGTCCAGCCAGTCTGTAGAAGACAATAGACACATAGGTATGCTATTTATGTTGGCATGTGCCTTTGGAGGGCACTTTGTTGGGTGCGTCTTATGAAGTGGCTACACTCAAAACTGGAGGTGGCCACAGGTGAACACAACCTGTGTTCCTTGATTAGGAAGAGAGAGAGAGAGAGAGAGAGAGAGAGAGAGAGAGAGAGAGAGAGAGAGAGAGAGAGAGAGAGAGAGAGAGAGAGAGAGAGAGAGAGAGAACAAATTCCTTGAAAGGACCCACAGGTATGCAGCCTCACCAGCCAACCACACACAGCCCGCATATATTATGTTATCTATCCATCTATCTCAATTCAAATCTCAGAATAGGGTTCATACAGACAGTAGACGGTTCTACTATAAGGATATACTGGGCGTCCTCATGTCAAATCACATGTCTTGCTGTGTCTTTCCCCTGCGGCGCCAGGCCAGACTGCCCTTCATGTGGCCATCGAGAGGCGGAGCTTCGACCAGGTGAAACTTCTGGTGCAGAAAAAGCGGATGTGCAGGCCAAAGCAAGCGGAGCGTTCTTCCAACTCAAGTCCAAACGGGGATTTTATTTCGGTGAGTGTAACCAAATATTTGTATTTCTAAAGCTGTGCTGTAGCTTTAGAAATGTTGGGTATATTTACATGACAAAAACAAATGATTGAAACAAATGTCAATCAACACATTTTTCTGCATAAACAAACACAGTGTGTTATCACTAACCTTGTCTCTGATTGGTTCACTCTGTCCAGTTGCTCTTTTACTAAGTTAGTTGTGCAGTACTTGGACATCTCTGTATTAACATTTCTGCATTCTGGATTACTTGCAAGTCGCTTTCGATAGAAACATCAACCAAACTAGAGGGCACTCAGTAGAGCGCATACCTCAGCCGCACCAAAAAGTCCCCTGGATCCGGATTCGGAACTGGGCCAGAATGTAATCTAACCACCAAGTTGTTTGGTTCCTTACGGAGATTTTGGAGTTATCTTGCTGACAAACAAAAAGATGAACAGACAAACAAACCATTTAAACAAAACATTAAAAAATCATTATCTCCTCCAATCTTCAAGATACAATACAAGATTTGTATTTGCCATTTGTAACAAGTACATAGGAATGCTTACTCCCCATTCCCTCCCGCAGTATAAATCTCCAAAACAACACCATAAAACGAATTTAAAATGATATATATAACAAAAATAACAATAAAAAGAAACAAAAAAAGAGCAGCAAAGTGACTTAAATGTACATGTTTTTTTTTGGTTTTGTTTTACAAAAATCTTTACAAGCATTTAAAGTGCCAGTAGTGCAGCAGCATCATGAATACAGTGCAGTACAGTGCAGTAACTGTGATGAGTTCAGAAAGTATGTAAATGTAATGTTAACAACAATGTTATGAAAGTGAAAGTGGCAGCACTCCTAGCAGTTCAGTAGGCGCACTGCCTGTGGATAAAAACTATCCTTAAACCTGGTAGTACTAGTATAGATGCTGCGCAACTGGCGACCAGACGGTAAGGGGGAGAAGAGATGGTGCCCAGGGTGGTTGCCGTCCTTTATGATGGACATGGCCTTCTTCTGACATCTGGTCCTAAAAATCTTCTCAATGCATGGAAGTGCACAACCAATGATCTCCTCTTCACGACCCTCTCGGTGGCTTTCTTGTCCCGTGCAGTGGTGTTGCCGTACCACACAGTGACGCCACTCGTCAGGACGCTCTCTACGGTGCCACGGTAGAAGTTCACTAGCCACCTATTCCGCTTTTTCTGAGGCACCGCAGAGCATAGAGGCGCCGGTGTGCCTTCTTCAGCATATCCTCCGTGTTGTGGGTCCACGCCAGGTCATCGGAAATCTGTAGTCCAAGGAAAAGGAAGCAGCTGGCGCTTCCACCGGTGTCCCGTCCAGGCTGATGGTGGAGTGGGTGCCCCGGTGGCTCCTGGAGTCCACGATGTGCTCCTTGGTCTTGCTTACATTCAGTGCGAGGCTGTTGTCTTCACACCATCGCATCAGCTGGACTACCTCATCTCTGTATTCCGTCTCGTCGCCCTCGCTTATCCGGCCGATGACTGTGGTGTCATCGGCAAACTTGATAATCCGATCATTGCTGTGCGTGGCAGTACAGTCATGTGTGTACAGTGAGTACAGCCGGGGACTGAGGCCGCAGCCTTCGGGTGCTCCGGTGTTGAGAACCAGAGTGGATGAGATGTTGTTCCCAATCTTCACCACTTGAGGCCTGCCCGTCAGGAAGTCCATAATTCCAGTTACAGATGGGGGCGCCCAGACATAGGTCCCTCAGTTTCAGGACCAGCTTGGAGGGAACGATGGTGTTGAACGCCGAGCTGTAGTCAATGAACAGCAGTCTGACGTAGGTGTCCCTCCTGTCTAGGTGCTGCAGGGCCGTGTGTAGTGCCAGGGAAATGGCGTCGTCGACATACCTGTTTGGTCTGTATGCAAACTGGAGTGGGTCTAGGGACTCAGGGATGGAACAGTTTATATGCGACATTACAAGTTTCTCCAGGCACTTCATGGCTATGGGTGTTAAAGCCACTGGACGATAGACATTGAGGCATGTTACCTTGATCTTTTTGGGTAATGGCACAATGGTTGTCGCTTTGAAGCACGCTGGGATGACAGACTGTTTCAGTGATGCATTGTAGATGTCAGTGAACACAGGAGCCAGCTGGTCGGCAAAGGTCTTGAAGACGCGGGATGGAAGGCCGGCTGCCTTCCCTGCCTTCACCCTCCTGAAGGTTCTGCGGACCTCGGACTCCGACAGTTGTAGAACGTAGTCCTCTGGGTGGGTGTTCAAGTTGTTGGTCGGCTCATGGTCCCTTTCAAAGCGAGCGAAAAACTTGTTGAGCTCATCTGGTAGGTTAGGGTCGTTGTTGGTGACTGCCCCTGAGCTCCCCTTGTAGTTGGAGATGACCCTCAGACCTTGCCACCATGTGTCTGGTCAGAGCCCCAGAACTGTGATTTGTGAATTTCTTTTATAATCCAATTCACCCTTCTTGATGGCTTTTGGAGTTCATACTTGGCCTTCTTGTAGAGATCAGAGTCGCCTGTAGCGGTACTCCGTTCCTTAAGTTTGCTTTTCCTTAATGTCAGCATTTAACCATGGTTTGGGGTTCGGGAAAGAGTGAACAGACCTGGTCGGGATGCATTCCTCCACTAGCCTGTTAATGTATGCTGTGACATGATCTGCATACACATCAAGGTCAGTGGTCTTGAATACACTCCAGACAGTGATTTCTAGCCCCCTTTCGATGGCGGAGTTAATGACTTTAAATGTTTCCAACAGGTGAGCTCCCTCTCTCAATGGCCGCCTGTACAAATCAATCCGAGGTGGTGTCCTTCCTCATGGAAAACCAGTACATGTGTGCCAACAGCCGGGACCGCGACTCCCAGGGGAACACGGTGCTGCATGCCCTAGTGGTCATCGCTGACAACACCAAGGAGAACACTGACTTCATCGTCCGGATGTACGACGAGGTGCTCATCAGAGACACCAGGCTCATAAGAAAGGCCCATGAGAAAAAGGTTCCACTGGAGGACATTGAGAACAACAAGGGCCTGACACCACTGAAGCTGGCCACCAAGCTGGGGAAGATAGGGGTACGGTTGGTTCTTCATAGAGTAAGAAGTAATGTTAGGGATAGCACTTTGAATTTAGTACTAGTACTTTAGTACTTAGATTAAGGTTAATGATAGTTAGAGCTCTTGCTTATATTAGGTTAAGAGATAGTATTATGTTAGAGATAGTGTTATGTTACAGATTATGTTATGGTTACAGATTGTGCTTAGATTAGGGTTAGAGATAGTGTTATGGTTAGCGTTAGTGTGATGGTAAGAGATAGTGTAGGTTTAGGATAAAACATAGTTTTATGGTTGGAGATTTTGTTAAAGTGATCGATTTAGGGATCGAGATAGTGTAAGAGATTGTGTTGAAGGTAGTTTAAGTCTCTGGGTTCTTCACAGACTGCCTGTATGTCGCCTACGTCATATCACATGTGACACCTCCAGCTGAAGGACGGCTCTGCCATGTTGATCAGTTCCCACTAGATTGAAGCTTGTAAAGTCCTGGTCCTGGTAAGGTAACATTAAGTCATGCTTCTTTTGCTGTTCCAGCTGTTCAGACATATGGTGCAGCGGGAGTTCACCGACGACGAGACCAGGGCGCTCTCCCGAAAATTTACCGACTGTAACTACGGGCCCATCCACTCCGCGTTCTACGACATGACCTCCATCGACACCAGCGAGCCCAACTCTGTCCTGGAGATCATAGTCTTTGGGAGTGCCATCAAGGTATGGAGGGAAGGAGTTGAGGTGTTCTCCTGACCGTGAGAACTTGGCAGACTGGAGATGATCCATTGAATACGCTCTGTGAGATTAGTCCTCTTGTGTTATTAACAGAACAAGCTCATCTAGTGTGGTAAGTGCATTGGTTATCGAGTGGATTTATCAGTATGCTGAACTTTTGTAGGCAGTTTGTATGGTGTACTTGTTAGATAGTGTTATGATAAGAGATAGTGTTATGGTGAGAGATAGTGTTAGGTTAGAGATAGCTAAAAAGATAGTGTCCTAGTCCTAATACATGAGGACAAGTAGGACCATACCAGACAATACAAGTAGGTATTCTTAATGAAAACTATTCAGAAAATGTATGCATTCCTGAAAGTGTGCTGATGGCTTATTAGCTATTGGGCAGAAATGTTTCCAGTGTTGATGCTGACTGAATTCAACCTTTGACCTCAGAACCGCCTGGAGATGCTCCAGGCGGAGCCTCTGCATAGCCTGCTGGAGAAGAAGTGGGACAAGTTTGCCTCCAAGTTGTTCCTGGTCAACTTCCTTGTCTACCTGATGTACCTTGGCATCTTCACCACTGTCGCTTTCTACAGGAAGGAAGGGAAGGTGAGACGCACACCGTGTCATGTGATTGAGAAGTGCTCTGAACCAATGTGACTCTAAATGAACGTATACATTTAGTTGTTTATCCTTTAATTTAGGGAAAAGCAATGTCCCAACTGAACAGAGAGCAGATTAACTACAGTGGTTACCTGACGGGTCACACCTACCAGGTGACACTGAGAGGGTCAAAACCACGCAGACTGACTACTGGGGTTCCACAAGGCCTGGGTCTTGGGTCCTCTTCTCTTCTCCCTCTAGGTTCTCTATCGCTTGGTGCTGTTATCCACTTCCATGAATTCTCCTACTACTGCTATGCCGATGACACCCAGCTGATCTTTTTGTTTCCCCCCTCTGACACACAAGTGGAAGCGTGCATTGCTGCGTGCCTGAGAGACATCTTGGAGTGAATGTTGATGCACTAACTAAAGCTCAAAAAAACCTGGTGTGTCAGGAACAGTTCCTTTTTACCTCCAGGCTCAAGCATGGCTCCATGGTCAAGCCTTATGCCCCTGCTTGTCCATTTTGTAGAATGAACTCCCAGTGGTGATCTTCCACTGTAGGCTCAAAACCCACCTCTTCAGGAAGCACTACCCTGATCCTTCTTTTTAGCACTTGTTAGCTTTATTGTTTATTAGCTTGTGTCTATTGGCTTCACTATTTGTCGTTGCCCCTGTTTGATGTACTTATTGTGTAAAATCTAGAGAGACAACTTGTTGTACCTGAGCACTGGTTCTGCTCATGGAGGCTTGTTGGGAAGGAAAATGCACTTATTACTTCTGGTGACTAGTAGTTCTCTTGCCTACCTATGTTGTATTCACTTATTGCAAGTTGCTTTGGACAAAAGTGTCTGCTAAATTAATAATATTAACATTATTAATAAATGAATAATGTGATATCACATCACAACTGAACAGAGCACAGATTAGCTACAGGCGTCAATCGATCAGAGGTGTGCATTCTAAATGTGTGAGGAACTGTAGTGATGTTCACAGACTGTTTGGTTTGCAGCCACCGTTCCCTGTGGAGAGAACCCTTGTGGACTGCTTCCGCTGCATCGGGGAGGTGCTCAGTGTCCTGGGAGCAGTCTTCTTCTTCATCAAAGCGGTGAGAAGGATGTTCACAGCCCAGTTTGCTGTTCAACAGGAATGCAGTTTGGGAGAAACAACCAGAAACTAACAAACTTATTCACACAACCCACAGGTAGTGGATTTCAAGAGAAGACCTCCACGCATCAGATCCATGCACATCGATGGATTCAGTGAAATAACATTGTGAGTATCGGTTCATGAAAACTTGCTATGCAGCAGTCAAAGAGGTGTAGGTTGAGATTCATGAGTCATGGTTTATGAAGAGATGTGTGTTCAAAGAGGGAGAGGAGAGGCAATGTACGGATATGTAGGGTTACAGATAGTTATGATTAGGGATACAGATAGTGTTAGGGTTACAGATAGTGTTATGGCTAAGGATACAGATATTGTTAGGGTTACAGATAATGTTATGGCTGGGACGATTGGGTTAAAGATGATATTAAGGGGTTAGTTAGGGTTAGTTAGCTTTAGGGTTGAATTGTGGTTAGAGCATTAGGTCTGTAGATTTAGGGTTAGGGGTTAGTGGAGTGCTAAAGATAGTATTAGGGTCAGGGAGAATATCAGTCACATTCCTGTTGAAGCGATGGAACACACTCTTGACATCCTGAAGGCCTGTTTTGCTGGATTCTCTTGTAGCTTCCTGCAGGCCACACTTCTTCTGGCCAGCACGGCCCTGTATGCCTGTGGGAGGAGGGAATACGTGGGCCCCTTGGTGGTCTCCTTGGCCCTGGCCTGGATCAACATCCTTTACTACTCCCGGGGATCCAAGTATATGGGCATGTACAATGTCATGATACAACGGGTGAGTGGTCAGATGGGAACTTGAGTCTGGGTTGCAAATCATGAAACATCCGAGAGGTGGTAAGCACTTGGGGTTTAGGTGTGTTTACCTCACCATGAAAGAAGTACATTAGAAGTACTGATCAAATAATAAACACCCGTGACACCAAGTGTCGGACTGGGGGAACTCTTTATACAGAATACACAGAATAAACAGAATAATAAATAGTCACAATAATGTTTAATTGATCGTGGAACTGAGAAACGCAACAGCTTCTCCTTCACGCGATGGGAAGGATCCAGTCGCTCACAAAAGGCAGTTTGAATGAATACAATGAATACGATGAATACAACACCAGCTACATATTAGAGCAGACACATCAATGCAACCAGACTTCAGACTTAATTTGTTCTTTGCAGATGATATTATGCGACATGATTCGATTCCTACTCGTCTACGTGGTTTTCCTTTTTGGATTTTCTGCCGGTAAGGACATTCCTATCAAATTATCTCATGACATGAGAATACATCTTGTTAAATTAATTATTGTCTTATTCTCTGTATTAGCGATCGTCGCCCTCATGGACGAGAATCCACCCGATGGCATGAAAACAAACAACAGTTCGCCAACCTACAGCAACATCCAGTCCACCACCCTGGAGCTGTTCAAGCTGACTATCGGCATGGGAGAGCTGGCATTCACGGACCACGTGGAATACATTGAGGTTTTCTACTTCCTGCTCATCGCCTACCTCGTGCTCACCTACATCCTGTTGCTTAACATGCTGATCGCCCTGATGAGTGAAACTGTGGAGAGGGTGTCCAGGGAGAGTGAGAGCATCTGGAGACTGCAGGTAGGACTATCCCTTGGTCTTTCTGGATTTTACCCAGGGTGTCTTACTGTATACACCACTGAATCCTCCTACCCCAGGAGGGTAGATGATAACACCACTAAGCAGTGTTCCTAGTGAGAGTGTTGAGGGTGTAAGAACAGCTGTGTGTTCCCACAGAGGTCTCTGACCATTCTGGACCTGGAGAGAGCTCTTCCCTGGTGTCTGAGGAGACAACTGCAGTCTGGCATTACCAAGACAATGACACTGGTCCGCGGACAAGACAGTCGTACGTTCTTCAGGTAAGTTGCTAGGGCAACGGCGTTGCATCGAACATCAGAACATTAAAACAGTTATACCTAAAATATATATTTTTGCACATTCATGGGAAGGAGAGTGCAGAGACAGTCAATATCCATATAGACTGTATATGTGCATATATAAACAGTATATCACATATCGGAACGACCGGTGTCACTACAAGGCTAATTGCCAACATCAAGGGTTCTTAAAATAATGCAATTTCAGGACCCAAAAGACTATTTGAGTGTGTGGGACCCTACTGCATACTGACCACCAGAGTTGATGCTCCGATTGGGTTACAGGGGTTGTGTGACCCACCTCCAAGCCAGTTGAGGAAACCGGTCTCCATGGTTAGTTTGGTACTGGATGAGCCAACCCAACATTGTTTTTTTGGTAAAGAACAGTTTTTTTATTTAAATTGTTTTAAGGGTGGAGGAGGTGAACTGGCAAAAATGGTGGTCGAATCTCGCCATCATGAGGGAGGAAGAGGAGATCGAGGTGGAACAGGAGCCTATGTCTATCGCTGCCCAACAACCAAGTATGCTTCAACATCAAACTACATCACCCATAATACATCTGTGCTTTTAATGAAAGTACAAACTCAACTTTGGCTGTGTTGATTTTCCAGGAAATTTATGGAACATCCGTCCACATCTCGCCAGGCTTCGAGGTCGAAGAACATCTGGCCCTCATACTGTCATCTGACCTCCTCTCTCCTCTCATTAAACATCTGACCTCCTCTCTCCTTAAACATCTTACCTCCTCACACATCTCTCCTTATCTTAAAAATCTCACAACCTGCCCTTAATGTGACCCCCCTTTCCCTTCCTTGCTTAACACCTGCCCTTAGCTAAGCTCCCTCACCTTTACTTAGGACCTAATGCTCTAAGCGTAGCTTAGATAATTGTATATGATTATAAAGTTAAAAAAATAATGTAAACCATTGTGATCATGGTTGATCAAACAGTATGTTGCTATTTGTGTTTTTAGGAAAAATAACTTCTGGATGAATACTGATGGGTTATCTCCTCGTTGTTAAATGTGAAAGCATTTTCTATAACGCCAAAAAGAGCCTTTATTTCATGAAACAAATTGTTTTCACATTATCTCTTTGTGACTCACGGTATTGTATTTGTGTTGTTTGTTCTGGATAATGTTACTGGGGGTTTTTTTTACACTGAGTAAAGTGAATGGATATTGTCAACATTTATTTATTAAATCTGAAAAAATTATCAAAGTCTAAGGCAAACATGTTTCTATCATTTTTAACTACACTTCAGAATGTCTCAGGGCTTCACAACTTGGTAGGCAGATAGAGTGTTACGCCCCAACGAGACCGACGAGCCAAATGTGCCAAAGAACCCAGAAGTACAGAGACACGGACACTCAAAACAATGGAAAAAATGTCTTTACTGAAAATAGCTCCAACGTCAAAAACACAAACTAGGCAGGGTTGGACTGGTTACTTGGCGTGGTCGGAGCTGGAACACGCAGTCTCTCGTGACAGTGGTTCTCAATAACCAAGCGCCCAACGTCGGTCCTCGGCAGCCTAAAGAAGGGTAGATCCCATTCGATTAGAGCGTGGGGGGGGGGCACAACATAGAGGCCACCTACCATAACAATGTGTTAAGCTAAAAAAACGACGTCACAGGATAATTTGAAAGTGTTTGGCTAAGCGCTAAGACCATAAGGGGCTGTTTTGTTTTGGATTGCTTTTCCTCTCCCAAAATGTGTCACTACTGAAACAAAGTAGTAAGTATTATATTAACCTGTTTTTTTGATTGCGTTTCTCCCCGCCCCCTAAAGATTATTTACATCCAACCCTAACTGCACTGTTTCAGTAGTGACCACTGTTTTTGGTTTGCAAAGTTTTCATATTCCTTCAACCTCATTGCTTAATCTTAACTTATAGCATGCCTTATGTTTTGAACATTACAAAGACATATAATGTAAGATCAATAAAATGCATTAATGTATTATTGAAGACCCATGGTACCATCATGTTGCTCTTGTTCCTGATGTGGTATGTGTATCTTCCCCAAGGTTCTATTTTGGGGCCCATTTTGTTTTCTTTATACCTTCTCCCCCTTGGACCAATTTTAAGAAAACATGGCGTCTCCTACCACCTTTATGCGACGCTCCCAATTATATCTACCCCTAAAAGAAACACCAGCTCTCTGATGCCCCTGGTTGACTGTCTTAATGACATAAAGGCTCAACTTTTTAAATATAAATGAGAGCAAAACAGAGGTCATTGTGTTTGGACCAAATGGTGATGTCCCTTCCATTGACCTGAGTTCCCTGCAACCGTATGCAAAACCCTTGGTCACAAATCTTGGCGTCAAAATCGACAGTGCTTTTAAATTAGATAAACAGATCAACTCTGTGGTTAAGTTCAGTTTTTATCACTTGAGGCTCCTGTCCAAAATTAAATCGGTTTTATCCTTTTTTGACTTTGAGTGCGTAATTCATGCCTTGGTTTCGACTTGTTTATTATTGATGATTATTGTAATGCACTTTATGCCGGCCTAAACCAGACCTCGCTGTCACGCCTGCAGCTTGTACAAAACGCTGCGGTTCGGCTGCTAACAGGAACCCGCAAGCATGAGCACATTGCACAAATTCTGGCTTCCCTCCACTGGCTTCCTGTCCATTTTAGAGTTCATTTTAAGATTCTATTGTTTGTTTTTAAATCGCTTAATGGGCTGGCCCCTCAGTACATCTCCGACCTCCTACAGGTGTACACCCCCTCGAGGGCTTTGAGGTCAGCAGATCGGCTGCGGTTGGTAGTCCCTAAAATGAAGAAAAAGACCAGGGGTGACTGAGCCTTCTCAGCGGTAGCCCCCCGGCTCTGGAGCGACCTGCCCCCCCATGTCAAATCGTCCCCCACTCTTCAAACGTTTAGTTCCCCCGTAAAGACCCACCTCTTTCCCCTCGCTTTGGAGTCAGTCTGAGCTATGCTGAGCCATTTGTATGTTTTATTGTCTGTCCATAGCCTTTTATGTGTGCCTTGCACCTATTCTTATGTGTGCCTTTTATCTATTCTTGTAATATTATATTTTGTGATAATGTTTATGTTCGTTGTGAAGCACTTTGGCAAACCCTCTCTTTTTAAAATTGTGCTATATAAATAAAGTGGATTGGATTGGATATGTGTGAGTGATTGGCTCTTGTATTTACTCTTACTCTACTTCAGTACCCTCATCGGAGACTTTTTCTATTTTGTTTTGGCATGTCGGTCTATGTTTCTTTATCCTGGCTTCACTCTACAATTCCAAATATAAATTAGCATTAGCTACATGTTTTAGGAACATCCTTTGATAATCACAAAAACATTGCCTTAAGTATGTTCATTTTCTTAGAATAAATGAACATTCCATTATGTCACTACTGAAATGATCATGTCACTACTGAAACTTTACCATATATGTTGGTAATGACTTTCGGTAGTGACAATTATTTGAGATATCTCAAATATAGCAGCAAGCACATGGCTAGCAGAAACAGCTTTAAACATATGTACAGTCAGACAGAATATGTGTTTGGTAGTGACTATTCAAGTTACACACAGACTTTGGAACACATTACTTAACACTAATGAGACTTAACTATTTAGCAGGCAGCCATGACAAGGATGCGTTTCACTTTCTAGTCCAAAATGCAGGGGTGTGGCCAAAATCCAGACCCAGCTCTGGATTTAAACACTTTTTTTCGGTAGTGACATAAAAATACTGGACCACTAGAGTAAAATGTTTCAATAAAAAAAATTGGATCCACAATAAATCTAAATATTGCAACTTTTCAAAATGTTTTGGAATTGTTATTTACTGATATTAAAATGTAGGAGTTAGGGTTTGGGACAGCCACTTTCCAATAAAAAGTACCTTATCAAATATTTTGTATACCGCATTTATTTCTTATTACTATCCAAGTAATTGCCTTGTTTTAAATAGATCATTACATTATCTTAGTAAATACCTATGCTCTGAATACTTAATTGTTTTGTTGTTTTTTTGTTTGTTTTTTTACTGTGGGACTGCAGATCGAACTAAAACGATAGAATGGCCCTATAGCAGATATCAGCTTTACACCTCAAAAACTAAGGCCTAAAAAAAATAAAACCTCATTCTTGTCTCAATTTACCACAGCCATTTAAAACCAAATAAATGCAATTGTGGAGACAAAGACAACTCTTTAAGGCTTTTATTTTGACTCGTCACATCTTCACAATGTATTTTCACAGGCAGTACTGAAGACAGACCAGAAGACCCATGTCCACCCTCACACCCTGCCTCCTTCTCCTGAGAGTGTTCTTACAGGGTGTATCACCGCCTGGTACGGGAACTGCACCGCACTCGAGCGCAGAGCGCTTCAAAGGGTGGTGCGGACGGCCCAGTATATCGTTGGAGGTGAGCTCCCCTCTCTCCTGGAAATATACAACCAGCGGTGCGTGGTTAAGGCCAAACGCATCATAAAAGACAATGCCCACCCCAGCCACGAACTGTATTCACTTTTACCGTCAGGCAGGCGATACCGCAGTATCAAGTGCCATACAAATACACTCAGAGATAGCTTACACAGTCAGGCCATCAGGCTGCTGAACAAGGGCGTATAGCATATAACAATGTATATTTTATTACATTGATTTATATATACACATTGCTCTATATATGTGCCGATATATTGCATTTTATAAATTGCATTTTTATTTTATATATTGAACTTTATACTTTTTTTTACTTTTTTTTAAACTTATTTTATTCTATTCTGTTTTTATTCTATTTTATCTTATTTTTATAACTGCTGTCTGTCGTCGGGTATTGCACATAAGAGTTTCACTCACTGCTTTATACTTGACTTGACTTGGGATGATTTTTGTCACGGCTACGGTGGTTGGCAGGGGGGCGTGGTCTAGCCACGTGCGCTAGCGGCGCACACACGCCCCTGTCAACAAACAATCACTTTGGTTGGCAGGGGGCGTGGCCAAGCCACGTGAGCTGGCCACAAACACACACACACCTGGACACAATTTCCCCCCGTGTAATTTGTTTATCGCCTCACCTGGGGTATATATACGTTGTCTTTCCTTTACCCCAGCGTGAGGTCGTTACTCTACTATGCACGTAGTTCTCCCGTCTGGTACCCATCGCCTGCCAACTACCTGCCGGTACTCCGCACCCGATACCCCCGGTACAGACTCCTTCCCCTGTCCCGGACTACCCGCCGGTCAACTGCCTGCCGGTACTCCGCGGATCGTCCTCCCCGTATACCCTTGTGTTGTGTGTGTTTCTGGAAAATAAAGCCGTCTCGTATCACTCCTGTTGTCGTCGTCTGCGTTCGGGGTCCAACCCACTCCCTCTCTCGTGACAATTTTCTCTTATTCGACATCTATACAACATCAAAAATAGCAGAGAAACGTAATTTCAATAGCCACTGAAAATACATACATTAGAAAGGGTAGCAAAATGATCTACCACGTCAAAGAGGTCTGTGAAAAAACATACTTATTGTAGAAATAACTTAAAGGGCCACTACTTCACCACCAGAGGCCTGTACTACAAAGCAGGTTCACCATCCCAGGATCTCTTGGTTATCTTCACTAACCCTAACAACTATTACTAAAACACTATACTCTACTCACTATACAAAGGGTAGGTCTGATGTTTACCTCACCACGTCAAAGGCGATCCCCGGCGATCGATTCCCGGAGGGGCCGTGTCGGATCACAGGTTCAAGCGCTGCGGGAGCTGGAGGAGGAATGGAAGGACCTGTTAGCCAACATGGCCCCCGGCGTCCGCGACCAGTTGAAGCCCGAGGTTGATTCCCAAAACGCCCGTCACGGACGGTTGGGTCAAGAGCTGCAGGCGGAGATGGAACAGCTTGGGGACCTGGCAACCATCGTTGCTTCCCTCATCAGAGGGGTCCCCGTCGCCGCTCTGTCCCCGTCTGCCGACGTCTCGCGGTCCCCGTCTGCCGACGCTGCCGATGTCACGCTGTCCCCATCTGACAGCGCCGCTCCTCCCCCGTCTGACAGCCCCGACGCTGCGCTGCCCGACGTTGCGCTTTCCCCGCCTGCCGACGCCGCGCCGTTACTCCGACCTCCCGGTATCCAGACTCCTCTCCCGTCCCGGACTACTCGTTGGTCTATACCTGTCGCTACTTCGACCTCCCGGTATCCAGACTCCTCTCCCGTCCCGGACTACTCGCCTGTCTAGTACCTGTCGCTACTTCGACCTCCCGGTATCCATACTCCTTTCCCGTCCCGGACTACTCGCCGGTCTACCACCTGCCGGTACTCCGCGGATCGGCCTCCCGGTATCCACACTCCTCGCCTGTCCCGGACCACGCGCCTGTCTACTCCCTGCCGGTACTACGCTGATCCGACTTCCCGGTTTCCAGACCCCCTAAGCCTAGTGGTTAGGATGTTTGAATCCTAGCCAAAAGGTTTTGGGTTCAAATGCCGGCAGTCTACCTGAAGGCACCCTTGAGCAAGATGTCTAACAAAATGTAGGATGATAATTGTCTTGTTGTCCCACACTGCAGAGACATCTATGACGTACCGGATGGGCCGGTGCTCGGGGGAGAGTTTAGCCAGAAGAACGTTTTCGAGGCAGCCTCGAAAGGAGATCCTGGCCCTCTCAGCGGCCCGAGAGAGAGAGAGAGAGAGAGAATGAGAAGGAGAGGGTTGGACCAAGATGTCGAACTGGATTTGGATCTGGATCTGGATCCGAGTGATGACAAGCTGATGCAGAGTTCCATGGGATCATGGGGCATGAGAGTGAGGGAGGTTGGGAGCATCTCATCCATGGACAACAACGTGCTGACGGTCAGCAAAGGGTAGGTCTGATGTTTACCTCACCCGTTCAGCCAAAGCCCTGCCTGAAGCTCTGGGTGTTTTATTAAAGTGAAACCGAAACCGGGTCTAAGTTAAGCACCAGTCATAACCTGCCAGGTGTCCATAATGACGAGCCAGGTAATCAAGTTCCCGCTTGTAGAGAAGAAGAAATAAGATTCAAGGTGTTTTATTGGCCATTTGCACCAAGTAAAATGGAATAGTTACTCCACATTCCCTCCTGCAGGATGAATCTTTAAAACAATACTATAAAAAATACTATATACAATAAAAATGAACATAAAAAGAACAATATAGTGACAGAGGATATTTACATGTGTTGAATTGTGCCAACATATTAAAAAGCATTTCAAGTGCCAGTAGTGCAGCAGCATCATGAATACAGTGCAGTACAGTTCAGTCACTGTATTGAGTCCAGAAAGTCCAAGAAAGTATGATAGTGTTATGTTAATAACAATGTTATGATAGTGGCTGCACTCTAGTAGTTCAGTAGGCACACTGCCTGTGGATAGGAGAAGAAGCAGTCATCAAGAAACAGCTTTATTCTCCAGAAGAATAAGTCACACAATATATATATATATATATATATATATGTATATATATATATATATATATAAAATATATATTATAAAACAACAATAATACATAATATAACCAACATACTGATTACACAAGACTTGCTGAGTAAAGGTTAAGACAAGCTGCTCTTGAAAATATTCCCCTAATTAGTTAAAATAGTTGTTTAACATAATAACATAACATAACATAAGACTAAGCCTAGTGGTTAGGATGTTTGAATCCTAGCCAAAAGGTTTTGGGTTCAAATGCCGGCAGTCTACCTGAAGGCACCCTTGAGCAAGATGTCTAACCTGCTCACAAAATGTAGGATGATAAATGTCTTGTTGTCCAACACTGCAGAGACATCTATGCCGTACCGGATGGGCCGGTGCTTGGGGGAGAGTTTAGCAAGGAGAAAGTTTTCGAGGCAGCCTCGAAAGGAGGCCCTGGCCCTCTCAGCGGCCTGCAGGAGTATCTGCAGAACCACAACCTGAAGCTGACCAGCCCAGAGTACATCGGCAAGTATGGACAAGGTCGACCTGTCTTCAAAAGTCACTGGTGGAGTGCTGGAGCTTGGTTGTTGTCCCTAGGAACATGGGTGTTTTTTCTTACCATGTAGCACTCATTGAGCAGACACTTTTATCCAAAGAGACATACAGTAGTTGAGGGTGCCATGAAGGAGCAGGTAGGATGCCTACAGGTAGATGGAAACCTGAATTGCCACATGCTTAGCAGAATCCCAAAGTGGATGTCGATGCACCACCAGGCTCTTGTCATCTCCTGCCTGGACTACTGCATGTTCCCCCACACATGCACCCTTCTTCGGTCTCTTCACTGGCTACCTGTAGCTTCTCACATCCAGTTCAAGACCTTGGTTCTAGCCTTCAAGGCAGTAAAAGGAACAGCCCCATCCTACCTCCAGGCAATGGTCAAGCCCTTCTTCAGGCCGTCTGCTTGCCCCCTCGCTTGTGGCCAATCTACGCGGTCACGGCTCTTCTCTGTCCTGGCCCCAATTTGGTGGAATGAAATTCCCACGGATGTCAGGACTGCAGAGTCACTGCCCGATTCCACCGCAGGCTGAAAACACATCCATTCAGGAAACACGACCCGGATCCTTCCTCCTAGCATCCTCTGATCACTTTTTGGTAGTGATAAGTAGAAAGTAGTAAGTAGATTGTCTAAGTAGATTGTTAGGTAGATATTGTTCTATATTGTTTGCCAACCTATTGTACTTTTACTTTATTGTACTTTTTACCTGAACGTATTGTAGGTCTACCTAAGCACTGGTTCAGTTCTTGGAGACTCGCTTTGTGTCTGCTAAATTACTGTAATGTAATGTAATGTAATGTAGACGGTGGACATTTTGACCAGGACTCACTTGACACCCCTGGACTGTCCAGAGTGTTTGTGACTTGCTTTTTCTTTAATTTGCTGTGTGTGTGTGTATGTGTATGTGTATGTGTGTGTGTGTGTGTGTGGTCTTGACACCGTCGAGGATGTAATAAGATCAGCATGTAGAATGAGTATCATGATGATGTTGCTGACTTCCAAAAGAAAACAATGGGAAACAACCCTCCTGAACGCTGTTCTGAACCTGAAGGACGGTACAAACAACATCATCCAAGTCCTCCTCGACATAGCAGAAAAATGTGGATATCTAACGATGAGTACTACAACGGTAGGTGTGAATGAATAGGGTTCACCCTCGGAGGACATAGCAAGGTCAACTCAATGTTAAGGTCTCACTGATGTGTGAGAACATATCACATCAAATATACTAGAGGGCCCTCAGTAGAGCTTACATGAGTCAATGAGTAAACTCCACAGCTGAGTCAATGAGTAAAACATTGATTTGTTTAATACAGCAACCTTCTAAAAAAAACCACGGTTTAAAGTAGTCATCTAAACTGAATGAACATGAATACTGTAGAATGATCCACACACACACACACACACACACACACACACACACACACACACACACACACACACACACACACACACACCCCTGCTTAATATCTTAAAAGTGTACAGTAAGGGCTGAAAGGGATTTCTTTACACAGCTTCAAACCGGGCCTGTGTTGAAGTGAAGACTGTTCAGTCTGACAGCTTCAGCAACCTTTCCAATGCAAAGGTTGGCTCTGGTCCAGCCGGTCTGTAGAAGACAATAGACACATAGGTATGCTATTTATGTCGGCATGTGCCTTTGGAGGGCACTATGTTGGGTGCGTCTTATGAAGTGGCTCTATTAAAAAATGGAGGTGGCCACTTTTATTGCAGATGAACAGAGCAGATGGACCATGCTAGCGCGAGTGTGTGTGGTGGTGGCTGGTTTAACCTGTGTTCCATGATTAGGAAGAGAGAGAGAGAGAGAGAGAGAGAGAGAGAGAGAGAGAGAGAGAGAGAGAGAGAGAGAGAGAGAGAGACAGAGACAGAGACAGAGATATCAAATTCCTTGAAAGGACCCACAGGTATGTAGCCTCACCAGCCAACCACACACAGTGTTGTGCCCCCCCCCACGCTCTAATCGATCCCAGGTGTTGCCCATCGTAATCAGGCCTACTGAGGCTAATGAACACCTGGGATCAACCCTTCTTTAGGCTGCCGAGGACCGACGTCGGGCGCTTGGTTATTGAGAACCACTGTCACGAGAGACTGCGTGTTCCAGCTCCGACCACGCCAAGTAACCAGTCCAACCCTGCCTAGTTTGTGTTTTTGATGTTGGAGACATTTTTTCCATTGTTTTGAGTGTCCGTGTCTCTCTACTTCTGGGTTCTTTGGCACATTTGGCTCGCCGGTCTCGTTGGGGCGTAACACACAGCCTGCATATATTATGTTATCTATCCATCTATCTCAATTCAAACCTCAGAATAGGGTTCATACAGACAGTAGACGGTTCTACTATAAGGTTATACTGGGCGTCCTCATGTCAAATCACATGTCTTGCTGTGTCTTTCCCCTGCGGCGCCAGGCCAGACTGCCCTTCATGTTGCCATCGAGAGGCGGAACTTCGATCAGGTGAAACTTCTGGTGCAGAAAGGTGCGGATGTGCAGGCCAAAGCAAGCGGAGCGTTCTTCCAACTCAAGTCCAAACGGGGATTTTAAACATACATGCTTACTCCCCATTCCCTCCCACAGTATAAATCTCCAAAACAACAAAGTAAAAATAATATATACAATAAAAATAAACAAAAAAGAGCAGCAAAGTTACTTCAATGTACATGTTGTTTTTGTGTTTTTTTTACAAAAATCTTTCCAAGCATTTAAAGTGCCAGTAGTGCAGCAGCATCATGAATACAGTGCAATACAGTGCAGTAACTGTGATGAGTCCAGAAAGTCCAGCAAAGTATGTAAGTGTAATGTTAATGACAATGTTATGAAAGTGAAAGTGGCAGCACTCCTAGCAGTTCAGTAGGCGCACTGCCTGTGGATAAAAACTAGTACGGATGCTGTGCAACCGGCGACCAGATGGTAGGGGGGAGAGGAGATGGTGGCTCCTGAAGTCCACGATGAGCTCCTTGGTCTTGCTGACATTCAGTGCGAGGCTGTTGTCCTCACATCATCGTGTCAGCTCTTCTCTGTACTCTGTCTCGTCGTCCTCGCTTATCAAGCCGATGACTGTGGTGTCATCTGCAAACTTGATAATCTGATTGTTGCTGTGCGTGGCAGTACAGTCATGTGTGTACAGCGAGTACAGCCGGGGACTGAGTCACGGTTTGCACTCCTGCCTCCTCGCTTCCACAGCACTCGCTCGAATAGCCCCGCCCCCTTATATCATTCCACATTCCAGTCTCCTCGCTCCCACTACACACTACCGGATAGCCACGCCCCCTTGTTAATTCTCACCCGCAGCTGCAGTGCATCATTATTAACGTTACTATTTAAGCCTACCCCCGCACACTCACACGGTGCCTGATTGACATTCCAGCGTTTACCAGATCTGATTCCTGTTCCTGATCCTCTGCCTGTCCCCGATTGCGCTTCCACCTGTTCCTGCCTGGTTCGTCTGCCCTGCCTGGTTCCTGATCTGCTGCCTGTCTCTATCTACGCCTCTGCTTGTCCCTGCCTGGTTCGTCTACCCAGCCCGGTTCCTGATCACCTGCCTGTTCCCGACTAAGTCTCTGCCTGCCCCCATCTGTGTGATATTATAATAAATATCACAATCTGTCCTTGGTGTCAGTGTGCTGCATTTGGGTCCAACCCTAATCCGCACCCCAAGGCCGCGGATTACTGCTGCTAATGCCGATGATACCCAGCTGATCTTGTTTCCCCCCTCTGACACACAAGTGGAAGCGCGCATTGCTGCGTGCCTGAGAGACATCTTGGAGTGAATGTTGATGCACTACCTAAAGCTCAAAAAGAGCTGGTGTCAGAAACAGTTCCTTTTTACCTCCAGGCTCAAGCATGGCTCCATGGTCAAGCCTTATGCCCTGCTTGTCCATTTTGTAGAATGAACTCCCAGTGGTGATCTTCCACCGCAGGCTCAAAACCCACCTCTTCAGGAAGCACTACCCTGATCCTTCTTTTTAGCACTTTATTGTTTATTAGCTTGTCTATTGGCTTCACTATTTGTCGTTGCCCCTGTTTGATGTACTTATTGTGTCAAATCTAGGGAGACAACTTGTTGTACCTGAGCACTGGTTCTGCTCATGGAGGCTTGTTGGGAAGGAAAATGCCCTTAAGACTTCTGGTGACTAGTAGTTCCCTTGCTATGTTGAATTCACCTATTGCAAGTCGCTTTGGACAAAAGCAAAGCTTTTTTTTGTTCTTTGCAGATGATAATAAGTGACATGATTTGCTTCCTATTCGTCTACGTGGTTTTCCTTTTTGGATTTTATGCCGGTAAGGACATTCCTATAAAATGATTGCATGACATGAGAATACATTCTGCAGTACAGTACATAGTCTTATTCTCCGTATAGCGATCGTCACCTTCATGGGCACCGATGGCATTAAAACCAGTTTGCCAATCAACAACACCCAGTCCACCGTCCTGGAGCTGTTCAAGCTGACTATCGGCATGGGAGAGCTGACAATCACGAAACAAGTTGAATACATTGAGGTTTTCTACTTCCTACTCATCACCTACCACGTGTTCACCTACATCCTGTTGCTTACAAGTCTACGTTTCCTCCAAACCCACCACTGCCCTGCCCCCCACCTCCCTCACCACCTGCCTTGCGGACATCAGGAGCTGGATGAGCAGGAATTTCCTCAAGCTCAACTCTAGCAAAACTGAGCTGTCCTGCTCATCGGCTCCAAATCCACCCTCACCAAGTCACAAAACACCCCAGCTCCAAACATCCTCATCGACGGCTTCCCCATACCATTCTCTTCCCAAGTAAAAAGCCGTAATTTTGGACGGCTCCCTCTCATTCGCACCACACATTAAAAACATAACCCGCACTGCCTTCTTCCATCTTCGGAACATCTCCAGAGTCCGCTCATCTCTGTCCCAATCCAGCACTGAAATCCTGGTCCACTCATTTGTCACATCCCGGATGGATTACTGCAATGCACTTCTGACTAGCCTTCCCATCAAACTCCTCGACAGACTGCAAATAATTCAGAACTCTGCTGCCAGGATCATCACCCGCACCTCATCTGACCACATCACCCCCGAACTACACTGGCTTCCTGTGCGCTACCGGATTCACTATAAAAACCTTTTACTCACCTACAAAGCTCTCCACAATTGATCCCCCCATCTACATCACTGACCTCCTCCTTCAGGAGTACACCCCCTCCCGCACCCTCCGCTCTTCCTACGTTGGACTTCTCACTGTGCCCAGCTCACACCTCAGCACCATGGGTGCTCCAGCTTTCAGTGGCTCGGCTCCCAGACTCCAGCCACTACACATCACACAGTCTGATTCCATAACATCTTAGAAAACCCAACTGAAAACCCATCTGTTCAAACTGGCATATTCCATATAAACTGTACTATGTGTTTCTAGTAAGTTTACTTCCTGTTGTTTGTGTCACGGTTACGGTGGTTGACAGGGAGCGTGGCCAAGCCACGTGCGCTGGCGGCGCACACACACGCCTGTCAACAAGTGTTACGGTGGTTGACAGGGGCTGTGGCCAAGCCACGTGCGCTGGCTAATCCCCTCACCTGGGGTATATAGACCCTGGCTTCCCGTTACCCCATTGTTAGGTCGTACGTCATACTGCACGTCATACATTGTTCATGTTACGTTGTACATTCTGGACGGAATGTCCAGAATGATGTCCCGGAGATCCAGATCCTGTACCTATCCCGCGTCACCCGCCTGTCTTGCGTTACTCTGGTCTATACGAGCTCCCCGGTAATTATAATTACATGTCTGGTACCTGTCGCTATTCCGACCTCCCGGTATCTAGACTTCTTGCTCGTCCCTGACCATCCGCCTGTCTGGTACATATCGCTACTCCGACCCAGACTCCTCTCTCGTCCCGGACTACTCGCCGGTCTACTACCTGCCGGTACTCCGCGGATCGACCTTCCGGTACCCAGACCCCTGGACTGTCCCTGATCACTCTCTTGTGTTGTGTTTGAGTTGTGTTGTGCTTGAAATAAAGTTTTATGTTATAGCGCCACTGTCTTGGTCTGCGTTCTGGGTCCCACCGAACAATCCCACTCGTGACCGTTTGTCTTGTTTTAAACCCTTAATACCACTAAGCAGTGTTCCTAGTGAGAGTGTTGAGGGTGTAACACAGCTATGTTCCCACAGAGGTCTCAGACCATTCTGGACCTGGAGGGAGCTCTTCCTGGGTGTCTGAGGAGACGACTGAGGAGACGTAATGCAGTCTAGCATTACGGACAAACTGGACAGCAGATTAGGCAGTCATACGGTCTTCAGGTAAGTCATCATGGCCACGGCATTGATAACCAACAGTTATACCTAAAATATATATTTTTGCACATGCATGGGAAGGAGAGTGCAGAGACAGTCAATATATACTGTATATGTGCATAAATAAACTGTATATCACATATCGGAACGACCGGTGTCACTACAAGGCTTATTGCCAACATCAGGGGTTCTTAAAATGATGCAACTTCAGGACACAAAACACTATTCGAGTGTGTGGGACTCTACTGCATACTGACCACACCAGAGTTGATGCTCCGATTGGGTTACAGGGGTTGTGTGACCGGTCTCCATGGTTAGTTTGGTACTGGATGAGCCAACCCAACATTGTTTTTTTGGTAAGGGTGGAGGAGGTGAACTGGCAAACATGGCGGTTGAATCTCGGCATCATGAAGGAGGAAGAGGAGATCAAGGCAGAACAGAAGCCTCTCCAACAACTACGTATGCTTCAACAACAAACTACATCACCCATAATACATCTGTGCTTTTAATGAAAGTACAAACTCAACTTTGGCTGTGTTGATCTTCCAGGAAATATATGGAACATCCATCCACCAGGCCAGGCTTCGAAGGTCAAAGAAGATCTGACCCTCAACATACCGTCATCTGACCTCCTCTCTCCTCTCCTTAAACATCTTACCTCCTCACACATCTCTCCTTATCTTAAACATCTCACAACCTGCCCTTAATGTGACCCCCCTTTCCCTTCCTTGCTTAACACCAGCTTAGCTCCACAGCTTAACACCAGCTTAGCTCTCTTGCATTTACTTAACACCTGCCCTTAGCTTAGCTCCCTCACTGTTACTTAACACCTGCCCTTAGCTTAGCTCCCTCACTGTTACTTAATACATGCCCTTAGCTTAGCCCCCATATTGTTACGCAACACCTGCTCTTAGCTTAGCTCCCTCACTGTTACTTAACACCTGCCCTTAGCTTAGCCCCCATACTGTTACTTAACACCTGCTCTTAGCTTAGCCCCTTTACTGTTACTTAACACTTGCCCTTAGCTTAGCCCCTTTACTGTTACTTAACACCTGCCCTTAGCTTAGCTCCCTCACTGTTACTTAACACCTGCCCTTAGCTAAGCTCCCTCATGTTTACTTAGGACCTAATGCCCTAAGCGTAGCTTAGATAATTGTATACAGTACATGATTATAAAGTTTAATAATGTAAACCATTGTGATCATGGTTGATCAAACAATGTTGCTATTTGTGTTTTTAGGAAAAATTACTTCTGGATGAATACTGATGGGTTATCTCCTCGTTAAATGTGAAAGCATTTTCTATAACTGCCAAACTGCCCCCCCAACTGCCTTTATTTCATGAAATGTTTTGTTCACATCTCTTTGTGACTCAAGGTATTGTATTTGTGTGGTTTGTTCTGGATAATGTTACTGGTTGTATGTTTGACACGGAGTACACAGCAAAAATTAGAGTTAAACATTTTGGAGTTGATTTTTACTCCCAAAAGTGAAAGATTAACATCTTCGGATTCAAATAGTGTTCAGAGTTGGAGTTATTTGACAAAGTTGATCACATCAGAGTTACCCAACCAGCCGAGACGTATAAAGCTCCGCCCAGATATAATTAAGCTCCGCCCACACGTGCATTTTTTCACTTGTTCGAGTTGTTTGAGCCATCATGTTCTTCTTTCTTCCATGCATGCAGTTCTAACATGGTAAGGGCAATTAAGTTAAACGTTTTTAAACAAGTATAATAGATAGATGATGTGAACTGCAGTATGTAGTACAATTAAACATATATCCGGATATGTTGTATTCTTTACAAAGCCTCGTTTGTCAGGACTAAACAATACATTGACGATTTAGCAATCCACATGCAAGTTCGATGAAGAACACAGCTTTGTGGTTTTAACAATATAAATCTTGTTTGAGGCTCGAGCTCACATTAATGTCCCAAAAACATGTGGCTTCGTATTTTACGTTATTTCTTTATGAAATTCTAATTTTAAATGTCATGTATTGAGAGTAGCCGTGAGACCACAGGGGTGTAGCCGACCAGTTAGTTCAAGAAATCTGCATTTGTGGATCCAAGACTGCCCTGTTTTAGTAGCCCCATTTGCGTACGGCGGCTTATGACCCGATTTGAGAAGGATGGGGACACACCGGATAAAAGCATACCCATGGGTTTACATACTGCACGTAGGTAACTCGACGTATATACACACTAGGTAAGAAGTGAACGTGTGTCACCCTGTTTTCTATGTAGCAGACAGTTTAGGTTCCTGGATAGTTTAGTTCGATTCAATCGCTTGGTAGATTAGAGGTTGTAGGGAAGTTCAGGGGTTTTCTTTTGTGTATGACACCGTTCGCTCGGTCCTTCTCCCTCCCTTTTTGTTAGCCGTTGCTGTGTTTGATAGAAGTGTGGTTGTAAACTGGATTATTGTTGATGTCATTTGTGTGCCACGCAATAAACCCTTGTCCACCAACCTTGTAATCCGATGATTTAACAGTGTATGTATAGGCAGGCTGTTGCGTCCTCCTACCCCTTTATACCATCCGATAGTGGAGGCACATAACACTCCCTTTGGTCAAGTTTATTGTTTAGAAACTTGAAGAGTTTGTGCGTGTGCGGATTTTGTGCGGATTTTAGTTGAAGTGTGTGCGGATTTTAGTTGAAGGCTTGGGTGACGTCAGGGTAGGAATTCCAAGCATCCCATGCTGGCCCCTTCCCGCAGAATGCTGAGGTTGTGTCACAGCCGGTGTAACAGTGTAAGACGGGAAGTGCTGTTGACCTGTCTTTGCCCAAAGTATGGCAGATGGTATTAATATGTGTAGTATTTGTCAGTGCCGAAAGCGACCCAGATGTCTGCAGCTGGATATTTCACGAGAACTTCACGATAACATCCGTATCCACAGTGTGTACCAAGCAGGTAGACGAGTCATGCTCCAGGGCATCAAGCTGATGAATCATTATCCTGGTGTCGGCCTCTTCATGGTTACATGGCAGCATGAAGTGGCTGGTGTCTGTGCCAACTACTCTGATGCCAGATGTAAAGAAGACCTGCTTGCCATCTGGCCAGGCAGTGGATGCAATCTTACTTGTTCATAGGGTCACGCAAGAAATCTGGCCCGTTCCATGGCATTTTGTTCTGTCCAGCAACCTTCCGCAATATCCCTCGCTTCTCCCTTGTTGACTCTTTTATGCTTCTGGTGATGTTAGGATCCCAGACCAGGACTTCCGGTGGAGAGAGGAATGGAGTAGTCGCATACAACACGCTCTCCCGTAACTTTTCCATTTCCAACTTTTTTAACAACCCAAACTTGACCCAACTCCCTCAGGGGATAAAATAAATTATACTATATATATATTAATATATATATATATATATATATATATATATATTAATATATATATATATATATTAATATATATATATATATATATATATATATATATTAATATATTAGAGGTGGGACGATCGATCGGCTTCCGATCATTATCGGCCGATTTTGAAGAAAAATGCGCAATCGGAGAATGCCGATCTTGCTTTAATGTTGCCGATTTCATAGCCGATCCTGCACGTGAGAAACACGTGAGCTCATCTCTTTACCAGCGAGTAAAACACGTGGGGCCCCGCCTCTTTTCTAAACAGAGTGATACTCGCCCTGCCTCAATGTCAGCGGTGTCTGCAGTGTGGAGTTTCTTCAAAGTGTGTGATACAGATGTAACATTTGCCTTCTGTAATGTGTGCAAAGAGAAAATATCTCGTGGAGGAAGCAAGGTAAAAAATTTCAACAAGACTAATTTAATAAGACACCTGAAAACCCATCACCCAGCGCAGCATGGCGAGTTTGTTAAACTGACCGTGGAGAACGAGAACCCCAGGAATGCATGATGGATGAAACTGTTCTATAATACAGGGGTTCCCACCCTTTTTTGTGCCACGGACAGGCAGATACATGAAAAAAAATCTCGCGGACCAGTTGTCAATTTTCGCAGACCAGTTGTCAAAGTGTGTGTCAACACACACCCCTAACAAAACGGCAGGGCTCGATTTCAGTATAAACGCGCATGTACGCGCAGCACCGTAACAAACCCCGGCTCGTTCGCGACCGACACGTCACTAGCGCGTAGTCTCTTTAGTAGCGCGTGTAACTGAAAGTCTCTCGTTATGCCGCCGATATATATTTAATCTATATGTAGTGACCACTTGTCCTTTTGTTAAAACACGAAGTTTCCCTAATGTGTGTGTCACTCTTGGACAGACTGAAACGTTCTTGACGCTTGTTGCAGATGGAAGAATATAATGTCCACTCCAGGTTTGTTTGGGTTTGAAATTAAAGATGATTTATTTTCCTCTTTACAGAGATTCAGAAAACTTGCAATGTAATTAAATAGACAAAATAACACTCCCGTACGCAAGCAAGGTCTAAAGACTGTATGCTTCTCAGTCTGTCACGCCCCCTAGCGTGACGCACCTCTCCTTATATAGATACCTGCAGGGGATTGAGTACACTGCAGCCATTAGTAGACACACACCACCTGGTAAGGCCAATAAATAAATAAATAAATAGAATATAAAGAATTGGCTCCTACATAACCGGCCCCTAATTGTATTTTGGGGCAACAAAAACATATAAACATTTCATTAACTTAGGTGTGGTGTGGTACTCACCAAAGATTGGCGATATCATCATGCCATCATTCATCAGCTGAAGCAAGGAGCCTTCACTCCTCACATTCTAGCAGCAGGCAGATCTTGGTTATGGGCCTCACTAGGACATTGGTCTGTGTTTTGACCTTTACAGCTCGCACCAATCCTTTAGAATCCGCCATAACTTCAAGCACTCTTCCCAAGATCCAAGAGCCACGTGGAGCACAGGGGTCCACTACCATAACCACATCTCCAGGTGTAAAGCTTCTCCTCTGTTTGCACCATTTCTGCCTTTCTTGCAGGAGGGGCAAGTATTCCTGGCACCAGCGCTTCCAAAATAAATCGGACATGTACTGCACCTGTTTCCATCGGCGTCTCACGTACAGGTCATTCTTGTCAAAGACTCCAGGTGGCAGTATGGGCTTGGTGTTCAGGAGTAAGATGTGGTTGGGGGTAAGAGGCTCTAGGTCTTGTGGATCATTAGAGACAGTAGTGATTGGGCGGCTGTTTAGGATGGCTTCCACTTCGCATAACAGAGTCTGTAGTCCCTCATCATCTAGAGTCTGCTGTTTTAAAACAGAATGGAGCACTTGCCTTACAGACTTTATGAGTCGCTCCCACACTCCTCCATGGTGGGATGCTCCTGGGGGGTTGAAACTCCACTGTATTCCTTTTTGAAGCAAAGCTCCTTGAATCCGTTGCTGGTTCAGTGTAGCAAGGGCTTCTTTCAATTCTCTCTGAGCCCCAACAAAATTAGTTCCATTGTCGGATCTGATGTGTTTCACTTGTCCTCTTCTACAAATGAAACGTCTCAAGGCATTAAGACATGAGTCTGTGTCGAGGGAGTTGGCCACTTCAATGTGCACAGCTCTACTAGTCATGCAAGTGAATAGCACTCCATACCTCTTCAAGATGGTTCGTCCTCTTTTACTTTCAATAGGGCCAAAATAATCCACGCCAACATTGGAAAATGGAGGCAAGTCTGGCTCGAGCCTTTCCTGTGGCAAATCGGCCATCTTTTGCTCTCCAATTCTGGCCCTTTGCCGTCTGCATACAACACATTCCCCTATTATTTTTCTTGCTGCAGAATTGGCCTTGATTATCCAATATTTTTTCCTCAGTTCAGAGAGGATGTGGTTTCTTCCTCCATGTCCAGTTTTGTCATGTATGTGCCTGAGAATGAGTGTGGATACGTGAGAATGTTTTGGGAGTATGACAGGGAATTTACTCTCTTCTGGCATAGCTGCCCTACTCAGACGTCCTCCCACTCTGAGCACACCATCCTTGAACACTGGGTCAAGCTTGTAGATGTTACTTGCCTTTTTGACACCAGATGTCCCCATTTGCAAGGTTGTCATTTCCTCTGGAAAGTATTGCTTTTGCATTTGACAGATGATTGCATTTTCTGCCTTCTCTAGATCCTCCAGAGTAACTGTCTGTCCACCCAATGTGGTTTTGACATTCGTCATCTTCTGGTCCACCACTTTCCTAGTGCTTCGAGTGGTTGTGTTTGAGGCACTTGTGGAATGAAGTTCCTTTTTCCTGTTAACCAGTACTTTCAAAGTTTCTTTGAGTTTCAAAATCCATGCTACTGCAACTTTCAGCTTTCTCCAGCTGGAAAAGTGTGTGAGAAATTTGTCAGTTGGATTTCCATTGTCCTTTACAATGATTGTACTCACAGCAGGATTTCTCTTGACCTCTGGGTCATCAAAGGAGTGTGAGACCAATTCCAACGGAAACTGTGGCCAGTCCCTTTCTGACTTCCAGAGTATGTCTGGACCCTGTATCCAACTCTGATTCTCCATGAATTTGTCTGCTTTTTGTCCCCTGGTGGCAACATCAGCAGGGTTCACCTTTGTGTTGACATATCTCCACTGGGTCATTTTTGTGGCTTCCCTAATGGTGGAAACTCGGTTAGCCACAAACGTGTGGAATCTTGTGTGTTGGTTTGCTATATACTTTAGCACTGATTGGCTATCAGTCCAAAACATTGAGCTTTCAAGCTGCAGCTGCAACTCTCTCCTGAGAACTTGATCCACTTTAGTGGCCAGCACTGCAGCAGCAAGCTCCATCCTGGGGATTGTAATCTTTTTAAGGGGAGCAACTCTTGCCTTCCCCATCATGAACGAAACGTGGATGGTGTTTTTGTCATTCATCAGTCTCAAATAGCTCACTGTACCATACCCTTGTTCACTTGCGTCTGCAAAATGATGAAGTTGTGCTTCATCATTCATCAGAGATGATATATATAGTATAATCTATATATATCGATTATATAGCGGTATAATCTATATATATAGTGTAGGAGCCAATTCTTTATATTCTATTTATTTATTTATTTATTGGCCTTACCAGGTGGTGTGTGTCTACTAATGGCTGCAGTGTACTCAATCCCCTGCAGGTATCTATATAAGGAGAGGTGCGTCACGCTAGGGGGCGTGACAGACTGAGAAGCATACAGTCTTTAGACTACTGTAGTGACCACTTGTCCTTTTGTTAAAACACGAAGTTTCCCTAATGTGTGTGTCACTCTTGGACAGACTGAAACGTTCTTGACGCTTGTTGCAGATGGAAGAATATAATGTCCACTCCAGATTTGTTTGGGTTTGAAATTAAAGATGATTTATTTTCCTCTTTACAGAGATTCAGAAAACTTGCAATGTAATTAAATAGACTAAATAACACTCCCGTACGCAAGCAAGGTCTAAAGACTGTATGCTTCTCAGTCTGTCACGCCCCCTAGCGTGACGCACCTCTCCTTATATAGATACCTGCAGGGGATTGAGTACACTGCAGCCATTAGTAGACACCAGTGGTGAAGCGTCAGGGCCTTCAAGGTATTCCGAGAAGACCCTGGAACTCTCAGATGAAACCAAAGAATCGAATTAATTGTATTAATAAAATGTAATACAATTTAATAACATTTAATAAAATTTAAATAAAATGAATAAATGAGAATCGTATCTGTGTTATAATACAGTGTTACGTTGATTTGTTTGTCTTTCTCGGTCCATGCACGACGCATTTGAGTGGTTTTGTGTTGGAAAAACAATGCAACCAATCAGATATTTTTCTGGGTTGCTGGGAAGAATATCCAACGTAAATCAACCAAAGTATTCCCGCTGACATTGGCCCTTAGACGGAATGATAGCGTACGTTTGGATTGACAATTTGATCAACCAATCATATCGTGATTTGTAGCCAATGGGCGTATTCTTTCAGATTTCCCCGGCAGCTCAATATGGAGCTAGAGGGTGCAAGGTGGTGGCTGGCGCGAGAGTGGATCTAGCGTAGTGTTACGTTTTCTACGTTGTTTTTTTTACGCCAAAATGGCAACAGGTGAAGATGATGTCGTGGCGGAAATATTGTGTGAACCATTTTCAAGACGACCATTTAATGTTAAAATGGACATTATTAAAAGAGGCCGTCCAACACCTGACAATCTGGAGCTGACTCAAGTAGTCAAAGCAGGTTATGTTCGCCATTTTCAGAGTAGCAACTGGGAACGATCCCCGTGGCTAACGGGCTCTACTAGCCACGAGAGGCTCTACTGATGGGAGTGTTGCTGTTTGGGACCGACAAGAGAGCAGGGAATTGGAACTTATTTTGGATCTGAAAAGCGATCATCTTTATGACCTGATGGTGGTCGAACCATCCAGAAGGACAGGAGAATGGATTTGGTCTTTCAGTGAACATCATTGGTGAGTGAGACTCATTTGTCTTTGCTGGTTTTGTCTCAGTGTTGCGTCTCGTTGAGCTGGTTGTTGCATTTTGTTTCCACACACTTGTTGACTGATTAGTTAATGGCTGTCTTGGGTTTGTTAAGCATTGTTGTGCATTTTAATTGAGAGTTTGGACTTGATCTTTCTTTGCATCGCTTAACGTGAAAAGACTTAACGTAACTAAGAGTTACAAAACCACGATCAATAATCACCTAATTTGCATATGTTTTGTCATTAGCACTTTCACCTTTTCACTTTCATTTTGACAGGTGAAAGTGCTAATGACAAGACATATGCCAGAGACATTTGGTGATTATTGATCGCTATTTTGGAACTTAAAGTTCCAAAGTTACGTTAAGCCTTTTCACGTGAAGCGTGTTAGACTGTCCCTTTAACCGATAGCCTGTGTGGTGGTCTGTGGTGGTCTGTTACTTCACTACATGGACTCTGCTTTACAACTATGGTACACTTGGGAATTGGCTGCGACAATCTGATCTTCCTAAATGAGATAAGGCATAAAGTGACTCCTCCGTGACGTCCGTCTGACTAGAACAACTGAATTTTCGAATGGTGGTGGTGATGGTGTGGGTGGTGGTCTACAGCAGGGGTTCCCAAAGTGGGGGTCGCGGGACCCCGAGGGGGGGGTCGCGGGACCCCGAGGGGGTGGGGGGGGGGTCGCGAGATGATTTCAGAATCCTCTTGATGTGACCATGAGGTTTTTATTGTTAATAATAACGTGTGCATAGATATTTTTATATATGTACGGGTGACGAAAAATGAATTTTGATTCCGACAGATTCACGACAGTATCATTTGGAGCTGAAAAAAAAGCCACACACAATTTTCAATATCACGATTCCCCCCCCCCCCCCCTTGGACTTCACGATGTTCTCGATGGTGAAGCTCTGCGCACACGTTGTTTTTAATGTTTCAGTCCCTCCGGTGATAGTGGGGGGGGGGGGTCTGTTATGTTGGGGGTCGCGGGCTGAAAAGTTGTGGAACCCCTGGTCTACAGAAGGTCCAGTTGTGATAGACACGCTTCGCCACTGGTAGACACACACCACCTGGTAAGGCCAATAAATAAATAAATAAATTGAATATAAAGAATTGGCTCCTACACTATATATATAGATTATACCGCTATATAATCGATATATATAGATTATACTATATATATCATCTCTATATATAGATTATACCGCCCGCCGTTCACCTATACTCAAATTATTTGAGTCAAATATGATGATAAACACAGCTGTTTCGCCGCCCGGCAGTAACACCTCCACGGCCCGGTACCGGTCCGCGGCCCGGCGTTTGGGAACCCCTGCTATAATAGACTGCTATAGCAGCAATACACTGTAGACCGCTATAGCTGCAAAAATAAAATAAATAAATAAAAATCGGTGATCGGTGATCGGTGGGGCAGATATTTCTCATTGTGATCGGTGGCAAAAAACGTGATCGTCCCATCCCTAATATATATATATATATATATATATCAGTGGTGAAGCGTCAGGGCCTTCAAGGTATTCCGAGAAGACCCTGGAACTCTCAGATGAAACCAAAGAATCGAATTAATTGTATTAATAAAATGTAATACAATTTAATAACATTTAATAAAATTTAAATAAAATGAATAAATGAGAATCGTATCTGTGTTATAATACAGTGTTACGTTGATTTGTTTGTCTTTCTCGGTCCATGCACGACGCATTTGAGTGGTTTTGTGTTGGAAAAACAATGCAACCAATCAGATATTTTTCTGGGTTGCTGGGAAGAATATCCAACGTAAATCAACCAAAGTATTCCCGCTGACATTGGCCCTTAGACGGAATGATAGCGTACGTTTGGATTGACAATTTGATCAACCAATCATATCGTGATTTGTAGCCAATGGGCGTATTCTTTCAGATTTCCCCGGCAGCTCAATATGGAGCTAGAGGGTGCAAGGTGGTGGCTGGCGCGAGAGTGGATCTAGCGTAGTGTTACGTTTTCTACGTTGTTTTTTTTACGCCAAAATGGCAACAGGTGAAGATGATGTCGTGGCGGAAATATTGTGTGAACCATTTTCAAGACGACCATTTAATGTTAAAATGGACATTATTAAAAGAGGCCGTCCAACACCTGACAATCTGGAGCTGACTCAAGTAGTCAAAGCAGGTTATGTTCGCCATTTTCAGAGTAGCAACTGGGAACGATCCCCGTGGCTAACGGGCTCTACTAGCCACGAGAGGCTCTACTGATGGGAGTGTTGCTGTTTGGGACCGACAAGAGAGCAGGGAATTGGAACTTATTTTGGATCTGAAAAGCGATCATCTTTATGACCTGATGGTGGTCGAACCATCCAGAAGGACAGGAGAATGGATTTGGTCTTTCAGTGAACATCATTGGTGAGTGAGACTCATTTGTCTTTGCTGGTTTTGTCTCAGTGTTGCGTCTCGTTGAGCTGGTTGTTGCATTTTGTTTCCACACACTTGTTGACTGATTAGTTAATGGCTGTCTTGGGTTTGTTAAGCATTGTTGTGCATTTGAATTGAGAGTTTGATGATTTCAGAATCCTCTTGATGTGACCATGAGGTTTTTATTGTTAATAATAACGTGTGCATAGATATTTGTATATATGTACGGGTGACGAAAAATGAATTTTGATTCCGACAGATTCACGACAGTATCATTTGGAGCTGAAAAAAAAGCCACACACAATTTTCAATATCACGATTCCCCCCCCCCCCCCCCCCTTGGACTTCACGATGTTCTCGATGGTGAAGCTCTGCGCACACGTTGTTTTTAATGTTTCAGTCCCTCCGGTGATAGTGGGGGGGGGGGGGTCTGTTATGTTGGGGGTCGCGGGCTGAAAAGTTGTGGAACCCCTGGTCTACAGAAGGTCCAGTTGTGATAGACACGCTTCGCCACTGGCAAATAGACACTTTCTTTTTTTGCATTCCGTTAGGTGAACATTACCATTAGGCACTCGTATAGTATGTGTCTATATATAGATATAGATATATATAGATAGCCTGACGTAACTGGTAAACAGTATCTAAATATTACACTACGGAGGAACAGTATTTAGAATAAAACGCTCCACAGCTTATTAATGAGTTCCCTGTCAAATTGCGTATTTGTAACCAGGGGGATCGATGTTTCCGTCCTAGTCTGCCATCTACTGGCCAAAGATGGTGTGACGTGACGTTGGGCCAATAGCGTTCCGTTAGCGTGCTGACGTCATCGATTCCATGGTAACGGTCCACGCGCCTCATATACATTGGAGCGTTCACGGCGCTCAGGTTAGTCACTGCTGAGCGATCACAAGAGAAGGTAAGAAATCTCTCTCTCTCTCTCTCTCTACTCTCTACCAGTTATATCCTTCCTTGATCACGTTGCCTGAGCCCTTCAAGTGGGGAAAACAAAAACAATTAATTAATGTAATTAAATAATGTAATAATGTAATCATCTCATTGTAACTTTGCACTGTAAATTCTATTTCAAATCCTAATTCACTTTTCACTTTTCACATGTCACTTTTCAGTTGAGTTATTTATTAATATATTATTACTGCCAATTTGCACTATACGTATTGTTGTGTATTGTATATACCTACGTATTACTGTAATAATACTGTAAATTTATCTTCATTTATCAATACACTTACATTTAATTTAGAATTATTTTAACTATATTTTTTGTTTATAATAGTTTACTTAGTTAGTTGTTGTTTTGTTTTTTAGCTTAGGTATTAGTATTTTTGTGTGTGCATTTATTCCCCCTGTGTCAACTGTTGCACCTTAATTTCCCTCGGGATTAATAAAGTAATCTGAATCTGAATCTGAATCTGAAATAAAGCCTCTCGTTACTGCTTCGCCCTGTCTTTGGTCTGCGTTCTGGGTCCAACCAACACTACACGCTACACTACACTACACACTACATATTATCTGCCTTTTTTAATCTTTAATGTCTGTAAAGCACCCTGGGTGTCCAGAAAAGTGCTATATGAAATTGAATGTATTACCGTATTATTATTATTATTTAAACTCAGTGGCGCCGCTGGTGCATTTTTCCCCAGGGGGGGGCTATACCATTTTTTTTATTTACAATTACATATTGTTAATTACATTATATACAATTAATTTTTGTATTGAAATGTCGCCCTTCTGTCCATCACTTTCATCATGGCCACGCAAGGCCAGCTCAAAGGCACCACAGAACTTCACAGTCTGTTATTTTAGACAGGATGTGTTTTTGTCCACCTCCTCATTGTGCTTCCTCAGGGCAATCCTGTGGCCGTCGTCCAGCTGCGTAGCAATGTTCACTCTGCCTAGCGTGGCTAGCTTCATAGCATTGTCTTCCGGGGGGCTGTTCTGAAACAGCCCCCCGAAGACGTTTGGAGGACACTGATTGGCTACATTTTATCCGTGGAGCTATTTCTCTACAGCCCCCCCAGCATCGTCATACAGTGTACTAGGCATATGTGTACTAGGAAAAGCATAATATATTTATATATATTTCTCTGTTTTTTTTTGGGTAACTGCTGTTTTACTGTACAGACTTTGTAAATGCTTATTATATAAAGGTGGCTATTCCTGCTTGGGCTTAACATAGATACTTATTTGTCTCTGTTTTTCTTTGTTTGGAACAGCCACAGAGTATATTCACTTCATCCTCGGACAGGATGGACAATTTCAATATCCTTGGGGCCTTAGAAGGATGCTTCGGCTCCATCTTGTGCCAGAACAAAACAAGTGGCAAAAAGGTTGTCATCGAAAGGGCCACTAAACTGAACAAAAAGAAGAAGAGCGCCATTGAACACATGCTGCGTTCGGTAAAAAGAAACCCTATTACTTTTTTTGTATTTTCTTTAATCACCTCACTGTATAGCCTATAGCCTTCATAGCATCGCTTAATTATGCAACCACATAAAATCTAAAAATGTGTGTCAACGGTGAGAACAGGGTAGGCTTACATGTGCATCCTTAAAAACGTTATGCTCCCCCCCCCCCCCCCTCCTTTGTTTTAACAGTCACTGAAACATGACAACGTGATTCGGGTGTTCAGCCAATTCATGGATGCGAGTCACCTGCGCTGCACTGTGTTTGAGCTGATGGACCACAGCCTCTTTGATGAACTGTGCCGGCAGCCCGAGGGTCTGGAGCCTGAGGTGCTGCGGGAGTACGCTTTCCAGATCCTCCGTGGAGTCCAGTACCTCCACAGCAACAATGTGAGACACCGGTTTCCCTTCACTTGCATGTTTACATTAGATTAGATTAGATTGAAATAGATAAATCGGCATCTAACCAGAGTGCAAATGTAACAGTGCATAGCAATTTACAATGAACAGTGGTTAAATGGGATGTAAAACAAATCTACTAGGTATAGACAATGTGTGTGTGTATACAGTATTATATGTACAGAGAGAGTGTAGTATACTATGGTAGCCATACTGGCCAGAGGTGTGTGTATATATATATATAAAGGTAAGTATACAACCATCAACAGGTAGTTGATAGTGGCAATGTTGTCCACTATACCACCAAACTAGATTGACTAACAACGGGGAGTTTGTCCGTGTGTGGTTATGGCTTGTGTATCTTAAGAGCTACAGCAGACACTACACCGTACTAAGTGTACCTTGTATGATTCTTATTTTACCAGATCCTCCACCGAGACATTAAACCAAAACACATACTGGTGTCCCACTCCGGTGTGGTTAAGTTGGCGGGCTTAGGCTCCAGCCAAGTGGTGGACCCCGATCATCTCCAGGTGGCGGATGAACTCGTCGATGCTCTGTATTACATGTCTCCGGAGCTTATGATGGGACGCCCCATCTTCTCCAAGTGAGTGTCCTCAACGGAAGGCCCTGCTTACACACACAGAAATCAAAGTGTGCATTTATAGTTGTGTTTTCATGCTTAATACTGCCTCTTTTTCTTCCAGGGCTTCTGATGTGTGGTCCGTTGGGATCACCATCATGTTGATGGCCAAGTCAGGACACTTCATTAAAGGCTGTAGCCTTTTGGACCAAATTTGTAAGATGGCACTCAAAGTGGGTAAGTAGCAACTTTTTTTGAAATGCAGATGTATTACTTGTTGTTATGATGGCGGGGATTATCATTATATTGTTGTTGCCATAGTGATTGATTGTAATAGTGGGTTTTTTTAGGGGATATATTGAACTTGTTTTCTTTGATGAATCAGGGCCACTGACTGCTCAGCAGGAGGTCGATTTCTGCCAGCGCTATCCAGGATTGCCGGTGCCTCCAGCAAGGGTTCCTTTAGAGGACCTGCAGCAGAAGTACAGGGTCCACTCCCCACAGCTGGCTCAGCTGATAGAGGTATGTACACAGCAAGACATTACATTACAGTCATTTAGCAGGTGCTTTTATCCAAAGCCACTTACAATAGTGTGTTTCAACAAAGGAAGAAGTTTAGAATGGGTGAATCACCGGGTGCCGGTGGCACGGCTGCCGTCTCAGATCCGATGAGGCAGATAGACCGTGTTGTGTTAAGGATCTATTGTTCTCCTTCTGTTTCAGGCATGTCTCCAGATGGACCCAGACCGCCGGGCCACCTGCTCGGATCTGCTGGCTCACAGTTACTTCACTGACGGAGACTTCCATCAGAGGTATTTCACCTGTCTTACCCCCCACACCTGTCTTACCCTCCTCACCTGTCTTACCCCCCACACCTGTCTTACCCCCACACCTGGGAGGCTACATTACATAGAGATGCACTGCCAAAGTAGTTGGTCTTATTGGGCCAAATGTTTTTTTAGAAGTGAAGTTGACATTCATTTCACATTTCCATGTTGATTTCAAAGTTTGTAGTAAAGTTTAATAGTGAAAACTTAAGCGTTACTTAAACATTACCGTTAGCAAAACTAAAAACTCTTTTTAAGTATCGTGCCTAATTAACCAGGTTAACTTCACTACACGTGTAATTCCAACAAAAATAATAATCACTATCACGGACAATTACTGTCAGCGGATGACCTACAAACATTGAATTATAATGAACAGAAGACTATGAATATACTTTCAAATGATGGACTTCCTTGTGTTGTTCTTCCTGTTGTTACCTTTTCAGTTTCTCTGAGGAGTTGGTGAAGAGGGTGAAGGCAGAAGGCAAAGCGGTGGAGAGGGAGACGATGGACCTGCCTGACATGGTTACAGACCTGGCTGTAAGTCCCTCAGTAGGAGGATCCTTTTGATCGGGGCAGGGGGGGATTGTTCCTCGTCCAATTCACTAACTCAATCAAGAAACAATTTAAAATAAATTAAACCTGTGCCATTTGACTTCTCTCCTGCAGCTAATGACTAAGAATTTTGAGAAGTTAGCGGAGGCAAAAAAGCAGGTCCCCTCCAAGCCAGACCTGCTTCAGGATGACCTCACTGTAATGGAGGAGCAGGTCCCCTCCAAGCCAGACCTGCTTCAGGATGACCTCACTGTAATGGAGGAGCAGGTCCCCTCCAAGCCAGACCTGCTTCAGGATGACCTCACTGTAATGGAGGAGCAGGTCCCCTCCAAGCCAGACCTGCTTCAGGATGTCCTCCAAGTAATGGATCCACGCCAATACAAATCTACACACACACACACACACACACACACACACACACACACACACACACACACACACACACACACACACACTCTCTGGGTCTTTTTTGGGTAACTGCTGTTTTACTGTACAGACTTTGTAAATGCTTATTATATAAAGGTGGCTATTCCTGCTTGGGCTTAACATAGATACTTATTTGTCTCTGTTTTTCTTTGTTTGGAACAGCCACAGAGTATATTCACTTCATCCTCGGACAGGATGGACAATTTCAATATCCTTGGGGCCTTAGAAGGATGCTTCGGCTCCATCTTGTGCCAGAACAAAACAAGTGGCAAAAAGGTTGTCATCGAAAGGGCCACTAAACTGAACAAAAAGAAGAAGAGCGCCATTGAACACATGCTGCGTTCGGTAAAAAGAAACCCTATTACTTTTTTTGTATTTTCTTTAATCACCTCACTGTATAGCCTATAGCCTTCATAGCATCGCTTAATTATGCAACCACATAAAATCTAAAAATGTGTGTCAACGGTGAGAACAGGGTAGGCTTACATGTGCATCCTTAAAAACGTTATGCTCCCCCCCCCCCCCCCTCCTTTGTTTTAACAGTCACTGAAACATGACAACGTGATTCGGGTGTTCAGCCAATTCATGGATGCGAGTCACCTGCGCTGCACTGTGTTTGAGCTGATGGACCACAGCCTCTTTGATGAACTGTGCCGGCAGCCCGAGGGTCTGGAGCCTGAGGTGCTGCGGGAGTACGCTTTCCAGATCCTCCGTGGAGTCCAGTACCTCCACAGCAACAATGTGAGACACCGGTTTCCCTTCACTTGCATGTTTACATTAGATTAGATTAGATTCAAATAGATAAATCGGCATCTAACCAGAGTGCAAATGTAACAGTGCATAGCAATTTACAATGAACAGTGGTTAAATGGGATGTAAAACAAATCTACTAGGTATAGACAATGTGTGTGTATACAGTATTATATGTACAGAGAGAGTGTAGTATACTATGGTAGCCATACTGGCCAGAGGTGTGTGTATATATATATATAAAGGTAAGTATACAACCATCAACAGGTAGTTGATAGTGGCAATGTTGTCCACTATACCACCAAACTAGATTGACTAACAACGGGGAGTTTGTCCGTGTGTGGTTATGGCTTGTGTATCTTAAGAGCTACAGCAGACACTACACCGTACTAAGTGTACCTTGTATGATTCTTATTTTACCAGATCCTCCACCGAGACATTAAACCAAAACACATACTGGTGTCCCACTCCGGTGTGGTTAAGTTGGCGGGCTTAGGCTCCAGCCAAGTGGTGGACCCCGATCATCTCCAGGTGGCGGATGAACTCGTCGATGCTCTGTATTACATGTCTCCGGAGCTTATGATGGGACGCCCCATCTTCTCCAAGTGAGTGTCCTCAACGGAAGGCCCTGCTTACACACACAGAAATCAAAGTGTGCATTTATAGTTGTGTTTTCATGCTTAATACTGCCTCTTTTTCTTCCAGGGCTTCTGATGTGTGGTCCGTTGGGATCACCATCATGTTGATGGCCAAGTCAGGACACTTCATTAAAGGCTGTAGCCTTTTGGACCAAATTTGTAAGATGGCACTCAAAGTGGGTAAGTAGCAACTTTTTTTGAAATGCAGATGTATTACTTGTTGTTATGATGGCGGGGATTATCATTATATTGTTGTTGCCATAGTGATTGATTGTAATAGTGGGTTTTTTTAGGGGATATATTGAACTTGTTTTCTTTGATGAATCAGGGCCACTGACTGCTCAGCAGGAGGTCGATTTCTGCCAGCGCTATCCAGGATTGCCGGTGCCTCCAGCAAGGGTTCCTTTAGAGGACCTGCAGCAGAAGTACAGGGTCCACTCCCCACAGCTGGCTCAGCTGATAGAGGTATGTACACAGCAAGACATTACATTACAGTCATTTAGCAGGTGCTTTTATCCAAAGCCACTTACAATAGTGTGTTTCAACAAAGGAAGAAGTTTAGAATGGGTGAATCACCGGGTGCCGGTGGCACGGCTGCCGTCTCAGATCCGATGAGGCAGATAGACCGTGTTGTGTTAAGGATCTATTGTTCTCCTTCTGTTTCAGGCATGTCTCCAGATGGACCCAGACCGCCGGGCCACCTGCTCGGATCTGCTGGCTCACAGTTACTTCACTGACGGAGACTTCCATCAGAGGTATTTCACCTGTCTTACCCCCCACACCTGTCTTACCCTCCTCACCTGTCTTACCCCCCACACCTGTCTTACCCCCACACCTGGGAGGCTACATTACATAGAGATGCACTGCCAAAGTAGTTGGTCTTATTGGGCCAAATGTTTTTTTAGAAGTGAAGTTGACATTCATTTCACATTTCCATGTTGATTTCAAAGTTTGTAGTAAAGTTTAATAGTGAAAACTTAAGCGTTACTTAAACATTACCGTTAGCAAAACTAAAAACTCTTTTTAAGTATCGTGCCTAATTAACCAGGTTAACTTCACTACACGTGTAATTCCAACAAAAATAATAATCACTATCACGGACAATTACTGTCAGCGGATGACCTACAAACATTGAATTATAATGAACAGAAGACTATGAATATACTTTCAAATGATGGACTTCCTTGTGTTGTTCTTCCTGTTGTTACCTTTTCAGTTTCTCTGAGGAGTTGGTGAAGAGGGTGAAGGCAGAAGGCAAAGCGGTGGAGAGGGAGACGATGGACCTGCCTGACATGGTTACAGACCTGGCTGTAAGTCCCTCAGTAGGAGGATCCTTTTGATCGGGGCAGGGGGGGATTGTTCCTCGTCCAATTCACTAACTCAATCAAGAAACAATTTAAAATAAATTAAACCTGTGCCATTTGACTTCTCTCCTGCAGCTAATGACTAAGAATTTTGAGAAGTTAGCGGAGGCAAAAAAGCAGGTCCCCTCCAAGCCAGACCTGCTTCAGGATGACCTCACTGTAATGGAGGAGCAGGTCCCCTCCAAGCCAGACCTGCTTCAGGATGACCTCACTGTAATGGAGGAGCAGGTCCCCTCCAAGCCAGACCTGCTTCAGGATGACCTCACTGTAATGGAGGAGCAGGTCCCCTCCAAGCCAGACCTGCTTCAGGATGTCCTCCAAGTAATGGATCCACGCCAATACAAATCTACACACACACACACACACACACACACACACACACACACACACACACACACACACACACACACACACACACACACACTCTCTGGGTCTTTTTTGGGTAACTGCTGTTTTACTGTACAGACTTTGTAAATGCTTATTATATAAAGGTGGCTATTCCTGCTTGGGCTTAACATAGATACTTATTTGTCTCTGTTTTTCTTTGTTTGGAACAGCCACAGAGTATATTCACTTCATCCTCGGACAGGATGGACAATTTCAATATCCTTGGGGCCTTAGAAGGATGCTTCGGCTCCATCTTGTGCCAGAACAAAACAAGTGGCAAAAAGGTTGTCATCGAAAGGGCCACTAAACTGAACAAAAAGAAGAAGAGCGCCATTGAACACATGCTGCGTTCGGTAAAAAGAAACCCTATTACTTTTTTTGTATTTTCTTTAATCACCTCACTGTATAGCCTATAGCCTTCATAGCATCGCTTAATTATGCAACCACATAAAATCTAAAAATGTGTGTCAACGGTGAGAACAGGGTAGGCTTACATGTGCATCCTTAAAAACGTTATGCTCCCCCCCCCCCCCCCTCCTTTGTTTTAACAGTCACTGAAACATGACAACGTGATTCGGGTGTTCAGCCAATTCATGGATGCGAGTCACCTGCGCTGCACTGTGTTTGAGCTGATGGACCACAGCCTCTTTGATGAACTGTGCCGGCAGCCCGAGGGTCTGGAGCCTGAGGTGCTGCGGGAGTACGCTTTCCAGATCCTCCGTGGAGTCCAGTACCTCCACAGCAACAATGTGAGACACCGGTTTCCCTTCACTTGCATGTTTACATTAGATTAGATTAGATTCAAATAGATAAATCGGCATCTAACCAGAGTGCAAATGTAACAGTGCATAGCAATTTACAATGAACAGTGGTTAAATGGGATGTAAAAACAAATCTACTAGGTATAGACAATGTGTGTGTATACAGTATTATATGTACAGAGAGAGTGTAGTATACTATGGTAGCCATACTGGCCAGAGGTGTGTGTATATATATATATAAAGGTAAGTATACAACCATCAACAGGTAGTTGATAGTGGCAATGTTGTCCACTATACCACCAAACTAGATTGACTAACAACGGGGAGTTTGTCCGTGTGTGGTTATGGCTTGTGTATCTTAAGAGCTACAGCAGACACTACACCGTACTAAGTGTACCTTGTATGATTCTTATTTTACCAGATCCTCCACCGGGACATTAAACCAAAACACATACTGGTGTCCCACTCCGGTGTGGTTAAGTTGGCGGGCTTAGGCTCCAGCCAAGTGGTGGACCCCGATCATCTCCAGGTGGCGGATGAACTCGTCGATGCTCTGTATTACATGTCTCCGGAGCTTATGATGGGACGCCCCATCTTCTCCAAGTGAGTGTCCTCAACGGAAGGCCCTGCTTACACACACAGAAATCAAAGTGTGCATTTATAGTTGTGTTTTCATGCTTAATACTGCCTCTTTTTCTTCCAGGGCTTCTGATGTGTGGTCCGTTGGGATCACCATCATGTTGATGGCCAAGTCAGGACACTTCATTAAAGGCTGTAGCCTTTTGGACCAAATTTGTAAGATGGCACTCAAAGTGGGTAAGTAGCAACTTTTTTTGAAATGCAGATGTATTACTTGTTGTTATGATGGCGGGGATTATCATTATATTGTTGTTGCCATAGTGATTGATTGTAATAGTGGGTTTTTTTAGGGGATATATTGAACTTGTTTTCTTTGATGAATCAGGGCCACTGACTGCTCAGCAGGAGGTCGATTTCTGCCAGCGCTATCCAGGATTGCCGGTGCCTCCAGCAAGGGTTCCTTTAGAGGACCTGCAGCAGAAGTACAGGGTCCACTCCCCACAGCTGGCTCAGCTGATAGAGGTATGTACACAGCAAGACATTACATTACAGTCATTTAGCAGGTGCTTTTATCCAAAGCCACTTACAATAGTGTGTTTCAACAAAGGAAGAAGTTTAGAATGGGTGAATCACCGGGTGGCGGTGGCACGGCTGCCGTCTCAGATCCGATGAGGCAGATAGACCGTGTTGTGTTAAGGATCTATTGTTCTTCTGTTTCAGGCATGTCTCCAGATGGACCCAGACCGCCGGGCCACCTGCTCGGATCTGCTGGCTCACAGTTACTTCACTGACGGAGACTTCCATCAGAGGTATTTCACCTGTCTTACCCCCCACACCTGTCTTACCCCCCTCACCTGTCTTACCCCCCTCACCTGTCTTACCCCCACACCTGGGAGGCTACATTACATAGAGATGCACTGCCAAAGTAGTTGGTCTTATTGGGCCAAATGTTTTTTTAGAAGTGAAGTTGACATTCATTTCACATTTCCATGTTGATTTCAAAGTTTGTAGTAAAGTTTAATAGTGAAAACTTAAGCGTTACTTAAACATTACCGTTAGCAAAACTAAAAACTCTTTTTAAGTATCGTGCCTAATTAACCAGGTCAACTTCACTACACGTGTAATTCCAACAAAAATAATAATCACTATCACGGACAATTACTGTCAGCGGATGACCTACAAACATTGAATTATAATGAACAGAAGACTATGAATATACTTTCAAATGATGGACTTCCTTGTGTTGTTCTTCCTGTTGTTACCTTTTCAGTTTCTCTGAGGAGTTGGTGAAGAGGGTGAAGGCAGAAGGCAAAGCGGTGGAGAGGGAGACGATGGACCTGCCTGACATGGTTACAGACCTGGCTGTAAGTCCCTCAGTAGGAGGATCCTTTTGATCAGAGCGGAGGGGGATTGTTCCTCGTCCAATTCACTAACTCAATCAAGAAACAATTTAAAATAAATTAAACCTGTGCCATTTGACTTCTCTCCTGCAGCTAATGACTAAGAATTTTGAGAAGTTAGCGGAGGCAAAAAAGCAGGTCCCCTCCAAGCCAGACCTGCTTCAGGATGACCTCACTGTAATGGAGGAGCAGGTCCCCTCCAAGCCAGACCTGCTTCAGGATGACCTCACTGTAATGGAGGAGCAGGTCCCCTCCAAGCCAGACCTGCTTCAGGATGACCTCACTGTAATGGAGGAGCAGGTCCCCTCCAAGCCAGACCTGCTTCAGGATGTCCTCCAAGTAATGGATCCACGCCAATACAAATCTACACACACACACACACACACACACACACACACACACACACACACACACACACACACACACACACACACACACACACACACACACACACACACACACACACACACACACACACACACACACTCTCTGGGTCTTTTTTGGGTAACTGCTGTTTTACTGTACAGACTTTGTAAATGCTTATTATATAAAGGTGGCTATTCCTGCTTGGGCTTAACATAGATACTTATTTGTCTCTGTTTTTCTTTGTTTGGAACAGCCACAGAGTATATTCACTTCATCCTCGGACAGGATGGACAATTTCAATATCCTTGGGGCCTTAGAAGGATGCTTCGGCTCCATCTTCCTTGTGTGCCAGAACAAAACAAGTGGCAAAAAGGTTGTCATCGAAAGGGCCATTAAACTGAACAAAAAGAAGAAGAGCGCCATTGAACACATGCTGCGTTCGGTAAAAAGAAACCCTATTACTTTTTTTGTATTTTCTTTAATCACCTCACTGTATAGCCTATAGCCTTCATAGCATCGCTTAATTATGCAACCACATAAAATCTAAAAATGTGTGTCAACGGTGAGAACAGGGTAGGCTTACATGTGCATCCTTAAAAACGTTATGCTCCCCCCCCCCCCCCCTCCTTTGTTTTAACAGTCACTGAAACATGACAACGTGATTCGGGTGTTCAGCCAATTCATGGATGCGAGTCACCTGCGCTGCACTGTGTTTGAGCTGATGGACCACAGCCTCTTTGATGAACTGTGCCGGCAGCCCGAGGGTCTGGAGCCTGAGGTGCTGCGGGAGTACGCTTTCCAGATCCTCCGTGGAGTCCAGTACCTCCACAGCAACAATGTGAGACACCGGTTTCCCTTCACTTGCATGTTTACATTAGATTAGATTCAAATAGATAAATCGGCATCTAACCAGAGTGCAAATGTAACAGTGCATAGCAATTTACAATGAACAGTGGTTAAATGGGATGTAAAAACAAATCTACTAGGTATAGACAATGTGTGTGTGTATACAGTATTATATGTACAGAGAGAGTGTAGTATACTATGGTAGCCATACTGGCCAGAGGTGTGTGTATATATATATATAAAGGTAAGTATACAACCATCAACAGGTAGTTGATAGTGGCAATGTTGTCCACTATACCACCAAACTAGATTGACTAACAACGGGGAGTTTGTCCGTGTGTGGTTATGGCTTGTGTATCTTAAGAGCTACAGCAGACACTACACCGTACTAAGTGTACCTTGTATGATTCTTATTTTACCAGATCCTCCACCGGGACATTAAACCAAAACACATACTGGTGTCCCACTCCGGTGTGGTTAAGTTGGCGGGCTTAGGCTCCAGCCAAGTGGTGGACCCCGATCATCTCCAGGTGGCGGATGAACTCGTCGATGCTCTGTATTACATGTCTCCGGAGCTTATGATGGGACGCCCCATCTTCTCCAAGTGAGTGTCCTCAACGGAAGGCCCTGCTTACACACACAGAAATCAAAGTGTGCATTTATAGTTGTGTTTTCATGCTTAATACTGCCTCTTTTTCTTCCAGGGCTTCTGATGTGTGGTCCGTTGGGATCACCATCATGTTGATGGCCAAGTCAGGACACTTCATTAAAGGCTGTAGCCTTTTGGACCAAATTTGTAAGATGGCACTCAAAGTGGGTAAGTAGCAACTTTTTTTGAAATGCAGATGTATTACTTGTTGTTATGATGGCGGGGATTATCATTATATTGTTGTTGCCATAGTGATTGATTGTAATAGTGGTTTTTTTTAGGGGATATATTGAACTTGTTTTCTTTGATGAATCAGGGCCACTGACTGCTCAGCAGGAGGTCGATTTCTGCCAGCGCTATCCAGGATTGCCGGTGCCTCCAGCAAGGGTTCCTTTAGAGGACCTGCAGCAGAAGTACAGGGTCCACTCCCCACAGCTGGCTCAGCTGATAGAGGTATGTACACAGCAAGACATTACATTACAGTCATTTAGCAGGTGCCTTTATCCAAAGCCACTTACAATAGTGTGTTTCAACAAAGGAAGAAGTTTAGAATGGGTGAATCACCGGGTGGCGGTGGCACGGCTGCCGTCTCAGATCCGATGAGGCAGATAGACCGTGTTGTGTTAAGGATCTATTGTTCTCCTTCTGTTTCAGGCATGTCTCCAGATGGACCCAGACCGCCGGGCCACCTGCTCGGATCTGCTGGCTCACAGTTACTTCACTGACGGAGACTTCCATCAGAGGTATTTCACCTGTCTTACCCCCCACACCTGTCTTACCCCCTCACCTGTCTTACCCCTCACCTGTCTTACCCCCACACCTGGGAGGCTACATTACATAGAGATGCACTGCCAAAGTAGTTGGTCTTATTGGGCCAAATGTTTTTTTAGAAGTGAAGTTGACATTCATTTCACATTTCCATGTTGATTTCAAAGTTTGTAGTAAAGTTTAATAGTGAAAACTTAAGCGTTACTTAAACATTACCGTTAGCAAAACTAAAAACTCTTTTTAAGTATCGTGCCTAATTAACCAGGTCAACTTCACTACACGTGTAATTCCAACAAAAATAATAATCACTATCACGGACAATTACTGTCAGCGGATGACCTACAAACATTGAATTATAATGAACAGAAGACTATGAATATACTTTAAAATGATGGACTTCCTTGTGTTGTTCTTCCTGTTGTTACCTGTTCAGTTTCTCTGAGGAGTTGGTGAAGAGGGTGAAGGCAGAAGGCAAAGCGGTGGAGAGGGAGACGATGGACCTGCCTGACATGGTTACAGACCTGGCTGTAAGTCCCTCAGTAGGAGGATCCTTTTGATCAGAGCGGAGGGGGATTGTTCCTCGTCCAATTCACTAACTCAATCAAGAAACAATTTAAAATAAATTAAACCTGTGCCATTTGACTTCTCTCCTGCAGCTAATGACTAAGAATTTTGAGAAGTTAGCGGAGGCAAAAAAGCAGGTCCCCTCCAAGCCAGACCTGCTTCAGGATGACCTCACTGTAATGGAGGAGCAGGTCCCCTCCAAGCCAGACCTGCTTCAGGATGACCTCACTGTAATGGAGGAGCAGGTCCCCTCCAAGCCAGACCTGCTTCAGGATGACCTCACTGTAATGGAGGAGCAGGTCCCCTCCAAGCCTCTCCCTGCTATAGGACACCTGACCGGGCAGGACAGGGCTTCCCCCCAGGAGATCATGATAGAGGTCTCCTCAGAGATCCCAGCCACATCACCAGAGGGTGAGTATTCAGTGAGGTGGATATGTGGATAGATTCCTATTCTATTCAGGTGGACAGATGTTTAAGATTCATTATTTTAAAATTGCATTATTTGAGCACAAGAGGGCCTAAAGAACTCAACCCACTTGAGGACATCCCTGTGTGACATACATAGAACTATGGTTTCATACAATACACTGCACATAAAACAAGACGTGCAACACTTGTTCAGATCCATGGTTTAGACACAAAAAAGGATCGCTTGTTGGCTACGACTACAATTTGTAATTGCTTTTTCCTTGCAGGTGAGAATAAGAAGAAGAAGAAGAAGAAAGGCTTCCAGAGAGCCATGCGGAGGATCGGCCGCATTTTCACCTCCTGTTGTGGGGGTGAAAACACGAGAGACAAGTCCCTGTGTGACGGGAACATAGGTTTCCTTAGCTTAGCTCGGACACTGGCGCGCAAGTTAGCCAGCCGCCTCCTCCCCCTGGCGGTGGGTCCGAAGACCCGAACGAAAGACACCCCGCGGGGAGAGAGCTACCCTGCCATCCAGGGACCAGATGTTTCTGCGGTCCCACCTCAACACCTCCGGACGCTGCCCTGCGCTAAAGTGAGCCAGTCTCTCTCGAACTACAGGCAACCAGCCCCTGCTCAGAGGCACAGAGACACACAATTATGGCACCCATTCCACTCCTAACCGTCCCTGGAAGTCAAACATTGTTGCTGGTAATCACCAATCCCCATGAGCACACAGGACGAGGCGTGGTGTTGACTCTCCCCTCTCTCTCCTCTCCCTCTCGGTCTGGACATTCCTCCTCCTCCTCACCCCCCCCCCCCCCCTCCCTCCCTCCCGAGATGAGATTGATCAAATAAAAAATGTATCCTGTTCAAATAATTGAGTAACAGATTTGTGAATAACAAGGTGATTGTGGATTTGACAGTTACAGAATAAACACAACCACTGTATCAGCAAGGATCAGAACAACATTTGGGTTCTCCTTAAACCTTAGGGGTATTGAGGATCATTGTTCACTTTGTTTTAAATCTAAAACTAAATTTGGATGATTGATTCCTCTTTATTGGTGAACACACACAGTGAAATGTGTTTCTCTGCATTTTACTCATCCTAGTATAAGGAGCAAGGGGCAGCTATTGCATATACAGCGCCCGGGGGAGGAGTGTAGGGGTCTGGTGCCTTGCCCAAGGGCACCTTGCCAGTCCCCAGGAGGCCAACTGGCACCTTTTTATTTATTATATTTTCTCTGTACTTTGTCCTTTTTGGGGACAAAGTTTGATTTATGAACTAGGTGAACTATTGTCCAGTAGTATTACATGACACACTCCCAATCATGTGTGTAACTGTATCAATAACAAGAGTCCACAGGGTCAATAAAAAAAAATGCTTTAATATGATTCAACACTTACTTTCAACTTTGAACACTTAAGTTGACGCTTTATGAGGTTGTTTTTTTGTCTAAAAATAATGCTCAAATAATGTCCTTCAACAACCACAGCAGGATTGACTGGAATCATATCTCCAATACTAGATCCACTGTCAAGAAGCCCCGCCCCTATGGAAGCGTCATTGTCCGTGTCACTGTTTCTCAGGGACATTAGAGCCATTCTCTGAAGCAGCGTTTGTCTGCGTACTGTTAAGCGCACTTTCTCTTTCCTCCGTGATAGCACTGTTACATCTGGCACACATAGTGTTTGGTTCATCAGGTCTTCTTCATCTTAAAGAATTAGGGCAGTTGCAGTTTTTGTGTCACGGTTACGGTGGTTGGCAGGGGGCGTGGCCAAGCCGCGTGCGCTGGCGGCTCACCTCACCGGGGGTATATGGACCCTGGCTTCCCGCTACCCCGGCGTTAGGTCGTACTTCATGGTTGCTACTTTGTGCGTTAGTACATTCTGGACGGAATCGCCACGCTGATGTCCCAGAGATCCAGAACCAGCCTATCCCGCGTCACCCGCCAGTCTCGCGTTACTCCGGTCTATACGAGCTCCCCAGTAATTATAATTACCTGTCGCTACTCCGACCTCCCAATACCCAGACTCCTCTCCCGTCCCGGACTACTCGCCGGTCTACTACCTGCCGGTACTCCGCGGATCGACCTCCCGGTATGCAGACCCCTGGACTGTCCCTGATCACTCTGTTGTCTGTGTGCTTGAACTAAAGCTCTGTTATCGCTCCACTGTGTCTTGGTCTGCGTTCTGGGTCCCACCGAACTATCCACACGTGACATTTTGCTCTTCATTGGTCAGTTCACTGTCATCTAGAGGAGGTTGTTCATCTTCTGATGACACGCTGATTGGGTCCTCTCTTTCGTTAGGAGAGCTGTGTACCTTTTTACAGCTCCTTGTGTGTGCTTGGGTCGCAGTGAACTAAAAGCAAATGGGGAAAAATGAAAGAATGTCACCTCAACTTGTGAGTCAGGACTGACGACTGAGCTAATAGAACACACTGATAAGTTAACATAGGCATAGTGTGTCCTTTTCCACTTTGTAGCTTGTTTACCAGTTATTATCCCAGCTCATTAAGACTGGCCCTATTATAAAATATGGACATTCATGGATATTGCACAGAACTATTTGCCACTGCACGTTCAAAGTATGGCCACTAAACAATGAACCTAATCTGGAGTTTTACAATTAATGAATGCAATTTACCCCGGTGGTCCTCAAAGGCGACACTTTTTTCATGAATCATAAACTCTAAATATAATTTTATTTCACTTATTTTACACCTTTGAAAAAAAAATGCCCAAAATGGAATTTATTTGGTCATCATATCAGTATTTTAGAGAGCTCCCCCCAAATTTCACAAACCATGTTCCCAGGGGAGCTCATGTCACCACTAGCTCTGCTCCCCTCCAGTTCGCACCCTGCTTTAGTTCAAAGCTTACATATATTTGTTGTTTTGTGTCTCTGTATACAGCTATATATATATATATATATATATGTAGCGTTAGACATTTCTGCAGCACGTTATATCAGTCACCAATGTGGTTAGCTACCTCTTACTTAGCTAGGCTATATTCACGGAGAGAAATCACACACAACCATCATCTCTTTGGTCTGAGTTCACAAGACCGTTTATTGTGCGCATGCTCGCAACAGCATCCCAGTGTGCACGCAGGCAACACATGTTCCAATGTAACTAATGTGATTGGCTTAGCATGGCTTTGTCATATAACTAAATATGCTCAACACTCCCACTCAAAGACATGTGTATAGCTCTCTATAATGGTAAATAAAACCAAAAATACAAAACTCCAAAATAAAACATTTGGCATACTGGCAGTGTTCTTAAGACTTCAAAACATTTACATCTGCCAGTTCACATTACTCTCCAAACAAATATCCCTTGAAACTCTCAAACTTAGCCTTTGTCACTGGCTTGGTAAAGACATCCGCTACCATGTTTGCAGTAGGACAGTATTCTATACATATTTTCCCTTCTGTGTGTGCAGACCGTACAAAGTGATACTTTATGTCTATATGTTTGCTTCTCTGTCTGCATACTGGGTTCTTAGATAAAGCTATCGCCCCCTGGTTGTCCTCATATATCTTGACTGGTACATGCTGGTTACAACTATCTATTCCTCTTAGTAGTTGTACAAGGTACATACTCTCTTGAGTAGTGGCTGCTAGTGCCATATACTCAGCTTCGCAGGTGGATAATGCCACCGTTGGCTGTTTCCTGCTCTTCCACGATATAACTGGACCATTCTCAGTTAAGCTGAAACAGTATCCAGTTGTGCTCCTCCTATCATCCCTATCGGCTGCCCAATCAGCATCACTGTACCCCTCCAGCTGTAGAACGCTTTCCTCACATTTCTGGTAGTGTAGCTCTTGATCTATAGTACCCTTTAAGTACCTCAGTAGGTGTTTGGCTGTAGCCCAATGCTGCTGCTTTGGTTCTGCTAGGTATTGAGATAGTTTACTAACCACCCAGCTCAGGTCAGGTCTAGTACATGTCATAATGTATATCAAGCTACCTACTATCTCTCGGTATCCTGTTGAATCAATCACTTCACCCTCACTGTCAAAGTTTAACTTTTGCTCACATGGGGTGGATCTCGGTTTGCATTCAGACATTCCAAATTTTGCTAACATCTTCTCTATATGTCTCTTTTGAGTCATTTTGATCTCTCCATCACTCTGTCTGAAATCGATACCCAGGAAGTGTTTAAGTGGACCCATATCCTTCATCTTAAACCTTTTGTTCAACATTTCTTTGACATCAGTGAGTAAGGTGTTGTCACTCGCTGCTATGATTAAGTCATCCACCCATACTAACAGAATCACTTTCTCATTCTCAGTATTTCTGCTGTAGACACAATGATCAGCATCATTTTGCACAAAACCGTTCTCTGTAAGGTGATCATGCAGTAACATGTTCCAGTTACGCCCGGACTGTTTTAAACCATACAATGACTTGTTTAGTTTACACACTAAGTGTTCCCCTGTTTTTGATTTGATTTCAAAACCTTCCGGCTGCTCCATATATACCTCACAGTCGATTGGAGCATGGAGGTAAGCAGTCTTCACATCCATTTGGTGTATAGTAAGATCCTCCTGTACAGCCACCTGCATTAATGCTCGTACAGAGGTCATGTTGGCTGTTGGTGAAAAGGTCTCTTTATAATCAATCCCTTCAACTTGACTATACCCCTTTGCAACATATCTGGCTTTACAAATCTCAGATCCATCTGGGCTCTCTTTCACTGCATATACCCAGCGACCTCCCACTGCTTGTTTGCCTCTTGGCAGTGGAGTCAGAGTGAAAGTTTCATTCTCGGTCAAAGAATTAATCTCCTCTTTCATCGCATCAGCCCACATTTTTGACTTCTTAGAGTCCATTGCCTCTTTAAGTGTATTAGGTACACCATAAGCTACTCTGTAGAAATAATCTACATTCTCACTTTCGTCACCATCACACTCAGCTTTACACTGGTACTCCTTAAAGTATTCTGGAGCCTTTCTCTGTCTCGTAGGGTATCTCCTTTCTCCCTCTTCTCTCTCAGTACTATCTATCTGGGTAGGACCTGCCTCAGCAGTCTCTTCACCACTGGACTCTTTACGCTCCTTAGGCTGTCCCTGTACCTGGTTGACTCTCTTTGGTGGTGTATCTGCATAACTCTCAAAGTCTTCCCCCATGTCACAATCTGTCTGAGTCTGGCTATCTGCGCTACCTTTGGTGATGAATTTCACCAGCCTATGTTTTAGGACTTTTCCTGTCTCAGGATAATACACATTGTATGCTGGACTGTATTTGTCATAGCCTACAAGGATCCCCTTTTCACATCTAGAATCCAGCTTCTTCTTATCCTGCTTATATACATAGCATTCAGAGCCAAATATCCTCATGTTAGATAGGTTAGGTGTTTTTCCTGTGAAAACACAGTAAGGTGTCTGCTCTAGCCGCTTACTGTAGCACCTGTTGCGGATTTGAGCTGCTGTCTGTACAGCATATGTCCATAATTGCTTTGGGAGGTTACTCTCCAATAGCATGCATCGTGACATCTCGAATAAGGTTCTCCAACCTCTTTCGGCAGTTCCATTCTGATGAGGTGAGTAGGGTGCACTCTTCTCATGCCTAATCCCGTTACTCCTAAGTAGAGACTGGAACTCTTGTCCCGTAAACTCTGTGCCGTTATCAGACCTTATGCACTTTATCTTTCCATATGGCGCTACATCTGCTATGAATTTTTCAGTAGCTTTTGTCGCGTCACTCTTTGCTTTGATAAAGTATGGAAAAATCATCCCACTGTAATCATCAGTAAATGCTATTGCATATCTGTACCCATCTTTATCTGCTGGTTCTATAGGACCGCATAGGTCTGTGTGAACTAGCTCTAACACAGTTGTAGCTTTAGCATCTGCATGCCTGTTTCTGCTTTGTGTAAATTTGCCCTGTGTGCATATTTCACAGTTTTGATTGGACATGTCATGTTTCCCTTTTATAGACATCCCTTCAACCACCTTCTCTAATTTTGCAACATCATCAAAATTGCAATGACCAAGTATCCTATGCCACGTTTGAATGTCATGACACCCATACATTTCATCAACATTTTCATCCTCTACTGTGCTAAGGTAATACAGCCTACCATACACGTCCATTTTGAACTTGGTACCATTCTTGTTGACCAGCCAGTCATTACCGTCCTTGAAGTGGACCTCAGCTCCGTTGGCTGTCGCTGCTTTGACTGAAAAGATGTTTTGTGGAAAAGATGGGATGTAGAGCGCTTGCTTGAGCCTCGTTGTCACCTGTCGTCCCTCGCTGTCCAGCAAACAGACTTCAGCGTCTCCCCTCATCTTAGCCATCCCGCTCACCTTGGATCCGTCGGCCAGCTCGATCATGTGGTCCTCGGGTCTGAAGCTCTTGTCAACTGTTTTGAACTTTGTGGCGTCGTTGATCATGTGTGCTGTGGCGCCGCAGTCGACCATTAGACCTTTCTTGTTCCCTCTCTGTGTAGGGCAGTCACTCATCCTGAAGAAACTGAAAGATGTAGGCTCTGCCTCCGTCTCTCCATCAGCTTTCATCACATGGTCACGGCCTCGTCCTCGACTTCGCCCCATTCCTCGCTGTGGTGTGTCCCATTTTCGTTCCTCTCTTCTCACGTGGTACCCGTCAGGACATATTCTGGCCATGTGTCCTTTTTTACCGCACGTGTAACACTCAACATCAGCCAGGTCCATTTTCTTTCCTCTTCCTCGTCCTCGTGACCTCGTTGCCCCGCTAGATTTCATCACGTTGTCTTCTTCAACATTCACGTCACTCTTCCCATATTTTTCTGTACTCTCATAACTTCGCAGTTTCGTTTTAAACTCGCCAAACGTTACAGTGTCATTCGTCTGGGTGATGTGCACGACGAATGGCTTGTATGAATCAGGTAGCCCCTTAACTACCATAGCTATCTGAAGCCCATCACTAATGTGCTCTTCTGCTCTTCTCAATGACGTGAATACAGTTTCTGCTCGAATAATATAGTCAGTGACCGTTTCATTGCTAGCCTTATGGAGCGAGGAAAGTTCACAGTACAAACTCACCACGCGGGGTTTGTCTTTTCCTGCATAGTGCTCGCGAAGAATATTCAGTGCTTTTCTTCCATCACGTTTCGCGTCCCTCATTACTAACGACAAGCTCTTGTTGTCCAGACATTGCACTAGCTCTGCATATGCCTCACCGTTCTTGGTTTCATCTTCCGCGAGAGCTTCTTCGTCATACCCATCTATCTCCGGGTCTTCCGAGATAACTTCTCTGAGACCACGTAACTCCATGTGCGCGAGGAACCTCGTTTCCCAGAGCTCGTAACTTTTCTCTTCACCGTCGAATAAAAGTCTGAACCACCTTTGGCCTGCATGACTGGGCCCATAACCTGTAGCGTTAGACATTTCTGCAGCACGTTATATCAGTCACCAATGTGGTTAGCTACCTCTTACTTAGCTAGGCTATATTCACGGAGAGAAATCACACACAACCATCATCTCTTTGGTCTGAGTTCACAAGACCGTTTATTGTGCGCATGCTCGCAACAGCATCCCAGTGTGCACGCAGGCAACACATGTTCCAATGTAACTAATGTGATTGGCTTAGCATGGCTTTGTCATATAACTAAATATGCTCAACAATATATATATATATATATATATATATAAAAAGATGGTCTGACACTTTACTGATGTGTTTTTTTTACTGAGATACTTTGTATTTAATCCATATAAAAAACAATGTAAGAGCTATATATATATATATCCAGCTGTATAGAGCTCTTATATGTATAGCTGTATACAGCTGTATACATATAAGAGCTCTATACAGCTGTATAAAAACCAAACCATCCATATAAAAAAAAAATATATATATAGCTGTGATATATATATATATATATATATATATCAGTGGTGAAGCGTCAGGGCCTTCAAGGTATTCAGAGAAGACCCTGGAACTCTCAGATGAAACCAAAGAATCGAATTAATTGTATTAATAAAATGTAATACAATTTAATAAAATTTAAATAAAATGAATAAATGAGAATCGTATCTGTGTTATAATACGTTGATTTGTTTGTCTTTCTCGGTCCATGCACGACGCATTTGAGTGGTTTTGTGTTGGAAAAACAATGCAACCAATCAGATATTTTTCTGGGTTGCTGGGAAGAATATCCAACGTAAATCAACCAAAGTATTCCCGCTGACATTGGCCCTTAGACGGAATGATAGCGTACGTTTGGATTGACAATTTGATCAACCAATCATATCGTGATTTGTAGCCAATGGGCGTATTCTTTCAGATTTCCCCGGCAGCTCAATATGGAGCTAGAGGGTGCAAGGTGGTGGCTGGTGCGAGAGTGGATCTAGCGTAGTGTTACGTTTTCTACGTTGTTTTTTTTACGCCAAAATGGCAACAGGTGAAGATGATGTCGTGGCGGAATTATTGTGTGAACCATTTTCAAGACGACCATTTAATGTTAAAATGGACATTATTAAAAGAGGCCGTCCAACACCTGACAATCTGGAGCTGACTCAAGTAGTCAAAGCAGGTTATGTTCGCCATTTTCAGTGTAGCAACTGGGAACGATACCCGTGGCTAACGGGCTCTACTAGCCACAAGAGGCTCTACTGATGGGAGTGTTGCTATTTGGGACCGACAAGAGAGCAGGGAATTGGAACTTATTTTGGATCTGAAAAGCGATCATCTTTATGACCTGATGGTGGTCGAACCATTCATCCAGAAGGACAGGAGAATGGATTTGGTCTTTAAGTGAACATCATTGGTGAGTGAGACTCATTTGTCTTTGCTGGTTTTCTCTCAGTGTTGCGTCTCGTTGAGCTGGTTGGTGCATTTTGTTTCCACACACTTGTTGACTGATTAGTTAATGGCTGTCTTGGGTTTGTTAAGCATTGTTGTGCATTTGAATTGAGAGTTTTGACTTGATCTTTCTTTGCATCGCTTAACGTGAAAAGACTTAACGTAACTAAGAGTTACAAAACCACGATCAATAATCACCTAATTTGCATATGTTTTGTCATTAGCACTTTCACCTTTTCACTTTCATTTTGACAGGTGAAAGTGCTAATGACAAGACATATGCCAGAGACATTTGGTGATTATTGATCGCTATTTTGGAACTTAAAGTTCCAAAGTTACGTTAAGCCTTTTCACGTCAAGCGTGTTAGACTGTCCCTTTAACCGATAGCCTGTGTGTGGTGGTCTGTGGTGGGCTGTTACTTCACTACATGGACTCTGCTTTACAACTATGGTACACTTGGAAATTGGCTGCGACAATCTGATCTGCCTAACTGAGATAAGGCATAAAGTGACTCCTCCGTGACGTCCGTCTGACTAGAACAACTGAATTTTCGAATGGTGGTGGTGATGGTGGGGGTGGTGGTCTACAGCAGGGGTTCCCAAAGTGGGGGTCGCGGGACCCCGAGGGGGGGGGGGGGGGGGTCGCGGGACCCCGAGGAGGGGGGGGGGGGGGGTCGCGAGATGATTTCAGAATCCTCTTGATGTGACCATGAGGTTTTTATTGTTAATAATAACGTGTGCATAGATATTTTTATATATGTACGGGTGACGAAAAATGAATTTTGATTCCGACAGATTCACGACAGTATCATTTGGAGCTGAAAAAAAAGCCACACACAATTTTCAATATCACGATTCCCCCCCCGGTCTGTTATGTTGGGGGTCGCGGGCTGAAAAGTTGTGGAACCCCTGGTCTACAGAAGGTCCAGTTGTGACAGACACGCTTCGCCACTGATATATATATAGTTATATATATATATATAGTTATATATATATATAACTATATATATATAACTATATATATATAACTATATAGTTATATATATATAGTTATATATATATATATAGTTATATATATATAACTATATATATATATATATATATATATATATATATATATATAACTATATATATATATATATATATATATATATATATATATATATATATATATATAACTATATATATAGATATATATAGATATATAGATATATATATATATATATATATATATAACTAGATATCTATAGATATATATATATATATCTATATATATATAGATATATAGATATATAGTTATATAGATATATCTATATATATATATATCTATATATATCTATATATATATATAGATATATCTATATATATATATATCTATATATATATATCTATATATATATATATAGTTATATATATATATATATCTATATATATATATATCTATATATATATATCTATATATATCTAGTTATATATATATATATATATATATATATATAGTTATAGTTATATATATATAGTTATAGTTATATATATAGTTATATAGTTATATATATATAAGTAATATATATTAACTATTATTTTTGTATTATCATGACATCTAAAGTCAGACAAACCAAAAAAGATGACGAGCGATTGTCCGGAGACGACCAGTTTAGTATGTCAGCTCTGACTAGCCTGTTGGATAAACACAAGTCGGACATTCAAGTCAAGTCTTCATTCGCATCTCTTGAATCAAAGTTAGATCATGGTGAGCGTATTGCAAGTTTGGAGACTAAAGCCAACCTGGCAGAGGATCGATTTGTGGCCGTCGAGGTGGCGTGCTCCGCACTAATGGTGGACTATGCTAGGCTAAAAGCTAAAAACATTGACCTGGAGGGACGAAGCCGTCGCAATAACCTCAGGATCATCGGCTTACCAGAGTCCATTGAGGGTCCTCGACCCACTGCCTTCTATTCTGAGGTCCTTGTCAAGATGCGACCAGGTGTTGCAAACTCCCCCGGAGCTGGACCGGGCCCATCGCACATTAGCCGCAAAACCTCGACAAGTGGACAAGCCCAGACCCATGATTGTCTGTTTTCACCGACATCAAACCAAAGAGCTGGTAATCCGTGAAGCCCGCAAACGGAGGAACGACCTGACGTACCAGGACTCGCGATCCGCATCTACGAGGACTACTGCCCCGAGGTCCGCGGGCGGCCTACCGTGATGTCATGGCTAAGCTCCACAACTTGGGCCTGTGACCAGCTCTCCTTTACCCGGCTAAGCTCCAGATCACCGACAAAGAGGGCAACAAGAAGCGGTTCTCGATTTACTTTATCGACTGTTTAATGAGTCTTCACTGACATTAAACGGGGCACTGATTGTGTTAATAATGTATGTCTCTGGGCAACGCCAGTGCTCTTTATTTGTTTTTTCTATTATTATCTATTTTTGTGTGTGTCTGTCAACACTGCCAAGGGTTACACTGTTACTACTGGGAACCGCGTGCGCAAGGGACCCGTAAGTATGGAAAAAAAAACGGAAGCGTAACAAGGGTTACTGTGTTATTATTTTTTATTTGTATTGTTTGTTTGTACTGTATGTGGTTTCCCGTCCCCTCCCCTCCCCCCTCAGGCATCGTCAGTTCACATATCCTCCCAGCCTAGGTGAGTAATGGCTAGAGTAACTTAATCTCAGGGCAGGGGTTGCCGGTTTGTCTCTTGGAACGTTAGGGGAGTCAATGGAGTCGTTAAAAAGGGTAAAGTATTGTCACACCTACAACAACTTAAAGGGGATATTTACTTCCTCCAGGAAACCCATCTTAGGGCCTCCGAGGTCACGCGCATTAAGAGACCCTGGATGAGCCACATATTCCATTCAAAGTTTTCTGTAAGGGCGAGAGGCGCAGCCATCATAATCAGTAAAAATGTAACATTTGAGCCCTCGAAAACCATTGAAGATCCCAATGGACGCTTTGTAGCCGTCTCGGGCAAGCTGTTCAATATCCCAGTGATCCTAGTATCGGTCTATGCCCCTGTGTGGGACGATCACAGATTTATTGCACACTTATTTTCTTCTCTCCCCGATATAGACAGTCATTATCCAATTTTAGGAAGCGATTTCAACCTTATTCAAGACCCTGTCCTCGATAAGTCCTCCTCTAAACCTTCCACCTTGTCCAATTCTGCCACAACGCTGAAATCACTCACAGACCAGCTGGGGCTGAGCGACCGCTGGAGATCTGCCCATCCATCTGCTAAGGCCTTCTCTTTTTTTTCTCACATTTTTTGTTCACCGTTCGTATTCTCAAATTGATTTATTTCTCTTCGATAACAGACTCTCACATTGGTCTGACTCTAGTAGCTACCACAGCATAGTAATTTCTGATCATGCCCCCACCTCAGCCGTCATACACTTCCCTAATCACAGCCCCCCGCACAGACAATGGAGGCTTTCCCCTCTGTTGTTAAACAACACAGTTTAGAAAATTCCTCTCAGACGACATTTCAATTTTCTTCCATTTGAACGATACCCCCGCCATCGCGAGAGGCACCCTGTGGGAGGCATGTAAGGCCTACTTGAGGGGACAAGCTATTTATTTTGCCTCTCAGTTAAAAAAATGCAGATGCGTCCAAAATGATAATGATAATGATAATGCTGGCTTTTTATATAGCGCTTTTATCCAAAGCGCTTTACAAGTCATGTCCTCACATTACCCATTCATACACCGACGGCGGAGTCAGCCATGCAAGGAGACAGTCAGCACGTTGGGAGCAGTTAGGGTTAGGGTGTCTTGCTCAAGGACACCGACAGTTTTTTGCTAGGAGGAGCCGGGGGATCGAACCAGCGTCCTTTCGGTTGTGAGGCGACCGCTCTACCTCCTGAGCTATACTGCCGCCCGGCCGCCCTGGCGGGGGTTGCTGATCAGCTCCAGAGGATCGACACACAATATGCCGTCACCCCAACTCCGACACTGTATAGCCAACGCCTTAAGCTTCAAGCCGAGTTCGACCTCCTGTCAACGGCTAGGATCGAAAGACAATTGTTGAAGTCCAAACAACAGTATTTTGAGAGTGGGGAGAGAGCAGGTAAGCTCCTCACTCACCAGGCCAGGGCCGCAGCTCTTTCAAGATTGATCCCTAGGATAAAGTCTTCATCGGGGACCATTGTCCATTGGACCATTGTCTCTGACCCAAAAACGGTGAACGATGTTTTCTCCGATTTTTATGCAGATCTTTACTCCTCAGTGCTCACCTGGGGTTTGGAGCAGCCAAAACCCTCTGGAGCTGATCACATATCCTAGAGTTAGCACTGACCTTGCCGACGGGCTAGGAGCACCAATCTCAACTGCTGAAACACAGGAAGCGATAAGACTGCTACAAAATGGTAAATCCCCCGGCCTGGACGGGTATATAGTAGAATTCTATAAAGCGTATTCCGATCAAATCTCCCCGCCATTAACCAAACTTTATAACCTCTTTCAGTAACGGCCGACTTCCCCCAATTCTGTCTGAGGCCACCATATGAGGCCACCATATGTATTAAAAAAAGATAGACCCTCTTGAATGTGGCAGCTATAGGCCAATTTCGCTTTTAAATGTGGACCAAAAGATCCAGGCTAAGATTCTAGCCTCAAGCTTACAGCAGGTTCTACCAACCCTGATTTCAACAGACCAAACTGGCTTCATGGTCGGGAGAAACTCCTCCTATAACACCCGAAGGCTGCTCAATATAATTAGCTCTGCCGTTCCAGAGGTCATAATATCCCTAGATGCCGAAAAAGCATTTGAGAGGGTTGAGTGGGAATATCTGTTCTATGTCCTGGCTAAATTTGGACTGGGCCCTGAGTTTGTCGGCTGGATTAGGCTGCTCTATCACTCCCCAGTTGAGTCTGTTCTCACCAATGGTGTTAAGTCACCCTCTTTTGCTCTTTGCCGTGGCACCAGACAGGGTTGCCCGCTCTCCCCCCTCCTATTCGCTATGGCCATTGAACCTTAGGCCATTTGGCCTCGGGGGGAGGGGAGAGTTGAGGGCATTACCAGGATGGGGGTCACTCACAAACTGTCTTTATATGCGGACGATCTGTTATTATATATTTCTAATCCGGTCTCATCCCTCCCAGTGGTCAAAGACATTTTGACTCTGTTTGGAAAGTATTCCGGATACAAACTAAATTTCCATAAAAGCGAGCTTCTCCCCATTAACACCTCATCTAGAAACATACCACAGTCCTCCTTCCCATTCAGAGCCGTCTCGGAAGGTTTTAGGTACTTAGGGGTATTTGTCACTACCTCATTCAAGGATCTCTTTGCTAAAAACTTTTGCCCTCTCATAGATGAGTGTAAACTCAACATAACTCGCTGGTCCTCTCTCCCCCTGTCTTTAATTGGCCGAGTCAATCTTATAAAGATGGTGATCCTCCCCAAGCTCCTCTACTTGTTCCAACACATTCCTATTTTTGTGAGAAAGTCCTTCTTCCAGCAGCTAACAAACTTCCATGCATTAAGAGGGCTATCGTGCAGCTCCCCAAAAAAAATCAGGTGGTTTGGCGCTATCAAACTTCATCCACTACTATTGGGCATGCAACATTGACAAACTACGCGTCTGGTTTGACGACAGGGCCGAGACATGCCCCTCATGGGCCCGAATGGAGCTACAGTCATCAACGCTCTCTCTCCAATCTCTCCTCACAGCTGAACTTCCCCTTAAAATCCATAATCTATCCCAAAACCCAGTCATCACTAATTCAATGAAGATCTGGGTACAATTTTGTAAACACTTTGGTTTAAACAAACCTTCCATTCTAGCCCCAGTTTTTAGGAATCACTTATTTTCTCCTTCCTCTTCCGATCCCACTTTCCGTATCTGGCGAGACAAGGGCTTACTTAGAGTAAAGGACTTCTACAAGGAAGGAATCTTCACTGACTTCACAGAGCTCTCATCTAGGTTTGACCTGCCCACATCTCACTTTTTTCATTTTCTTCAAGATAGACACTTCATTAAATCTAAGTACCCTCACTTCCCTAATCACCCACCCGGGTCTCCAACCAATTCTCTACTCGCCCTAGACCCTGCTCAGAAACGCTCCATCTCCATAATTTTAGACTCCATTGACACCGGACCCGGCGGCTCAGCTGAAACAGAGAGATAGGGGTGCCAATACTAGACAACCAGTGGGACCAAATTCAAAAAGTAGTCCACAGCACCATCCATGTGTGCTAGACATGGCTTGCTGCAGTGCAAGGTTCCTTTCAGAATACACTACACGAATGCTCGACTGGCAAAAATATACTCAGGCACCAGCGACACCTGTAACAGCTGCAAACAGTCACCCGCTAACCACACTCATATGTTCTGGTCCTGCCCGACCTTATCCGGCTTCTGGGGTCCAATCTTTAACACACTGGGGTTAATGTTGGGCGTGAGCCTCAGCCCCGATCCTCTCATGGCTTTATTTGGAATCCCACCACCCGCAACACCAGATTTCCTCAAGATTTCCCATCAGTTAACAAACTGGTGACATCTAACCACCCTACCACCTGCCCCCTCGACCCAATCCCTTCCTCTCTTCTCCAGGACATCTCGGGCGATATCCTTCCCTTCCTTACATCCCAAATTAACATCTCCCTTGATGCAGGCCTGTTTCCGGCAGCCTTCAAGACTGCCAGAATCAAGCCGCTCCTCAAGAAACCATCCCTGGACACCACTGAAAACTACAGACCGGTATCTCTCCTATCATTCCTGTCCAAAACCCTTGAACGTGCTGTCTCCTCACAACTTTCATCCTATCTCTCCCAGAACAACCTCCTCGACCCCCACCAGTCAGGCTTCAAGGCTGCGCACTCCACGGAGACGGCACTGCTCGCAGTGACAGTCTCTTTGTGATGCCAGAAGCTCGTCCCTCTCATCAGTACTGATCCTTCTCGACCTGTCTGCGGCGTTTGACACAGTGAACCACCAGATCCTCCTCTCGCCGAGCTTGGAATCGCTGGAACTGCGTTATCCTGGTTCACCTCCTACCTTGCAGATCACACTTATCAGGTCACATGGAACGGTTCCCTGTCCAGACCCTGCACCCTGGAGTCCCCCAAGGCTCAGTATTGGGACCCCTTCTGTTTTCTCTTTACACTAAATCGCTAGGCTCTGTAATCACATCTCATGGCTTCTCCTATCACTGCTATGCAGATAACACTCAACTGTTTCTCTCCTTTCCCCCCTCAGAAACCCAAATCGCAACACGCATCTCTAAATGCCTGGCCGACATCAGCAGATGGACAGCCGCCAACCACCTGAAGCTCAACCTTGACAAGACTGAGCTCCTCTTCATACCGGGGAAAGACTGCCCTCAGATGGACCTACTGGTCACCATCGAGAACACCCAAGTCTCCCCCTCAACCACAACAAGAGACCTTGGTGTGGTGGTAGATGACCAGCTGTCCTGCAATGCCAACGTCACCGCGGTGGCCCGATCTTGCAGAATTGCCCTCTACAACATCCGCAGGATCCGGCCCTTCCTCACACGTGAAGCGGCGCAGATCCTGGTCCAAGCGCTCGTCATCACCCGCCTCGACTACTGCAACTCTCTCCTGGCGGGACTCCCCGCCTCTGCAACCAAGCCCCTCCAACGCATCCAGAACGCAGCAGCACGCCTGGTATTCAACCTACCAAAATTCTCCCACGTGACCCCTCTCTTCCGCGATCTCCACTGGCTTCCGGTAAATGCTCGCATCAAGTTCAAGACTCTGGTGCTGACATTTAGGGCAGTCAATGTAACTGCCCCAGCCTACCTCCAGGTGTTGGTCAAGCCCTACATCCCAGTAGGGCTTGACCAACACAGAAGTTGAGCAGAGCTCAACTTCTGTGTTGGTCAAGCCCTAGGCGACTTGTTCGACCTTCACTGATGACAACCAAGCATCGCTCGTCCAAGACCCAGCTCTTCACGGCTCTGGCTCCACAGTGGTGGAATGAACTCCCGTCTCATGTCAGGACGGCAGAGTCCCTCGCCAGCTTCCGCAAGAGACTCAAGACCCATCTGTTCAGAGTCCACCTGGACTCTCCTTGAACCCTCCTTCTCCTTTGTGAACCCCTAACTTGCTTAAGTCCTGACTTTAATAGCTCTTAGCATGTTGTATATTCTAGCAAGTGTATATCCTTAATGTTGATAACACGCTCTTATAACATCTACTTAAGCAGGTGACCTGGCAGTACGAAATTGTGTTATTTATCTTGTTAATATGAATACTTGTGAACTGCTCTATTTTTATGTTCGCTTACCTCAGTGTTATGCTATTGTCTGTGTCACAACCAAAGGTCTGATGACCAAACAAATTACACCTGGACCGGGCTGTTGTGAAGCCAACCCGTCCAGTGAGCGCTTTTAAGCACAGGTCCCGGCAGGAATTTAGACAAAACGTTTGTTACAAGGGTAAATTATATTTATTTACTATGGGGAATCAAACCCACAACAACACAAAAACGCATCGCATCCACACACAGTGGCAAACAACAGGCAACCTCCACACTCCACTCTGGTCGGTGGCAATGACACAATGAGGCGCCCGGATGGGTGTCACATGGCAGGCTTTATCCACCCGTCCTATCGAGGCTGATTGCCGACAGCCGCCGCTCATCAGGCAATCAGCGCTCTCTAGAGGAGAGACGGGCGGCACCTGGGAAGGAGAAACAAAAAGGGGGCCAATACAACGGTGACACACATCAAATACAAATAACAAATATAACATACTAACCTGATGTTTACAAACATGATAACAATGTTAATGACCCACCCATGGACGTCACACCTCCCCCCATAGAAGCGAACCCATTGGGTGAGCAAAACATTGTTACCTATGAATCAACATCCGATTAGTACCCCCAGACCTACCCTCTGGACAAGGCATCGGCCACAACATTGTCCACGCCCTTTTTGTGGCGTACGACAATATTGTAGCCCTGCACCAGTAGGGCCCAACGCATCAATCGCTGATTGCTGTTGTACATCTGGGCCAAAAACACCAACGGATTGTGGTCCGTGTAAACCAACACCGGAATGGAGCTGGACCCCACGTACACCTCAAAATGTTGGAGGGCGAGGAGCATCGCCAGCGTCTCCTTCTCGATGGTGGAATAGTTACCGTATTTTCCGGACTATAAGGCGCACTTAAAAACCGTAAATTTTCTCAAAAACCGACGGTGCGCCTTATAGTCCGGTGCGCCTTATATATGGATCAACCAATTAACGGCGCCGTGTACAACCACACAAATAAAGACCCCAAAATGGCGCCTTTGAAGAGACACGCTTACGACGCAGAGTTCAAACTCAAGGCTATCAGTCATGCAGTTGAACATGGGAATCGAGCAGCAGCGAGAGAATTCAATATAAATGAATCAATGGTACGGAAATGGAGGAAGCAGGAAGAAGACCTGCGCCAAGTGAAGAAGACTAAAAAGAGTTTCCGAGGGCACAAAGCGAGATGGCCACAGTTGGAGGACCAACTCGAACAGTGGGTTGTTGAACAGAGAGCAGCAAGTAGAAGCGTCTCTACAGTCACTGTCCGAATGAAGGCAACAGCGCTAGCACAGGACATGAACATCAATAACTTTCGAGGCGGTCCTTCTTGGTGCTTTCGTTTTATGAGAAGACGTAATCTCTCCATCCGCACACGAACTACCGTCTCGCAGCTACTGCCAAAAGATTACCAAGAAAAGCTGGCCACTTTCCGCGCATACTGCAAAAATAAGATGACTGAAAAGAAGATCCATCCAGAGCACATCATCAACATGGACGAGGTTCCACTCACCTTTGATATTCCCGTGAATCGCACTGTGGAGAAAAGGGGGACCAGTACGGTGTCTATACGCACCACAGGGAACGAGAAGTCATCCTTCACTGTCGTTCTCGCCTGCCACGCTAATGGCCAAAAACTTCCACCCATGGTTATTTTCAAGAGGAAGACCTTGCCAAAAGAAAACTTTCCAGCCGGCGTCGTCATCAAAGTTAACCCGAAGGGATGGATGGATGAGGAGAAGATGAGTGAGTGGCTGCGAGAAATCTACGTTAAGAGACCGGGTGGCTTTTTCCACACAGCTCCGTCTCTATTGATCTACGACTCCATGCGCGCCCATATCACCGATGTTGTCAAAAAACAAGTGAAGCAAACGAATTCGGTGCTTGCCGTCATTCCGGGTGGATTAACGAAAGAACTCCAGCCGCTCGATATTGGTGTCAACAGGGCGTTCAAAGCTAGACTGCGAGCTGCGTGGGAGAAGTGGATGACAGAAGGCGAACACACGTTCACAAAGACGGGGAGACAGCGCCGGGTTACTTACGCCACTATCTGCCAATGGATCGTGGATGCCTGGGCTGCCATATCAGTCACAACTGTGGTTCGAGCTTTCAGGAAGGCAGGAATAATCACGGAACTGCCAGACAACAGCAGCGACACTGACTCAGATAATGACGAGATGGAGCCGGGCATGTTGGATGGCGTACTCGCCCAGCTCTTCAATTCGGACACTGAAGAAGAAGAATTCGAGGGATACGTGGACGGGTAATGAACTGAAAAAGTTAGCTTTAATATGCACTGCACATTAACGTTTGAATAACGTTCAGTTTTTGCACTGCTGGTTTGTATTGTATTAATACAGTTTGCCTGACTGAGTTACGGTATCTGACTGTTTTGTTGACTTATAATGCGTGCGCCTTATAGTCTGGTGCGTCTTATGTATGGAAAAAATCTAAAATAGGCCATTCATTGACGGTGCGCCTTATAGTCCGGTGCGCCTTATAGTCCCGAAAATACGGTAAGCTGATGATGCTTGAACTTCACCGAGAAGTAGCAAACCGGGTGATGCACGTCGCCCTCTCCCTCCTGTAACAGCACAGCTCCAGCCCCAGCAGCACTCGCGTCGACCTCCAGCTGAAAAGGACGAGCAAAGTCAGGGGCTGCTAGAACAGGGGCACTACACAAAAGGGATTTTGCAGTCTCAAAGGCGCACTGACATTCCGTGGTCCACACAAACGGCACAATAGGACTACATAATGAGGTGAGCGGAGCTACCGCCACCGAAAAGTTCCGACAAAAACAACGGTAGTATCCAGCCATTCCCAGGAAGCGCCGAAGCTCACGCCTAGTGGAAGGGGCTGGATACGCAAGAACCGCTGTGACCTTCGCGTCAACCGGGCGGACCTGTCCATGTCCCACCTGTTTGCCCAAGTAGGTCACAGTGGCTTTACCAAATTCACATTTAGCGAGGTTCAGAGTCAACGACGCCTCCGCCAAACGTGCAAACACCACCCGTAAGCTAGCAATGTGCTCCGCCCATGTGTCGGAGTACACCACTACATCGTCCAAGTACACGTTGCACTTCGGCACATCCCCCAACACCAGATGCATCAGTCGTTGGAACGTGGCCGGTGCATTTCTCATGCCGAAGGGCATGACGGTGTACTGCAGAAAGTGGTCCGGTGTAACGAACGCCGAAATATCCGAGGCTCGCTCTGTCAGGGGAACCTGCCAGTACCCCTTCAAGAGGTCGAGCTTCGTGATAAATACAGCGGGACCAATACTATCGATGCAGTCATCCATCCTAGGCAACGGGAACGAGTCAGGCACCGTTACAGCATTCACCTTCCTGTAATCAGTACAGAAACGGGGAGACCCATCAGCCTTGGGAGCTAAAAGGCAAGGAGAGCTCCATGGACTACGGCTAGGTTTAGCTAGCCCATTTTCCAGCAGGTACAAAGCCTCTTTCTTCATGACCTCCCTCTTCGCCATCGGACACCGATATGCGTGTTGTTTAATGGGGGTCGCACTCCCAACATCAACATCGTGCTCCAGGACGGTCGTTCTGGAAGGGACATCAGAAGACAACATTGGATATGACAACAACAGTTGTCTCACATCCCGGACGAGCCCCCATGTCACAACCAAAGGTCTGATGACCAAACAAATTACACCTGGACCGGGCTGTTGTGAAGCCAACCCGTCCAGTGAGCGCTTTTAAGCACAGGTCCCGGCAGGAATTTAGACAAAACGTTTGTTACAAGGGTAAATTATATTTATTTACTATGGGGAATCAAACCCACAACAACACAAAAACGCATCGCATCCACACACAGTGGCAAACAACAGGCAACCTCCACACTCCACTCTGGTCGGTGGCAATGACACAATGAGGCGCCCGGATGGGTGTCACATGGCAGGCTTTATCCACCCGTCCTATCGAGGCTGATTGCCGACAGCCGCCGCTCATCAGGCAATCAGCGCTCTCTAGAGGAGAGACGGGCGGCACCTGGGAAGGAGAAACAAAAAGGGGGCCAATACAACGGTGACACACATCAAATACAAATAACAAATATAACATACTAACCTGATGTTTACAAACATGATAACAATGTTAATGACCCACCCATGGACGTCACAGTCTGCTTCAACAAATGTACACCTTGTAAGTAGCTTTGGATAAAAGTGTCTGCCAAATGCCCTAAATGTAACAAAGCGGCGTGTCTTAGCCTACACAACCTTACTTGCCAGGAGACTGATTTTATTTAAGTGGAAGCATGCTCTCCCCCCCTCACACAATAGCTGGCTCAAGGAGATCCTAAATCACATTAAACTCGAAAAGATCAGGTTCTCACTTGGGGACCCCAAGGATTCCTTCGAGAAGACCTGGAGGCCCTTTGCTGATTATTTAGATAGGACTGCCATTCACCCAGAAGATAATTAGATGCCATCCCCCCCCCCTTCTTGTTTAATTTTGTTTTGTTTGTTTTCTGTTTGTCTAGTGTCTGTTTGTTATGTCTTTTTTTTATTTAAGCTGTTGGCTTATGTCTTGTTTTTGTATTTGTATTTCTTACTTTGCGTGACATTTTTTCATTACTACCTGTGATGAGAGGGGTTTGGGATTGCGGGTGCTGCCAGCTCACTTCCTTGTTGCTGCCTATGTATCCTGTACGCTAGTTACATTTCCTTTTTTTTTTTCCCTGTTAACCGCATACCGACCCGCTTGGCTGTCTCATAACACCTCTCTGTTTATGCTTGTCATTGTCATTCTTTTTCAAAAAAATCATAAAAAGAAATTGAAAGAAAGGATCCCAGACCACATCAACCCTTTCTGATGTCTCCAAGAGCTTTATGATGTGGGGACCAAAGACACAACTGGCATATTCGTCAAATGTGGTAAAGTTGGTAGTAGACAGAAAGTGAACAGCTGCACCGTCGAGTACTTTCAAATCAAAAGTACCTGGAGGTTCCTGTTGTGTCTTCTTTCCCAGCCGTAGTTTCCCTCTGTCAGATAGAGAGGGAGGGTATGGATGAAAAAGAGGAAAACAATTGAAAAAATAGCCACATCATCCGTCAACATTGAGATCTGCCCTGCCTGTGTTACGCCCCTGTCTTTCAGATGGGGAGAAATTATCACAAGAGTAAAAATGGTGTTTCGTCACGATGACATTTACTCAAGTGTTTTGCATCAAATAGCAATTCACAGAAATTGTACAAAAACACACAAACATGAGATTGCTTTTGAAGTATAAAATACACATTTTTACATATTGCATACATACACAATAATATACACATATTTAGCTTTACAGCTCAACAGTCATACTGTAATATGGAAGCACGAGTGCTCAGCTCCACTGTGTACCTGTCTCCAATACAGAACGGGGACCTATCTTACACACACATTCCTGTCCAACTGCACTTGTCAGTGTAGTGTATTTTTATACACTAAGTATACAACTAAAACACTATCTGTGATACTATATGCATTATCTGTGATACTGTATGCATTATCTGTGATACTGTATGCATTGTAAGGGCCATGTGTATTGAAGTGACCAAAAGGCGCTGCCAGGAAGGCGACCCCCTGGGGTTGCCGGAGATGCGACCAGCCAGGAATGCGACCCCCCTTGGGGGTTTGAGTCGTAAACTTGTATGTGACAATGAAGACACCGTGACCAACCAGAGCGCTGGTTGTACCTCTCAGACCAATAGTATTAAGTTGATGTTTGTTACTTTGACCACTAGGAGTAGTGATGTTTTGTGATACTATTGTCTATATAAAGTTTGGTAAAGGAGCGCGTCGCGAGTTCTGCGAATTGGCACGGCAGGCTCCATCTCGCTGCAGCGAGATGCTTTCATTTGATGCTTTGTTCAATAAACACCTTGAACTTAGTATCCGGACCTCTGAGAAGATTCTTATTCCACCAAGTAGAAATTATACTACATCAGTCAAAACACGGTTAAACTCCTCTAAAACTTGCTAACATTTTCCCAAACCTCTCGCGGGCACTGGAAATATTAAGGAACAATTACAACTATTTTAGTTCGGTTTCTTCACCGGTAACATACCTTTCAGATGGGGAGAAATGATCACAAGAGTAAAAATGCTGTTTCATGACATTTACTCAAGTGAGGGAATTTACCCGCGAAGACAGACAAAAGCAATGGATCCTAGATCAGACATTTAAATGGATCAAAGATCAACATTTTATATTGAGCATGTCACAACTTGAATTCAGAAAACATGAATTTACTTTCTTCTATTAAAACAATCTATTACACCTGCTTGGTCTTGGTCCTGGGTGTTGGGCATCTAAAGAGAGGCAGTGAGTTATTTTCGATGGACTGAATGGAGTGTGTGCGGTCACTGCGATCACTGTCTTATGGTACTGGTTGTACTGATCTCTGCCCACTGATTCCACAGAACTGTGGAATCAGTGTTATCAGACTGTTAACAGACTTGTCAATGATATTTCATGTGTCCAGCATTAGAAGCTCTGGGGTATCATCTAGGAACGGATTGCTCATCCCACTGATGGTGTGCACCAGAGCTTGCTCTTTGAATGTCTTCTGTGTTCATTCTTCATGGTGGTGGTGTTCATTACCTTTTTCTAAAATATACTCCTGCTCAAACGCTTTTAGGAGTCTTGCTTGTTCAGGCCCTGCGATCATCCCCTTTGTGAAGGCTGAGGGATTCTCGATGAGTCCCACAGCCCCCCCAGAACCCTTCACCAGATCATTATTCTGCTCATGAGCCTGGTCTACCGTTTGCTTGAGAATCTGTTTGTGGTTTTGGGAACAACCCAATGACCATCCATCCATCTTCTCCCGCTTATCCGTAATCGGGTCGCGGAGGTAGCAGCTTCAGCAGGGGACTCCAAACTTCCCTCTCCCTGGCAACATCGACTAGCTCTGACTGGGGGATCCCGAGGCGTTCCCAGGCCAGTGTGGAGATGTAAACACCCTACCTGTACCTCGGTCTGCCCCGTGGTCTCTTCCCAGTTGGATGTGCCTGGGAAACCTCCCTCGGGAGGCGACCAGGAAGCATCCTTACTAGATGCCCGAACCACCTCAACTGGCTCCTTTCTACGCGAAGGAGCAGCGGCTCTACTCCAAGTCTCTCACGAGTGACTGAGCTTCTCACCCTATCCCTCAGGGAGATTCCAGCCACCCTCCTGAGGAAACTCATTTTGGCTGCTTGTATTCGCGATCTCATCCTTTCGGTCATTACCCATTGTTCATGGCCATAGGTGAGGGTAGGAATGAAGACTGATCGGTAGATCGAGAGCTTTGCCTTCTGGCTCAGCTCTCTTTTGGTTACAACGGTGCACCCAATACCGCTCCCGCTGCACCTATCAACCCAATGACCATGTTCTTCAAATTCCTTGTGAATGGACGTGGGCAGGCTTTCCATGTCCCGGATGTGGACAGGAATCCATCGTGCATAGTTCTGGTGATCAAGGGCAAAGGGTCTTCAGTGACTCCACAGGGGGGGGAAATCCTGTTCTTTGTGGGCCCGCACAAATATGAATGAATTCAGACAGGGTAGTAAAACGAACACCATTTTGTTTTTTGGAAGTTTTCTTTCCATTAGAGTGAAATAATACATGGAATCAAAATAGACCAAAATAACAAAATTTACAAGTACACGAAAACAATATTTTTGCCTGTAATGTCCTGCCAAAAAAACAGTAACTTCATCATTTTGATTGTTGGCTGCTCATTTAATAACTTTTAATTTGACTAGTTTGTTGTATGCTGATGGATCTTAATCATTACATGATACAGCGACCCACCCTCATATGTGAAAGGAGGGAATTGTAGTTACACTGAAACTAAGTCCTTGTCAACAGCAGTTATTTGATGTTATGTGTGTGGGCAATTCAGGCAATTCAGTATTCTTTTATTGCTTGGCTTAAGTTTTTGTTTTAAAACATTTTTTTATAAATGATTATGGGAAGTGCCCTTTTTCTCACTCGAGCTCCTGCCCCCGAAAATGTCTGTGCACGTCCCTGCACGCAACCAGGGCTGGACTGGGACAAAAATTAGGCCCTGGCATTTTTGGTCCAGACAGGCCCACTGTTGATTGGGCCAGCCCAGTGTCTGTATAGAAAATTGACCAATTGGCCGCTGTCCCCGATTTATGGGCCGTTCGATGGTAGCTTTCGATTCATGGGCCGTTCGATGGTAGCTTTCGGCCGGGCCGGCTGGTAAAAAAAATATATATATATATCTTTTTTATTTTTTATTTATTTTGCCGGCCGGCTCGGCCCAAAACTACCGCGGCCAGTCCAGCCCTGCACGCAACTAATAGGTTTGAAGTACGCAACAAGCACACAGGTGATCGCAGACACACGCAGAGTAAGTTCGGAAATTTTGACCATGTTCAATAATTCTCTGCGAATGCCTGCGATCAATTTATACGCAACAGGGACGCAACAGGTACGTTACGCACGCAACATGATCGCAACAGGTACGCTACGCACGCAACACTATCGCAACAGGTACGCAACTCATAAGTTATGAACGCAGGTCCAAATTTGAGGTATCTGGCCAGGTTTTGGGGTCACTTTTATCTGATTTCTTGGTAGCTTTCCCCATGTTGACTCTTCGGTGACCAAATCAGAAGGAAACACTGAATCGGCTCCGCTTTTATAGGTTTTTATCACGTGACGGATATTCCCAAATACCACGCAACTAGCACGCAGGTCAAACGCAACTTGTAAGTTCTGCGCGCAACTCACACGCAACCCACACGTCGAATAGGTTACAAATTGACAAAATTGTTGATTTTGGTTGCGTTTGGTGCGTATACAAATATTTTTTACACGCAACTCATAGGTTTCAGCATACGCTATGGTGTGAGGGCACCAATAGTATGAAACAAGTATTATATTAACCTGTCAAGATTAATAAAACCAAAACTATTTAAGTTCAACTTAAAGGATTCATCAAAATCTAAAGGCAATGCAAGCTTTCTTTGTAAAAATGCAAAGCATTGATCATATTGATTTTATTTAAGAGTGATTGATGAAATCAAACATACATTTAACACACAATCTGTACATTTTAGATCTAACCCTAACTGCACTGTTATAGTAGTGAGCACTGTCTTTGGTTTGCAAAGTTTTCATATTCCTTCAACCTCATTGCTTAATCTTAACTTATAGCATGCCTTATGTTTTGAATATTACAAAGACAAAAGGTTTATGATCAATAAAATGCATTAATTTATTATTGAAGACATGGTACCATCATGTTGCTCTTGTTCCTGATGTGGTATGTGTGAGTGATTGGCTCTTGTATTTTGTCTGCATATGGTGCATAAGTGTATTGTGAAAAAGAAGGGTATTTTGATATGAGAAGGAACTCTACCACAATTCCAAATATAAATTAGCTACATGTTTTAGGAACATCCTTTAATAATCACAAAAACATTGCCTTAAGTATGTTCATTTTCTTAGAATAAATGAACATTCCATTATGTCACTACTGACACTTTACCATATTTTGGTAGTGACTTTCGGTCGTGACAATTATTTGAGATAACTCAAATATAGTAGCAAGCACATGGCTAGCAGAAACCGCTTTAAACAGTTGTACAGTCAGACAGAATGTGTTTGATAGTGACTATTCAAGTTACACACAGACTTTGGAACACATTACTTAAAACTAATGAGACTTAACTATTTAACATGCAGCCGTGACAAGGATGCAGTGTCACTTTGTAGTCCAAAATGCAGGGGTGTGGCCAAAATCCACTCAGCTCTGGATTTAAAGTGTTTCAGTAGTGACAAAAACACTGGACCACTAGAGTAAAAAAGAAAAAAATTGGATCCACAATACATCTACACACAAAAAATATTTCAACTTTTCAAACATTTTTGGAAATGTTATTTACCGATATTGAAATTGAGGAGTTAGGGTTTGGGACAGCCACTTCCCAATAAAAAGTACCTTATAAATTATTTCGTATGCCGCATTTATTTCTTATTACTATCCAAGTTAATGCCTTGGTTTTAAATAGATCATAACATTATCTTAGTAAATACCTATGCTCTGAATACTTAATTGTTTTGTAAAAGGGTGTTTTACTGTGAGACTGCAGATCAACTCATTTGATAGAATGGCCCCAATAGCAGATATCAGCTTTACACCTCAGAAACTAAGGCCTAAAAAAAAATAAAACCTCATTCTTGTCTCAATTTATCACAGCCATTTAAAACCAAATAAATGCAATTGTGGAGGCAAAGACGACTCTTTTAGGCTTTTATTTTGACAATGTATTTTCACAGGCAATACTGAAGACAGACCAGAAGACCCACGTCCACCCTGCCACCTTCAAAACAAGCTTAATTAAAAAATAAAAGCGCACACAGGCCTTGCGGGGGCCTTCAAAAAAGGTCCTACACAACACAGCGCAACAGTGTCTTGAAAGTTTGGCGCACTTAAGGACCATGACACCGAATCAGTAGTTCAAAGTATTGCAACCACATGTTAAACACCTTCAGGGCACCTCTCTCACGAGTGTGCACCACCTGCGTGCACAAGTACCTACAGCCTCACGGACACACATGTCGCGCCAGCACCCGATTGGCCCCTCGCAGCACCACCCAACGAGGAGGCACTTGATCAGTGTGGGCAGAGGTAAGCTCTTTCTCTCTAGTCTCAAAGTGAGGTAAGCTCTCATCGCACTCTTTCGTTCAACCCCTCCACGACGGTCTGTCTGCTCTACTACGAGAAATACGGCAACGCAGTAAGACCAGCCACTGTTAGTCTGTAATATAAAGTATTACTCCTATTACAAACACATCTTTACCAGTTTGACAGGATTGTGTGAGGCAGTACTGTAAGTGGATCACAGAGTAGAGATTACAGTAGAGGTTTTACAGACACACTCAACAGCAGCTTGGAGGGGCAGGCACGTCAGAGCCAAGAAATTAAAAATAAAAGTAATAATAAACGGCCACTAAAAAGAACCACAACAGGAGGAACTGAATCGTGGGACAGCGAAATGGTGAGCCTTGAGGGCCCCTTTGTCTCGAGCGCCTCTTTGTCTCGCTCCGAGAAGAGGGAAGGAGCGCTAGGGGTTAGGTGGTGGTAGTGTTGACATGACATGACAGACTTATGGCTTCACAGAATAAGTTAAACAAAAAGAACATTGCAGTACACAAACCCAAATAGGAACCTAGAAAAGACCTTAACAGCCTACAGGACCTGCAGACCTTAAGAGCCTAAAGACCGAACAAACATCCAGACCATAGGAACCTACATAATTATTTTAGGATCCACCCTGGGAACCTACAACAGACTATAGGAACCTACAGCTCTTGGGAGCCTACAGACCAAAGGAACTAGGAGCATTAATAATTTACACCGCGGTGGAGAGGGAATGATTCCATATTAATATGTTAACACTTTCTCCTAGAAGAACCCAGGTTTTGTTTCATTAATAAGCCACTTCCGATTCCCAATGCATTGCCATTTTCAAGTCTTTCCTCTACATAAAACAAAAGCTTACGCAACACTAAAACAGAACAGAAGTCATTAACCTCACGTCCCACAAAATAAGGTTTTACATTAAAATGAGGGAGTGTAGCAGTGGATTGGAACATTTAAGACTCAAGAGTTATAATTGTCACACTAGAAAAAGGTAAGAAAGTGGAGGAGAAGGTTGCTAGCCTCATCTCAACAGTAACCAGCGTCGGAAGGCTCTCTCTCTTCATAGGTAGTCGAGACTCAGTGAAACCAGATCATAAGGCTAGGTTCTAGGCTCACACACACACACACACACATACATAACTTCCACATCCTCCGTGTTAAAGCAGTACATTGGTGCCAGAAATACCTCAATCGAAACAAACCGCCTGGATTCTTCCTTCTTTGTTGTTGGGCTTTGCAAGTGAGCGATATTAGTTATAAATATTGGTTAAAATCCTCGTCTAGAAGTCTTTGTGTAAAAGCCAGGCGTCCCGTTGCCCATGAGCAGACAAAGGCCTTGGTAGATACTGAGAGTTGAACTGCTACGCCCGCCCTATTCAAAATGTTCACCGGGAATCAAGTAGTAACCGATCGCAAAACTCAAACATAAAATAATAGAATCTGAATAAAAACCTTTGAAAACACTTTGATATAAAGTACGACTGAACCGAAACACCACATGGCACTTGGACCACAGCAGAGGAGGAAACCGAAGACTCCAGGTTGAAAAATATTGCTGTTCCTTACGAGTGTTTATTTCATTAAACGGCAAGTTCTGCCATTCCTCATGACAAATGCTGAAGTCCAGGAGGAGAAACAGACACTCACCGCAAAACTGGAAGTGGATTCAAAAGAGAAATCCAGAAAAACATGTGTAACCGTCGTTACAATAACATAATCGAAATTATACGAAACAAAAAGACTATAATCTTGCTTCATAGTTGACACAAAAAATAAAAAGTTGTGATCCACCTGGAAGACAGCACTGTGGGCTCCACGCATGGTTTTAAATAAGATAAATACAGCGAGCAGCATGTCCCAGAACAGGAATCCCTTTTAAAAACAGTGGAACAATCTCTTCCATCCCTTCATGTGGAACACAGGAAAACAAGTCGACCTGAGGAATACTGTGACACCACAAGCAGGCGGGAGGAGATCCCCCCCCCATGGTACGGAACATAAAGGGACAAGATGGGTCACTCAGAACGGGGAGGGGTGGCACTGCTGGACAGGACACCGTTGGATAGGGTCCCGTCTCTCCACCAAAGCTTTCACCGGTAGCCCGCCAGGTGGCCGTGGACCCCTCTGTCGTTGCTGGGCTCCTGCACCTGGCCGAGGGTCGGAAGCGGCTGCCTCTGCATCTTCTCAGCCAAGTCCAGGCCCTGCTCCCGGTAGCCGGGCATCTGGAGGCCCCCGGTCAGGAAATCCACGCCCTGCATAGGTTTGGACTGGCCTGTGGGGCCCGCCGTCCCCGGGCGGTACTTGGCCCCTGGGCTGCCTCCCCCGGTGGGCAGCCCCTGGTAGGGGACCGGGAGTTCCTGAGGACCAGAGCCCGTGGCCGGGATGCCGGTCCAAGGTGACTGCATGTAGCAGCCGTCGGTGTAGCGCACAGAGGCCGCGGGGCCGCCAACAGGGGACGAGGACCGGGGCGTCTCCGGAGGGTGTTTGAGTGGGAAGGAGTGGGCGGCGCTCTGCAGCTTGCGGGAGTAGCCAAGGTTACGGGACCCGGGCTCGGGGGAAGCCTCCATCCGGGGGTTCTTACTAGGGTGGACACCCTCGTGGGGCTGCTGCATGTGGGCCAGCTGGTGCTGCGTCCAGCGCAGCTGCTGTAGGTGGAGCTGCTGGGACTGTGAGGGATGTTGGTGAGGATGCAACGGTTGTTGGTGAGGCTGCTGCGACGGGTGGCGAGTTTGCTGCAAGTGGTGCTGCGAGGGGTGTTGGGCGGGCTGCTGCGAGGGGTGTTGGGCAGGGTGCTGCGAGGGGTGTTGGGCGGGCTGCTGCGAGGGGTGTTGGGCGGGCTGCTGCGAGGGGTGTTGGGCGGGCTGCTGCGAGGGGTGTTGGGCGGGCTGTTGGGCGGGGTGCTGCGAGGGGTGTTGGGCGGGGTGCTGCGAGGGGTGTTGGGCGGGGTGCTGCGAGGGGTGTTGGGCGGGCTGCTGCGAGGGGTGTTGGGCGGGCTGCTGCGAGGGGTGTTGGGCGGGGTGCTGCGAGGGGTGTTGGGCGGGGTGCTGCGAGGGGTGTTGGGTGGGCTGCTGCGAGGGGTGTTGGGCGGGGTGCTGCGAGGGGTGTTGGGCGGGGTGCTGCGAGGGGTGTTGGGCGGGGTGCTGCGAGGGGTGTTGGGCGGGGTGCTGCGAGGGGTGCTGCGAGGGGTGTTGGGCGGGGTGCTGCGAGGGGTGTTGGGCGGGGTGCTGCGAGGGGTGTTGGGCAGGGTGCTGCGAGGGGTGTTGGGCAGGGTGCTGCGAGGGGTGTTGGGCAGGGTGCTGCGAGGGGTGTTGGGCAGGGTGCTGCGAGGGGTGTTGGGCAGGGTGCTGCGAGGGGTGTTGGGCAGGGTGCTGCGAGGGGTGTTGGGCAGGGTGCTGCGAGGGGTGTTGGGCAGGGTGCTGCGAGGGGTGTTGGGCAGGGTGCTGCGAGGGATGTTGGGCAGGGTGCTGGTGGTGTCTCTGTTGCTCCAGCTGATGCTGAAGATGCTGCAGTTGGATCTTTTCCGTCTCAGCATGGTAGGCGGCCATACTGTTCACGGCGGCTATGCTGGTCTGCGGGAGCAGGGCTCCAGAGGAGCCCTGGACCTGATCTGGCGGCCCCATCATGTGGCAGGCTGCCACAGAGCCCTGGCTGTGGGAGGAGACCCTGGAACTGGCGCTGATTAACAGGTTGCGGCTTATGGGGCTGGGGTTGGCGATCTGACCCTCACACACCGAGGTGGAGCCCATGCCGGCGCGTGCTTGGCAGAAGCGGTTGATCTGGTGCACGATGCTGCTGAGGTCACCGGACCGCTGGAGGTGCTGACCGGCTGCCATGGACAACGGGATGGTCGAGGTAGATACGGTGATGTTGGGCGGGGCGTCTGCATCGGGAGGCTTACGGTGCGGCCCGTAGACAACGGGCTGCTGGAGGCTGTTTGTGCCGTTGTCGTCAGGGGGCACCACCCCTGCAACCTGGGGCTGGGGGCCCGGCGGCCCGTGGGAATGCCGGAGGCCAGGTAGCGGGACCCCGTCTGTCACGTGCATCAGATCCTGAGTGGGTCCCGGCTGCTGCAAAGCTTGGTGGTGGTGGGCCGTCTGGTGTGAGAGTGCAGGCCGCTGTGGGGCCTGCAGGCTTGGCAGCCCTTGCTGCTGAGCATGGGGGTGTGGCAGGCTGTGCTGCCTCTGCATGCCCTGTGGATGAGCCATGATCTGGGGGCCCAGGCCCTGCTGCTGAACAGCCTGAGAGAGCACCATGCGCTGCTGCTGCCGAGCGTGAGGCATGGCGTGGGCTGGCTGGAGAGTCATGGGGTGAGCCAGGTTGTGCTGCTGCTGCTGTAGTAGTGTCTGCGGGGGGGCCATCAATTGCTTGTGCGATGCCAGGGCCTGAGGCATAGAGGGGCCCTGAGGGCCGGAGAGCGGCTGAGGGAGGTTTAAAGTGCTTTGAGAGGCATAGGGTCCATTGTGAGGGTTCATGGTGGCGGCGGGCTTCTGGTAGAGCCTCGCACTTCGGCCTCCGTCCAAGTCTCTGGCGCCTTTGGCGGGAGCGCGAAGGACGGCGAGGAGGCCCGCTCTGCCGTTGACCTGAGAGGGGTAGGGGCTGAGCTGGTGGGCGGACCACGACGTGTCCAGACCGTTGACGGTACGGCGGATGTGTTTCCTCTGAGGTACTTTGACGCTGTTGGGGAAGATCTGGATGGTCAGTGGGTCGTTGGCGATTTTCTTAGCATATGCGTCCAACTGTGCTGGGGTAGGGTAGTTGGAAGATCTCATTTTCTTTGTAGTTTCCCCTGGGAAACAAACAGAAAGCCCAGATGAGAAGGAGCACAGAGCCAAAACAACCGCAACAAGTCTGGGTACAGAGGTTGAAAGGAGGAGGTATAACTTACATTTCTGAATCCCAGTGTTCATCTGCGTGCGGGAGAGAAGGCGGATGGCAGGGTCACCAATTGCCGGCAGGCAGGCCAGCATGTCACTGTTCCACTAGTGTAGCATGAGGTCGTCTTCCCTCGCCGCGCTGCAGGGGAAATACCGGGATTACTAACAACGCGCAGGTCGGCGTGACAAGACCACACTGCCGATTACCTGTGTCCTTGTGGTCTAACAAACATTCAATGTATTTACTACCTCATTACGGCAACATTGTGTTCTTTTGTGGGGGATTTTGTGAGTGGGGGGGATTTAAGTTCAATTTTCCTGATTTTCTTTGGGTTTCACTTTCCTTATCGGCTGTCCCATGATAAGGAGACTAAAACCTAAAGACTTCGTTAAATCATTATAGTTCTACTCACAAGTAGACTTTGTAAAAATAAATAAAAACTTTAGAATTTGTATTAGGAATGTTCGCATGAATGCTTATGACAAACAAAATGTTTATATTATGTCCGTTAAGGTGCAAGGTAAATACAGTGGCATAAATTACCCCAATTTCCAAGGTTACTCCCATGGAAAGTTTCCAACTCCTCAACCCTAGCAGCGCCTAACTCCTAGATAGTGTCACATGGGCGGGTCTTTCAAGACACGGTCCTTCTCTATTGGTGACCAATGGTGTAGTTCTATAGAGATCAAGGTTTAAAAATATTAAACATAGCATGAGGAGTGAGACTCGACCAGAGAGAACGCAAAGTGTTTCCTTGTTCTGACGCATTGTTTAGACAAGCGGTTTGGTAGGCGCTACATGTACCGTCAACAGCACCTGATTAGATTAACCACATAAACGTTACACACAGAGGGACAAACATCGTTATTAAGACCTCAGATGATGACTTAATATCACCAATCCACAATAAAAACGGTCTGTACGAGATTCAATTATAATCATCAACATATGCTTAGATGCAATATTTGGAATCAATAAAGGTCACTGACATGCAGATGGATTTCTTGGGATCACATGATTCTGCTTAAAGGTTTAAGGGGCAGAAAATCAACATTGGGAGTGGGAGTAACAGCTCTGGAAACACCCCGGTGAACACCACCCTCTACAGGAAACACCCCGGTGAACACCACCCTCTACAGGAAACACCCCGGCTGATGACACTTGATCTCTGCACTGGATTCACCACTAGAAAGACCTGAGCCGGGTAGCCAAGTGCGTAGGTGGGTAGCTAAGTGTGTAAACTTAGGTTACTAGGTTTGCACCAGGAAATTAAGTGATACAAGTCCAACAGTGTAGCTAAGTCCCCAAGTGTTTAAACCTAGGGAACTAAGTGTGCCAACCTAGGGAACCAAGTGTGCCAACCTAGGGAACTAAGTGTCAGCCTAGGGAACTAAGTGTGTCAACCTAGGTTACCAAGTGTGTCAACCTAGGTTACCAATTGTGTCAACCTAGGTTACCAATTGTGTCAACCTAGGTAACTACATTTACACCAGGACATAAATAAGATGTCCAATATGGTACCCAAGTGTGTAGCTGGGTAACTAAGTGTGTAAAACAAGGACACTAGCCTCACACCAGGGAAGTGACATGTGTCCAAAGGGAGACAATGTGTGACATAAGTGTGAATGTGTCCAACAGGAGGCCAAGTGTGACATAAGTGTGAATGTGTCCAACAGTAGACCAAGTGTGAGATAAGTGTGAACGTGTCCAGGAGGAGACAAAGGGTGAACAACAAAGGGTGGAATTTAGGTGTAAGACAAGTGTAAGTTAAGTGTGACCACCAACAGCTCCCTTCAGATAGGAAGTGATGTTCCTTTGTGCGTTAGCAGGCCAGCTGGTGGGGCTAGCGTTAGCGTTAGCGCTGCCTACCCTCCAAAACAACAAGGTGCACAACGTTCCGAAATAAACAAACTCACGTGTCAGGACTCTAGGAGGAGCGACGGCTCTTCATCTTTCGGAGGTTTATCAGAGATATTATTAATAATAAATAAAACATCCCGACCTCCTCTTCCTCCTGCTCCTGCTGCTGCTGGGTACGGCAGCAGCATGTACTGGGCATGCGCATAGGAGACGCGCTGGTCGAGGACCCAAGTTGTGTTTTAGGTGGCTGAGCTGTGCGCCTGTCTGAAAACTGGATACGCACCATATAAGGAAATCATGGGGACAGCAGGATGTGGATTTGATATAATCAGAATCAGAATCCTTATCCTTTATTGCCATTGCACAAGTACAACACAAGGGTCGCACAATCATCACGGTTACTCTTTACACACAGCAATTGAAAAATTATAAATTAGTCAAATTAAAATTAAATAAACAGGTTAAAACGATTGCCATATCAAATTGTATACAGATATTGCAGTGGCTCTATGTACAGTGGAATTTCGAAATGTATAAACATACAAATTAGAAAATATATATAGGTGCAGTGGTGTAACAGTAGGTGATGTAGTATTGGTGCAGTACAGTACTGTATTGTAGTGACACAGAACAGTCAGTGTTTGGCAGTGTTCAATACTGTATTGTAGTGACACAGAACAGTCAGTGTTCAGTACTGTATTGTAGTGACACAGAACAGTCAGTGTTTGACAGTGTTCAATACTGTATTGTAGTGACACAAAACAGTCCGTATCAGTGTTTGAGTTTACGGCTCTGGGGTAGAAACTGTTCTTAAGTCTGAAAGAAAAGGTGTATGTGAAGTATGTGCACGTTTCGACTTCACTGGTGGAAAATGACCAAAAGATCAGAAAATAAATTAGACATAAGCATTAACCAGTCCAACCAGATCAAAGGCAAAACCAGATGTAACCATGTATGTTCACGGTGGTAGTAGCGCAGGAGGTACAATCAGGTAGTTGTCTTCGATCAGCTTGGCTGTCTCCTTGCATGGCTATAGGAGCCGGGGAACCTGGTTCCATCCCTCGGCTTATTCCTACCCACGTGTGGTATTGTCCCTGAGCAATACACCTTAACCCTAAATAAATGCTCCTGACCAGCTGATCGTCTCCTTGCATGGCTGACACCGCCGGAGGTGGATGAATGGGTGAATTAATATATGAGTGGGTGAACGCGAGGCACAACTTGCAAAGCTCTTTGGTGTGGCAACTAAGCGCTATTAAAATGCAGTCCATTTATTCTAATAATTTCTACCCGAGTGACGATATCTTCTGAAAAATAAAAAATGAACCACTTCACATCAGAGGCTTTTCGATTTTTTTTATTACAGTGACGGATTAGTGAATTGTCAAAACAGTCTAATAAAGCACACGGCATGCACTAACTCATATGGCCATTCGAGACGTGTGAATTTATAGTGAGCTTATAACATTAAATCGTTTGACAGAGATTTTCACATAGTTAAAAAATAAAAAATAAAAATATTTGAGTTAAAAGCTTTAGATCTAGAAGTGTTTGTGATAACAACATGAATTAGTCGCCCTCTAGTGGGAAGAAGCAGCATGACGGTGCACTCATCTCCCAGAACAAAAAGAGGACACATCAGCTCTCCCAGGAGACTGTAAACAATGTGCTCGCTCTCTGGACGGAACCGAAGGGAGACCACATTGTTTAACTGTGTCAGCGTGAGTGGAGGCTGTACTCAACAGTCTTCCCGAGAGGCTAAAGGCTGACGTCCAACACCACACACAGACACCCACACACACAAGCTTGTTCAATGGATCTGAGGGGTCTCTGTTGGTTATGGCTCATGAACTCAAAATGTTAGCCTTGCCTTCGAGCTCAATGGACACAGCAAAGAGAGCCGTGTGACCAATCGGAAGCTGGAGACAAGTCAGGTGACCAACCGGTGGAAGGCTGTCCAATCACTGATTACAGAGTAAAGGTTCATGGGAAGCACACATACAAGTACAAACGGAAGCCAGCCCCTTAACGTCTTCAGCTCTCCTTTTATACTATGGAGCGGACCGGTGGAGGGCCATAGAGCGACCAGTCGGATGCATGAGACACAGCATGAGAATATGATAATATTTAATATAATAGGATAATATTGACCAGCATTATTTCAACAGCAAGTATACATATCTCTGGCACAAGTATAAAAGCATGAGGCAGACCAAGGAACCGTTGAACATGGCTTGGGACTCTATTTTATGACTAGAACATATTTAATAATAGAACAGTATTATGTCACCAGTCTTCTGCTACTACCTAGCTATTCACTTGATAATAATAATAATAATAATAATAATAATAATAATAATAAGCAAAAATATTACCATTATGCCACTTACTTCCAAAACCAATCAATTTACAACAAAGGCAGCTGAGACTATCAGGTACGCTTGACCCTTCGTTCCTTCCTCTAAACATTGATTT
>CM050999.1:18466959-18544459 GCA_027704905.1 Muraenolepis orangiensis
GCAATGTAATGCAATCAACACACTCTCTCTCCTTGGCCACAGTATTCTCCATGCATCAAAGCCAGGAGGAACTAAACCAAAAACAAGTCATGCCAACCTTGGTGTTGACCTCCTGGTTGAAGGAGGCCTTCTGCAGCTCCAGCTCTCGCTTGGAGTCGGCCATCTTGGTGTCGGCCAGGAACTTCACGTCCATCATCTCCCTCTTGCACTCCGCTTCCTGTGGCGGAGGAAAGGAGGGGGCGGGGCCAAGGAACGGGGGCTTGTTACCTGTGCAACCTGCGTCAGACCTGCATTCACCAGATCTGGAAATGCTCTCCAGATGGTCACCGTTCTTGAAGCATAACATTGCATAGCATAACCCTTGTTCAACTTGTTCCCTGTTCAACATTTTTGCTTTACCGGTTTCCACGAAACACACTCAAAATCAAGTTTGATCGACCGATGGTCATGGTTGTGTTTCCTTGTGTATTGTCCATTTTGATAAGGGTTGCACCTCCATGAATGAAAGAATGGATAGATGGATGAATGACCTTCCATTTCATTGCCATTTATTTCATGTGAAACTCGACATTATCACTGTATCAATAGAAATCTGTTGGATGACAGTTGGACGATCAACGTACCCGTATCCCAGCATCCCTCTCTGCCTCGGCGACGCCGATGTCAGCATCCCTCTGGACCGCCGCTGTCTGGGTCTTCCCCAGTGAACTCAGGTAGTCTAGTTTATCATACACATCCTGGAGAGAACACACACACACACACACACACACACACACACACACACACACACACACACACACACACACACACACACACACACACACACACACACACACACACACACACACACACACACACACACACACACACACACACACACACACACACACACACACACACACACACACACACACGAGTAAACATTTATGGGAAAACATGTTTTGTGATGCAACACAAAGTTTGGAATTGGGTTTGACCATTTTTTAACATTGTTACTCATCAGAAGATGATTCGATGAAAACTGATTAGAGAACTAAACTTGAACTTCCTGTGGTCTGCCCTTTCCTGTCAGTAACCAAACCACCAGATTGAGTCACTATCTCTCTCTCTCTCTCCCTAGGTACCTTGATGGTGAAGCTAAGGATCTCGATGCCCATGCGTCCCACGTCGGGGGAGGCCACCTCCTGCACCAGTTTGGCGAACTGGTCTCGGTCCTGGTAGATCTGCTCCACCGTCAGGGTGCCTGCACACAATAAACAGACTCAGCACCACCTCAGCAACAACCATCACTTAGTTACCTACGCCTTCAAAGAAAGAAATCCATCACAACCTCAGGACCGCAACCACCCTGGGCACCAGCTCTTCTCCCCCATACTGTCCAGTCGCCGGTTCGCAGCATCCGTACAAGGACTACCAGGTTCAAGGACAGGTTTTATCCACAGGCAGTGTGCCTACTGAACTGTTAGGAGTGCTGGACTTTCTGGACTCGATTACAGTTACTGCACTTTATTCATGATGCTGCTGCACTACTGGCATTTAAAATACTTTGAAATCTTTTTGCACAATTCAACACATGTACATATCATCCGTCAGTCACTTTATTGTTCTTCTAGTATTGTGTTTTAGAAATGCAAACTGTGGGAGGGAATGGGGAGTAAGTATTCGATTGTACTTGCAATGGCCAATAAAACATCTTGAATCTTGAATCTTGGAGCGGAGGTTAAGATTTAACCCCCGTTTGCCTCTTTGTTTGTCTGTTAGCAAGATAACTCGGAAAGCTATGTACAGATTTAGACAACACTTGGTGGTTAGATTTAAGTTTGATTCGATTTTGGCGCACATCGGGATCCAAATCTGGATCCAGGGGACATTTTGGTGTGGCAAAATGTTTGTGTAATGTTTATGTGTTAAAAGGATCCACAGAAGTCTGCACAGAAGACTTCTCAGAGGACAATGTGTTTCTGCTTTACTTCCAAGTGTCACTCTGATTGAGTTTTCTGAACAAGGTAAGGTAAGGTAATCCATTACGGCCAGGCCGTATGGCCATTATTCAGTCTTGACTATGTGGATTGTCTCACAAGGCCCCGGTATCCCTACAGGCAGACGATAAACAGAAGTTCCAAGACTAAAGATACCCACCCAGGATGGAGCGCAGATGACCCTCCAAGGTCTGCAGGATCACCGCTTTGATCTCCGTCACCGTCTTCCCCAGGAACTGCTCACAGGCAATGGCCAGCAGGTCGTGGTCCGTCATGACTTTCACCTGGAGGAACACAACAATCACACCTCACCTTCCAGTGTCTTCTTCAGAGAAGCACAACAACCACACCTCACCTTCCAGTGAGACATAGAACAACCACACCTCACCTTCCAGTGTCCTCTACAGAGATACACAACAATCACACCTCACCTTCCAGGGTCTTCTACAGAGATACACAACAATCACACCACACCTTCCAGTGAGAAATAGAACAACCACACCTCACCTTCCAGTGAGAAATAGAACAACCACACCTCACCTTCCAGTGTCTTCTACAGAGATACACAACAATCACACCTCACCTTCCAGGGTCTTCTACAGAGATACACAACAATCACACCTCACCTTCCAGGGTCTTCTAGAGATACACAACAATCACACCTCACCTTCCAGTGAGAAATAGAACAACCACACCTCACCTTCCAGTGTGTTCCACAGAGGGCCAGTAGCGGTAAAGTAGGCAGTAGTCTATTGCGGTATTGGGTCAGCACCCGGAACAAGTTTAAGGACCCCTGGTCTATTGGTTTGGGCTGTTTGACTCCCAGTTGATAGGTTATGGGCTCAAACTCACAAGTCTAGAGTCTACCTGTAGACACCCGACGTCTATTGTTTTGAGTAGTACTAGTAAGTAGTAAACAGGGATGTAGCCTGTGGTACCTGAGCCACGCCTGTGACAGTGATGGCCACGCCCTCAGCTGTCTCCACATCCTCACACCTAGGCTGCAGGGTCATGATCTCCAGGGATATCCTGTAGGAGGAACACAGGTTGGACCACACAGAGCACATAATCAGCATCAGGACCGCTGGCCTCATCCCTCAGCGTCCCCGGGCAGAAAGGGTTGCATTTAGAAATACTTCTGAATGATCATGTAAGCGACTAAATGAGTGTGTGTGTGTGTGTGTGTGTGTGTGTGTGTGAGAGAGAGAGAATATGAGTGTGTGAATGGATGTGTTGAATGTGAGCCATTGTGACTACAAACACTTTCAAAACATAGATGCAGTTCAATTTCGATTCCCAATTAGATATATTTTGTAATGTTTTTCTTACGTTAATGAATGATAATGGTTTATTTTTATTACTGTATTTTATTACTTTTGAGTGTTGGAGATGAGGCACCAGGCCCAGGCCCAGCCCCCCACCATGTAGCTCTTGTTGTCTGATCCACAGCACCCACCTGCAGGCACAAAACAGAAGAGAGCTGTGAGTGGGTGGATCTCTCTCTCTCTCGCTCTCTCTCCCTCTCTCCCTCTCTCCCTCTCTCCCTGAGAGAGAGGGAGGCACAGACCGAGAGAGAGACTGAAAAAGGTACAGAGACTGAGAGAGAAAAGATAAGAAGAGAGGTGTTAATGTACTAAATGTGATTGAACATTCATAGGCTGCAGCTGACGGTTTAACTGCATGTGTGAGCATGCAGGGTATCTGGGAGTAATATGAACTTGGCCCTCCCCCCCCAGCCAGTGTATCTAGTAGTAATCTTAACTAGGCCTACCGCCAGCAGCAAACAATAAGAAAGCAGAACAGAACAGTGGTTTCCGAGATGTGGAATATGTTTAGTAACATTGTCGTGCGACCAAAAGTCAATCATGTGAGAGGCCGGGTATTGCGAAACTTAATGACAGTGGAAAATTCCAGTGTTGGCCAGTAAAGTAAAAGGCTGTTAGTTTCCCAACCTTGCGTTTAACCAATGTGAGGTACTGTAGCAAAGGAGAACAGCCTACATTTATATCCAATAAAGTAAAACACATTCATGACTGTTTTCCAGCGAGGGAGAGGACTTGGGTTTTGAAGATCCCTTAAAGATTGTATTTATTATTTACTGTAAACAACGCTGGGGCTGAAGTGAGTTTTCCAACATCTCCATTGACTCCATGTTAAGATGTAACTGGGATCCTGTTCTTCAGAGGCTCACTTTGTTTACCATCGTTCAGGTTCCACAACACACCCCACAGACAAGTATGGGCACTAATACTATTCCAGAACCCACCACACAGACGGTATGGGAACACTATTCCAGAACCCACCACACAGACGGTATGGCAACACTATTCCAGAACCCACCACACAGACGGTATGGGAACACTATTCCAGAACCCACCACACAGACGGTATGGGAACACTATTCCAGAACCCACCACACAGACGGTATGGGAACACTATTCCAGAACCCACCACACAGACGGTATGGGAACACTACTCCAGAACCCACCACACAGACGGTATGGGAACACTATTCCAGAACCCACCACACAGACGGTATGGGAACACTACTCCAGAACCCACCACACAGACGGTATGGCAAGACTATTCCAGAACCCACCACACAGACGGTATGGGAACACTATTCCAGAACCCACCACACAGACGGTATGGTAACACCATTCCAGAACCCACCACACAGACGGTATGGTAACACCATTCCAGAACCCACCACATAGACGGTATGGGAACGTATGTCGTGAAAGTCAGATTTATTACTATCGTTATTTTTACATAGTGTCAAGTTTGACTTCTACTGTTATTGTTGTGAATAAGTCATACTGCGGGAGTGAATGGGAAGCTTTCCATTGTACTTTTAACATCCAACGTGACTGAACCTTGGTCTGTTTAGAGGACACTGCGTGTGGTTTTGAAGAGACCAATAGAAGAAACCGGTCTCACCCGTTTGCCCAGTAGGGGCAAATGGGGATTGTGTTTAGGTGCCACTGAGTCTCCGCCAGCGCTAGAACCTTAGCTAGTGGTTAGGTTGGCGTTAGTTGGAGTTTCACTGGTTTTACAGAGGGCACCGCTGACCATTTTGAGTATCCCCGGGTTGTTCTAGGACCGATTGAATCTCACCGAAGTATGCAACAACACACCCTGACTGACTGCTGAGATGAAAACACCCAAGTGGTTCTAGAGACTCTCAGTGGATTGGATTCTAGTCAAGTGGTTCTATGTTCTATAGATGCCAAGTCAAGTGGGCAGCCTTTTCCCCTGCGTTACCCAGAATACTTTTTTCCTTTTTTTTTTTATACTTTTTTATGATCCAGACACACATCCATCCACACAGCCTGGGGAAAAAACATCCTGGGAGCATTTCCAGCCTTATCAATGCAATTTATTCTATTCAATTTTATCTATCGATCTATATACATACAGTATATCTCCTATAATATATGAATAAGTCGTGATGTTATGTGCATGACAATATTGCTCCCATGGTGTGGTTATGCTTCATGAGCAGCGAACAGATATACTGAATGTACCATGTCTCATATCTGCAGCCTGTGTCTGTGAACCATTAGATGCTAGCCAAGCTAGTTGCCAGCAGAAGGCCAGCTCTCTATCTAATGATAGAGCTTGGGCATTAAATATGCCTAGCTTAAAAGAAAATGGCACTTTAGTTCACTTGATAAGTGGTGGGAGTTACAGACAAGCAACTACCAGCTTTAGGAGGAGCAGGAGATAGACACTATAATAATAATAATAATAATAATAATGTTTTTCACAAGAGCCATCTGCGTTTAGGGGCCGAGGAGAGTAAGGAAGGAAGCACCTCGCCTCCTAACACACAACGACCACCCGAGATGCTTTAGAAGGAGTAACTATGCTCCCAGGAGCAGAAAGAGGTAACACCCACTACTATCACCTTACATCGCTGAATGGACTGTGTCCATACATGGTTATATAATATATTATATTGAATAGTGTCCGTCCACCAGACAATACAGACACACTTTTATAACATTAGCGGATGCATTTGTGGCATAATAACATCGCTCCTTTGTGGAGGTGATATTACAGCCTTTAACAATTACAGCATTTATAAATGACACATCTTACAGGCTGTCTCTCCTGAGCCCCAGATCAGCCCAGTGGACCATACCAAGTGGTGGAGGGGGGGGTCTACCCATCATACACCAGGGTGTACACACCCACTGTGTCAGTACATATACATACGTACAGTATATGTATATAAATACACACACACACACACACACAGTTCATGTACATGTACATACACACATACAATAAATGCACATACACACACACAGTTCATGTATATACACACAGGGAATGTACATAAACACACACACAGTACATGTACATACACACAGTACAATCACATACACACAACATGTATATACACAGAGTAGATGTATACACACACGGTGAATGTTAGTTAGAGTAATTTCATCGATGTCAGTAATTGTACCATGTGAATACACACACGTATAATGTGTGTATAAAGGTTGTACCAGGTCACCACCCCCTCTCTCTCACACACACACACACACACACACACACACACACACACACACACACACACACACACCCACCCCTCCCCCACAACAAACACGGTGGTTTAGCCAGAGCGCAATCTGGCTGCGTCTTTACGCAACGATTTGAATGCCAGTCCTACAACACAACCAACCGGATGTGATTTAACAGAGCTGCTGCACACACCGCGGACTGACGTCACCACCAGCCAGGCTGCAGGGAGGAAGGAACGGAGGGAAGGAAGGGAGGGAAGGATGGTAGCAATGGAAGGGAGGGAGAAGACACCTACCCGACACGACCAGGGCTTCGTTCGGTCCGACCGTCAGGCAACTCCCCATGTTGTTTAACCTATCAACACGTATCGAGAAAAGGGTTTAACGTAACGTAGCGCCGCGCTGTGTTTGTGTGTGCGTGTGTGTCTGTGACAGTGTGTTTCCGAGTTCCTGACGGGCGCGTCGCGACGCAGCAGAAGAAAGCAACACAAGCCAGGCCCCGCCCCGTCGTGACGTCATGTGTGGCCGTGGCGACACACGCCCACCCGCGGATGTCGCTTACCGAGTGGAATCTTGACAACTTGTCATTAGTATAATCTTGAATAATATATACTATATTCAGTATATTTCATATTTACTATTATGTTTTGTATTTATTATTATTTCTTTATTATTATAATTATTTATTGTTATTGTTATTATTATTTGATATTTTATTATTATGTCTTATTTATTTTATTTTATTTTATTTATTTTGAAATTGCATTCAATGAAATACGTTTTGAGCGTTAAGAATTAAAATGACTTTTTTAAATTCATGGTTAAAAACTATTTTAAAATAATTTATAATGTATCATTAAAAAGCATATTAGGGCTCCAAACCATATGATGGTTCAATACTATTATAATTTAGCATTTATAATTATTACTACTTTTACTAGTGATATTGAACCAATATTAATACTATTTAACTATATCGACGGCCAACAGGTGGTGACATTGTCTCAACTTAATGTGAATAATGTCTCCTTGATCTATAGACCTATAGATCTATTTGGAAGAGGATAATATGAAACAACCCACCACACCGACAGTATTGGAATAATATACCACAACCCACCACACCGACATTATGTCAATATACCCCCTTTTTACATCCAACACTACAAACTGTGAACAATCTGTCCAGAGATGTAACAGGTAAACTGGGTCTATTTACAGAACACTGCTTGTGGTTTTGAAGAAACCAATGAAAACTGGGTTCACCAGAAGGGGGACAGGCAATTAACAATGCCTGTGAAATCGGTTTTCATCTGAATTCTTCATCAAGAGGTCTATATCTGAACTCTTCATCAATAGGTCTATATCTGAACTCTTCATCAATAGGTCTATATCTGAACTCTTCATCAAGAGGTCTATATCTGAATTCTTCAACAATAGGACTATATCTGAATTATGCATCAATAGGTCACTATCTGAACTCTTCATCAATAGGTCTATATCTGAATTCTTCAACAATAGGACTATATCTGAAGTTCTCTTCATCAATAGTTCTATATTTTAATTCTTCAACAATAGGTCTATATCTGAACCCTTCATCAATAACTAGAATGGATATTCACGGACTAAACTGTCGACATCTCAGTCGAAAATATATAGAAATATATAACAAAAATGCATGATAAATACAAATAAGGTTAACAATGTGGCCAAATTTAGGTGAGTGATGCCATAGTTAAGACATTTGATTTGACATCTAATTAATGAGACAAAATATGTTAAAGCCTTTTCAATATTATAATATATAATATAATTTAAAACGTAATTTCTCAATACAATAGCACATTTTAATGACTGTATAGACCTATTGATGAAGAGGTCAGATATAGACCTATTGTTGAAGAGGTGAGCTATTGATGAAGAGGTCAGATATAGATATATTGATCAAGATGTCAGATATAGACCTATTGATGAATAGTTCAGATATACCCCTATTGGTGAAGAGTTCAGATATAGACCTATTAATGAAAAGTTTAGATATAGACCTATTGTTGAAGAGTTCAGACCTATTGATAAAGAGTGTATAGACCTAGTGATGAGAAGATCAGACACAGTGCGACATCTGCTGGACAGTTGTTCTTGTAAGTATATTTTCTTATGGTATGTCGTCTATTTCGGCAGTTTACACTGTCCATAGCGTTAATGAAATAAACTGAGCTCATTATGTTAATGTTTGAACTAAATATGCCTTATGGCAACTCAACATGGAAGATTGACACATTTTTCACGGTTAGATGAGGCCGTCAGCCTGCAGTCAGAGGGGAACAATTATTGACATGGCGCAGTAACCAATCAGGAGCAAGCCCGCCCACAAGTGGAAAAGCCTATTAACAGCCAGTTTATTTGGATATTCTTAATATCAATAGCTATTATTCATTGAGTAAATCCGTCCGTTTCACGCGTCGTGGATCAGCCCGCCAGAGCGCCGATCCGTTCCTCTGGATCCAGTCCGCATGTTGCTGCTCTCCTCCATCAGGGCTGTGAGACCAGGCTGATCTGCAGCCTCATCCTCAGTAGGTCTGCTGGTCTACTGGTCCCTAGCAGGTCTACTGGTCCTTAGCAGGTCTACAGGTCCACAGTAGGTCTACTGGTCCTCAGCAGGTCCACTGGCCGTCAGTAGGTTTACTGTTACTCTGGTAGGTTTACTGGTCCTCAGCAGGTCTACTGGTCCACCAGTAGCCTGGATGCTGTCTCCACTGACAGGTGATCTTAGTCTTGACTCTGTGTTGGAACAGAAGGAGACAACATCGTCCACTCGGAGCCACTATCTCGTCTCGTCTCCTCAGTAAGTGATCCACGGACTTCATTAACGGACGGGTTGAACCACCCCGGAGAATAAGATGAGCAACCCCGGAGGGTGAACCCCGGAGGAACCTCGAGGATGATGATTATGTCAAAGGGTAAGAGGAGAGCGAAAGAAAAGCTTGCAATTTCCTAACCGAGATGCGGAGCAAAATATTACGATGAGCCGAAGCAGTGATGATATTTCTGATCTGATGTTACGGTTGCTGTTGTTGTTGTTGTCGTCGTGGTGTACCGGACCGTAAGGTGTCCTCATCTTGCAGCTTCGGGCTCGTCTTCGTGACACCTTTCTGCGGATACAGCGCGACCTTTCCTGCGGTTTGTGTTTCGGGACCACCTCCTCTATCCTCCATCCTCCTCGTCCATGGCGCTGGGCTGCAGGAGGTGGAGGCTGCTGCTGGTGCTCAACGTGCTGGCCGTGGCGGGCTTCCTAACATTCTGGGCCAAGTGCGGCGGCGGCGGCGGCGGCGGCGGCGGCGGCGGCGGGGTCCAGAGAGCCGCGGGGCCGGGGGGGGGCGGCGGGGACGGCGGTGGGAGGCGGTCGTCGCGGACCAACGGCACGGCGCCTGCCCCCGAGGCGCTGCTGAGGAGGCTGGGCTCCCTGGAGGACGTGGTGTACCGGCAGCTGAACGGTGACAGACACTGCGCTAAAAGAGAGACTTAACACTGGAGATAGAGCTCTATCTTTCTTTCTTTCTTTCTCTCTCTCTCTCTCTCTCTCTCTCTCTCTCTCTCTCTCTCTCTCTCTCTCTCTCTCTCTCTCTCTCTCTCTCTCTCTCTCTCTCTCTCTCTCTCTCTCTCTCTCTCTCTCTCTCTCTCTCTCTCTCTCTCTCTGTGTCTGTCTCTGTTTTTTCTCTGTCTCACTCTGTCTCTCTATTTCTGCCTCTGTCTCTGTCTCTCTCTGTCACACTCTATCACCCTATCACTCTCTCCCACTCACTCTCTCACCCACCAGTGAATCCCTGCTGAGTGTGCTCTCTCCTCTCTACTGACTGACTCAAGGCCTGACATACAAGCTTTGACTTCTCCTCCTGTCTTTGTCTCTCTGTCGTCCTCCAGGTCTGTCCAAGTCGTTGGGCCTCATCGAGGGCTTCGGGGGTCGGGGCAGAGGGGGCCTCCCCGCCACGCTGGCCCCTGGTGAGGAGACGGACGCCAAGCGGCTGAAGGACAAGTACGGCTACAACGCTTACCTGAGTGACAAGATCTCTCTGGACCGCAGCATCGCAGACCACCGGCCCGCTGGGTGAGTCAAGCGTCATCGACTGAGAGACCACGTCAACACAAAAGGTTTTATTGCCTCCACCATCGAAGATGGATCAGAGGGTTATGGTTTTCACCCCTCTATGTTTGTCTGTTACCAAGATATTGGTTTTCCATGTATGGATGGAATTGGACAATTCTTGGTGGTTAGATTACTTGGATTACTTGGAGACTTTTTCGATGTGCCGTAAGTATGCACTCTACTGAGGGCCCTGAACATTGAACCTTTTTCCAGTTATATTTGTACAAATATAACTAGAAAAAAGTTCAATGTAATTGAAAGTCTGGAAGTCAATTCAACCTAAGTCTTATGGGTAGCACACAGAACACACTGTACGTATGGTAAGAACTATCCAAAACCCAAAGACAGGAATGCAATGGAATGAGATTAATAATGACAGTACTGTACTGTGTGTGTGTGTCTGTGTGTGTGTGTGTGTGTGTGTGTGTGTGTGGTGTGTGTGTGTGTGTCTGTGCGTGTGTACGTGCGTGCATGCGTGTGTCGGTGTGTGTGCGTGCGTGCGTGTGTGTCTGTGTGTGTGCGTGCATGCGTGCGTGTGCGTGCATGTGTGTGTGTGTCTGTGTGCGTGCGTATGTTGGTGTGTGTGTGTGTGTGTGTGTGTGTGTGTGTGTCCAGGTGCCTGAAGGCCAGCTACCCCAGAGAGCTGCCTCAGATATCCCTCATCTTCATCTTCGTGAACGAGGCTCTGTCGGTCATCCTCCGATCCGTCCACTCAGCGGTCAACCACACGCCGGCCCACCTGCTGAGGGAGATCATCCTGGTGGACGACAACAGCGACGACGGTCAGACTTATCCCTTAACTTACCCCTTCACCCTTAACCCTCAACCCTTTACCCCTAACCCCTAACCCTTAACCCCTAACCATTAACCCCTAACCCTTAACCCTTAACCCCTAATCCTTAACCCCTAACCCATAATCCCTAACCCTTAACCCTTTATCCTTAACCCTTAACCCTTATCCCTTAAGCCTTAATCCTTAACCCTTAACCCTTAACGTATCCCTTAATCCTCAACCCTTAACCCCAACCCTTAATACTTAATCCTTAACCCTTAATCTTTAACCCTTATCCCTTAACCCTTAACCCTTAACCCTCCCATCATGTGTTTAATATGTTTAGCCCCTCTCACTCAAAAACGCACTCACATGGTGTTTTTATACTTTTGTAAATGCACGCCTAAATGATCATTATTATGTTTGAAGACTCCAGGGAAGGGAGACACTGTAGTTATACAGTTATTACATAGTTATTATATAGTTATATACATCAGTGAAATGTGTAATGATCGCACTGTTTACACCGCTGCTATATAAGCTAGGTAAGTACAATGCTAGGTAGGTATTATGCTGGGTAGGTATACTGTTAGGCAGCTAGAAGAGAGATGTAGAGATAAGGAGATTGAGAGAGAGAGAGGAAGAGAGATGTAGAGATAAGGAGATTGAGAGAGAAAGAGGGAGAGAGAGGATGAGATAATAGAGAGAGAGAGGGGAGGAAAGATGTGGAGGGAAAGGGAGATTTAGAGTTATGAGTAGTGGAGGTGGGGAAGTTAAGTGGATTACAGGCAGAGTGAGAAAAGTTGAGAATGAGATTGAGAGAGAGAGAGAGAGAAAGAGAGAGAGAGAGAGAGAGGGGGAGTGGGGGAGGTGGAAATTAACTAGGGAGAGTGAGAGAGGGAAAGAGAGAGAGAAAATCATTTACAATGATTTACATTGTAAATTAAACATTTACATCGTTATGAGCAGTTTCAGATGATTCCTTACGTGGAGTGCATGTGTGGCAGCAAACATACTCGTGTTTACTGCCACATACACCTAGTGATGGTAAGACACAGGACCCAGGACCCAGGACACAGGACACAGGACACAGGACCCAGGACACAGGACACAGGACACAGGAGTCAGGACACAGGACCTAGGACCCAGGACACAGGACCCAGGACCCAGGACCCAGGACACAGGACCCAGGACCCAGGACCCAGGACCCAGGACCCAGGACCCAGGACCCAGGACCCAGGACCCAGGACCCAGGACCCAGACCCAGGACCCAGGACCAGGACACAGGACCCAGGACACAGACACAGGACACAGGAGTCAGGACACAGGACCTAGGACCCAGGACACAGGACCCAGGACACAGGACCCAGGACCCAGGACCCAGGACCCAGGACCCAGGACCCAGGACCCAGGACCCAGGACACAGGAGTCAGGACCCAGGACCCAGGACCCAGGACCCAGGACCCAGGACCTAGGACCCAGGACCCAGGACACAGGTCAGGACCCAGGACCCGGACCAGGACACAGGACACAGGACACAGGACACAGGACCCAAGAGACAGGACACAGGAGACAGTAGACAGGACACAGGAGACAGTAGACAGGACACAGGAGACAGTAGACAGGACACAGCTGAACTGTGTGCCAGTTTACTGGAGAGAGTTTATTGGCAGAAACGTACAACCAATGTGTTCTAGGTAAGGCTGCTCCAACCAGACTCTAATCAGTCTGACTGGGGCCAGGTAAGGCTGCTTTAACCAGACTCTAATCAGTCTGACAGGGGCCAGGTGAGGCTGCTTCAACCAGACTCTAATCGGTCTGACTGGGGCCAGGTGAGGCTGCTTCAACCAGACTCTAATCGGTCTGACTGGGGCCAGGTGAGGCTGCTTCAACCAGCCACCAACAATCCTTCTACAGGGTTGATTTAAGTTAGGTTTAGTTAAGTGAGCAGGACCTTTTTCCACTACCCAACCCATGGTCATGCAAATGTTCATTGTCTATGCCAGTATAGACCTTTGAAGAGATGAGGGGAGAGACAGAAAGAGGAGAGAGAGAGAGAGAGAGAGAGAGAGAGAGAGAGAGAGAGAGAGAGAGAGAGAGAGAGAGAGAGAGAGAGAGAGAGAGAGAGAGGGAGAGAGAGAGGGATAGAGAGAGATAGGGGAGAGCAGAGGAGAAATTGGGTCAGATAGTAAAAGGGATGCATGTGATTGTGATGAAATGGAGCACATAGAGTAGAGTTATAGGAGTGTCGAGAAGAAAGAGAGGGAGGAGACAGAGGGAGATAAAGGGAGAAGGCGGTGAAACATGTACTATCGAACGGGAAAAAAACCCTGTCTGCACAGCGAGAGCACACCAGTAAAATGGTTCCAACGAATACACGTTTGTTGGATATACGCAATATACGCACACATATTATATCTATTACCATTACATTAACACAGAACATTTGTGTAAAAGGGTTGAAAGAAACACGTAAGGGGTCAGTTGACAAATACACATCTAAACCCCTAGCTCTTGATGAGCAGTCAGAGATTGTGTGGCTGTATTTCTATTGGCCGTGAGTGCGCAGGAAACAGGGTTGTGATTGGATGGTAGATCAAAGCAACATCAGCTGCCTCTGCTCAGGAAATCCCATCAGTTTGACAGACACTCAGACAGAATGTAGTGTGTCTCTCTCTCTCTCTCTGTCTCTCTTGCTCGCCTATCTCTCTCTCTCTCTCTCTCGCACGCTGTCCTCTCTCTCTCTCTCTCTATCGCGCTCTCCTCTCCTCTCCCTCTCTCTCTCTCTCTCTCTCTCTCTCTCTCTCTCTCTCTCTCTCTCTCTCTCTCTCTCTCTCTCTCTCTCTCTCTCTCTCTCTCTCTCTCTCTCTCTCTCTCTCTCTATCTCTCTCTCTCTCTCTCTCTCTCTCTCTCACACATAAAAAACATATAATATAGCAACATATAATATAGCTGGGGTAATTGTTCTGTTTCTGAATGTGAGAATGTGTTGCGAGGTGTGTGTATATGTTTCCCATGTGCCGAGCTTGCATGTGTGCATGTGTCTGACATGTGAATGCCTGCAGTTCTACCGGTTTAGCCCCGCCTCTGCCTTCACTGCGTCAGCGTCTCCGCTGATTGGTGAGCAGACGTTTGAGGGACATGTCGACTGTATCTCCCTGGCCCTCTGCAGAGCAACTGAAGGGCCCACTGGAGGAGTACGTGAACAAGAGGTACCCCGGCCTGGTGAAGATGGTGAGGAACCAGAAGCGCGAGGGTCTGATCCGGGCCCGCATCGAGGGCTGGAAGGTGGCCAGCGGCGAGGTCACCGGCTTCTTCGACGCCCACGTGGAGTTCACGCCCTCCTGGTGAGTGGCTGTGTGTGTGTGTGTGTGTGTGTGTGTGTGTGTGTGTGTGTGTGTGTGTGTGTGTGTGTGTGGATAATATCTAATCATATATAATATATATCTGTGTGTCTCTGTCCCAGGGCAGAGCCGGTGCTGGCCCGTATAAAGGAGGACAGCCGGAGGGTGGTCCTGCCGTCCATCGACAACATCCGACACGACACCATGGAGCTGGAGCGCTACGAGAACTCAGCCCACGGTTTCAACTGGGAGCTGTGGTGCATGTACATCAGCCCCCCCCGGCAGTGGTGGGACGAGGAGGACACCTCTGCACCAATCAGGTACTGCGACAACCCACTCTGGACCAATCAGGTAGCAGAATAACCCCGCTCTGAACCAATCATGTACCACGACACCCCGCTCTGGACAAACCAGGTAGTAGACACCTCTGAACTCCAAACCAATTAGCTAGCAGAATACCTCCCTCCGTCTGAACCAATCAGGCAGCAGAACAACCCCCTCTAAACCAGTCAGTAGACACCTCTGAACTCTGAACCAATCGGGTAACAGACACCTCTGGACTCCAAACCAATCTGGTACCACAATACCCCACTCTGAACCAATCAGGTAACAGACTAGGGCCGGGTGATAAAACAATCTTGATCATTTTCACAATAAAATCTCCCACGATTTAAGCCATCTCCCTGAGCGTGTGCTTGTGGCTGGTTTAACCTGTGTTCCTTGTTTACCAAGGACCCACAGGTGTGCAGCCTCACCAGCCCCAGACTCTAATCAGTCTGACTGGGGCCAGGTTAAGGCGGCTTCAACCAGACTCTAATCAGTCAGTCTGACTGAGGCCAGATGATGCTGCTTAACCAGACACCAACCACACACACTCCACCCCTACATATACAGTGTATGTAAGTGCAGAGGAGGTCTGACCAGGACTGTCTCCCTCCAGAACTCCAGCCATGATCGGCTGCTCCTTCGTGGTTCACCGGGCCTACTTTGGAGAACTGGGTCTGCTGGACCCCGGGATGGATGTCTACGGAGGGGAGAACATTGAGCTGGGCATCAGGGTCAGTGGTCCCTCTCCTCCGCTCCTCTCTTTCTTCTCCCCCTCCTCCCGCCTCTTCTTCTCCTCTATCTCCTCCCTTTCCCTCGTCTACCCAACTCTCCTTTCTCTCCCCGTCTCCTCTTCCCTTCCCTCCTCTCCTCTCTTCTCTTCTCCTCCCTCTCTCCTGTGGGTGGTCCAGTTGGACCAGCAGCAGTGATGGATGGTGGGCCGTTAGGACCCAGAAGACAGGGATGACCCGGGTGGCAGAGGCCTGGTTTTAATACTGAAGATCAGTTCCTCCTAGTCGCGGTGTACTGTTTTTATAGTGTAGGGTATATCATATTAAGCTTTAGAATTGTGATAAGATATATAGTATTTTGTTTTACAATCATTTGTATAGTAAGTTATTATGTATCGGTTTAGTTCTTCTATCATAGTGAAGTGCTGTATTTATGTTCAAGGCATTTTGTTTTATACTTTCAACAATCTGTCCTGGTCCTTTAAGTCGGCCGAGGGGTAAAATAACTAACACAACAACCAGAGGTGGAATGCATTGTGTCAACGTAATCCTTAATATGTCAATGAAGCGGGGAGAGGATTGCACTAGATTTGAACGCTGGGTTGTTTTTATCATTTACATTTTGAATTGATATTCATCTCACAAACAGGACAGACTATTTCACAACACGCAAGACAATGCAAGCTGCACACAAAGCCTAACAACAACAACAACGCTAAGTTGTTAGCCGTGACTCGACCTTCCGATGTCGCACCTTTCTGCAGGTGTGGCTGTGCGGGGGCAGCATGGAGGTGCTGCCTTGCTCAAGGGTGGCTCACATTGCCCGGGTGAAGAAGCCTTACCACAGCAACATCGCGTTCCACACGCGGCGCAACGCCCTACGGGTGGCCGAGGTCTGGATGGACGAGTACAAGACCAACGTCTACCTGGCCTGGAACATCCCCATGGAGGTAAGGGGCCCATCTCTAGACTCTACCTGGCCTGAAACATCCCCATGGAGGTAAGGGGCCCATCTCTAGACTCTACCTGGCCTGGAACATCCCCATGGAGGTAAGGGGCCCATCTCTAGACTCTACCTGGCCTGGAACATCCCCATGGAGGTAAGGGGCCCATCTCTAGACTCTACCTGGCCTGGAACATCCCCATGGAGGTAAGGGGCCCATCTCTAGACTCTACCTGGCCTGGAACATCCCCATGAAGGTAAGTACTACTCACTATATAGTGCTCTATATAGTGAGTATATACAGTGCACTATACAGTGAGTTCGCCACTTTGTAGTGCTGTCCGAGTGTATCAAAAATGTAAAAAACGGCATTCATCGTATCCCACAATGCATGGTCAAAAGCAGTGTACAACCGATGGTCACTAACCCAGCATATATCCCATCATGCATTGTGCTGAAAGATGTAGATCTGCCTGTTTAATTATGAAACAGCAATGACGTCATTAACGGTGAGTGTGTGTGGTGATGGCTGGTTAAACCTCACCTGGCCTCAGTCAGACTGCTTCAACCAGCCACCAACACAAGCCACTATTAGCCTCTATTTACATATGTTTTTATCCAAGTAAACTTCTGCTGGGGACAGACTGCAGGATAATCAGGCCCTGTGTGTTGCCTCCGGATAGAAGGGACTGCTGGGGCTAAACATTCCTGGATCTGGATTCAAATCCAGATCTGCAGATCCAAAATGGGATCAATCCATAAGTGGCCCATAAGTAATCTAACCACCAAGTGTTGTGAAATTCCGTACATAAATGTTTGAGTTATCTAACTAACAGTCAAACAGACAAACAGACAAAAGACAAACAGACAGACAGACAGACAGACAGACAGACAAACAGGGGCGAAACATTACCCCTTCAATGGCGGCGGTTATAACACATTCATTGAAACAGCCCTCCTCATGTTCTGCTCATGCAAAGATTCAGAGGTTCTAGTTCATGAACCTACTCCTTCCAAACCTCCACCTCCTCACGCAGAACCACGGCATCGACTACGGCGACATCTCGGAGCGGCTGGCGCTGCGTAAGAACCTGCAGTGCAAGAACTTCGAGTGGTACCTGGAGAACGTGTACCCAGAGATGAGGAGATACAACTCCACCGTCCACTATGGAGAGGTACACCACCCAGGGATGGGAGGGGGAGAGAGAGAGAGAGAGAGAGAGAGAGAGAGAGAGAGAGAGAGAGAGAGAGAGAGAGAGAGAGAGAGAGAGAGAGAGAGAGAGAGAGAGAGAGAGAGAGAGAGAGAGAGAGAGAGAGAGAGAGAGAGAGGAGATGAGAGAGAGACAGAGAAAGACAGGGAGATGAGAGAGAAACAGACACAGAGACAGAGAGAGAGAGAGAGAGACAGGGAGATTGAGAGAGAAACAGACACAGAGACAGAGAGAGAGAGAGAGACAGGGAGATTGAGAGAGAAACAGACACAGAGACAGAGAGAGAGAGAGACAAGGAGATTGAGAGAGAAACAGACACAGAGACAGAGAGAGAGAGAGACACAGAGAGAGAGAGAGACAAGGAGATCGAGAGAGAAACAGACACAGAGACAGAGAGAGAGAGAGAGACAAGGAGATCGAGAGAGAAACAGACACAGAGAGAGACCAGAGAGAGAGACAAAAAGAGAGAAACAGAGCGACAGAGAGAGACACACAGAGAAGAGAGAGATGCAGGGCGGAAAAACAATGTTTTTCTTGTATTGTGTATTTCTTATATTTGTGTCTTAACTGTGTCTTCATGGTAGATCCATAACTCCAGGGCCAGCCACCTGTGTATGGACCAGGGTGCCAGGGAGAACCACACAGCCACCCTGCACCCGTGTCACGGCTGGGGCCCGCAGGTAGTCTCATGGTTCCCTTTTAATATATATATATATATATATATAAAACATATACAGTATATATATATACACATCACGTCTGCTTCAGCTTCTGGTGTCATCATATCACTCACTGAAATACACTGTACCGTAGGTCTTTTATACTATACATACGTTTTATGAAAACCTGTTTTCCCACAACGCACACACACACACACACACACACACACACACACACACACTGTTTTTGTCTATTGTCTATTCATATATTACATTTCCCTGACACAATATTCGGGCGGTGTGTTGTCGACGTGTCCCTCTGTGATGTGTAATGGTTATTTACACACACTGTACATTATATTCCGCCACAGGCTGAAAACTCTCCACTCTAGCACGTTCTCTTATCACTTTTTAACTTTACTAGCTTACTAGCGTCTTACTAAGTAGCTTGTTTGCTTGTTAGTTAGTTAGATATTATTATATTGTTTACCAACTTATTGTACTTTTACCTGAGCACTGGTTCAGTTCTGGTTCAAGACTTGTTAGGAATGAAATGCACTGTTGACTTCTGGTGCTGAGTTGTTCTCTTACCCATACCTGTTGTTGTTAACCGCACTACTGTAAGTCGCTTTGGAAAAAAGCGTCTGCTAAATGACTGTAATGTAATGTAAACATTGACTTGGTGACAGCTGCAAGGTAGCACAGTTTAGTTAATGTTCAATCAAATCAGAACATCCATGGAGTCACCTTAAGTTAAATCAACTTCAGATGTCCCACTACAGGGCTGCTGAGGCTGCTGTTTAGCACAACCATCACTCAATCAACTTTATTTATATCCATTTTTGTGCAACAATTGAAGAAAGGACTCGAACAACACAGGAGCAATACATACAATATGTCAATAAAAACGATCTGTGATGCAAAGAGATCTGCATAGAGATCAGACATATATTTGAGGGGTAGACTTACACACTACTTGATTAGAAGAATGCTTAAAAATGGTATGTTTTTAGATTTAGTGACTTAGTAAAAGGGTATGTTTTCAGATTAAGTGATTTAGTAAAAGGTTATGTTTTCAGATTAAGTGTTTAGTAAAAGTGTATATTTTCAGATTTAGTGAGTTAGTTCGTTCCACTCTCCAGAGGAGCAGTCTGCTGGCTTACTGATGGAGGCTGCGTATTGAAACGGTCCCCTAAGCGGCCACCTCTCGTGGGTGCTGGCCCTTGACTCTGTGCTCGTCCCCCAGCTGGGCCGCTACACGGCGGAGGGCCGGCTGTACCTGGGGCCCCTGGGGAGCACGGGGGAGGACACGCGGTGTGTGGTGGACGACCAGACCAGCAGCCTGCCGCAGCTACGACACTGTGACAAGATCTCCGACGTCAAGCAGAAGACATGGCTCTTCTCACAGGTGACCTATCAATATCATATACATCATGTTGATCTGTTGATGTTGAGGGTTGACGTAATTTCCCCCCAAAAAATATATTTTTATTTAGTTTTCTTATTGTTTTTCTTTATTGTATTGTAAATAACCTCTTGCGGCCCACACTTTGGGAAGCATTGTGCTAGATGATGAAAATAAGAAAATAGTACCAAAAACATTTTTAAAAGGGCTTGACAGGCTTTTTTTCAATTTTTTCCCAATTCTGGAGGCATTTTATCAAATGCCGGGGACATCTTTTTTCTATGTTCCATGACAGACTAATATTCAATGACTCTAATGAATACTGGTCTATTCTACACCCTGAACCCTCCCTTTCTCTCTCTCTCTCTCTCTCTCTCTCCTCTCTTCTCTCTCTCTCTCTCTCTCTCTCTCTCTCTCTCTCTCTCTCTCTCTCTCCTCTCTCTCTCACCTCCCCCCCTCTCTCTCTCTCTCCCCTTTCTACCCCCTCTCTCTCGCTCTCCCCCCTTCAGAACGAGTCTATGGTGAACGGAGCGTCTGGGCGCTGTCTGGAGGTGGTGCCGGCGAATGTGGACTTTGGGTACCAACTGGTCCTACAGCCGTGCACAGGCCAGAAGTGGATCTTCAAGAACACCATGAGACAGCAGCTGGGAACCTAGCTAGTCCCCCCTGGCCCCAACACACACACACACACACACACACACACACACACACACACACACACAACCAGAGAGGGTTATGTTGACATGACTGTTGAGTGTGTGTGGTTGATGGCTGGTTGAAAGCAGCCTCACCTGGCCCCAGTCAGTTGGTTCTGACAGGGGGTGTTACTTCAGGGAGGGGGTCTTGGTTCTGACAGCGGGTCTTGGCTCTGTCAGGGGGTCTTGGTTCTGACCCATCCGAGTGTTTGACTAAACCTCCATTCTTACTTTTTCACTGCACTACTTTTTTTAAACTTTTGTTCAAAATACTTGAACTGTTAAGAGTCTAATGACTCACGACTCAGTAAATCAAGTTACATAGTTACATATTGCAGGTTTAAAATAATGAATATATTACCTTTAATGAAATATTAATGCAAATATCAAAGTGAGTTATTTTAATATTTGTCCGTTATGCTTGTATGCTATACGGTGGAGCTAAATGATGGGATGAAAATCATTTCTACTTTCTGGGGTTGTTTTATCTGTCTTCTATCTTAATGTTTGTTCGCTTTTCGGAAGCATCACTTGGGTGCACCTCTGGTAGCATGATTGTTATGAACGTGTGGAAAATGTACTTTAGTTTCGTTTTTTCATTTCCTTGATAACGTCGTCCTCCTGGTTCATGACCATGCCATGTAATGCGCCCAGCGTCAAGCACAGGTTTTCGTCTTTATTTTTGACTTTGTAATGGAAACTACGAGCAGAGTTTTTAAATGTCGAGGTCCTGCACAATGTTGTCGGACGGTCGGGTCTTTACGGAGACGTGATGTCAGACGTCCCGGGAAGTCCGTGTTTTAATGAGGGGCTACGGCGCCCCCGCTTTGTCTTCCTTAAGTTAAATAAACACCTGATTCCCTGTAACTCCACTTGTTATGGCAAGTTTTGGATATTGAACTCTAGTACTCAATCTTGACTATTGTGAGTTTCGTCTGGGTTGTCAACGTTCATCAAACTGTCTTTTTGAGTTGACCAGTGGTGATGCAACAAACTAACTCAAAATCAAACACGAAATGTAATACTTTTTCTCAATTGAGTCCCATATTCTGCAATACTCATTTAACAGCAGCTACAATACAATACGTCTGTCTTTTAACACAACATTAAATGAAGAAGAGAACACTTGTGTATTTTTTTTTGTTTTAATAACAAACAGAACATTAACATTTCCTTATTAAAAACAAAAAAATAGGGATGTGGAAGTAGCTGCATCATTTTTCGATAATTTAAAAATAGAAATCAAAGACTCAAATTAAACAGGGAGAGAGAGAGAACAATGAGAAAAGGTTAGACTGCAGAACCAGTGTTTCACCAGATATATTCAATAGGACCTGAACGCAGCGTGTGTTTACTTGGGGTCAAGAGTGTCCGAAAAACAGGTCCATTTATAAAAACGCATTCAGCTCAAAGTGGATAACAGCAAGACGGGGACGGGGTACATGCGGTCATATTCCTATCGGTATCACAGGGACATAATGCATACTGGGGGGCACACATGCTCCGTCTATAAAAAAAGACCACCCTTGGTGATCGGTGGTAGAATAAAACGGAGGGACGACCGCCCGAAAATGTACAGAGAGGCTTACTTACGATCTACGGGTTTTGTTAAAATGACCGTTTGGGATAGTTTTAATTATTATTATTATTTTTTTTTATACACGTTTCCTCCTCCTATCCCTTCTGTACACGGTGGAAAGGCTTTGTGCGGTGCAGAGTGCTCACAACGAGAAGGAGCGCAACCCAACGGAAAACACATACCGGTAATAAAAAGGACAATAAAGTAATAAACCAAAAACAACTCCCGATATGTCGATAATATAACAGTACATCAGAATTACAGGCCCGCTGGCCAACAGTAGCCCGATCTCGCGTTCACACACAAGATCACTTTTACACTTGGAAAGAGGAGTGTGTCTGCTGCTGCAGGTCACGGAACCTCCTATATCTGCTGTAGATTGAATATGACTGGCCTCACGCACACGCCTCACGCACACGCACTCGATCCAATAGAGAATTGAACGGATGCTAGGCAGTGCTGACTGATTTTCAATAAGTTTTGGTCTTGTTGGGTTGTGTGTCTGTACAGGTCTTAACAGTCCACAGTGAAAATAAAAAAATAACCAAGAAGACAGAAGGTGTGTGAGCTGCCATGTGTTGAGGGGGTCAACCCTCCGGTGGTTCCACGATGGATTCACTATCAAACTCCTGACAGTAAAATGCATCACATTTGCAGAGCTCTAGGTACGACATGTTGTGCTCTTTGACTGAAGAAGGCAGGCCGTCCACTTATTGCTCACACTTCAAACTGCCATCGGGGAACACGACGATTATCAGAAAGGTCAAACGATAACAATCAAACAAGCTAAATAATGTATAATACATGCTTTACATACAAATATTTACACGTTTTCAAACGTCAAGTTCCTTAAAAATGAGCTACCATTCCTGACAATTAACATACGATAAACACACCATTAACATACGTCTGTAAAATTAATTAACTACTCAAGTTCTCTGCAAGGAGGAAGGTCACGATGCATCCAGCGAAGGACTGCAACTTTTACTCTGAAATTTCTACTCTGGTTCTTTGAACAAAGCATCACCTGTGAGCAAAAGGTGACAGACTGCAGGAGACTGTGAAGCCTTCACATGTGTAGTCGTCCCGTTTGTTCGACGACTATTCAAAATAATCCCTCCGATCGGACCATAAAGTGCATGAGCTAAAACAACTGAAAACCAAACATCTCAAAAGATATTCCATCTAGCATTTCAGGCTGGCTCTTTTCTCTGTGTGCCTGTCGTGTGTGTGTGTGTGTGTGTGTGTCCGTGTGTGTGTGTGTGTGTGTGTGTGTGTGTATGTTGCAGCCTTTCTGAAACAATCTCCGACTTCTTCCATTAAAATACTTGAGACAACGCAGGAGACACTGGTGACACCTGCACATAATAAATACAAAAAAAAATCAAATGGACAACTTAAAAGTGAACAGTTAACCAGTTAAAAAATGAAACAGTTCAAAATGTTAAATAAAACATCCATACAAGAAAGTGTGTCCCCCCCCCCCCAAAGTCTTCTGAGGTTTCACACTGTCCAGTCAGGTAGGTATTGGTTTTCTTCAGGTGAGGAAAACAAAAGCAAACACCATCCTGAACGTTGAAGTATTTCTGGTGTCTCCAGGAGAGACGTTACAATGACGTAGTTCTGGTGTCTCCAGGAGAGACATTTCAATGACGTAGTTCGGTGTCTGTGTCGACAGGAGAGACAACTGGGCTCATCCATCTTCCAACTCCAAGATCCTCTCTTAATCTTTGGTTATGAGTTTGCCGTTCAGCCGTTTAGTCCCAAGTCAGAGAAGATAACATTCACTCAACGGCGCTTTTCGCTGTACTACAACAACCACAAAAACATGTGAAATGCAAAAACAAAAGTGCTTGACTTGCTACACGAGGGACCCCCTGGGATTGTGGGGGTTGTAGTCACTAGTCTGAGAGAGCAGCCCCTCTGCTACTCGTACAGCGTGACGGTGCAGTAGCAGAGGGCGGAGATACGGCGGTCCACACTAGCCTTGTCTGCAGGGGGAGGAGTACACAAGAGTAGCTCAGTTAGGACAGGTTTTGGTTCTCTTGAGCCTCAGTGGCGTCAGGACGGGTCCTCAATCCAACTCAGGGCTAGTTCACCAATCTAGCGAGCCAACTTATTGTACTTTTATCTGAGCACTGGTTCTGCTCTGTGCTCTATGTATATGTGTATACGTATGTATATATAAAATGATTATGGCTAGTAAGGAAGGAAATGCACAAAAGACTCTGAATGATTGTAATGTGATGGAATGTAATGCAACCAACTCACAGGGACAAAACCAAACAACACACAACAAATTGAGTCAAATAACATAATAACAAGAAGCACCACAGCATTTTTTCAAACCAAACATGAATGATGAATTAAAGAGTCAAAAAGGCCAGGAAGAGCTACTCACACTTGGACACGTTGTCAACGTCGGCCGGGTCCTGCAGGATCTTGGAGAGGCCGTCCAGCAGCATGGCGGCCTTGTTGTAGCGGTAGGCAATGTCCTCCGTCTGCTGGAACATCTCGTCCAGAGCAGCAGACTGGACCTGCAGAGACCAAGACACTCAGGGGTCAGGAGAAAGACTTTGAGGCACGAGTGGCAAAGATTAACTCAACGTATGTTGAGAAGATGACATGGAAGAGATGTTATACGTTCCACGTTGACAAAGAACGTGCAAAGAGCAAAGAATAGGTGCCGCATAGTGCTGCACTAAAGCCCAATCACACCCGGAAAACCCTTCTTATTCAGGTCAGTCACCCATTAGACATCCTCCTGAGTCGTTACATCCCCTGACTCTGTGTTGGGCAGCAGAGGAGGACGTGGAGGAGAAGGTCGAAGACGTACCATCTCCACGGCGTGGTTGTAGATGAGCTTCTCGGCCGTGACGCTGTTGATCTCATCCACGAAGCGCTGCTTGTCTGAGAAGAAGTGGTTCAGGGTGTCTGTGAGGCTCCGGCACATAGAGATGCAGCTCTTGTAGCGCTCGTTCAGACTGGTCACCACTGAGGAGCATCAGAACAGATTGGTGTTCAGATACTGTGATGATTATTTACAAAAATCAAAGATTCACAAAACAAACAGGGAGACTTACTGCTGTGAAGGTACTCACCCTGTTTCACAGCAGTTGAGGGATTGAGCTTGTCTGACTTGATCTGGGCCTTGGCCAGGTGGAGGGAGGAGGCCAACAGCTGAGCACCCTTCATGTACAACACCAGCTGCTCCACCTGCCTGTAGGGGGCGACAAAGGTGCATATTCACATGAGCCACTTGCCCACACAACACCAGCTGCTCCACTGGCCTGTAGGGGGCACCATAGGTTAATAATAACATGAGTCCCTTGTCCAGACATCACCAGTGCGGCAATTACAGAAGTACAGAAACTCGGGCAGTAGACAGACGGACAGTATTTGAACCCCAAAAGCAATGGCAACCTTCCAATTCACACATGTTTGCATTTCTTGTCATGTTTGACAAATATGTTGTATGTATATTAAGTCATTATGTATGGCTCTGCAGTGCTTTTCTAAAGGTGTTCAAAACACATTGCATTTCCTGTGGTTAATTCACTTTCAAGTATTTTTATGTTATTGTAAGATATACTATTTATCTGTTAAACGTGAATCGACTGAATTTGTATTGTCGAAATCTGGAGGATTGGATCCTCTTCATTGTAAACACACAGTGTAACATGCATACATGCATGTAAACACACAGTGGAGGGGTCTGGTGCCTTGCTCAAGAGCCGGCGACCTTCCGGTTCCCAAGCCAAGTCGCAACACACTGAGCTATCCTTCCGCCCTAATTAGGTTGTGTTCAACTATTATGTTCAAGTGACCCCTGCTCATTTTCTGTAGGCCAATTTGTTCTAGTTGGAATTTGACTTAACACATTTGTATTTTTATTGGGTGGCAGTCTCACCGGGACCGGTCAGACACACAACGCTATTAATAACGGTGCCAATTAAGGCGGTACGACCTCTTAACTAGCGAGCCTTTCATCCTTACCCCCACTCCCTGCTGAGCTGACTGATCTGGTCCACCACCACGCTGTCCTGGGGAGGATACAGCGAGGCGGCCGACGCCCCGAGGTCAGCGCCCCCGGCACGCAGCGCCGCTATCTCCAGAACGCCATCGCTGAAGGACAGCATCATACGCAGGTGGAGAAGGGTGTCTGTGTGCTCCCGCTGCCATGGGGGAGAACAGAGGGCCAATCAGAGAAGAGACTAGCATTTAGCTCCTCAAATCTAGGTGTGTCTATCTCTCGCTCTGTCTCTCCCTCTCTTGCTTACCTCCATGAGTGTCTCCTCCGGCAGCTCCGGAGCCTCGAAGGTGATGAAGCCGTCGAGGCTGGGTGGAGACGTGCCGTAGGGGACGTAGCGCAGGCTGCCGGGAGCGGCCTCGGCTGCCGGGAGCCCCTGGCTGCCTACGGAGCCCCCGGGAGGGGACACGCCCATGGCCACGCTGGGGGGGGAGCCCATGTACACCCGACCACTGGTGGTGGAACATAGGGAACCTGCAGAGCTGTTGGAGCCCACTGGAGAGAGGGATAGACAGAGAGAGACCGAGAGAGACAGAGAGATTACATGTTGTCCAAAACAACAACATGTAGAATATGTGCTACTATATAGTAGTATACTATAGTAGTATAGTAATATATATTTTTATTGTGGCCTGTTCGGAGCTTAACAAGAAGGAGACCAGTAGGAGAATGATGAGTTACAGGATAAAGACATGACACACAGCGGTCATACAGGAGAAGGAGTCACAACGACCAGAAGGAGAATGGGGATGAGTGACAGGATAAAGACAGGCCACACAGAGGTCATACAGGAGGAGTCACAAGGAGGACAATGTAAACAAAGCAGTGAGAGAAGGAATTACTAGGACATCAACCTTGCTAAACATAAAATCTACTGAAGCAAGCTGGGTTAGCGATAGCGGGTTATGAAGCACAGGCAAGTTGTGTATTGTGGCGAAGCGGGCCGCATAGCCCGCAGAGACTAGCCTAGCCACGGTCCCAGCAGGGGAGCAGTGGAGGGCCTCACCTGAGGTGGTGCGCTGTCGGGTGCCCAGGTGGCTGCAGGTGGGGGGTGTGCTGCTGTTGGGAGGTGAGCCCACAGTGAACAGCACAGTCCTGGCCCCCCCAGCCTGCACCAGCCCACTCCAACCTGCAGGGGCTGTGAAGAAGGGGGAGGGGGGGGGAGGGAGGACCGCCTTTTAACACACTAAACAGCCAAACATGCGCTCTGTGTCACACTGGTAGTGCCTCTCCAGTACAGCAACACACACACACAGCAGGGTAGGGAAGGCTCATGCCATGTGCTGAACTCCCTTAGGCCACATGTACACTTTATATGACTGTGTGTGTGTGTGTGTGTGTGTGTGTGTGTGTGTGTGTGTGTGTGTGTGTGTGTGTGTGTACCTGTGTCCATGGGTCGTTCCGTGTTCAGGCTGTCGGTGCTGCCCTGGTATGGCTGACCCCCCAGGGTGATCCTGACCGGCTGCTCTGACAGACGGCCCGTACTGACAGACCTACAGACGTAATATAAGAATTGGAGCCACAGTGGGTCTCATCCTTACATTAATGTCATTTAGCAGACCCTTTGTCCAAAGCTACTTACAATAAGGTCATTCAACAGGCAGGCGAGAGAACCGCTAATCACCATAATAATATCATATATACACATATATTAATCTAATACATTACATTTCCTTTCTAACAAAGCCTCCAAGAGCACAACCAGTGCTCAGGTAAAAGTGCAATAAGTTGGCTTCCCTAGACTTGACACAATAAGAACATCAAACAGGTGATACAATGATAAGTAGTGAAGCCAATAGACACACAGAGCTTATACAGTAAGTAAAAGCTAACGTAGTCATCATCATCATCATCGTCGTCCTAGTGCAAGACTCCTCCCTCCCCTCTGAACACTCTCCTCCCAGGTGTTCCTGAACAAGGATCTCCTCCCAGGTGCTGAGGAACACCGTACCTGCCGAAGGTGGTGCGGCTGGCCTCGGGGGCGGACTGCCGCCCGCCGGGGTGGTGGGAGCAGGTGTCCCGGGCCTCCGTCAGCGTCCTGGTGGGCGTGAGGTTGTCGGCTAGAGCCATCAGGTTACAAGAGGCCTGCGTCTTGGGGATCTTGAACGGCGCCGATATGATCTGAGACACAATAGAAACAACAGGGGAACTATGAACAGTTTCTGTAACTTTTGGGATTATTCTACTTTTTTTTAAAGGTCATAATAATGCGAGCAAAACAAACATTTTGGAATATCTCTCTCTCTCAAACACCCCCACCAGGGTAGGCATCTATCTGGTATCTCTATCTATCTATCTATCTGGTATCTATCTATCTGGTATCTATCTATCTAGTATCTCTCCATCTAGTATCTCTCTCTCTCTATCTAGTATCTATCTATTGATCTATCGATTTAGTATCTCTCCCTCTATCTAGTATCTCTCTCTCTCTATCTAGGATCTATCTAGTATCTCTATCGATCTATCCATCTAGTATCTATCTATATAGTATCTATCTATCTAATATCTATCCATTTATCTATCTCTAGTACCCATCTATCTATCTTGTATCTATCTATCTCTCTATCGAGTATTTATCTATCTATCTATCTCTCCAACTAGATATCGGTCTTTCTATCCATCCGTCAGCCTACCCTGGTGGGGGAGCCGATGATGGTGGGCAGCGGGGACTTCTGGAACCAGTCTGAGGAACGTGGGGAGGAGCCCAGCAGCTTGGTGGGGGACGTCCCTAGGCTGGCGGGCCGGGCCCCCGCCTGACAGTGGCCCGGGGCCGGGTAGTTTGAGCACGAGGAGGAGGCGGCGGTGGTGGTGGTGGGCTGTGTGGGGTCAGACAGCTGTTTGTGGAGCTGCTTCTGACGGGTGTGGTACACCTCGGTCAGGGTGGGGGCGCTGTGGAGCCGGGCCCCCAGCAGCTGGGAGGACGGGACCGGGGAGCCTGGGGATGGGACACACACGAGGAGGACGAGGAGGACGAGGAGGAGAAGCACAAGAAAAACAAGAAGGAGAAGAAAGTGAGAAATCCAACAGACAAAAGTGACAACTTACTACATGTGAGGTCATTGAACCTGTGTTGCAGGGACTACAAATGAGGGCCCATAGCCAAGTGCTACCACTGCACTTCCTAATTCAAATGTCTTCATGACAACCAGACCTCTCCACACAAACAAAGACACGCCTTATCTTTGTCTGTGTGGCGGTTAATACGCCAGATGTTGTTCTCAAGGGAAAGAACACCTTGACTCACGCAGTGACCATGACCACGAACAATGACTCTTTCATAAGAGGGACAACTCTACCGTCAGCAGACAAACTGTGCATCGCACCGAAGCACACGGACAGTGAGTTTCAGTTAATGTAGAATATAATTATATTGTTTGAAGCACACACACACACACACAGCATGTATGTAGCAGGGCTGTGTCTTTTGGCTAGGAGACACATCATTTTGCGTCTGTCCCGACATGACCATGTATTTTGGGCCATGAAAACAAAAGTCCAAAAAACAAAAACAAAAAAAATGTAAATCATCAAACACATTCCATCAGAACTACTTGTTGATGTAACAATTATGATATTGTAACAATCGGGTTTTGGTATAATAAATAAAATGCATAGTTATGAGTTATTCCCCGTAATTAAGAGGGCATTCAAAGTGAATAGAGAGAGAGAGAGAGAGAGACAATAGTTGTATTTAAACATTCGCTGTGTTGTGGCTGACAGTTGATCCATTGTACAAGCTACCCTAACCTAGCCTGTACAGGGTTGTCCCATACACGTACCTCCAGAGGAGCTGCGGCTCCGGGACTCGTGGCCCTGAGCGTGTCCACAGCAGCAGGGGCCCAGCTGCTCCGGGATGGTGCCCACTGAGGGGGGGGGGGGGGAGAGACAAACAACCACATTCAACGATTGACTTTTAAAAGTCTGAAGGCTTAATCTTCACCAACTGACCACACAGACTTGAGTCATTGATAGATAGAAATAAGGAGCGAGCCCATGTCCTTACCCAGCGGGGAGGGCGAGTATGGCCGGGAGCTGCCCGTGGAGAGGCGCCGGCCCACCGGTTGAGGGATGTCCACGGAGCCGGGGGACCCCGACGGAGCCTTGGGGAACCCCATGGGGCTGGTGTTGGATCGCCGCACGGTGCCGGACCTGCAGTCGGGAGGACAGGGGTTAGAGGCCCAGAGACTAACTACAAGAGAGTCAGGGCTCTGAGGCCCTGAAGACAGAGACCAAAACAACCATCCTCTGGGGAGCGGGGAGAGGAAAGCCAAAATAAAAAATCCCCATGGATATACAGAACAGGCAAGACATAATACTCTGGTTAAACACAGGGAGAGAAGATAGAGAAAGAGCCTGCAGAGCAGAACAATGAATCACCTTCCTCAGAATAGAGAGGCTCAGATGGACTCCGGCCACTCTGGACTAACGTAATGTGAGCTACACTGAGGGAAAGACTCTCTGTCTCTCTTGGCTACTTCCTCTTTATTTGTCTTGCCACAACAAAGTTAATCCATACGTCAAGTACAGACAACTTCCTCTGCTCATTTCAATCTGCTTTGTCTTAATAATGCCCCACACACACACACACACACTTTAATCGGTTTCAATCCACTTCTGATCCCCTAACCCACCAATATCAATATCATATGTCATACATCAATACCAATATCAATGAAATGTAGTGAAATGTCTGGTTACAACTTCTAAACAGTGACACACAGGGCTGGTCTGCACCTGGGGGGGGGGGGGGGAAACCAGCCGTGTTTCTGCCCCACAGGGTGCCTCTTACCTGGGAGAGCCGTACAGCGTGGTTGTGGGGCTGCTGGACAGGTTCTGTTTAATGCGCTGGTAGTTACGGACCTGCGTGGGCACGGGGATGGGCGTGGTCTCGGCCCGGGGGGACACCGCAGGGGTCTGTCCCGGCGTGGGCCTGAGGGAAGGAAGGGGGAGAGGAGTGCCGGCTTTAACCAGTGTGGTCTGGGCTGCTGCTGCTGCTGGTCCCAGAGCTTCACTAGGACTTGCAGGGGTGTCGACACCCGTGTACACCTATCACAGTCCAAACATGGCAACCGGTTTAACGATGCCCATTTGTAAAAAAAATGAATGAACTAAAACAATAACTAAAACAAGGGCCTTGTGAGGTTTGTTTGTGCGCCTTTGTTTCTTTTCTGCAGCGGCGACAAAGTCAGTCTTCAGGAACATAATGTTCGCCCTGCTGCTGAGGGAAGGACGGTGTGCTCAAAGGGGGCCGGCCCTCCATGTAAACACACAAAGGCAACAGACCAATGAGCTGCGGGTGGGAGGGGCCTTCAGCTTCAGCAGCGTGGCTCAGTGGGCGGAGCCATCACCGAGCAGCACAGACGCCAGGAGAGGAAGAGGAGGGAGAGAAACTGAGCTTATTTGCATTCTTTTGTAATTCCAGTGGTAACCGAACGTTCCTCGACCGGGTCACCGACACAAGAGGCAGGCATAGCGAACAAAGGAAGGAGATAGGACAGAGGGAGGTGGTGGTGGTGGTAGACAGAGGAGACCAGTTGGAAACCAGTGTTATGTAATGGGCTTAAGAGCAGGAGGGGAGGAGCCAGTGAGGAAGGGGGAGGAGCCAGGCTTTCGGGTCCACGTGAGAGTCACTGGTGGGTACACAGGCTCTGCCCGGACAAAGGACCCACAGAAAACCTCCACATGTTCTTTCTCAACCCGTTGAAATTCTGAGAAGCTGGTATGAGAACGTGTGTTGGCGTCAACTGACCACAAAAAATAGCTCACAGCGACAGAATTAGTCAAAAGTCAATAACTGAAAATCTGTCAACAGTCAAAGAGCCCACAGTCACACATACTGTTCTAGACACTATTCACAATGTGGGACAGGTCAATTTGTATGAATTATATATTATACATACAGTATATCTATTTATTATTTCGATATTTTTTTTAACCGGCAGAAGAAAGAGAGAACGTGTGTGTTTTCTTTCCTTCTGGTTTATTTGTCGATCTCAGTTTATTATCTATATTTGTAAGATTCTCTGCAAACAGTCCCTCTCATCCTCTCACAAACAAACAAGGTACTCTCGGAGCAAGAACAGCAACGCTGCAATTCAGCAAACATCCATTGAGGTGAAAAGCGTCGTTATTAGTCTATACATCAAGACGAATGTCTATATGTATCTGTGTGTATGTCAGTGAACGGGTTCAGGTGAACTAAGGGCAATGAATACAGAAAGATTAAACCAGCTGGAGAGAAAGACCTAAATGAGAGCAAGAAGCAAAACAGGAAAAACAGACCAATAAACCAAAACCAAAGTAAGGCTGTGGTGTTTCCACCATGCGTGTCATGAGTCTATTATTATCTCTAGCGGTGGCCCCGCTCTTATGTTGGAGTGCTGAGCACATCGCTCTACATATGGTACAACACTATATGAGGAGGACTCACTTTCCTGTGTTCCACGGCAAGGACGACCACTGGAGGAAAGTAACACAATATATTGATAGCAGCTGCTGGATGACGGCCGATTCACCGACCGGTGATGACGGAGTAGTCACATGCAGTCGCGTGTGTGTTTATTTATAGTAAAATAACTAAATCACATCTGACACACATCCATCACCTAGACTCAATTTCCACACCAAGCGGTTATAATCCTTGAACATCATCTACTTACCGATGCTCCGAAACAACAACAACCACTCAGCGCTCTGGCTGTTGTTTTCATTTTAGTTTCTAGATAAACAAGTCTCTAGCAAGAGGGTGGTGCCTTGAGAACCACTTGGCGACTGTTGCTTTGTTCACAACCGTTAGTTGCATGGGGTAATGATGGGGTCAAAACTAAAATAAACACTGAGGTGTACAATTCTCTACCCAACTTTTTGAGTGATGCACAGAACAAAACTTTGGTGTTTAAGATCACATATGGGCCAAAGAACAGTTTATTCGATTTTGGTGCAGATCCGGATCGGTATCCGAATCCAGGGGACTTTTTGGGCCCTCTAGTTCTATTTATAATTTAACTTTAGATATATATATTCATATTTCAGTCAAGATTGAAGATTCAAGATGTACAATGGAATGCTTACTCCGCCATTCCCTCCCGCAGTATGAATTTCCTACAATTGAACACTATATGCGATACGATGTACTATACTTACTATACTATACTATACAACACTTTAACAATACTGTAAACTGTACCTTTATCATCAACGTTATAAGGAGGACCAACCGCTTCACACTCACCCTCCACACATGTGGAACTCGCCAGACGCCCGGCGCCCGGCTCCTCCCATTGGTTGGTCGTCTGAGAAGAGAGGGACAAGGAGATTATACACACACACACACACACACACACACACACACACACACACACACACACACACACACACACACACACACACACACACACACACACACACACACACACACACACACACACACACACACACACACACACACACGCTCTAGTGTTGATAAACGATACAGCAGGAGGTCATAGAAGGTCATTTGAAAACATGGATATTAACATCACCTTTATTTTTTTTTTAGTGGTTCATTTAGATCAGGGATGTGAAATGTCTTCACAGAGGACTAGTGACCTGTGAAGAGGTAGCAGGCGGGGGGGGGCTGCTGTGTGTGACGGTCACAGTCTCTCAGAGGGGCTACCGGTCACTGAAGTGATCTCTACACGTGGAGCAGCTGAACAACTGCCCCCCCCCAGTGGGTCACTCTGGAGACACGTGGTCGTTGTGAGGTGTACAAAGGAAGGGCCCACTGTGTGTACACCCTGTGCTGTTTATGAGTGTGTGTCAGTGAGTGAGTGAGTGAGTGTATATTTAAGTGACCGTTAGTGTAAGAGGAGTGTGTCGACCCCTCCCCTCTCTCCCCATGTAACAAATACTATGAGAATGCCATCGGCTAGCTAACGACTAGCTCGGTGTCTCTATAACCATAACCATTAAACACTTCTTAGAAACTTGGTCATACAGCACTTCCGTGCTGTATGCACTACTGTGTGTCAAACTGTGCTATATTGCAAACGTGAAATGAGTCTCTTAAAAAGAAGCCAATGCAACACAACTTTCTTTTTTATGAATCAAATTGATTCAATTCAGCCAATGAGTAGCAGCTGTTTAAATACCTGTATTGTCCTTGTGTCTGTGTGCGTGTGTGTGCGTGCGTGGTCTCCTCACAGCTCTCCGTGGACAGGTGGGGCACCAGCACAAAGTCGTCCGTGTCACAGGAGGAGGTCTTGCTGCTGCTGCTGCCGGCCGACTCCTTGGACAGCTGCAGGTAGTTGGGAGGACCCAGCGGAGGGGAGGACAGGACGTCCTCGGGCAGCGTCTGCATGTCCGGGAGAGACTGGAGGGAGAGGGGGAGAGAAGGGAATGGGGGAGAGAAGAGAGATGTTTAAAGAAAAGAAGAGAGGGGGGGGGGGGGGGGGAGATAAGAGAGGGGGGAGAGAAGAGAGATGGAAGAGAACAGAGAGCCGGAATCAAAAGAGAGAGAAGAGAGATGGGGAGGAGAGAAGAGAGAGGGGGAGAGAAGAGAGATGGGGGAGAGAAGAGAGAGGGGGAGGCGTTGTAGAGGAGAGGAAGTAAGGAGAGGATTAAGTTTGGATTTGGCAGCCGGAAAATGCAATTAAAAAGGCCCTGGACGGGGCAGGGCAGTGCTGACTGTCAAAATGATGCAATCCCAACGCTGCAGAGAAGAACCACCACACTGTGGGAAAACCACTTTGTCTGCCTTCCCACCAGCTTGTGGCACCAAGGAAAATGCGTGTCTTTACTGAACAGTAAGCGGCTCTTACTAATACCATCATTAGTGCCCCCCGTAGCCAGCAGCACAGTGCAGTGTTTATAGCAGGCACACAATCAATGAAGACCAAGTCCTACAGGTGTAGGTGTTCCACAGTATTAAGTATAATAATACTCACAGGTGGGGAGTTGTAGCGGATATTGGGTGAGCTTCCACAGGAACCGTCCGACCCCACGTGGGAGGCACTGGGCACCGGGACAGGACACGCTGGGGTGGGACGATAACACCAGGTTTAACACCACCGTTTTAAGTATTTCTATTGATGGTGATCGTTGAATGGAAAAGCTGCACTCACATTTTTTGATGGTGGACAACGGCTGCAGGAAGGGATGGCCAAAGAACATGTCTGGAGGAGCGGTGAACATGAGACCCATCGGAAGAAAGGCGTGAGAAGTGAGCATACGATCGATGAGCACCAACTGACACTAAAAAACGTAATTACTTCCTGTGGGTTTGGGATGTGACGACTGCACTCACCAAAGTCCATTCGGTCCTTCTGGTTCCGCTGCAGCAGACCCAGCAACAAGTCACTTAGATGGGGAGAAGTCTCTCTGGGGATGCTGAGGGAGAAAAATAAAACAAACCCAACCTCTCTTTTAGGATAAAACACTCAAACCAAACCTCAGAGAAATGTCTGGTCAAACATTAGTGAATGCGATCGGCCCCGTCTTATAAGCAAGGCGGCGAGAGGACGAGTTTGATTTTATGGTTTGGTTGCTCTGTTAGCATAATGTTAATTCTTCTCACTTACATGGGCTGTAGGTTCTTGTTCTTCTCATAGAACATCCTCAGGTCCTGAGGGCTGTTAGCCTATAACACGCACACAAATGTGAACATAAATACACACACACACACACGCGCGCGCACGCACGCACGCACGCAACGCACGCACGCACGTGACCAAAATGCACACCACCAGCAGCTGTATGGGTGTACAGACCTGGAAAGGTGGCTTGCCGACAAGGCACTGGTAGATGACCGTCCCTATGCTCCATAAGTCAGCCCTCGCGTCATAGTTCTGAGACATGATGACCTCTGGCGCCTAGAGGTCAATGGGAACAAGGACAAGAAACACACGGCGAGTAAGCAGCTATTTGAGAAGGACCGAAGACTGACTCCCGGGACACGACATGAAGCTGCACACTCACCATGTACATGGGAGACCCACACAATGTGGCCGCCATCATGTTGCTCTGGAGGTATCGGGCAAAACCGAAATCCGCTGAAAACAGAGCAGTCAGCAACTGTCTGTTATTAATAGTCCCACAAACACACACCTAGAGTTTAAGATCAGCCCTCGTAACAAGGACAATAGTACAAGGAAAATATTGGAATTGTCATCATTCATTTCACACATTAAATCAATTATAGCTGGAAGGAGAACTATTCATTCAGCTCGTTCAAAACGTCTGCAGGACTACAGACCAGTGCCTCCTAGTAATATTCCTCCATTTATCAATCCATGCATCATGACAAAAACTGACTGGATCTGAAGAAGGCCTCTTCTAATGTCTGGAACAAGACTGGATCTATATCTGAAACTATCTATATCTGTAACTGTATCAGTCTCAATATCTGTAACTGCATCTGTAACCATCTGTAACTATCAGTCCGAGTATCTGTAACTGTATCAGAAATTACCTCCTATCTGTAACTATCTGTATCTGTTATCCGTATCTATAACTGTATCTGCAAGCTGTTTGTAACTATCGTATCTGTTTGTACCATCTGTATCTGTAAGTGTGTACGTATCTGTAACTATAACTGTAACTGTATCCGAGCCTCCTCACCTATTTTGATGCGGATGCTGTTGATGCTGGACTTCCTGCGGCCCACGTAAGACAACAGGATGTTCTGAGGCTTGATGTCTCGGTGGATGATGCCCTTGCTGTGGAGGATGCGCATGGCGGCCGCTATCTGCTGAAGGAAGGTCCTCAGAGTGTCTTCTTTCAGCGTCCCCTTGGCTACAGCGGAGGAAGTGAGACTTCAGGTATTTTACAACAACAGCAAGAGTGGATGTCACAGTGATGGTTCTCAACTAGAGAGAGGGAACTAAACTCATTTCAACCTTTTTTGGTTATGAGCACCACAAACGATAGAGGACAACCTAATTACGTAAATGGGGAAATGGCGTCAAATTAAGCTGTGGTTCGGTCAATTAAAAGCAGGAGTACCTGTCTGAGAACAGACCTCTAAGAAATAGGAGCCTTTTGGAGAAGAGGGGGCCTATAATACGGCATATAATCAGTGACCCTTTCTGTAACATTTCATGGACTTCAAGCCAAGAGTCATGGGAGGAGACTGAGTGCGCCTTGGGGGTAACCCACCACCACACTGGCGTCACAGCTTTGCTGACTGCATGATCTCTGAACTCGAGAAAGGAAGGCCTTTGTGCAACGAGACAAGCCTCACAAAACAAAAATGCCAGTACATACAGTACAGACAACGACTTTCTGTGTCTCCTTCTCAGACGAAATGCACAACTACAGTACACACAAGCAGCAACTCCCACCGCTCCACCCGTACTCCGAGAGTCACTCAGAGGACGCCTCTGTTGCTTGGCTTTGACCACAACACAATCCTCTCTCGAAGAGGATAGAGAGAAGATTAAAAGTGATGCTTACCTTGCAAATAGTCTGCCAGGTCACCGCCATTGCAGTACTGCGTGAGAGGAGGACAAATGATGTGTGAAGAGAAGCAAACTATGGGCACATATTTTGGAACAGCCAAGTGTCTTTTCGTGTTTCAATTGCATAAAAGCAAGGTCACTAAATCTAAATCTGCCAAGCGACTGTATCAGAACAGACATCCCAATTAAAGGACACCAATTCAAATCAGATAGGGAGCCAAATGAACAGTTGAATTAACCGTAGTATCACAGTAACACTCATTTAAATAAGGGTTGAATAATAACACTAAATGTTTTTAGTGTTATTGTGAAGGGCTTAGCCTCCTAAGGCTCTCTGCTGGCCTCGCTACTCAGTAGGTCATTAAAAGAGGTCTCCACGAAGCCTTCTTCTAATGCACCAGATGGAGTCCCAGAACAAATCATCTTGAGTTCCCCTCATAAAGTAAGGCTCCCCATCGGCTTTTAATCCTAAACATTCCCACAAATATGTTTTTAGTTTTTTACCTCAGCTAAACAAAATATACAACCTGTGTTATTCAAAACAAATGTGTGTACAACCCATGCTATTTAAATCCATATATTTAGGCAAGAGAGACGTCTAAATTTAGGGAATAGACAAACAAGCAATGCCTTTCGAGTAAAGGGATTCCTAGAAAACAGGAGGGAGGGAGGAGGAGTATTGCCAGAGTTGGTTGGGCCTCTCCTACCAGCTAGAGGTGTTTTGCGAAACTGGAGAGACAACAAGACAGACAGACAAAGAGAGAGATAGTGTGTGTGCGTGGACATACAAGGTGACACACACACATTTTTCGTGGCACTTACCTCCATAACAAGAAATACAGCGTTAGGCGTTTCCTGGAACAAAAGGAGGAGGAGAATCACACATTCAGAGAGTGAAACAACCATTCATAGGCGATTCTTCAAGTCATGTCAGCAACACCTCTTATTAGCCAATGGCAGGCCTTCCTCATGGACAACGCCACAAAAAGAAACATGACAACTAGTTGCGAGTTTTGTTTTCCGAGAGTCAACGAGAGTCAAACCTCAACTCACTTTTCAAATGTCTGTTTGCCTACCTGTGCCCCCGTTATCTATCCTCGTGCCCCCTTCACGACACCACTATGCTGAGCAGCAGAGATGCTTTAAAACTGTCCAGCAATATAAGCAGTGGGCTAAAGTAGTAACTAATAGTATTTGTGTTTAATAGTATACAGTAACAAGCACCTATTCCATTCAGTTGGAGTTTCACACATCAGCATCAGAGTACAAAGTGTGTAAACATCGAGTTTGAGGGTCTGGTTACAGACGGTGGTGGTGGGGGTGGTGGGGGGACGGACGTCTGCAGCCCTCGATGGTCCGGAGGAGCTTACATAAGAGTGTTGTGAGAGGGGGTTTCCAAAGGGGGGAGGGCTTTGTACAGCTTGGAGGGGGAAGGGTGGAGAGGATCTGGGGGTGGGTGGTCGCGTCGGAGGGGCTGGTTAACCATGGAGGTCAGACGTCAGCTTCTGAACACTGATGATGTCAATAGCTACGTCAAACCATCAGCCGGCCACATAACACAAACACATGGTTTGGGCCTATTGGTGCTTCCACTAAATATTTACACAATGAGACGTTTGAATAAATAATCATCAGTAATGTGGATATAATGACTAAGTGGGTAAGGGCAATAATAGAACAGATAAAAGAACAGCTAGAACTGCTAGCTAAGTCCGGTAACATCACTTTACTGTAACGCAGCCTTCGAAACCAGGAAAAGTCATAATGCTGTATCTCATATCACGATATGGATGTATCATCGTTCTATCGCCCAGCCCCACACACCAGAGTATGGAGCATCTCCAGTGAAGAGGAGGAGGTTCTCCTCAGTTTACAGCGTCACTTAAAACCAAGTAGATCACAGCAGCACACTGCGCTCTGCTGGGAGAACACTCGGTGTGTGGTAATGGTAATGTACTGCTGTTATATAGCGCTTTTATCCAAAGCGCTTAACAAGTCATGCCTCACATTAACCCACTCATACACACATTCAACCACCGAGGGCAGTCAGCCATGCAAGGAGACCGTTTTTTTGCTAGGAGGGGCTTGGGGGATCGAACCAGCAGGCCACCGCTCTACCTCCTGAGCTATACTGAGCTGGTACTTTCTGTGTTCACTGTGAGAACACAGAAAGTTTTTCTCCCCAACAACAGTGCAGGCAATAGGAGTCCAGTGAAGAGAAGCCATGTGTGAGGGGTGGCAGCGGGCCAGACGAAGTGACCATTGTTTACCCAATGAAGTGTTGGCCAACACTCAAATGGGTCACCGTGTTCCCTTCAGTGTTTCGAAGAAGGAGGGAAAATCAAATATAACAGACTTCAGACTTTGCGGGCACTTTGCCATAAAACAAGGCAGCCAGCGAAGCACATGTTCCTGTTGGACTCCTGGTAACTCCCAGACTTGGTCATGAAAACCACATCAACACTCTCTGAAGAAGCACGGGAAGACCGTCCTGCTTCACGTTTTCTCAGGCGGCCGGACAATCAGCAGTTGGGACAGGGGACCAGTGTTTCACAAGAAAAATGGAGGGGGCTATACATTACATAAGGCGCAAACGGTGTGTGTGTGTGTGTGTGTGTGTGTGTGGGGCTCTAAAGACCTTTGCAGGAATGTGAACATTGGGTTATACAAGTGGCTTTCTAGGAAACAAGTACTCAAAAGGTTCTCTCCCCCCTCCCAGCCAGAGAATATGCAAGTATACAGGCAGACAACCTCACTCACACCCCCCCCCCCCCCCCCACGCCTTTGTTAACTGCAATATAGAGAGAAGACAAACACACAAACACACTGCTCCACCCCCAGCCCCCCGAGGTAGAACACTGTGTTACCGTGGCGGAGGAAGCCGAGGTCACGTGACTTTTAAGCGTGGTAAACAAACGCTCTCCCCCTCCCTGTTCCCTGAAATAATTCACTTTCACTGAACTGACCCCCACCAGACACTGTGTACTTTATCGTTTCCCTATCAGAGTTAATGGAAGAACCAAGGCATTCGGCTTGTCTTGCATGAATGGTAATAATACTCAGTTGAAATTAGGTTTGAAAATAGGTTTGATCAAAGACCCAAAAAGGTGGAAGGACTAAATCCTGAAACAGGAAACACTGGAAATACTGCACTCCAATAAGATGAAGCGCATTATCTCCACACCCCCACTCTGGTGTTACATTAAGAAGGTTCCTGACCGCACAGCGGTGTTACATTCAGAAGGTTCCTGACCCCACTCTGGTGTAACATTAAGAAGGTTCCTGACCCCACAGCGATGTTACATTCAGAAGGTTCCTGACCCCACTGTTGTGTTACATTCAGAAGGTTCCTGACCCCACTGTGGTGTTACATTCAGAAGGTTCCTGAACCCACTGTGGTGTTACCTTCAGAAGGTTCCTGATCCCACTGTGGTGTTACATTCAGAAGGTTCCTGCCACAGTAGGGTCAGGAACCTTCTGTATGTAACACCACAGTGGGGTCTAGAAGACATTCCTCAAATAGCCTCCACTTTCTTTATACCACACAGTGAAATAAGATGTGACAGTCGTGCTCAGTGCATGACAATATTTGGATACTATGTCGGCATTGCTGTTCGTAGTAGTATACGGCTGGTCTCAAAAGCCTTTTTCCCCTATGGCAAGAATAGGATTTTAATCAATAGGAACGTCTGGTCACTAAAGTGTTGGAAGCATGCTTTGCAGTCTTGGCAGCATGGAGGGACAGACATAGAGAGACAGAGAGCAAGGGAGAGGGAGAGGGTGAGCTAGAGAGAGAGAGAGAGAGAGAGAGGGTGAGCGAGAAAGCAAGAGAGCTATAGAGAGAGCGAGAGAACCACTGGAACCATTTTAACCAACATTTCATTGTCATGCCATTGAAAAAAATGTGAAGTCCGGGGCAACAAATCTCAATGGATTCAATGTTGCTCTCAAAACCATGTTCACTGAGTCTTCCTAACTGGACAAGACACGGTTTGGTCCCATATGTCTGATTGCCTATAATAACAAAATACTGCCTATTTTTGGGATTAGCATGGAAATAGGTGGCCTACAGTATGTCTGCATCCTTTTGGATTTACATTGCACACAAACAAGGCCTTGGTTGTATTTTAAACGTTTAACAGCAGGCCTGGAGGGGGACTCTTTAACCCTAAGCTCTGACCCCATAAAACACACAGCAGTGAACTAGTAGCCAGGCCTATTTAAACACTTTCATTGCAACAACATAAAGTTCCAAAATAGATTTGTTAGAGGCGAGGAGCAGCCCAAGATACACCACCGTGGAACCCTGAACATCCGACGAGAGACCGTGACATCTTGTCGTCTTTTCCATGACGAAGACAGAGGAACGTCTCGGGGTCCAACAGACCACATGTCTCCTGTCTGCCCGACCACTGACCGGACAGGACAGATGCCAGTGAGGAAGTGTGTGCTAAATAGCTCAGACCCACAGGAAGATTAATAACAATATGAGGGAGGGCTGCCAAAACCGCGCCAGTACACAGAGAGCTACACGCTACCTACTCTTTATTATCATATGAAATACCTAGAAAAAAAGAACCTATTAAGAGCACAGACAAAAAAAAATAGGAATGTGGAAACTGGAAAATGGGGTTGAAATAAGGAAGGCATCCTTCCAGTCACGCTCTTCTTCCAAGAGGCCATTTGTTTCTGTTCCTTTCCCTTCTCAGAAAACCCCGTCTCAGACCCATGAGCCTGGACCCTTGCTGCCAAATGAGACAGCTGCAGAGGTCCAACACAAAACAACATGCAAAACACCTAATTTTCAATGGGGGAGATTTGAGATTGGTGGTGACCTGTGGCTGCCATTTTCTACTTGAGGAATTTAAACCGCATTTCAAAATAAAATACAACGTAAACACAAGACTTGTCCATCTGTGGGGATTGTGGATCAGCAGCATGCATTGTCGACTGACTATGCAGGGGATGGAGGATACAGTCACCTGACAGCATTGTCTTCCATTAAGGTGCTTACAGGCACCCAGATTACTTCTAACACAACACAGCTCAGCTCAGAATGTTGCCGCAACAACCAGCCTCAAGCATTATGAGTTCAAGTTACAACAGAGCTCAAATCTATGCCAATACCACATCTGTTATCCACGCCTTAATCTGGGATCCAGACCCATCCAGTCCCATTATGTTATAGCATAGTGCTCTCTTGAAAGCAGCCCATATCCATCGGATACCAATTTGTTTATTAAAAACGTTTGAATAAAAATGTATCATAAATGTATCATAACATGATGTGTTTTATACAGAAGAGTAGTAGGGCCAGGCATAACAATTTAAAAGATTTTTATGTTAAAAGATGTTTTATTTTATACATTTTTATAAATGCCGAGAATAAAGTCTAAATGGTATTTCGACTTTATTCTCGACATTTCGACATGCAAAATAAAATAAAAATCTTCCTCTCATTTTTTTAATTTTTATGCCTGGCCCTAATAATCTTCCGTGGTTTTATAACATTAAACAAAAAGAATACGAAAAAATGTTTTTTATTTTTTACTTCCAATGATAAATATATGAATGCCACTTAACCGTTAGATAACAGCAATGACTTAAACACATTCTGTTATATAACAGCAATGACTTCAACACATTGTTATATCTTTCATTCGGGCTCTTGCTACAGACCAACATTGAATAAGTAACCAGCGTCATCTCCGACTTCCCCAGCTGAAGGTAAACTGCTAATGACACTGGGAATGGAGGAGGACTGAACACTTTGTGCCTGTCCGGGGTGGTCACAAGGCGGCATGTCAACAGAGTGTTACGTAACGTCCACTTCTGGAGCAACTGGTTCACGTGCAACGATGGAGGTCCACAACGCATCCCAAGCCCTTTCACTGCAATATCCCCGACATGTCCATTAAGTAAACAACCTGAAACACACTAATGGGGATTAGCTGTACAGTACGTTTATTACAGTCTGATGGAGGGCTATAGGAGGCTACACATGACAATAGTATTGAACTCCTGCATTATTGTGAGTCTTAAACTCTGACCATGCAGAGCACGACAGCCCGCTGAAGGACAACAGCAGTGATTTCGCCTGAAGAAGGCTGAGAGCAACATTGATTCTTCAGGAACTTAGCGAATTTCAATATAAAGGTTCCAGTTCTACAGGGAATTTCATTGTAATACTCAGAGAGATCACGACGCGAGTACTGGAACAGAGATGAGGCATGGGAGACCATTGGCTAGTATAGAGGAGAGCTAATTCAAGGATTACAGCATGACTTGAAGGGTTTTCCTGAATGCTCCCTCTGACACGCAAGAATGGAACTGCTGACAGAAGCTGACTAGAGGGAGGTGCCTTTAACATCTGCCTGATAAAAACTGGACACAATATGAGCAACTTGACCATGAAACAAGGACTCAGGATCACTTTGCAAGGCAGCAAATCAACTTTTCCACAGGAAACCACATATGCTTCAAATACAATGGGGCCTTGAAAATGGGGCCTTACCTGGACATCGTAAAGTCCCACAATGTTTTCATGTTGAAGTTCCTGATAAAACAAAGAAGACATTCAGAGAACATACTCTTATTTCAAACAGAACAGCTACGTTCCTATTGCTCAGGACGAATGCCAAATATCCATTACTAGGCCACGATAAGAAAACTAAGATAAGTGAGAAGAACACTCACCTTTAAAATTTTGATTTCCTTGCCAAGGAGGATCTGGGACTTGGACAGGTTCTTCTTGTTAATGCTCTTGATGGCCACCTCCCAATCGGTCTTCTACAGAACAGTACAGAAGGAGAGAAGAACCCAAGAAAGGAGCAATTAGTTGAACTCCCTCGAGCACCCGTTTTCCCCCCCCTGCCCCCCCCCCCCTCCAGACTAGTGTGGGTTGGAGTCTGGAGCCAAGCCAGCTGGCATCAGGGCATCGTCGAGGTCAGCACCACTTTGGAGAGAGAGCCAAGGAAGTGGATCGGTAGCAGACCAACATTTCCATATTATATCCATATGGTAGTACACTAGTTACGGGAGGAGGCCCATATTTTGGCTACAGCGCAGATAACATGTCCATGTACAAGATCTGACCACATGTGAATGAAAAAACTGTTAACATACATCATAACATAACATCAGTTGCCAACAAAAACATAAATCAATCAAGTCCAGGGAAATTTGTTTCCCAAATGGTTTTAAGTAAAGAGGGGATGAAAGGAACTGAGCTGAAAGGAACCAAGAAGCAGGTCCAAGGGTCCGGGAGCCGAGCAGCTGTGTTCAGTGAACAGGCACAAAGAACAGAATCCTATTAATGAAAGGGAACATTTTCTAAAGGAGATCTAGGTTAATATGAGATGTTCTCTGTCACAGGCCTGTACTGTGACACAGGAGTGACTCTGGCGGTGTGTGTGTGTGTGTGTGTGTGTGTGTGTGTGTGTGTGTGTGTGTGTGTGTGTGTGTGTGTGTGTGTGTGTGTGTGTGTGTGTGTGTGTGTGTGTGTGTGTGTGTGTGTGTGTGTGTGTGTGTGTGTGTGTGTACACATTACACCACTGTTAACGGTGGCGTGAGGTGGAGGAGAACCAAACTCTTAGGTGGAGATGTTGTGCAGACCGCTGGTGAGTCATGCACGGTCAGCACATTCTGAGTGAGGGGCCATCGCTTCACAGATGCCAAGATGCTTCTGCATTGCAAATTGCATATGATCTAATTTGCAAATCACGGTGTTGAAATGTGTGTGGCGAGATGATGGTGGGCTGAGTGACGTCAGACAGATTAGCGTCAGCGGCACTGCTTTGATTCACCGAGATCGGCGAACCTGTGGTCACGCCATCGTTCGCAGAACCTCCCACAACAAGAGAACATAGCCAGTGTCTATCTTCACGTGATCCCAGTGAGTTTCTAGTGTGTAGCCGGTTTGCCTTTGAACATGACGCCAGCGGCGTTAGGAGGCGGAAGGGGTCATCAAGTAGGGGACGACCTCAGTGGCCTCCTGCATCGCCGTCCCCGCACTCCTCTTGTCCTCGCCAGTGGAAACCACTCTAGAAATAGCTCAGATGCCGGTCACAGCTCCTTTAAACGCTCGCGGTCACTTCAATCACGTGCCGGGTCCATTTCAGCGTGGGGTCACATGACATGTGAACAGAAGATGAAGCTGCTCACCTGATCACGCTGGCTGGCAGAGACAAGACTACACAAGGTCAGATGTGGGATAATATTTCCTAGACAGACGTTGCAGCCTTGTCGGGTGATCAGACCAAAGAAGTCTTGTCTGTGGTGAAAAAAACTGACACTTGCTCTTGATTTGACCTTATGTGCCAACATGTATAAAGCGTGCACACAAACACACACACGTTATAAACCTGATATTCACTCTATTCGTCAATTGCACCTTATACTTTGCACACCTCACCATAATAAACATGTTTTTGTTCTTACATAACACCATAACACTTAGCAGGTGGAGGAGAGCATAAACGGTCCGCTCATCCTTGCATAAGGATGAGTCCCGTGGTGATGGAACATCCACCCTGCAGCTCCTGCGCGTCAGAGAGTCTGAATCACCCGTTTCATGAATGGGTGACTCGAGAGAGACACACACGTAATAGGATTTTCAAAAATAAGGTGGAGCTATATGAATGGATGACAGTGGTCCCAGATATATGCCAAAAAATTCAAAAAAACATCCTGTGCTTTTGGTGATGCAGGATATGACGAGAAGTCACTGGAATTGTGAACACTGCATTATGCAGTGACCCAGATTTCACTGGTCCCTTTTATTTAAAGACTCAAATAAAATTCACAGGAGATGTGGCTGTGGTGTGTGTGTGCAGTCGTTTACCTTTCTGTGTCTTCCCTTGAAGACCACAGCGAAGGCACCGTGTCCCACAAGGTCCTTCCTGCTGTACTCAAAGTCCCCCACAGTCTCCATCATGGACAGAAGGTCCAGGTCCACAAGGTTCCTCCTCCTGGTCCAGGTCCACAAGGTTCCACCTGGTCCAGGTCAACAGGGTTCCTCCTGGTCCAGTTCAATAGGGTTCCTCTTGATTATGTTGGATGGGGAGTCTGGTTGTATTCACTTGGGTGACCTCCGGTCCTCTGGTGTCACTCCCTGACCTTGGTGACCTGGTTAAGACCGGGTTCGTTGGCCATGAATCGACTTCGACTGGTAGGACAGTTCTACTGATAGGATGACAGGTCTACTGGTAGGAGGAAGACAGGTCTACTGGTAAGAGGAAGACAGGTCTACTAGTAAGAGGAAGACAGGTCTACTAGTAGAAGGAAGACAGGTCTACTGGTAGGACGACAGGTCTACTACGGTGTGTAGGACTACGGGTCTACATGATGCCGCTCTACAGACGTCGCTCTACAGACATAACCTCCCGCACACCTGCGGCCCCGCAGCTACCTGACGTTAAAGTGACGTAACAGTGACGTAACGCTGCTACTGCTGCTGCTGCCTCGAGCACCATGCTGACCTGGGCTGGGGGGGGCTGCTGTCTTCATGTTAGCATGTAGCCTTCATGTTAGCATTGGACATCCGACTGGGTCCACAGCTGGACTGTCATCAAGTCAATATTAAAAACACAGCTGATGTCACACACACAGTCTTCAAATATCTGGACGGCAGCAGGACGCCAAACAAAATGCCCCAAAATAAATCCGTGTCTTGTTATTTACGTCCCCTTCTTGTTGTGGTGTCCTCCGGGTGCTCAAGACAACATTTATCTTTCCTCTGTTGTGAAATGAGAACAATGTTGGACCTCGACGTCAACGTTATCCCATCGGAACACTTTGTTCAGTACATGAATCACACATCTCTTCTTCGTTATATAATAATCTGAATACTAGAAGAAACTGGTGTCCCTGCTTCCAGTGCTCGACTATGAAACCCTGTATTATGACATTAATTGTATAATATTAGTATTAGTTGTCAGTCCGTAGAAATGATACATCAGTCCATTAGACAACAACATGAACTCAACAATACTGGAACGTAGTGCGGTGTTAAAGCTTTATAGAATATCCCTCCGCCCTTTAGGGCGCTGCGCCACTTTGCTCCTTCCGCTTTAGAATATAGTGTGCTGAATCACCACCGTGTCAGAAGAGGACGGCGCACAGAGGGCCGCATACTTACTACTATAATAATAACCAGTCTGTCGTGAGTTTTAAACAGTTTTATTTAACATGTTAATAACCACAGACAATGACTTTATTGTTAAAAGTGGAACATTAACTCTATGGATTAGTGGTCAAATTGCATGATAATACCCCAGCTTAAACTGATATCCTATAATATACTTTCACTGTAACCTGGAACTAACACTTTCTGCTTGACGACAAATAATTACATATATATATATACACACATATACTCACAAACACAAATAAATAACCTAGGCTTGTTTATGTTTGCAACATGATGTTGGGATTTTTCGCCCTCTGGTGGCCACGTCGAGGAGGTCAACAGAACTCTGTGTTTATAACAGTTAAACACACTGGTATGTTTAACATTACTATCTCATAAAACATGGTTTTAGTTGTTGTTCACTGTGAACTCAGAGTCCAGTTAAAATGTGTGAGGAATTCTGGATTGATAGTTATTGATTGATAGATAGTGATGAGGAGTCCACAGCCATTCCACAAATAACATTTGACAACGTTTATATCAATGAGTATTTAGGCATTACATTTAGTCCAAAACATTTTTTAGAAAGTTTATTTTGTTCAATCTTCACACATTAAAAATGTGAAAACACAATAAACATTGTATGGCATTCCCAGTCTCAGATTAAAAGTGTTGGACTAACCCTAACAGACCCCCAACAACAGTTTATACAGAATAATTAATTACAGAAGTAGTGTGTCGGTCAGAGTGTTGGTTGCTGTTTCCCATACAGGCTGTACATTCACGTTGCATCTTATATAGGTATTTGGAAGATTAAAAACATTCAACATAGCCTAAACAGGCTAATGTGTAAGAATGATTGAATAACGACGTTAAGTAAACTTATATGTCTTATTGTCTCTTGGATTTAGCAGCAGTGTTTCCAGCCCTGGGGGTTGGATTGTATGTGTGGGAGAAGAGCATGGTGAAGAGCAGCATCAGGGGGACCAGCAGATAAGGAGCATAGATGGAGACCAGGGTCCAGCGCTCCCTCCAGGTCTGAGGGCCGGCGTGGGGCTCCAGGGGAAACGGGTACAGCAGCACGTGGGCCAGGATGGGCACCAGGGTGGTCCCCACGTGGGTAGAATATATGATGGCCGGAGTTCTGATCCACTTACATCCGCCTGGAAACGAACACAATAAAAGTACCATTTAGCGGCAACACAGCTGTTTAGGTATAGATATATAGAAAGGTTGTCTGGCAAACCAGAGGGTTGCTGGTTCGATCCCCCAGCTCCTCCTAACCCGGTAGGGGGCAGTAGCTCAGTCTGTTGGGACTTGGTTTGGGAACCAGCAACCCTCGCCTGTTGAAGTCCCCGAAACGGACCAAGTGCGGAGTGAGAACTGGTTCTTGGAAAAAAGGTGCCAGTTCTCCTCCTGGGCACAGCCAAGGTGCCCTTGAGCAAGGCACCAGACCCCTACACGGCTCCTCATACTAGGATGGGTTAAATGCAGTGAAACACATTTCACTGTGTGTGTACATGTATGAGACCAATAAAGAGGATTCAATCCTCCAGATAAAAACAACAGTCAGTAGGTGTAACTAGGCCACAACAGATCAGAATCAGAGACAGCGGCTTTCATTTCCTCAGCAGAATTTAATTAGCTACCATTACGAAAAAAATGTAATAGGTGTTGAGGTGTCCCTGAGCAAGACATCCTAACCCCAACTGCTCCGTGTGAGCTGGCTGTCTCCTTTGATGGCTGACACTACCGGCGGTGTCTGATTGGGTGTATGAATATGTGCATGAATGGGTATATGAATGGATGAATGTGAGGCAGTAATTGTGTGTTGTATCAATGCAGTCCATTTACCACAGACAGCAACGTACGGTCGAAGACACGGTGCTCAACTGAGTAGGCGAGCCCCCTACAGACGTCCCCAGATGTTCGTCTGATGTTGTATTTACATTCAATATAAAGTTTTACTAGCCTTTAAAGAAGGCATAGGCTGCGACAGGGAAGAAGGGCGTCTGGACCAGAGCTTCACACAGGATGAAGGACTTGAACCAGACCGGAGGGTCCAACACCATGGGGTCTCTGAACTCTTCTGCATACCACCGGAGAAGATCCTGAAGCTGTCGGAACCAATTTATTATTCAGTTATTATTAATGTAACAATGAGTAAATAAGATGTTTGACAACTTGTAAAACTCATCTACAACTTAGTTATTGCAGTCGCACTGCATACCGTTGTTACATAATCAATACTCACCGCACGCGGATACACGTGAGCAGGCAGCAGAGCCTGTAGATCAATAAATAACGTAATGGGAATATGAGACGCAAAATAGAAGAAGAATATCCATTCTAATATTCGAATGGCCATGACTGCACACTATTAAGCAAGCTATCAACAAACAGGCAGAAGGTTGTGCAATTGGGAGGCCGAGCCTTCCTGGTGACGTTGGGACGCGTGTGAACGCCAGGTCTCACACGATTGGTCAATTTCTTATACAGGGGTGTGTCTTAAACGATAAAGAGGCGTGTCTTAAACGATAAAGAGGCGTGTCTGAACAAAGCCTGAACTGCAGTGGCCTCATTCAGGTCAAGGAAATTCAGCTGACCTAACTTCTTCTGCACACTTAGTTTATTATTGTTAAAGCGATTATATCAGAAATGTTTCCATGAAGAAAAGTCAGTGTAAATAGGCCACAACAGATAAGAATCAGAGACAGCGGCTTTCATTTCCTCAGCAGAATTTAATTAGTTACCATTTGTTACAGATCAATAGCATCACTCCATATACAACTACAGGTACAGTATTTTGTACAGTTCATATTCAAATACATAGGTTTTTAATTGGGTAATTTACAAACACTTTTTTTATGTACATATCAGTGCAATGCCACTTTCTTTTCAACCCCCTTACAAAACAAATTTAAATTAACATCTTTCAGAAGCAAAAAGGAAATTAACTTAAATAAAACAAATAATAATAACTACAGACTTAGGTTCAGTAGTAGACTGCACTGTAGCCAGTGCTTCAAACTCTTCTTTTGACTGGACCACACACAAATAAACAACCTTTGTCTGTTGAATTATTTTAGCATTTTCAGTCGATATACAAGTCCCAATTTCCCGTTCATCGTTCTCCTTTGCTGCATTTCGAATTTCAATGGGACTTCTCCTCAATTCCCAGATTTTGGGAAAGTTGAACACAATATTAAATACTTTGTCAGCATTTCTGCCCCATCCAAAAAGGGTTACATTTTTAAACCATTCCAGGGCGCATTCACTGTAAAATCATTCTTGATAGACATTGCATTATTTCACCTCCAAAAACCAAGCCGAGCAACATTGGTTTCGTCTAGTCCATAAGCCTCAATTCAAACGTTCCCTTTGAGCCACGTGACACAAACCTTACAGAGTAGAAATAGTTTGGACAGCGTTCACAAGACACGTTCATACACGTGCGGGACACAATAGAGAAGCAGAGACAAACAACAGGCTAGGACATAAAACATTTGTTCGCCAGACACGTTCTCAACGATGGGGAACACAAGCTTACATTTGACCCATCCCGTCTTCGTCGTCCATCACGGCCCCTCTTGACCATAAATAAAGCAGCGAAACATATTAGATTGGCGTGTGGGAGACAACACACACAAGGGATCTCTTGCTAAGTTCAGCTTCAACGTACATATTAAACCAAGTGATGACTTAATGGTTGGTATTCACTGGATATTTTTGATTCAAGCATCGAGACTGAATCAAAGCCCAAGTCAAATAACAGATAATGCGTGAATGAAAAACCGATCAAAAATATCAAACGGAAACGGGTGCAGGGGAAAGTGCAAATCATCAAATGGTCCAAAACACAGCTGGTCAGGGGGGATAATTCATCCATTTAAAAGTTCCAGACAATACAAAATACAAATATTGTTGCTACCACGTCATTTACTTTCAGCAATACATATTTGTTAAATATTTAGTATTGTTTGATAATGGCATTGGCCTTCCACGGTCACAATGGAACCAACCATAATTGACCGTTCTCCAGTACAGCCAATATAACCACTGGGCTGATGCATATGCTCCTAAGATATCCAACACCTTGACTAGAGTAAAAAATAAAACCAATTCATTGAAAGGTGTACTGCATAAAAATAATAAAATGGGTCTGGGGTTGGTTTTCCGGGGACACGTTAACACATATCCCATACAGACGCATTATTTGGCGATTGAGTGGCTTGGCTACATGCTTTGAAACAGAATCACAAGTAGCCGAACATAACTAGGGCAGAGGAATCAGTTTCTCTGATGAAACATTGGATGGACTGGTCACTGCACTTCTGATCAGTGCCAGTACAAGTCATTTGTAAATCCCACGTCTGGTTTGGCTTATCGTAGGGGCTGCTGTTTGATCCTCATCCCGTCCCATACCTTGAATAGTGTCTCTCGACAGAGTGGCACCAAATTAATACTATTCACACGACCTTGTGAGCACAGCATTCTTCTAAAACTACCAAGACGACGGAGGGTGAAGGGTGACCCTCATGAACAAAATGGCAACGTTAGCGACTTGGAAGACAATGCAGCAATGAGCTCATGACCGAAGCGCAAGGCAAATTAAGCAGCACTGCCATCACAAAATGGCATCATGAGAGCAGAGTACTGTACTAAACCCGATGGCTGTAACTGCCTTCTGAAGTGGTACACTATAAAACCCGTCCAGCTAGCTCTAAAGTCACTAAATAAAAGTCAAGTACGTTTTTTGGGATTCCCTTGTCAATTGCACAAAACACCAAGAATTTGGCAGTCGTGGGATTAAATGTTTTAAAAAGAGGCGAACCTTGTTCGAATTGATTGGTCCACTAGTGGATCCATTTTTTGACTGTAGTGAACATCAGAGGATGCATGTACTTGGTAACTACATGCTACAGACGTGGTAATACTGTCCCAAACGGCGGTTAGGTGGCGGTTGGCCCGCGGGCCGCAGACATGGATGAGGTAGCATGTTTAGTCCTAGCGACCCTAGCTACAGCAGATAGCATTTGGAGGAAAACATTTTAAAGCGTTTTCAAGACGGTATCCAATAGTAATGTGAATTTATACTAGATACATCATTTCAACGTCGTTGAAAAAGTGAACATACTTTGACAGTACCGCCCTGCGTGCATGAACAGAATAGACCTCTGGCTCTTCGACCGGATTGGCAACGTGTAGTTCATGTGTGGGGCCATACCGACATCCAATGGTATGCACGTTTTCTTTTTGTATTTGCTTGGCGTCGAACGCCTGTTAAAAATGAAATGGATCTGTTGTGTTGTTCAGTAAAGTGCACCAGTTTAGTGCTTCCACCGGGGATACAAACGTTGACTAGAAATTATCTTTTTTTTTTCATCCCCAACTTCAAGTGCTGTAGCGCGTCCCGCAGACTCCCGGGGTCTGTAGTGCCACGCCCGGAACCCCGGGATGTGGCCTCCTCTAATCGTACACTGGCCAGTGAGTCACATGGACGTCCTGGGAGACCAGCGCGAGCCCTCACTGGAGGACACAGTATTTCTTGTAGTCCGACTCAAAGTCCTCGTCCATGCTACTGGTGTCCGCCATCTTCTTGCCGTCCGTCTTTGGCAGGAACTGAGAATAGTCGACCCCCTGCTGCTCATAGAACAGGATGTAGGCGGAGTCTGCGTCTATCTCCTCCGAGTGAAGCTCCTGAAACGTCAAAGGGCAAGAACATTGAGTCTCCTTGTGGGAAGAAGGCACAGGAAGTTACATTGTATTTACAAAATCTGGAAATTATGACACCAGCTCCTACTGGAGACCTAAGCCATGAATGAAGAGATGGAGAGGGTAGATTTCCTCACCTTACAGCTGCTGTCGTTATAACAGTACCACTTCCTGTTGGGGTTTTTGGCGTAGGTGACATAGTGGCCACCTCCCATTATTCCAGAATGGCACTAGGGAAGAGAAGGAAAACAATAAGTTACCAACTACAAGGAAGAACTACAACTTAGAAACATGTAGTATTTATGAGTTAGTTTATTCAGAAAACAACAAAGTCCCCTACACCCTAACAGGGACAGTGAGGAGAGATAACCAACGTTCAGCTTTTGTAGGTATTCATCAAATAAATAAAACAATTTATTTTAGAGAATTGATGCATGTGGAAATCATAGATTAGATGGTGTCTCGGGGATAGAGGTATGGTTTCTTTGTGGATGGAGGCATGGTGTCTTAGTGTTGGAGGCGTGGTGTCTTGGTGATGGAGGCGTGGTGTCTTGGTGATGGAGGTGTGGTGTCTCGGTGATGGAGGTGTGGTGTCTCAGTGATGGAGGTGTGGTGTCTCAGTGATGGAGGTGTGGTGTCTCAGTGATGGAGGTGTGGTGTCTCGGTGATGGAGGTGTGGTGTCTTGGTGATGGAGGTGTGGTGTCTTGGTGTTGGAGGTGTGGTGTCTTGGTGATGGAGGTATGGTGTCTTAGTGTTGGAGGTGTGGTGTCTCGGTGATGGAGGTGTGGTGTCTCGGTGATGGAGGTGTGGTGTCTCGGTGATGGAGGTGTGGAGTCTTTGTGGATGGAGGTGTGGTGTCTCGGTGATGGAGGTGTGGTGTCTTGGTGATGGAGGTGTGGTGTCTTGGTGGATGGAGGTGTGGAGTCTCGGTGATGGAGGTGTGGTGTCTCAGTGATGGAGGTGTGGTGTCTTTGTGGATGGAGGTGTGGTGTCTTGGTGGATGGAGGTGTGGTGTCTCGGTGATGGAGGTGTGGAGTCTCGGTGATGGAGGTGTGGTGTCTCGGTGATGGAGGTGTGGAGTCTCGGTGATGGAGGTGTGGTGTCTCGGTGATGGAGGTGTGGTGTCTTTGTGGATGGAGGTGTGGTGTCTTTGTGGATGGATGTGTGGTGTCTTTGTGGATGGAGGTATGGTGTCTTTGTGGATGGAGGTATGGTGTCTCGGTGATGGAGGTGTGGTGTCTTGGTGATGGAGGTGTGGAGTCTCGGTGATGGAGGTGTGGTGTCTTTGTGGATGGAGGTGTGGTGTCTTGGTGATGGAGGTATGGTGTCTCGGTGATGGAGGTGTGGTGTCTCGGTGATGGAGGTGTGGAGTCTCGGTGATGGAGGTGTGGTGTCTCGGTGGATGGAGGTGTGGTGTCTTGGTGATGGAGGTGTGGTGTCTTGGTGGATGGAGGTGTGGTGTCTTGGTGATGGAGGTGTGGTGTCTTGGTGGATGGAGGTGTGGTGTCTCAGTGTTAGAGGTGTGGTGTCTGTGGATGGAGGTGTGGTGTCTTAGTGTTGGAGGTGTGGTGTCTTGGTGATGAAGGTATGGTGTCTTTGGTGATGGTGGTGTGTTGTCTTGTTGATGGAGGGGTGGTGTCTTGGTGATAGGAGGTATGGTGTAGCAGTCTGGTACTCACTGATATTGCGTAGAGGTTGTACATGGCCTCCAGCGCTGCGTCCTGCTGCAGCAGGGAGCCATCCGAGTCCACGTTGCTGTCCTCCGTGCAGCAGTCCCAGGTCAGCTCCGGCGTTCCCTCGCCAACCTCGCCGTTTACCAGCGTCACACCGGAAGACGGCTCGGAAGCGACCCTCCCCGGGTCGGGACAGGACTCCGACCTTTCCGCCGTGGGGACGCCCTCCGCCTCCTCCTGGACCTCGGTGTCAGCCTCCCTGGTGCTGTGTGCCTCTAGACTCTCCTTGCTGTTGGAGAGGCGGTGACGGCCGCCCAGCTGGGGAAGGCGGAGCCTGCCTTGTCTGCGTCCGGCGGTGCCGGTCTTGGGGCTGCCGGAGGGGCTCCCGGTTCTGCTGAGCGAAGGGGCCGACTTCCTGTCTGAGGCGGGGGAGGCTGTGGAGGAGGAGGGGTAACACGAGGGGGGGAAGGTTAGGGGAGGTAGCCTCGAGAGAGAGTTCTCATTCTGTTTCTCTCTGCAGGTCTGGCCTTGAGAAACGACCAATCAGTCCAGTAACAGACCAACGATAAGGATTAACATGAATCTGGAAAGAAGCCTTCTCCCGGATTCTAAGATATTTTTGCTTTACTTCTAGCTGCATTCGGTAAGAAGGAAGAGAGCACAACGTAAAGCCGCAGCTATATATTCAAATCAAATACTGGCGGCCAGACAGATATTCATTAACGTGATGTCAGGACGCTCTCACTGAGGTAAAGGAGGTTGGTCTTGTGATACACTGCCATCTACTGGTTATAACAAAAAACGACCTTATAATTAAAGCGAATAGCCTGGTCACTAGAAAGTCACAGTTTTGTGTACATGCGGCTTCTACGATGTAGCTGGAGGTTATTTAAAGAAAAACGAACCTAATCTGTATTGTTCGACATCTTATGTATTATACAGTAATTATATGTATAATTCTCCACAGGTTAATTTATCTTCAATTCCCTTAATAATTCTAACTAAGTTTCTGAAGTGGCGGACCTTTAGGGAGGTTGCAGAATCCGGCGGGGGCAGAGACAGAGGAGAGGTTGTCCTCCCCCAGCCTCCGTAGCTCCTCCCCCTCGCTGCGAGAGTGGAGGCTGTGCTGCTGCTGCACCAGCTGGTCCTGCGGGGCCAGGAACGCGCCGGGGTCAAAACTCTCCCGGGGAAACTTGACGATCTTCTGGGACTTGATCCAGCGACCGTTGACGAACTGGAAGCGCTTCAGATGAACAATCTGGAGCAGAAGAGATGTCTTAGTGAAACACTTTGAAAGGCCTCCTAAAGTTGGACTTTCTCTATACTCCCTCTGAATATGACATACTTTATGTAACTCCTTGGTGTAATCCATGAGTAACATGCCAAACCTACTGGCTGGCATTGTTATACTTTTTAGAGACTGTATTAAAACTGTATAGAATGTCAGCAATGAATCAGCGTTTGACTTTATGTCTTGGTAAGGACACTGAAATGATGCTATTGAGATGTTTAAGGAAGATGCAGATCTTTACCTTAGCCATACTAACACCCTAAATATAACTTACATTATACCTAAACATAACCCTCTGTAACCCAAGACCTAAACACAAATGTTTGGAACATATACCTTAGCTTCACTATTCCCAACATACAACAACCAGTACATACAAATGATTGATTTAACATTACACACAAAAACATACTATTATCAAATTTGTTTCATTACGATAATTGTTGTATTTTTTTTGTACAAAGACATACATATAAAAATACATATAACCCTCTTCCAGTTATATTTTATTGATTAAAAAACATAATACATTTACCGGTCAGCACGACAATGGACTCGTTGGACAGTTCCAAAAAGTCCCCTTTACATATATTCAGGCCCCACTGTGAATGGTTCAGTGTGCGCTCCATGTGAACGCTGTATGCGGCACATGGTCGTACCAGTATGGGCGGCAGTCTCCAGAGGTCCAGCTTCTTGGTGGCCAGCCGGTGAGTCTTACACTTGGAGCAGTAGTACAGCTCGTCCTCCCCCAGCTCCTCTTCACCGGTGAAGGCCTTCAGGCAGCTGTCCAGGCTGATGGGCTCGGCCTGGGCCCGGCGGGACTGCTCTACACTGCAGTGCTCCTCCACGATCTGTAGGGGGAGCCAAAATACACAAAACACACACAAGCATTGTTAGAGACCAGGATTCTTGTGGGTTTGAAGAGCGCCATAGGAATGTAAAAAATATCTAACGGACAGAATATCAATCACCGTTGGCCTCGACAAGAGAACAGACGTTATAGATATGCGTGTTGTCTTTCAGAGGGGGCTTGACACACAGGCCGATCCTTTTAAAACCTACATTTTTCTGTGAGACGCTAATTCGAGATATGAGTTTGGTTGCTTCATGTTACGTTGTAACTTAAAGGTGTTTTTTGTTTAGTTTCTTAGAGCTACCCACCCTCTCCTGGGAGGTCTGGTAGCGAAGGTGCAGCGCAGTGGGGTCCCAGTCCACAGCGATGTAGGCGTTGCCCACAGAGGCCCTGTCGTCAGTACACTCTATGGGGCAGCCCCGGCAGAACCTGAAAGAAAGACGAGGGAGAACAGTTATTGAGGCTTTTCATTGTTCAACCAGACCAGACCATGACCACAAACACGGCTGACGTGTGGCCCTCGAAGTCACCTTTGCTGCATGGCCTAATAGGTTGATAATGGTACCAAACCTTAAATACAAGTTCAGCAGAGTTTCTAGACATTAAAGTAGTAGCAGGAGGGAAGATGGCAGCTCACCGGTACCACGGACACCAGGCACAGGAGATGCCATCCTTGCCAACCACGCGGAGCGTGAAGGGGTACTGGTAGCCCATGCTGTCGTCACTTTGGGTCAAAAGGACACAGAACATGATGTTATAAAATGTTAAATGTAATGTTACTATTTTATGTCTCCAGTGTGTCTTTAAACAGCCGTTCAGATAATTGATGTGGCCGTGGAAAGAAAACAGACCAATTATGTCAATGTAGAATTCCTAGTGTGAATTGTCTAGTTTGGGCCACTTCTGTTGGTGTAATTTCTTTGGAAATTATTGCTTACCACTGCCCAGTGTTTGAGTATCTTGTAGCTCTGGTCATTTTGGATGTATTCCTTTAGGATTTAAATTGTATTATATAAACTTAAGCTGAATGGAAGACCAAACACCATCTTCATGAGGTAAGACTTGTATATGAGTAAGTAATGCTCCAGTGATGGTAGGTTGGTGTGTGTGTGTGTGTGTCTGCTGACCAGTCCTGCGCATGGTTGCTGGCCTCCTGCGGTGGCAGGGGGCTGGCCAGCCGGGACACCTGGATCCACACGGCGTCGTAGAGGTCCTTCCTGCTGGTGTGCACCGTGCACGGCACGATGAGGGGCATACCAAACAGACTGGGCCGGTTCTTCTGAGCCGACAGGAAGTACAGCTCTGTTCGCATCTGGAAGGACGGACACACACAAGTTATGACATGGGGAATCCTATGGACACTATGCTTTATAGATAATTACAATTGTTCACTTATTATTTGACTAGTAATGTTAGACTTCCCAATCCAATCCACACATAAAACAACATTATGTCAGACATCTCCAGTGTCCAGCCCTGTAGCTCTCTCCTCAGAGCCCAGCCTGCCCTCTCACCATCTTCCTGTGCATAGCAATGATGTAGCCGACGAAGGGGCTCTCCTGTAGCGGCGTGAGGTGTCCGTTAGGAACCCCGTTGGCCAGGGGAGTCTCCGGGCTACAGGGCACCGGGGTGGTGGGCCTGCTGGTAGCCACCAGGACGGGCGGGACGGGCAGGACGGGCTGGCCCACGTGGCCGTTCACCGTCGAGCCGTTGGCTTCCGGCGTTACGTCTGTGGAGAGACGACTTCACAGTTGTATACTGCATCACTGCTTTTCATAAAGCAACACCAAGCGTTGATGGCCCTGGCAGCCGTGTCGAAGATACATTGCAAAAAGGTCGGACTTGGTTAGATTGGTTATACAAGTATAATGTTTAGTAAGTAGATCCACTGGAGACAAACGTCTCTCTGACAATCAAATCACCACTTCTGACCCGGGCAATATGGCTCATGGCATTGGATCTGTGACTTGATTTTACTTTAAGATCCCCTGATTTAGCCTGAACAACCGTCTGATACTCCAGACATCCTCAATGGATATGAGGTAGGAGTACATCCAAGTAGGACCCAAGAAGTCAAGACTGGGTCAAACAACGTTATGTTGGAGGACTATGCTGATGACAGTGATTATGATCACATTGTCAATTATTCTTCCAAAGTGTATGAAGGGCAGGTTGGTCTCTGGTGCCTACTACGCCCACAGAACAACAAATAGTAGGTCCATGAAACACAACCTCATCTAACTCATGCAACTCTTACAGTCAGCATATGACTACATATCCATCACAGTGCTTGAGCAACAGTTTGTTTACCTGTGAGTGGAGGTGAGGTGACGGAGAGCCTGTGTTTACCTGTGAGTGGAGGTGAGCTGACGGAGGTAGGAGAGCCGGGTACAGGTATCTCAAAGGCACACAGGAAGCCGTTGACAGACAGTCTCACCTTCTGGTTGTCCTGGGGAAAGTTCTGCAAGACAAGCAACCATAGCATCATGTTAGCATCATGCTGTCTGTAATAGTGGTAGTAGTTATTTCCTCGGCATGTTACGGACTGGCACTAAACCGTACACAATAGGATAGAACCCCAAACCCCACCCAGATCCCTCATGTTTACACTTCAAAACAGAGTTCAATATGTATATTCTGTTTATCATTGTACCCCTTCTGTATGTACAAACTCTAATATTAGAAACCCTTCATGAACACTCTCTGGACAAGTGTCCCTTTACTTTTGAAGTAAGGTCGTTTTTAGTTTATATTTGCTAAATGTTCTTGTGTCCAGTTCTTTTTGAAAATTCTGGTTTGGTACAGGTCCATAGGCTCGGTACCGGGTCCAGACAAGGTTCTGGTTTGTTATGGGTCCATAGGCTTGGTACCAGGTCCAAACAGGGTTCTGGTTTGGTACAGGTCTATAGGCTCGGTACCGGGTCCAGACAGGGTTCTGGTTTGGTACAGGTCCATAGGTTTGGTACCGGGTCCAGACAGGGTTCTGGTTGGGTACAGGTCAACCAGGGAAAAGCACCATAACTGAACCCAGACCAGAGCTCCGCTGCACTAGCCAATAATATGAACACTTAACATTTTCTTCCTTAAAAACATACAAATCTTTGTAGTCAACCGTTTTCAAAATCCTCACAGCACAGCATATAGTGCACACAGACAGGCTACGTTGTAAGTACCTTAATGTTGGAGGTGTGGACCTCAGCCAGGAGGATCTGCTCTGGTTTGAGGCTGCACAGTTCACTGAGCTGCTTCTTGAGGCCGGTGTACTTCTCGTCCATGTTGAGCCTCAAGCCGTAGCGGACAGGGGTCGAGTCGTCCAGTTTGATGACTAGACACACCACACAGGACACAACATCGTCACAACAAGCTGGGGGTTGATAATGACGTTGTATTAATAGAGTGAGGGTTGTCAGGGAAGACAGTATTTTGACTTATGTTTCCTTAATCTCTGATGACCTATCATGGACATTATGTGATTTAGTACAGTACATATAGCACATTTAATAGAAAAAAGTAGCCTACACATTCCAATGGGTTTCATAATACTGTTCTTCTGTTCTACAGACAATGGGATGAGGCTAAAACCTAGTCACACTAAAACCTCTCACATAGTGCACAACATAGTGAACCTCAGCTTGAAAAATAATCATAGGGGAAACACTGTAGGTCTATGTTATGTATGTCATGTTATATAAGATAATAATAAACTGTTGGCCCATCAAATATGTCAATATAACATTCTCTAATGTGGAGGACCATAAAATAGGACTCAGTGGTTCTCACTGATCTGTTGCTCACCGGTGATCTCCAGGTGCATGGAGCTGTCCATGGGCAGCGGCAGGGACAGGAAGTTGAAGGGGTCGAAGCGGGCGCTGATGTGGCCGCACGTCTTGCACTTGACCTGGGACTTGAGCTGCCCGTGGAACAGGTCCACCACGATGGAGCGGTTCCTCCGGAGGTGGTTCTCCCACGCCTTTCACAGTAGAAAAACAACATGAGCCCTTCTTTCCTATGTCACTTTTATTTCTCTAGAAACAACAACAACAACAACAACGAAACGAGCAACCAGACCTCGGAGGCCACCTCCCAGTCGGGCCGCCCGTCGCTGTCCTTCAGCTCCACGTAGGGCTTGTCGTGAACCCGGTTTAGGTCCTCATGGAGGCCGTCCAGCAGGAAAGCCAGCAGCTCCTGGGAGTCCTGCTGCTGGAAGCCGTTGAAGCGCGGGGCGTATTTCGCTATGGTCCACTGGAGGGAGTTTGGATGACGTGGAGCAAAAGAGGGATAGAACAAGCGCCACCGACCAAAGGGCTCAAATGAGGACATGGTAGGAAGACCTACTGGATGACTTCACATGAAACTGAAAGGCTGCAGACCTGCAGTACTAAACCTAGCTGTGGCACCGGGGATTTAAAATGCCAAACGTTGGTGCAAGCCAAAGTTATATCAAGAAACTTTCAAGATTGATAATGCTATAAAGAGTCACCAACAGCAACAGAACATTTGTAAAAGTAATTCAAATTTCAAGAATTTGTTAAATTAAAAACCAATTCACGTGCTGTAGGGACACATTTAGGTTAAGAACTGGTAATACACAAATCTCAATGACTTTGGTTCTACTGCGGCTTTCCAGAAGACAAACTGCCACCAAGTCCTCTCCTGTTCAGCATGAACTCTTAAGCACGGTTCAGCAGCAACCGCTAATATAGCACGGGTAACCAAGGAGGCGGTGCTGACCCGAAGTTTGAGTGGAGCCACGTTCTTCTGCGTCCCGCTCCACAGCTCCATCGCCAGGTCTCCGTAGCACTTGGCCATGTGGCCTCGCATCCCGATTGGGTTGGTTCTGCAAGGTCAGAAACAGTTATGGCTCTACACTTAACCGTGTCACACAAATAGACTGTCACACACGCATGCACATGCACCCCACACACACACACACACACACCTACCTGTTGAGCTCATAGAGGTGTCTCCCAGAGATGAAGTAGTCGGTGAGAGGCTTGGTGTTGCTCACACACTGGATACTGGAGTTCATGAAGCACGTGTTGCCAAGGTTACTGAGGCCAGTGGCTCCTTTCTCCGTGGGTACTGACGGGATGAACAAGGAAACAACATTCTTAAAACACACTTTAGTGTTTTAAGTGTTATACACTTTTTTGAAACCATGGAGATGTATGTAACCTATAGTGACACTCATATTGACCTTGTGAGGCGATGCTGCAGCTTACCTTTATGTCTGTCCATCTTACTGCTGTTGGCAATAAAAGACATCTCCTCAGGCCAACTCATGTCCTTGTTCCTGACTGAGAGAAGAACATGGGCCGTGTTCCTGATGTGCAACTTACAAGTACAGTTCTTTTTTATTATTATTATATAGATCAAAAGATGCAGTGGAGTAGGTATGTTAGACAAACCCTCGATCACCAAGTGTTGCTCATCTTGGATCTTCAGCCCTTCCAGTGTGTGGTCCTCGTCGTCCAGGAGAGTGAGATAGTTCTAGAGTGAGACAGGACCAGGAGAGTGAGATCGTTTCTAGAGACAGGTCCAGGGGAGTGAGATTGTTTCTAGAGACAGGTCCAGGGGAGTGAGATAGTTTCTAGAGACAGGTCCAGGGGAGTGAGATAGTTTCTAGAGTGAGACAGGACCAGGGGAGTGAGATAGTTTCTAGAGTGAGACAGGACCAGGGGAGTGAGATAGTTTCTAGAGTGAGACAGGACCAGGGGAGTGAGATTGTTTCTAGAGACAGGTCCAGGGGAGTGAGATCGTTTCTAGAGTGAGACAGGACCAGGGGAGTGAGATTGTTTCTAGAGACAGGTCCAGGGGAGTGAGATCGTTTCTAGAGTGAGACAGGACCAGGGGAGTGAGATCGTTTCTAGAGTGAGACAGGACCAGGGGAGTGAGATCGTTTCTAGAGTGAGACAGGACCAGGGGAGTGAGATAGTTTCTAGAGACAGGTCCAGGGGAGTGAGATAGTTTCTAGAGTGAGACAGGTCCAGGGGAGTGAGATAGTTTCTAGAGACAGGTCCAGGGGAGTGAGATAGTTTCTAGAACAGGTCCAGGGGAGTGAGATAGTTTCTAGAGACAGGTCCAGGGGAGTGAGATAGTTTCTAGAGACAGGTCCAGGGGAGTGAGATAGTTTCTAGAGACAGGTCCAGGGGAGTGAGATAGTTTCTAGGGACAGGTCCAGGGGAGTGAGATAGTTTCTAGGGACAGGTCCAGGGGAGTGAGATCGTTTCTAGGGACAGGTCCAGGGGAGTGAGATAGTTTCTAGAGACAGGTCCAGGAGAGTGAGATAGTTTCTAGAGACAGGTCCAGGAGAGTGAGATCGTTTCTAGAGTGAGACAGGACCAGGGGAGTGAGATCGTTTCTAGAGTGAGACAGGACCAGGGGAGTGAGATCGTTTCTAGAGTGAGACAGGACCAGGGGAGTGAGATAGTTTCTAGAGTGAGACAGGACCAGGGGAGTGAGATAGTTTCTAGAGTGAGACAGGACCAGGGGAGTGAGATAGTTTCTAGAGACAGGTCCAGGGGAGTGAGATCGTTTCTAGAGTGAGACAGGACCAGGGGAGTGAGATCGTTTCTAGAGTGAGACATGACCAGGGGAGTGAGATAGTTTCTAGGGACAGGTCCAGGGGAGTGAGATAGTTTCTAGAGACAGGTCCTGGGGAGTGAGATAGTTTCTAGAGACAGGACCAGGGGAGTGAGATTGTTTCTAGAGTGAGACAGGACCAGGGGAGTGAGATTGTTTCTAGGGACAGGTCCAGGGGAGTGAGATAGTTTCTAGGGACAGGTCCAGGGGAGTGAGATAGTTTCTAGAGACAGGTCCAGGGGAGTGAGATAGTTTCTAGAGACAGGTCCAGGGGAGTGAGATCGTTTCTAGGGACAGGACCAGGGGAGTGAGATAGTTTCTAGAGTGAGACAGGACCAGGGGAGTGAGATTGTTTCTAGAGACAGGTCCAGGGGAGTGAGATAGTTTCTAGAGTGAGACAGGACCAGGGGAGTGAGATTGTTTCTAGAGACAGGTCCAGGGGAGTGAGATTGTTTCTAGAGTGAGACAGGACCAGGGGAGTGAGATTGTTTCTAGAGACATGTCCAGGGGAGTGAGATCGTTTCTAGAGTGAGACAGGACCAGGGGAGTGAGATCGTTTCTAGAGTGAGACAGGACCAGGGGAGTGAGATAGTTTCTAGAGTGAGACAGGACCAGGGGAGTGAGATAGTTTCTAGAGTGAGACAGGTCCAGGAGAGTGAGATAGTTTCTAGAGTGAGACAGGTCCAGGAGAGTGAGATAGTTTCTAGAGACAGGTCCAGGAGAGTGAGATAGTTTCTAGAGACAGGTCCAGGGGAGTGAGATAGTTTCTAGAGACAGGTCCAGGGAGTGAGATCGTTTCTAGAGTGAGACAGGACCAGGGGAGTGAGATCGTTTCTAGAGTGAGACAGGACCAGGGGAGTGAGATTGTTTCTAGAGACATGTCCAGGGGAGTGAGATCGTTTCTAGAGTCAGGTCCAGGGGAGTGAGATAGTTTCTAGAGTGAGACAGGACCAGGGGAGTGAGATAGTTTCTAGAGTGAGACAGGACCAGGGGAGTGAGATAGTTTCTAGAGTGAGACAGGACCAGGGGAGTGAGATAGTTTCTAGAGTGAGACAGGACCAGGGGAGTGAGACAGTTTCTAGAGACAGGTCCAGGGGAGTGAGATAGTTTCTAGAGACAGGTCCAGGGGAGTGAGATAGTTTCTAGAGACAGGACCAGGGGAGTGAGATAGTTTCTAGAGACAGGACCAGGGGAGTGAGATAGTTTCTAGAGACAGGTCCAGGGGAGTGAGATCGTTTCTAGAGACAGGACCAGGGGAGTGAGACAGTTTCTAGAGACAGGTCCAGGGGAGTGAGATTGTTTCTAGAGACAGGTCCAGGGGTGTGAGATAGTTTCTAGGGACAGGTCCAGGGGAGTGAGATAGTTTCTAGGGACAGGTCCAGGGGAGTGAGATAGTTTCTAGGGACAGGTCCAGGGGAGTGAGATAGTTTCTAGAGACAGGTCCAGGGGAGTGAGATTGTTTCTAGAGACAGGTCCAGGGGTGTGAGATAGTTTCTAGGGACAGGTCCAGGGGAGTGAGATAGTTTCTAGGGACAGGTCCAGGGGAGTGAGATAGTTTCTAGGGACAGGTCCAGGGGAGTGAGATAGTTTCTAGGGACAGGTCCAGGGGAGTGAGATAGTTTCTAGGGACAGGTCCAGGGGAGTGAGATAGTTTCTAGGGACAGGTCCAGGGGAGTGAGATAGTTTCTAGGGACAGGTCCAGGGGAGTGAGATAGTTTCTAGAGACAGGTCCAGGAGAGTGAGATAGTTTCTAGAGACAGGTCCAGGGGAGTGAGATCGTTTCTAGAGTGAGACAGGACCAGGGGAGTGAGATCGTTTCTAGAGTGAGACAGGACCAGGGGAGTGAGCTAGTTTCTAGAGTGAGACAGGTCCAGGGGAGTGAGATAGTTTCTAGAGACAGGACCAGGGGAGTGAGATCGTTTCTAGAGTGAGACAGGACCAGGGGAGTGAGATAGTTTCTAGAGTGAGACAGGACCAGGGGAGTGAGATCGTTTCTAGAGTGAGACAGGACCAGGGGAGTGAGATAGTTTCTAGAGACAGGTCCAGGGGAGTGAGATAGTTTCAAGAGACCGGTCCAGGGGAGTGAGATAGTTTCAAGAGACCGGTCCAGGGGAGTGAGATAGTTTCAAGAGACCGGTCCAGGGGAGTGAGATAGTTTCTAGAGACAGGACCAGGGGAGTGAGATAGTTTCTAGAGACAGGTCCAGAGTGAGACAGGACCATGAGAGTGAGATACTTCTTGAGTGAGACAGGACCAGGAGGCCATCAACTTCACATACTTAATCACAAGACCAACCACGCTCTCTCTTCTGCATTCCGACCACTGGCTTTACACTCACATGCACTTTTTCCATCAATTACCACAACTGCTCACCACATGTTGCAGGACATTCTTAAATGTTTGTGGAATGAAAACATGGGTGTAGAGGGAGAGGTTTTCCCCCTCCATGATTCAAGGGAATTTGTCTAGCTTGAAACTAAATAAAAAGCCAGTTATTATTATTATATACTATTATATAACCATATAATATATGACCATTGCAGAGAAAAGTTCTGCTTCATTTTTTATTGTGTATAGTATTTTTATGGTATTGTTCTAGAATGTCATACTGCAGGAGGGAATGGGGAGTAAGCATTCCAATGTACTTGTTGAAAATGGCAATACAATTCTTGAATCTTGAACCTTTCCCTTTTTCGAAGGACGGCCAACTCTTCGGTAAAGTAAGCAAGAAAAAAAATATGCACCACACCTTCCACTCTGCATTCCTTCTCAAGATTTCTTCCTACGTAATTAAGGGAGTTTTTTCTTGCCCTTAGGGGGGCTAGGGTTTGGGGGGTGTTGTAAACATGTGGCATGTGAAGCCCTTTGAGACTGTAACTGTGATTAAGGGCTATACAAATTAAATTGACTTGACCACATGATTTTCTAAAATGTACCAGAGGTTTTTAAGATTCAAGATTTGTATTTGCCATATGCAACAAGTACAATGGAATGCTTACTCCCCATTCCCTCCTGCAGTATGAACGCCCTGGTGTTAACACACCCTGCAAACACACACCTCGCTGTTGTAGAGCCACAGTCTCATGTCCTCTTCCTTGATGCGGAGCCTCTGGGACAGGTACAGGTGGATGTGTTTGATGGTGAACATGCGGCTGAAGCAGCCCGTGTAGGCTAGCACACGCTTCAGAGGGGCGCCAGGAGACGGGACATTACCTGCTGGGGGGGGGGGGGGGGGGGGGGGGACAGCACGGTTAGGACGAAGTTACTGCGCTGCCTTAAGGAAGGTTTTCCTACCCGTACTGTCCCATACAGTTAAACCTGCACCGTGTACGTCTTCAGTGAGTTGGCGCCCTCGAGTGGGCCGAGTTGTAGACGACGGTAAGAAAACGTTCTAGTTCGGATCTATTTTTGAAAATAGCTGCAGTACAACATTTACAGTACAGTGCAGGTTTAAGTGTAGGGTTATATATACACAGTACACTATGTATTATTTATGATTTCACTGATGTGTAGCGTGCACATGACATTCATAAATATCCCTTGATGGATCATCCCAACAAGATGAGTATGAGAAATGCCGTAATGCATGTACGTCCTTATGACGTTATGTGGTTTTCCACTGTCCCCTTATTTCTCCTGTGTCGTGTTGAGGAGTACAGAATATGGCTACCACACATTATGTTGAATGTACATGTTCACACAGGAACAAATCAGTTCACTGTGGGATATAAACAGGGGGGGGGGGAAAGTATCCATGATTGAGCATAAGTGATCATAAGCAAGCAGCAAGAGACGGCAATTTTGAGAAATCAACAGATTTTGATCAGTAAATCCATTAGTGCATTTTGTGAACTCAGAGCGAATATGACTAATACACTCAACTGAGTTAGGCAGAGTTAGAAAATAATCAAAAGTGGACGTGATTGGTGGATTTCAAATCAAAGAAGTTTTTTTTCTATCAGCGAAGGCTTGACTCTTTAATAGTTCAGACAGGAGTGCTGCTTTTCACCAGTAAATAAGGACTGTGGGCAGTATGATGTCCTCCATGTTGATGTATTGCTAAAGACCAAACACCCTCTCCTTTACATATAAGTGGTGCCACTGCTCCCTGTGATAGAAAACGACCTCAAAACTAAGGGCCTGGCAAACTGGGAGCCTGACTTGATGCTTGATCTCTTAATGCTTGGTGCTGAGGTCACATGACGTCCCCAATCTAATCACCCACGCTCCCCACTGCTTCACGCCTCATCTTCTGCTCTCGTCGGTATCAGAGAGGGAATCCATGAACGATACAAGGGGCTAATGTATCGCATACGAGTGCTAGGCTTCAATTCCCATTTCAATTAGTTTATGACAGAAGATTGACGGCCGTTGGTAAAAAGCTTTCTAGAGTGATAACACTGGTATTGGGGATTGGATTAGAGTAGCTCCATTTAGCATAGGCTACACTGGGATTGTTGTAACACAAGCCTTAATAATCATAATAATGATTGTGAAACCGATGGGGAAAAATGTGTTTAAACTAGAATAAATCCGTTATTACATTACATTAAACTATAGAAAGAATCAGTGTTTGCATTACATTAAACAATAGTCAATGGATATCAAATAATAAAGGGGACATTTCTGATGTTTCATGCTTTTGACATTGGATACGCTCAAAATATTATGATTGGAGACACAAAGTCTCCAAAGTTCTGATTCTGTTCTGAATGTGTTCTGAATCATGTCTGTTCTGAATGTGTTCTTAATCCAGTGATTAAAACCAACTGTTGAAGAGCAAGTTCTTCGAGGACAGAAAAGGGCAGACGCCACCAATTTTGAGGACAACCTGCAGCCAGTCGGGCCGTGGGTTTGAATCCACCAGCGAGTCCAAAGCATCTACCCGCTAGTCGATTAATCCACTCGGGATTAGAAAGGCGGGAGGAAGGGGGGGGGAGTTGTTTGGTGGCCAGGAAGGGGCTCTCATCTTGCTGCTGCTTACATTACCTGCTGGGAGCGGTGGGCATAAGTGCTGAGGGTACATTCGCAGGCTGGTCATACCCATATTGACCCAGATGTTGGACTGGGGGGACCGAGTGGCCGGCTGCTGCCGCAGGAACAGCAGGTACCGGGGGAAGAGCTCCAGCTCCTGGCCCATCTTGCTGTGCTGGATCACCTGCAGGGCCGGAGGAGAGAACCACTCGATAAAGGGATTGAATTTGATGTGTGCTTTATGTGTGTCTGTGTGTGTTGTTCAACTATGTTTACAGCACCAGCAACAGCCTACACTTGCCTATGATCATTGTTTTCAGAAAATGAAAATTCTGGCATGCTTTTACACAACCCATGCATTGTGCCAGCTAGTTCTTTGTTCAGTTCAGTACTTATTATTAAATTGGTCTGGCCAGGGCAGCATTTGGCCAAGATTTACACATGGACACAGCCTTGCGGCGTTCAAAAACCAGCCAATCAGATTACATAAAAAAGCGACGCTCTCACCCTCTTTGTTCTTGGAAGTAAAGCACAAACATCTTCTCAGAGCAAATGTCTGTTCATCTTTCTACACTTGCTGCCCCAGTGCCATCATGTCGTTTTCATTTATGCGATAGACTGCTTGCTTTCGTTATGAACTAAAAGTCTCTCCCCCTAGCGCTGATTGGCACATTTTTGCTCTTGAAAGAGGCTTCCAACAGGCCCGGGGCCAGCCTGATCTACACAGAGCACCAGAATGTAATGTACTAGTAGTTGACTACTGTAAGGAAGACTTGCTATCTTTAAAGCTGCTGTAGGCCAGACTTGAGAGTTGGAGAGAGAGAGAGAAAGAGCTCAGAACGGCCTCTCATTACGCTTCTCCACTCACACTCAGCCATGGAAACATGTTTAAATATTAAAGCATGATCATACAACAACCTACACCTGGATACACCCGTTTACACCTGGAAATACCTGGTTATACCTGGTTAATTCTACTGTCTAGTGGAATGAAAGCATAGCCAGTCAATTAGCTAAACATAAAGAGGTTTCAGGATAGGATGTGAATAGAGTGAGAAAGTGAGAGAGTGCGTGCGTGCCTGCGTGTTCTCACCGGTCTGGGCAGGCTAAGGTTGGCACCGTACCAGTGGTACAGCGCACGCCACACCGGCTCGGGCACTGTTTCAAAGTCTCTGCTGGCCATCAGCTGTGAGGAGCTCCTGAGTCGACCTCCCTCCATGGTCAATGTGGGAGCCTGGAGGAGGAAGAGGAGGGTATGTTGGAGCGTACATGCAACCGGACAACTTACGCCCACTTGTATTTCAGGTGAAGAGATGGAGAGCTCCCCAATGCTAACTCTCGACTCTCCGAGGGATGGGTCTATATTACTTTTACCACTTATTTTCAATTAAAATAATTGAACATTTATGGAGTCGTTTACAGCCAATGTGTGACACTGGAGGCATCCACTAAAAACACAGAATTGACAATGGCTGGTCTCCAGAAATGTCGTCAGACCTCCCGATACGATCGGTTTAACTCATCCCTCTCTAATAACGTACACAATACCTTCATAGCATCCGTGTTGACCAGCGACTGGTTGTCTATGGCCCCCGGCCTCTGGGCCACTAGCTGGGAGGGCAGGTAGCCGTTGGGCCCGGAGAAACACTGGTTGTTGTTGTCGGACACGTTGTGCTGACGGGCAAAACAGCTCTCAGCAGCCGAGGGAACCGTCTGGGGGCTGAGAGCTGCTCAAAACAAACAACAGTTTACACTGAGTAAGGTGTGATCATTATAGAGTTGTAGCAAGGGAGTCACTAAAAAATCTTTATACAAATCGGCGATTATAGGCAATTTAATAGGAGGGTTGATATGAGGTCAGTACATCTTTATGGTGAGAAAATAATGTGCATAACGGTGCATCAATTGGGTGCGTTTTGGGGTCATTTAAGAAACGCATTCTCAAAGCTTTGACAGTGACCAAATTGTCCATTTTAAAAAGTGGCGGGACATCTCCTCTCCCCCCCCCCCCCTCCAGTGTAAAGGACACCGTTAGACTGTCCTGAGGTAGACCAGGAATCAAACAGACTGTTTCTCTCACCGGCCTCCGTGGCCTCTGAGGCGCTGGAAAGGGCGTCGGGGGACCTCTCCTCACAGGGACTAAAGAGAGGCCCCTGGGCGGCCCCGGGCCCATTGGGCAGGGCCGGCTCCACTGTCATGCAGGGTGCGGGGCTCCGCAGGGAGCTGAAGACTGAGGGCTGCTCCACCACGATGCCCTTGAGCTCCTGGACAATACAACAAGATTCAAGATTTTGATTTGCCATATGCAACAATGTACAATGGAAGGCTTACATCCCCATTGGACAAGAGGGGGTTTACCTGGGTCTGGGTTTGATTTATTTGGAGCAGTGACATGTTAGGCATAAACATTATATTAATCCATATTCAAATATAATATTATAATATTATGTTATAGGATCGCTGACGGTTCCCTGTCATTTGAGTGTCGTAGCCGTGCAAAGTCTGAGCATAAACGTTGCATATCTTAATCCTACAAAAGATAGCAATACAAATATTTATCTTGGCTTTTTTTTTTGTCCTCATTACAGCAAGCGAGTGTTCCTCCTAAATTATATGCTATACACAGAGCGCCACATTGTCGTTTTACAACTGGGTCCAACAAGTGTAAACGTTCTGTGTAATAATGATGTCTGAAATTAGTATTGTTTATTAGTATTAGTATTATTATTATTACATTGTTGGAACCACTCACATATTTCACGTAGTCCTTCCACTGCTGCCACCACAGCATGGAGATAAGGAACCAGCTGTGGCCCACCTGTAGTCCATGTCTGCTTTCTCTCTCCAGCCAGCCCCTGTTGTCACGCAGAGACAAATACAGGCCCGGTTTAGAGACATATTGTACTACCCGTTTTTGAATAGATAGATTTTTGCATCTATTTACACAACACACTCAGAACAGCCTGGGCCCCTTTGGCCATAGGGGTACGTTCCTGTACGCAGGAGCATAGAAAAACGAACCAGAAGCACTTTAAAATGCTTTTAAATGCTATACAATATAACACATACATATCATCCATCAATCACTTTATTGTTCTTTTTATGTTCATTTTTTATTTGATTGTGTATAGTATTCTTATAGTATTGTGTTCTAGAATTTCATATTGCAGGAGGGAATGGGCAGTAAGCATTCCATCTTACTTGTTGCAAATGGAAAATACAATTCTTGAATCTTGAGATAAACCGTGAACTTGTAAAGGTGAGTTGGGGTTTCCTTAGATCTACTTGCCACCGGTCTTATGTCCATCAGCACAAACAAGCACTCCTTATCAGGTTGATACTCACACAATACAAGGGCAGAGTTACAAATTCCAATCTGGCCAAAGATTTACCGGCTTACGCAGTCTGTCAGTAGGTTTGTTCTCAAGTGGCTACTTCGCCTACTCATTTCAAACCAAGATTCAACGTTTGTGTGTTTGTAAATCATGAGTCGTATGAATGCTGCGTTTGTTTGTAATAATGTTCCCTTTGATGCAAGCACGCTTCAAGCACATTTCAGGCAGTGCATTGTGAAATGGTAGGTGAGTAAGCACCTCCGTTCAGACTGACTCAGGCCTTGGACGTGTTCCAGTTCAGTTCTGTGTGTTGAATGGAGTATAGAGGGATCTTTAAATTTTGATACGATGGTCACTCGTCCTTTTGGAAGTACAACTCTTTGGACCCATTGGGTTGTTTGCCGTAGAGCTTATTATAGAATCGTGACGTTTGTGCCAAGTAGTGAATAGTGAAGTATGAAAAAGTTAAAAACCTGATTATTTGGCCCTCCTCTTCAGGGGTAGCAGGTCTTAGACCCAGGACTATGTGGCAGACCTAGACCAGGGGAAAGGGCGAGTGTTAAGCAACAGAATACTGAAAGGTGATCCGGCCTTCTCAATCTGCACAGTGATAATATGCACTGACCTGGAAGAGCAGGTTGAGGAACTCGTTGGCCAGGGAACTCTTGACACTCCAGATCTGGTAGTCTTCCAGGGTCAGATGGCCTTGCTGGTGAGGAGTCAACAAAACAACACAATCAATGCCTTTTCATTATATATTTATTATATTCTTATTATATTTTACACCCAGGGAATGAAAACTGTCCCTTACTTTGGTGTTGTCGTGCATGGTGAGAATTCCGTCCACGATGTCCGACACAGAACTGTGTAATTCCTAAAACACAACAAAACGACTTATAGAAGACACACCTTCCCGATTGAAAGGTGCCACAATATTTTTAGTACCAGGGCCGTTCATGACCTGGAATTTCCCCCGGCCAACCTCTAACCCAAACAGAAACCCTTTGGCCAGCACATCCACTCACTCCAGAAAAACACTCCATCCACGGATATACTAACACACTAAGAGACCATTCATCATTAAAACTAATGGAAGGTGTAATATCGAGTTTAGTGAGAGAGTTTGCTGCTCTCTAATGGGGATTTGATACATACAATAATACTAATAATTGTATTTATAACTGCAGTCCACAGTCTGGTAAAAACAATATTTGACTACTACTACATATAAAGCTAATACATACAGTATACAGTGAAGGAAATCATTATTTGATCCCTTGCCGATTTTGTAAGTTTGCCCACTTACAAAGAAATGAACAGTCTATAATTGTAATGGTAGGTTTATTTTAACAGTGAGAAACAAAATATCAAAAAGAAAATCCAGAAATTTACATAATATAAAAGTTATAAATTGATTTGCATTTAATGGAGTGAAATAAGTATTTGATCCCCTTGCAACCAACAAGAATTCTGGCTGACAGACCAGTTAGATAAGTCCTCTCGCTTTAAGAAAGTACTCCTAATATCAACTCATTACCTGTATAAAAGACACCTGTCAATCAATCAATCAGATTCCAACCTCACCACCATGGGCAAGACCAAAGAGCTGTCTAAGGACATCAGGGACAAGATTTTAGACCTGCACAAGGCTGGAATGGGCTACAAGACCATCAGCAAGCAGCTTGGTGAGAAGGAGACAACTGTTGCGATTATTCGAAAATGGAAGAAACACAAAATGACCATCAATCGCCCTCGGTCTGGGGCTCCACGCAAGATCTCGTCTCGTGGGGTATCGAGGATCATGAGAACGGTAAGGGATCAGCCAAGAACTACACGGGAGGAACTTGTTAATGATCTCAAGGCAGCTGGGACCACAGTCACCAAGAAAACTATTGGTAACACACTACACCATAATGGATTAAAATCCTGCAGCGCCCGCAAGGTCCCCCTGCTCAAGAAGGCACATGTACAGGCCGGTCTGAAGTTTGCCAATGAACATCTGAATGATTCAGAGGAGGCTTGGGAGAAGGTGATGTGGTCAGATGAGACCAAAATTGAGATATTTGGCATCAACTATACACACCGTGTTTGGAGGAATGCTGACTATAACCCCAAGAACACCATCCCCACTGTCAAGCATGGAGGTGGAAACATTATGCTTTGGGGATGTTTCTCTGCTAAGGGGACAGACGACTTCACCGCATCGAGGGGAGGATGGACGGGTCCATGTACCGTAAAATCTTGGCCAATAACCTCCTTCCCTCAGCCAGGACACTGAAAATGGGTCGTGGATGGGTCTTCCAGCACGACAATGACCCAAAACATACGGCCAAGGTAACAAAGGAGTGGCTAAAGAAGAAGCACATTAAGGTGATGGAGTGGCCTAGCCAATCTCCGGACCTTAATCCCATAGAAAATCTGTGGAGGGAGCTGAAGCTTCGAGTTGCCAAGCATCAGCCTCGAAACCTTAAGGATTTGGAGAGGATCTGCAAAGAGGAGTGGACCAAAATCCCTCCTGAGATGTGCGCAAACCTGGTGACCAACTACAAGAAACGTCTGACCTCTGTGCTGGCCAACAAGGGTTTCTCCACCAATTACCAAGTCATGTTTTGCAGGGGTATCAAATACTTGCAAATCAATTTATAACCATTATATAGGATGTCAATTTCTGGATTTTTTTTTAATATTCTGTCTCTCACTGTTAAAATAAACCTACAGTTAAAATTATAGACAGTTAATTTCTTTGTAAGTGGGCAAACTTACAAAATCGACAAGGGATCAAATAATTATTTCCTTCACTGTATATATGGCACCTATAACACTCTTCACCCTCCCTGGAAGGAGGGATTGCTCTGGTTCCTTCAAGGTTTCTTCCTCTATCATTAAGGGATGTTTTTTGGGGGGCTAGGGTTGGGGGGGGGGTGTCGTTAATGTGTGGCCAGTGACGCCGAGACAGTTACTGTGATTAAAGGGCTAGACAAATACAATTGACTTGACTAGTCTCATCCCCGTGTGGGTGGGACTTCCTGGGGTCTTACTGGGATGTTGTCGGTGCGGTTGTCCTTCCACACCTCCAGCAGTGCCACCACCATCTCGTGGAGCTCGTTTCGAGACAGCACGCCATCACGGTCCACATCGAACACTTTGAAGCAAACTGGCAGAGAGACACAGAGAGATCAATTGAGAGAGTTCAACAAAAGGAGAACAGGATATGGTGACAGCCGCCAGGTTCGAAAATACACTGCCAGAACAAATATGTCTATTATCGTGAACTATATTTTGAGTTTTATTCAACTGCATTAGTAGAAGTTGCAATATGTTGCCTTTCCAAGAATGTAAATGTAATTTCAAGCACAGACAGATGTTAAAATGGCAAATACAATTGCACACATAATCCCACAGCTATTCTCCCATTACTGACCCATGTCAGATAACAACAATAAAGCATTAAGAATTTAAACCCACTATGAAATGATATAAATTGTAGCAAACCCCAACTCATTTTCTCTTACTGACAGTTTGAAAAGAAAGCACAGCTTACATTTTTGTCTTTCAGCCACGGGCCCCCTGCAGCACGCAGATAGACCACAAGAGATCTCTTTAAAGTCGATGTGATTGTCCCGGTTCTCGTCAAAAGCATGAAACAGGCCTGCAAAACAACATGATAAACAACCATAATGTTGTTACTGCAGAGTGGGTGGGTGGAGTCAGAGACTGTAGCGGTAAAAATGAGAGTGCGGCAGTAGGAACACTCGCTAACAACAGACAAACGCATCACTAACGTTCACACGGAAAAGCTCTTCATTACCTTCACTCAGCGAGGCGTGGATGGGAGGAGACACGAGCGGGACGAAGGTCTCCAGGTCAAAACGTCCAGTCCTAGACTGGCCTTTGAGCAGCCAGTAACGCTTCTCCAAGTCGATGATATCCGACTCCTCCACTGCAAGAAGCGGTGAAAGAAACAAGGATTAACAAGGGGGTGATGATAAGATCGGGGTGATGTTCAGATGCTGCATGAGACACCAGGTATGAAAGAGAAGGTCGTTATGAACATGACCATGTATAAACACCAAACTATATATATTTTTTAATCAAGCCTTATGAACAGCTCTAATGGGGGAAAAGGTGTGTTATTGGCCTGAGTTTACATCCTCATGTCGGGCTGCAGCACTCCTCTTTATAGAGCCATCGTTTTATAATGCTTTATTGTTTGGTCAATATAGCTACAGTCGGTTAACACAGCTTTTTATAAAAACTTTGTATGAAGGTTCGCAAGATTGACATGAGCATGCGTGGCATAGTCGGTGTCTCTTTGATATGAACCATTTTTTATTGTCACAGATGGTTTGTGAAAAAAAAAAATCGTACTTTCTAGTTTGATACATACAACCCAATAGCTGTAGGCCTCTAAAATTGCAGGTGAGGCTCATTAATAACCCAGTGTAATCAGCCTGCTGTGTTGTCCAGTGCTGTTCAGGGTAGGGCACCACAGAAGAAGAGATAACGCTGCGAACACCCCCTCTCAGAAAACAATTCCACCGTCCACGTAGTTTAGAAGCGCACCGGTCATTAACTGTGTGACCAGCAGAGGTCTGGTGTAATGCACACGGGCTGAATAATATGAAGATTAAAAAGGACTTTCCATGCATGTAAAATGATCACGGGCAAAAATAATTAATAAAAGTAGTTGCTGAGATTTGTACCATGTATTGGATTATCATTTTTCTTAAAATTCCTCGTATAGGTGCGGTTCTAGTCAAAACGCGAAGTGAAATACTTCTACAGTGTAAACATGTCATCCGATACATTGCTTTGGCAGCCTAATGAATGCGGACCGTGGCTGCTATACATCAGGCTGATGAAAGTGTGTGTGCCAGAGAGCTAAAGCTAATAAAGCCAGTGAAGAATCTGCCACAGTGAGCCGGTCAGCGCCCCCCCCCCCCTTCCTACATGCTAAACCCACAGCTTTAGCTAACAGGATTATGCAGACAGCACAGTGAGCCTGTGGCGTGAAGCCAAACAACAGACACACAAATCAAATGCCAAACCAGTTATGGCAAAGGGGAGCCCAGTTTCAACCATTTTGCAAAAAAAACAAAGACAGCTTTGTCAAGATTGAACTATTGATAATTGAATTCATCCATTCATTCGTTACAAAAGA